>OX595858.1:11322865-12522865 GCA_951392215.1 Epirrita christyi
AGGAAAAAGAGGTTTAAATATGTATTTTTTTCAAAACAAGCTTTTATTAAATTAGTTATCGGAACCGTGAGTTGATTAAAATAAGCCCAAACATTGCCAGGCTACTATTAATCATCAAGGAGTTCCGTTGTCTTCATCATCAGATCAGCTCGCCGTCACCATAATATTGTATTGTCATCTGACCTTGACAGGTATGAAAAAATTCAGCTCAATCAGTTTGGTGAAACTGGTTTAAAATTCCGTTTTCAAGATTTGTCCCATACTAATTAACATACATAATATCTAACATACATACTGCCAGCCTGTACAAGTCCACTGCTAGACATAAGCCCCTTGGAATGCCACAACGCACGGTCTTGAGCCGCCTCCATCCACCGACTTCCTGCGACGCTTATAATGTCTTTAGTCCATCGAGTGAAGGGCCTGCCTCTACCGCGTCTAACATACTACCAGGTTAAGTTAAATAAAATCTTGTAAAATACTCACATTGATTGTGAACAATTCCGATATCAGCACATAAGGCACAGAACCCAGTCCAATGTTGTACAAGAAGAGCATGATCGACAATAGGACCATTGGAGTGACCATAGTTCCATCTTCTCTATACTCCGTAACATTTTTCAACCATGCTGTCAGATTATCATCCTTATAACCCAATTCATTGGCCCAAGTCATTTCACCTTTATAACTTTCAACTTTCGTCATGTTTTTAAACAGCACATCGCTGTTCTCTTCAATAAAAGTGATGTTTTCAGTCAAATAATTGGTGTTCTTCATTGAAGATTTTCTGTAAGGCCACAATTGGTGGAAGTACCAGGAGTGGTAGAGACGAGGGTCGCAGTAGACTCCTAGTAACGCTAAGCAGCATGTGATGCCGGTGCAGGACCAGAGGAGCAGCATCTAAGATGAGAGAGAAGCTTCAGAAAATTGACAATTATTTTTCAAATGGCTTTAAGAGGAGGTGCTTACGCCCTTTTGTACGCGATGAAGTTATTTTCTAGTTTGGCTATCATTTTATCAAACTCCATGAAATGATGTACACATGATCAGTACACAAACAAAAAGACAAGTAATAAAAAAAATGCGCGTCATCATCATCAATCAATTGACGACCTCTGTGGTGCGGCGGGCGAAGGTTCGCCTGCGACGCAGGAGGTTGCGGGTTCGATTCCCGCCTCGGAACAAACATTTGTACAATCTGCAAATATTTGTTCAGGGTGTTCTGGGTATTTTTCTATGTATAACTAGCGGCCCGCGCGCGACTTCGTTCGCGTGGTCCCGGTGTTCCCGGCAGTTATTCGAATTGTTCTCACCTTTTAAACCTTCCCTAGACCTCCACGAACATTTCAAGACCAAGATAAGATAAATCCGTTCAGCCGTTCTCGAGTTATAGCGTCAGGAAGGAAAACCCGACTTATTTTTATATAGTAGATACAAAATATCTATCTATGTAATTGATTGTATTAAGTATATCAGTTATCTAGTACCCATAACACAAGCTCTGCTTAGCTTGGGGCTAGATAATGTTGTGTGAAATGTGTCCAGCATTTATTTATTTATTTTATCAATAACATTTGAACGTCCACTGCTGGACGAGGCCTCCCCCATAAAATCCAATGGGGGGGGGGGACTTGCCATAATCACCACGCTTGGTAGGCGGATTGGTGATCGCAGTATTCGTATTCAGTTCTCAGGTGAATGCTGCTGCCCATCTCCTGGGGTAATCCCTTAGTCAGCATTTACGACCTCCACGGGAGGAGATGGAGGGTCTATTCTCAGGTCGGATACACCACGTTCACGCGTGTATTGAAGCGTTATGTAGCTGGACTGCTTAATATACGTATAGTGTAACTATTTGATCTTATACCCGCTTCCAGGTTCTATCATCGCACCTCTCGACACCGGTTGGGAGCTCATCCACACATCGATGTGTGGGTATCTCGTACAGCTCGCTTTACGAGATATTTTCTCCCACACACGTGCATTTGTGGAATGAGCTCCCTTCTGAGGTTTTTCCGCTAAACTACAACATGAACAGCTTCAAAAAAAATGTGAAAAGGGTCCTTCAAGGCAGGCAACGCATTGGCAATGCTTCGGGTGTTGCAGATGTCAATAGACGACGGTAACCGCTAACCATCAGGCGGGCCGTATACCAGTTTGTCGAGCCATTACATAAAAAAACGTGGGGGGTTTTTCTGAAGTCAAGTTTTATTTCGTTACCTTTCGTCCAAGTTTGTCAACAGCGACAGTGGCCACAGCAGCCCCCAGCACCAGCGCTGTTCCACACAGTAATGATCCTGCTTCTGACGTGTCGAACAGAGGCCGTGCTACCGTTCTGAAATGCATGAGAAAATAATGTATATAAGGCAACTAATGTATTCAAAATAAGGTTCCCCATTACACCACGTTAAAATTTTCAGCCAAATTACGTAAAAAAAATAAGGTGAGTATAATATTTTATAAAATTACTAAAAACTTAAATAAATTACATAGTATTAAATAAATAAAACATTATTAAATTTTGTTATTCATAACTAGTTAACGAGGTTATAAGTTATATGAAACAAAAAAACCAGAATAGTAGACTGTATCATTAGGGAGCAAAATAATATTTATACGGCAAGGGCGCTTTTTTGAATCCAGAGGGTAGCGAGCGATTCTTTAGTAAAATCCTGAACGTAGCGAGAGATTCAAATTACGTCGCCCGAGCCAAAAATATATTTTTCATCCCATCTATTCGAAAAGGACGATTTGGTTCGCCTTTAAGTGTACCCAAAGGTGGTCTTTTCTGTATGAAACTTCTATAAGTGCGCCGCAATTATTTTTGCCGCGCACTTTTTGAATTTGGAACGTATCGAACCCAAATAAGTGCGCCGCACTTTTTGAATTTGGAACATCTTAGTGTTTGAACAAAAATATTGTTTGAATAAATACTGGCTGGTATACGACCGCCTAAGTCGCGCCCCGCGCCGGCTGAATAAAAAAAACAAATGAAAAACGCGTTTTCATAAAATTTCACGGATTGTTAGAAATTCATCGTTTTGTTTTGAAACTAGTGGTTCGTCCCGAATTGAGACCTCGCGATGACACCATAATCAGCCCGACTATTTAAGTACCTACTAAGTCATAACATATTTTCCATTATTTTTTTTTTTTTAAATCACCTCGAGGTAATTTACTACACATCATCGAAATAACCTTTAAATAGGACTGAGCAACGAGTGTAATACTACATACCTGTAAGTATATCAAGTACCTGACGAATCAATTGATAACATCCTTTTGACGAAACATAGAACTCCAACATCATTCAAATTCCTAGAAATGGGAGGTCAACAATGGATTTTATATTGTTTTATGGAGTACAAGTTTCTAAATTCTTCAATTTCAGACTTTTCCCTATATTTGTGTCACAAAAGCTACCAGCATACCAAATTTCAGAATTGTGGGATTGCTGGAAGTACCCTAGAACTTTCGAATTTTACGTTTTTGTTTTCCCTAATATCTCAAAAACTATATTGTCTAAATACTTATTAAAAACAGTTTTGAAATGTCCAACTAAAGCGCATTCATTAGACATCCCACTTGATCTGACTGTCTCACTTTTTTTTTTACCCCAACCGATATAGCTCATAACTTTACCTACAAATTGTACCAATACTATCTACCCCTATACTAAATTTCATGAAGATCGAATTAACGGTTAGGAAGTTTTCATCGGACAAACATACATACATACAAACGCCGATTCTTCCAACTTGACTCAGAGAACTCGCTTCGCTCGTTCAATAAAATATGAGGCGCCTTTTATTTTCTCATAGTGGGTGATGAAAAGTAGAGTGTAACACTCGGGCGACGTACTTTGAATCTCTCGCTACGTTCGGGATTCTACTATAGAATATCTCTCACTTCGCTCTGGATTCAAAAAAGCGCCCTCGCCGTAAAAATATTATTTTGCTCCCTTATGATACAATCTACTATTGCGCCCGAGTGATACACTCTACTTTTCATCACTCACCATGAGAAAATAAAAGGCGCCTTATATTTTATTTCAATACAAAACCATGAATTTCTAACAATCCGTGAAAACGCGGGCTGTAGTTCGCGTGTTTTTAATTTGTTTTTTTATTCAGCCGGGGCGGCGCGGCTATGGGCCGTCGTACCAGCCAGTATTTATTCAAACAATATTTGCGTTCGACTTCTTTGGCGCTGAACACTAAGATGTTCAAAATTCAAAAAGTGCGCGGCAAAGATAATTGCGGCGCACTTATAAAGATGATTAAAAACTCATTACTGCCCGCTAAAAGTTTCTTATAGAAAACACAACCACTTGGTGCACTTAAAGGCGAACCAAGTTGTCTTTTTCGAATAGATGGGATGAAAACGTTTTTTTGGCCAATATTAACATTTGCGGTCGTCTCACTAGCGTAAGCTAGATATGCTAGCTAGTTAGGGGTAAGCACGAATATCTGACGGTATCGTCCGAAGCCGATAGTCGATAGTGATAGTCGATGATAGTCGATGTCAAATATTAGCCAATTCCAGAGCGGTGGCTTGAAATCTTTGTAATTTGACTGGTTAATTTACATTTACTATAGTCACGCTAGCGACAGATGTTCTTGCTGGGGCCTCTGATACACAGATACACCCCTCTCCTGGCTATCGTGGGGGTCTACTTCGTGTCTACAGGGGTAAATTCGTCGAAAAAAACTTAAAAGATTAAGAATAGATAACAAAAGTAACATTCCAATGCAAAAGTGAAAAGCATCCCATATGAAATCACTCAACAAACAGGTGAAATCAGGGTTACCAAAGAACTAATGAAAATTTTTTTTGACAAACTTTTTGTTTAGATTTGGTCATACAAGTAATACTTTTTAGGTTCAAGATTAAATAGACTATAACATCATAATTTTTATTTACCAAAAATCGATGTGGTATGCTTGTGAGAGACCAATTTAGTTTTTTTTTTAATTTTTACCATTTTGTAAATTTTCGTTTTTTTTCTATGGTCAGGTAAAAAGTTTGTACCAGAAATGAATTCCCCATCTTTAAATTATAAGAAAACGATACCAAACTTGTCCTTGTAGCTATAAGTAGACAGTAACTGAGCTCGGACTATAACGCGGGAGATGCACACTTCTCCCCCCTCCCCTGGCTACCAGCGGGGGGTAACTTCGTGGCTAAAGGGCTCTTGTCGTGAATCTGCTCAGAATGACTTAAAGAACAATCGTGCCAAGTGTGGCGTCTTCCGAGACAAAAGTGCAAGGTTTGGCCAAAAATCGAGCCTTATTGCCCCTACTAACAGGTAAGATGGCCTCCATAGCACCATTGTTGGCCGCCGCATTGATAAAGTTGATGCTGGTCTTGCTTTAAATGTTTTGATCTTGATGAGTACTTACCCATTATAAATAGTTAAATTGTAAGCAGTGAGGTTGAGATGCGGTACTGTGTGTGCTGAATGCCTGAGCAGAGCTGCTGCGAAGCTGTTGACGGCACCAGCGCCGCTGCCGACGGCCGCGCAGGTGATGACAATGCAGGAGAATAGGGCTCGCCTAGAGCGGCGATGGCGAACTGAAAAGTTATAGTAACACACACCATAATGTGTATCAAAATACCCCTATAACCTCGAGGGAAGGGTATTCCACACGTCATAGAGAAAAACTTTAGTTCTACGATTTTGTAAATTTCTAAGTATTTTTATTCATGAAATGCCTCGTAAGCTTTCCTTCAGAAATGGAATACATGATTGCACTGCCTTTGTCCTATAGTAGTTTTTTAGGGTTGCGTATCCAAAGTGTAAAACGGAATCTATCTGCATCTCATGAACCGTGATAGTTAGACAGTTGAAATTTTCACAGATATGTTCCCGCTATAACAAAAAATCATCAAAAAAAGATCCAAATAAATATTTATTTTTTATACAAAAAACGTGATTTTATCTGTTAGTTACCAAAGTGGCTGAAGGGATGTTTTTGCCGTTTTTATACATGGAATTGAAACTTTCGTGGTTGGGAATCATTTTAAATTGAAAAAACGGCTAATTACCACTGTTTTTCGTCACTTTTGCTGACGTTTCGAGACTGAGTTCAGAAGCCTCTTCATCATATTTTATTTTCATCGTTTTCATACATATTGGTACGGAACCCTACGTGCGCGAGTCCGACTCGCACTTGGCCGGTTATTTTTTCAACTGACAATAACTTACAAAGTTCTCTGCAAGCTGAAAGCTCGGTCTTCTCGCTCTTCTTATCCGAATTTGACGTGGAATCCAGTCCACTACTTCTTTTCAACATCGGCTGAAAGGTGTCAGAGTCCTGTCTCCTCATTTCCCTCCTTCCTCCGTAGAAGTCAGAGGTTCTGATGCGGACCTCCTGCTGTTCTATAACGTCCGTGAGGTCCTCTTGGAAGTCGGAGCCGTCAAACCAGCAGATAATTTTGGCTGCGTCCTGAAATTTGTACAAAATTCAAGGTTAATGTTGCCACTGAAACTACGTAGGTTTTGTGAAGGTATGTTATATGTTTTTAAACAACTTACGTACAAAATAACTTTTCATTTAAAAAAACCGACTTCCTCCATTGTATTCGACTAAATATCTGGATGAAAAAACCATAGTGGTGAAAGGATTATGATACTTATTGCAAATGCTTGGTTTGTTGCTGAAAATATCAAAATCGCCATTATGTATGCCTACAATATTTGAGGAGTTCCCTCAATTCCTCATGGATTCCATCATCAGAACTGGATTCTGAAAAAAATCGGACCAATCTGGAAGTATATCTATTCAAATAAAAAAAGAATTTTCCAAATCGGTTCATAAACGCCGGAGATATTATGAGGTAACAAACATTAAAAAAAAAAAACAAGCAATTTGAGAACCTCCTCCTTTTTTGGGAAGTCGGTTAAATATAATAAAATTGTTTTGAGCTTTTAAAAATCATGTAGTACAGTCAGCTGCTCAAGTTATTGGACAATTGGAAATGCCTTTTAGTGCAACTGTCTGTAACCGGATGCCGGAAATTGTCATGGAAGCTTCCAATATCAGCATATTCAAGTTCAGGTTGAAGCGCTGGCTCATTGACCGTCTCTACACCTTCGATGAGTTCACTGGTCTGAAATTAATCTAGGTGCCTACCGAGGTAATTCTGGTTATATGTTTGTTTATGTTTTGTTGTTGTATTTTGTACTTACCTACTTTCTACGCAGTTTGTGATTTTTTTATTTTGTTTGACGTGTACCTTATGTATGGATGACTTTTTTCTGCTCTTTCGAAGGGAGACGTCGGGACTTTTCTGTTCTTTCGAAGGGAGACGTCGTCCTTTTTTATTTTATTTCCATTTCTAGTGTTTTTTGAGTTAGATCGTGTAATTTTGGTGGCATTTTACCCGGTGTAGCTTCTAAAGAGCACATGGTAGTGAATTTAAATAAAATAAGTGTATTGCGTGTCTTTTCGAAGGGGTGGAAATTGTCCAGGAACATTCTAGTAAACTGCCATCGATTTACTAGAACATGACTTGACAGAGGACTTGACGACTGGACATTGCTCTTGATAATTATCTATGCTACTTGACATTGGCAAAATTGAGTGTATCCTCAGAGGCCATTAAAAAAAATGAATATCTATCTATTTCTATCTATCTATCTACCTATTTGTGAGACTAGTATTTGCTAGCAACTCCGCCCGCGTTGTATCTCGATTGAGTTCGCCTACGTGGAACCTCTGTTTTTAATTATAACCTATATAGGTATGTTATTCTGATGTATAAGCTATAATACTGTAAAGTTTCATCAAAATCCGTTCAGTAGTTTTTGCGTGAAAGAGTAACAAACCAACCATCTATCCTCATAGTGAGCTACCTCCGTAGCGCGGCGGGCGTAGCCGGCTGAGACGCAAGAGGTGCGGGTTCGATTCCCGCTGCGGTACAAATGTTTGCATGGTCTGCAAATATTTGTTCCGGGTCTGGGTGTTGTGGTACCATAAATAAATAAATGTTGGTCATTTCACACAACATTATCTAGCCCCAAGCTAAGCAGTGCTTGTGTTATGGGTACTAGATAACTGATAATATACCTACTTAATACAATACATTACATAGATAGATATTTTTTATTATACATAGAAAAATACCCAGAACACTATAGTACTCGTAGTTCCTGATACCCACGACACGTAGGCGAATGTTAGTTTTATAAAGATGCAAAGTACCTAAAGATGATCAAATCAAGCAAAGCCGTGTTTGTTGTCTTGATTACTTGGTCGCATGGTATGGTGGTGCATTTTAGTTTATAAGACGATTCAAAATGATCCTTGTGATTTCAAATAATAACATTATTGAAACTTTGACTTTGACTTTGACTTTGACGTTGACTTTGACTTTGACGTTGACTTTGACGTTGACTTTGACGTTGACGTTGACGTTGACGTTGACGTTGACGTTGACGTTGACGTTGACGTTGACGTTGACGTTGACGTTAACTTTGACGTTGACGTTGACGTTGACGTTGACTTTGACTTTGACGTTGACTTTGACGTTGACTTTGACGTTGACTTTGACGTTGACTTTGACTACTTGATCTATCCAAAAGTAAGCAGGGGAAATAGTAAGCAAAACACAATAGTACCTGTACCCGTCCAATGCTGATGAGGAATGAGGGTGTCTCAGGCAGCCATAGGAGGGACACCAACAGCACTACCGGAGGCACCGCCATGGAGAGTGACAGCGCATGCGCAGAGAGCATGCCACCTGCTGCGTACGCGAATAGGATGCCGCAACTGGAATCACATCAAGTCACCATTGTCAATCTGATCAAGCAACTGGAATCATATCATCATCATTTTCAATCCGACCAAGTAACTAAACTCAAATCATCATCATCAAAGTCAATACGATCCAGTTATTGGAGATTGCCCCTCTTGAGTTCATATATATTCATTTTCTTAGTTCAGTTACTTATTTTCTTAGATCAAGCAACTAGAATCATATCATCATCATAATCAGTATCTATCCGATCAAGCAACTGTAATCACATCAAGTCATCATTGTCAATCTTATCAAGCAACTGGAATCACATCAAGTCATCATTGTCAATCTTATCAAGCAACTGGAATCACATCAAGTCATCATTGTCAATCTTATCAAGCAACTGGAATCACATCAAGTCATCATTGTCAATCTTATCAAGCAACTGGAATCACATCAAGTCATCATTGTCAATCTTATCAAGCAACTGGAATCACATCAAGTCATCATTGTCAATCTTATCAAGCAACTGGAATCACATCAAGTCATCATTGTCAATCTTATCAAGCAACTGGAATCACATCAAGTCATCATTGTCAATCTGATCAAGCATTTGGAATCAAATCAAGTCATCATTGTCTATCCGCTTAAGCAACTATAATCATAATTATCATCATCATCATCATAATCAGTGTCAATCTGATTAAACAACTGGAATCACATCATAATCATCATCAGTCTAAAGTATTTAATTAAAATCATATCATCATCATCAAAGTGAATATAATCCAGCTATCAGAGATTCTCTTGAGTTCAATTATATTTTCTTAGTTCAGTTACCTACTTATTTTCTTAGTTAGATCAAGCAACTATAATCATATCATCATCATCAGTGTCAATCTGACTATGCAACTGGAATCTCAAAATCAATTCGCTACGTAGTGGTATCGGACGTAACGGGAACAAATCATCAAATCATCATCGTCATCATCATAGTGGCAATCTGACCAAGTTACTGAAATCGCATCATCATTATCAAAATGATCAAGCTATCGGAGATTGTCACTTGACATTGGAGATTGTTAATTGTTGTGTTGTGACTGGTTGGTGTTAATTGCTATATCCATCTTAACTTGATAAGCTAGTTGATGGAATAGGGACTATAGACAAGCTTTGAGTTATAGCACCGGAGTATTGTGGGTTTGTCTATCTTTTAAGCTGTCTGTACTGCCATCTAGACAAATAAATGTGTACTTATCGCTCTTTCAATCATTTAAAGTGATACTTATTTCTGATCTTGATAGAACGAGCGATTGGTATTGGTTTTCAAATGTTAAAGTTTTGAACTGACCTACAAGCCAAAGCTGGCATCGCGGCTAGGCCCCTAGTCCGGGGGGCGATCTCCGCACAATATACGGGGGCAAGTGTCAGTGCTCCTGCACCCCCCGCTCCTGCAGCGGCCCGGGCAGCCCAGACCCCCCGGGCACCACACCATGCTGCTAGCGACCAACTAATCTGAAAATTAGTTTTATATCACCTTGTGTTTTTTGCGGCGAATAAACGTATTTTCTTTCTTTCTTCTTTCTTTCAACTACACAAGTGGATGCTGCTGTTCATCCCCAGGTGTTCTGGTCTGTTCTGCTCACTTTGTGAGGCTTTTAATGCATCCATGGGAGGAATTCAGTAATTTATCTCATAGTAGAAAATATTGAGGTAAATATTGCGTGAGGTAAACAAATTATTTACAATTCATTTGAGGTTTGAGCCTGCTACACAAGCGAATAATGACACTGTACACCTACACCTGTGGTGTGTCCGGCCTGAGAATAGACACCTCCTTCTCCTCCCGTGGATGTAGTAAAAGCCTTACTAAGGACTTGGATGTATGCGTCCACTGTTGGACGAGGCCTCCCCCATAGATTGCAATGGAGGGATTTGCCGCATAATCACTACGCTTGGCAGGCAGATTGGTGATCGTAGTGTTGGTGTTGAGTACTCAGGTGGATGCTGCTGCCCATCCCCTTGTGTAGTCCTACCGAAACATTAACATTATTACACCAGGGGATGGGCAGCAGCATCCATGTGAGTACTTATAACTAAATCGCTATCGATTGCGAATCGATAATCGCGATTTGGCAAGCATATAATTGTATAAGAAACAATCACACCACGGGTCCAAATAAATTAGTACTGCTGAGGGCGTATTACGAGTTTTACATTGCAACTATGGATTTGCGAGTCGTGACTATCAAATCAAATCAAAATAATTTTTATTTATTGAAATCACAAGGATCATTTTGAATCGTCTTATATAAACTTAAATTACTCCTGTTCCAACGCGACCAAGCCTAGAAGAATCAGGCAACAAACTCGGCTTGGCTTACATAAATGGTCCGTCTTACCACTAGGTGAGAAGCGCCTGTGTGGTGCCTCGGAGCAAGCAGTTGCTGATACATAGTAAATGAAAACTTAAAAACCTTAAGAAGGTAGTCAAAAGTAAATAAACATCAGCATGCCCAGAAGTATGCAAGACAGCACACGCTACGCTTGTTATACTTAACGTGACTTACGCAGATACTGTTTATTAATCTGTGCTGTTTCTATCGACTGCGCGGCACAGAATGATGAATAATAACTACGTAAGTCACGATTTGAAAATCGATAGTTGCAATGCAAAACTCGTTATACGCCAATACGCTCTCTGGATCATGTGTACAAAGTTTCATGGAGTTTGTAGAAAATTAGCCAAATTAAAAGCATAATAAGTTATAATATTAGTGTGATTTTGCTTACAATAAAACTAATGCAGATACAAAAAGCGCCGGCCTTCCGCCCCCTTGCATCAGATAGAACCGCGAAGAACGGAGCAGCAGGGAGAGCTACCAGGCACGGCAGGGCAGCTAACCATGCTCCACCAGTCAATGCTTCAGAACCCAGCACTCCTGACACCCAGCCCGTGCTGCAGCCGTGTGTGAAGCAGGAGAGGTTATCTGGAAGATAAAGTTTCATATAAAGATCCAGGCTCAGGACTTTAATCACATTGGATGATATCTTCAGATCTTAAGGTTACCACGTACACCTCGTCTAACATTTGGATGAATTACGCATAACTTTTTTCTTGAAAAATATGGAACACCTTTAGGTATAAGTCTTATCCGATTACATCAATAATAAATAAGTTTTTAGGTATAAATATGTATGTTAGTCTATAAGGTATGTATTACTTTGGGCGGCTTACCCTCATATTCATAATAAATTTTTAAACCTTTGCTATTAAATAATATATAATATACATATAGTATAATTAAATATAATTTATTGTACATTTCCCATTTTAGCCTGAAATAAATGTATTATTATCTACAAAATTTTATAAAGATCTGATTTGTATAGTTGTGGCGACGGATGTCCGACCTACTTTAATATTTTGAATTAAAAACGATTGATTATGGTGTCAGGAGAATGACGTTTTTGGTGGTTGGAAAAATATATTATAAAATTGTGCAGCTCACGTATATTATTTAATACCTCCAAATAGTTTTTAAATTTAACTTAATGAGAATTTTAATTTAATGAGAAATTAAGTTTTTCGTTACGTGACGTCTGGACGTTCGGTGGTTTCGTTTTAATTTAAAAACTATAAGTCAGATCTTCATAATATTTTGTAGGTATTATCAGATAAGACTTATCAAGGTACCAAGTGTTCTAGATTTTTTAAACAACGAACTAGAAAAAAATAAGCTTAATTCAGCCGAAAAGTTTGACCGGGGTTACGTGGGAATCTTAAGGTCTGAGGATATACTCCATCAGGATTGAGGTCTTGCAAGAGAGAAACGTCTATGAATTAAGCTAAAACTTTGAAACGATTTATAATTAAAGAAAGAAAGAAAAACAGTTTATTTTTGATCTAACAAAAAACACACAAACACTAATATATAATTCATATTAAAAAACAATGACAAAATGGTGTGCCAGTTGCAAACCACAAAAGAGTCTCCAACTCAGCATTTGCTAGGCCGCCTAAACAACCTAGCGCTGGTCTTCCGTTGGAGCCCAGAGTGAACCACGGAAATCCGCTCAACATTGAGCGTCACTATTAAGAAGCGGTAACAACTACATTATAACTAGGTACATAGTTTTCATCAAAAAACAAAAAAGAACATATTTATCAGCAATTATCAACTAAAAATAACTCGACTACTCGCAACACGCACATTGAAATACCCACATAAACAGACAAAATAACTTATTTATTTGTCTTTTGGCATTAGACAATATCAGATCCGTAATTAGTTTTATGCGTTCTAGTGTTGCTCATATTTTGATGTACCTATTCCCATTTCCACATTGTACCTATTGTCAGTTGAGAAGAATATAACTTTAAATAATAAATAAATGCTGGACATTTCACACAACATTATCTAGCACCAAGCTAAGCAGAGCTTGTGTTGTATAGCAACTAGATAACTGATACAATACATTACATAGATAGATATTTATTATTATACATAGAAAATACCCAGGACACAATGAACAATTATCAGCAGATCGTACAAATATTTGTTCCAAGGCTGGAATCGAACCCGCAACCTCGTGCGTCGCAAACGAACCTTCGCCCGCCGCGCCACAGAGGTCGTCAAACTTTAAAACTTTAAGAATAGGAGAAAGGTTCTCATTCGGTTGTATTTTCTTATTAAAAGAATGGACAATGACATCGAAGGCCCCCTTAATGAGCCATAACAATGACGGTACCAAAATCCCGAATTCCCGACCCATTTTTATGTGGTCATCAAAAACAACCATCTCGTAGTAAAAAACTCTTTCCGAAAAAAGTCTTCCGACTTAAAAAGCCATTATCATCTACCCTCTTTGACGTAAAACCTTTCGACTCTTACAATTACCAGGCTTTCATAACGTGAAGGTGGATGATAAATGCACCTATGAAATTCTGAGAGACAATTTCTGCTAACGAACGTATATTTACGTACTTTTTGTTAGCGACTTTTACAATTTGTCATTAGTATACAAATTTCTTGCAATTTGTAGCATAAAAATGAAACTTTAGTGGTTGGGAATCATTTAAAAATGAAAAAAAACGGCTAGTCACCACTGTTTTTCGTCACTTTTGCTGACGTTTCGTCATGTTTTGGTGCTCATGATGAAGAGGCTTCTGAACTCAGCCTCGAAACGTCAGCAAAAGTGACGAAAAACAGTGGTGACTAGCCGTTTTTTCAATTTAAAATTTGTAGCATGTTACCTCAGGCGGATGATTACGTAATTCTGTTACTAATGATTTCAATCGATTTTAATGTTGTTTCTATTTGAAATAACGTTTATGCGATTACCTAATTTACGCAGTCCAAATCTAAGTTACCTTTGTAAGCAAAATACGTAAATTTGTAGTAGCAAGAGCGTCATTTCGAATAAAAACAGCATTGAAATCGATTGAAACCTATAGCAACATGGTTACGTAAGCACCCGGCTGAAGATGGAAGAGGGTAGGTAAATTTTATTGTAGTTAATTTCGTTCTTCTGTATTTAGAATTAATAATAAGCTACTATAGAGCTTTAAGAGCTATCAAGAGAAGAACTTTTGACCTTTTCTGAATTCATAGTAAGTGTTCTTGAAACATAGTAAGTGCTCTTAGTAACCCAGTAACGCACAGGGTTTGAATAGCACTTACTGCGTGCACACATTGACGAAAAATTCTGGCGGTTATATCAACATGAGCCTTTTGTAGTAATAGTGCAGTCATTTACTATATATCAGCAACTGCTTGCTCCGAGGCACCACACAGGCGCTTCTCACCTATTGGTAAGACAGACCATTTATGTAAGCCGTGTTTGTTGCCCGATTCTTCTAGGCTTGGTCACGTTGGAACAGGAGTAATTTAAGTTTATTTAAGACTATTCAAAATGATCCTTGTGATTTCAATGAATCAAATTATTTTGATTTGCTGGTTTTTGAGCCATTTCGTTGCTGAGATCAAGGCAAAATTAAAAGGAGTTGTTCCATAATGGCCTATGTCTATATCCACCAGACAGAGAATGGCGAAAAAATTAGTAATTTTCGAAAAAATACTCTTACTCTAATTTGAAGCTCAAATATCTGCATAAAAATGTTTGAAAAAAGAAGAATTTTTACAATGGTAACATATTTTTCTGGGCAGCCATGGCAGTGATTGTCGCGTTTATTGCTATGTGGTTGATTGTTTTTATACTCTTTATATTTGTCAACTGCTGTGTAAGCATTTTACCACAGAGTATATTGTATATAGTGTATGGCGGGGGCCATTAAGTTATTTTTTGTGTTGCTCTCCGTAAGAAAGATATTTTAGAAAATTGCATTAAATGAAGCGAAATAATAAAAAAATGACAGTGGGGTTTACATATATTTAGCCACGTGTATACAAAAGAAACACCGACAAGGGCTAGGTTCCATATACTGTGAAACAACTCCTTTGCGTCCCCCAAAATTTATTTTGTAGGAAGAGAAACAATTTCAAAGTGTAATTTAAGATATACATGTTAGCATTGAAAGTAGGCAACACTTTATCAGAAGTTAAGGCGATATGTTAAAATGTTGGAGTCGCTGCGTATGCGTACATGCTGACTCAGTAACGGTAAAAGTTCCAAAATTAATGTTAATATAGTGATTACTTGAAAATGTAAACCCAGAAAACACGATTGGTGAAACATTTCTAGATAGATTTATTTTTTTAAATCGGTGTTCGTAAACCCGTTTTACGTCCATCCTTCTAATCTAGAAAATATTGGAGGTAAATTTTTGTACTATTTGGTAGCTAATCAAAATATTTAAACAAATATAAAAAGATTTATTTTTGTATTTACTACTTTTTAAGCAAAACGAAGTTTTATAATTTGTCGCTTACGCCAGTTACTTCTGAGCGGCACAAATCTATACTTTATTCTCTTCGGTGTCAGTCAAGTGAGTAATCGCGCTATCACTTTCTTACAGTTCTGTACAGCTAGCACAAGCTAATTAACGTCGTAACGATAGCGAGTCGCTAGTAAGACGATAGTAAATGTCAAATATTAACCAATCAAATAAGAATTATTTCAAACTACCCCGATGTCATTGGCCAATATTATCATTTGCGGTTGTCTCGCTAGCGTCTTGGTAACGTCAGTCAGCTTGTGCTAGGCGTACGGTACGTGAAAATTTCCCGTTTTACAAAATGAATCAAGCAAGCATTATTGTTTAAAATTTATTCTAAGAGGGTTTGTACTCACAGACAGCTGCGGCCACGACCCTCCGTAACGACCCTCTCCATCTCTTGGAAGCGGTTCTCTCGATGCGGCTCCTGTAATTACACCGTTACGTATATCAGACTCCCAATTACAGAAGCGAATGGCAATGGGGAACTCAACAATGTAGATACAGCCTGAGCGCTGCCCAAATCTTTTGAAATGTGAAAGGAGGAATATTTAGGTCAAGATGTTTCCCCTATTCAAGTATCATAAGATTTACTTAGATAGCACTAAGGCTGCGTTTACACCAAAGATGTGCGAGGTAGATGAGCGGTGCGAGGATGTGTAGGCGGGCTCTTTTCAGACTGACATCTAGTAATTTCTAGCTCGCGTCCATCCTTTGCACACATCCCTCGCACACATTTCTCGCACACATCCCTCGCAACACATCCCTCGCACACACCTCGCTTGTTTTTAACCGACTTCCCAAAAAAGGAGGAGGTTCTCAATTCGGTTGTATTTTTTTTTATGTTTGTTATCGCATATATCCGGCGTTTATGAACCGATTTAGAAAGTTCTTTTTTTATTTGAATAGATATACATATTTGGAGGTGTTAAATAATACACGAGCCCTTGAGCTGCACAATTTTATAATATCATTTTTCAACCACCAAACGTCATTCTCTGAGACCTCAAATCAAACCATCATTTTTATTAAAAATATTAAAGAAGTTCGGACATCAAAAAAAGGTCCGTCGCCACATCACCCCCCCACGGAGAAAGGTAACTACTAAAAATAAAATAAATAAATAAAAAGAAAATAGCTTAGCTATAGTTGTAACACCTCCCTAAATTTAACCCTTCTCCCGGATCTGGTAAATACAACTGGCGGTGGCTCCGGTGATAGTTCAGGTGACGACGGTGAAACAGGCGTGGACTCTACTGGCGCAAGTGGCGTCAATGATGTACCATCTGAACATGCCGTATCCACGTGCGCAGGCTTTACACGATCCACACTAACTGTTCGTTCCCTTCCATTAACGACCAAAGTGAGAGTCTTCTCACCCCTCGATATGACACGATGTGGTCCAGAATAAGGAGGCTGCAGTGAACGCCGCACAGTATCGTCACGCAGAAAAACATGAGACGCTGTTGCCAAGTCTCTGTGAACGAAAATCGATGGCTGGGCGTGTCGTGAAGCAGCAACAGGACGCAAAGCTTCCATACGGCTTCGCAGGCCAGTAACAAAGTCATAAGCATCGCTTGTGCTTCTGGGTGTTACCGGAGGAACTATGAGCTCACCAGGTAATCGCAAAGTTTCTCCGTATACCATTTCTGCAGAGGATCCACCAATATCCTCCTTCAAAGCCGTCCTCATGCCTAGTAAAACTAAAGGTAACGCCTTGACCCAAGTATCGGTATGGCACATTAAGGCTGCCTTCAACTGCCGATGCATGCGCTCAACCATACCATTGGCGCAGGGATGGTAACTGGTTGTGCGAATACGTTTCGCGGCACAAATATCCATGAGACGACGAAATAAATCAGACTCAAATTGACGACCTTGGTCTGTTGTTACAATATTAGGTACCCCAAAACGTGACACCCAGCCAGACACGAATGCGTCTGCTATATTCTCAGCCGTAATAGAAGATAAAGGCCATACTTCGGGCCAACGCGAAAACCTATCAATTGCGGTAAGACAGTAATTAAAACCCATCGAATGTGGTAGCGGTCCAATAATGTCGAGATGGACGTGCAAGAATCGATTCGATGGTAACTTAAACTGACCAAGGGGTGAAACAACATGTCTAGACACCTTGCTGCGTTGACAACGTAGACAAGATCGCGCCCACTCGCGGCAATTCACATTGACCCTAGGCCATACGTAACGGTCAGTCACCAAACGAACGGTAGCCCGCGCACCAGGGTGACTGAGATTGTGACATCTATCAAATGCGGCTCGACGAAATGGTGGCGTCAGATACGGACGCGGCCGGCCGGTAGAAGTATCACAAAGAACAGTAATATTTGTGCCAGTAACGACGATAGGCTCTAACTTCAAAGACGAGTCGCTGCGTATACGAGCTAACTCCTCATCAGAGTCCTGAGATTGCGAAAGTGCAGTATAATCCTCTTCCAAAGAAATACTCTCGATGCGAGACATAGCATCTGCAACTATGTTGTCGACACCTTTTATGTGGACAATATCCGTTGTAAATTGGCTTATGAAAGATAACTGATTTAACTGAACAGGTGGCAGTTTTTCGCGTCGCTGCTTGAAAGCGTAGACTAACGGCTTGTGATCCGTAAATATAGTCACGTGTTGAACCTCGCATATGTGTCTGAAATGCTGTATGCTTTCATAAACAGCTAAAAGTTCTCTATAATAAGCGGGCCACTGAGCCTGTTTAGAATTCAGTTTTCTACTAAAATAGGCCAGTGGTTGCCAGTCATCCTGTTCGTTGACGCGCTGCTGAAGGCATGCACCCACATGAGTACCAGAAGCATCGGTAAATAGCCCGAGGACAGCACTAGAGTTTGGATGAGCTAAAATCGTAGCTGACGATAAACTCTTTTTGCACTCCTCAAAGCACCCCTCCAATTCAGGTGTCCAAACAAAAGGTTTTGCACCCTTACCTTGAATAGCAGTCACTGCGTCGATCAAAGGTGCTTGAAATTTCGCAGTGTGAGGCAAAAACCAACGGTAATAATTGAGCATACCTATAAATCTACGCATGCCCTGTACCGTCTTAGGCGGTGGATATTCCATCAAGGAAATAATCCTGTCCTCAGGGGGACGTGTTCCTGCCGCATTAATACGATAACCGAGGAAAGATACCTCCTCCACACCAAATACAGATTTGGTTGTATTGATTACCACGCCATAATCTTGTAACCTTTTAAATAAGGTTTCCAAGTGCTGGGCATGAGTGTCTTTATCTTTAGAGTAAACTAAAATGTCATCGACATAGGCAAAACAGAAGTCTAAGCCACTAACTACCTCATCAATAAAGCGTTGGAATGTCTGTCCAGCGTTGCATAAACCAAATGTCATATAAATGAACTCCCACAAGCCAAACGGAGTAATGATCGCCGTCTTACAAACGTCAGCTGGATTTACAGGAATCTGTTGGTAAGCCTTGACCAGGTCTATTGTGCTAAACACAGTAGATCCAGTCAAGTTATGAGCAAAGTCCCCTATGTGACGTACCGGATAACGATCCGGAACAGTGCGCGCGTTCAGTGCGCGGTAATCTCCGCAAGGACGCCACGATGAGTCCTTTTTAGGAGCTAGATGAAGAGGGGATGACCAAGAACTGCTAGATGGTCGGCAAGTACCAGCTAAGACCATATCTTCAAACTCTTTCTTAGCTATGCCTAATTTTGAAGGCGCTAGACGACGGGGACGACACGATACAGGGGGACCATCCGTCGTATTAATAAAATGGACAGTATTATGTTTGATTTCCCTAGGTGCTCCAGGTGGTCGTGTGATGCTAGGGTATTTATACAAGATTGCAGTGAATGGCGAGTCAGGAAGGGATACAATCTTAACACTTGTCTGCGTGGTTGTACTTAGACTTGCGGAGGAAGATAAACCCGTCTTCGCGTCACGCAGTATGCCTTGAGTGCAATCAGGCAGTAACTCGTAGTGTGATAAAAAATCTACGCCAATAATACCAGTCTCAACATCCGCTACAACAAAATTCCACCTAAAATCGCGCCTAAGTCCTAAATTTAGACTTAATTCTACTAGCCCATACGTAGGGATGGTACTACCATTTGCAGCAACCAAATTAAAGGTTACAGGTTGCTGTGTACTTTTCATCATAAAACTTTTTGGTATGCAACATATGTCAGAACCAGTGTCCACCAAAAATTTCATGTTGGAAAACCGATCTGTCACATAAAGTCGGCGACTTACTGCTGAGCAACCGGTCATCGCCTCTAACGATTGCTTCTCTCTTCCCCCTGTTTACTTGGCAGAGGACCGGACCATTTGCAGGGAGACACACATCTGTGCGCCTTGGCCGCGAAACGGTCATGGTAAAAACAGAGATCAACATTTCTAGATCGTGATCGACTACGCCTACGACTACGACTATTTGTGTTACCGCTGCCGCTTTGAGCTGTTGTCAGTGCCGCTACCATGCGAGTCAGCTCATCAACTTTCTTTGTAAGCTCATGGACATCTGGTTGCGGCATATTTTTAGAAACCTGCGTAGAACATACCTGTGACGTTGACTGTGAGTTGATTTCTATTAACTTATCGCCTAGTTCGCTCAGGTCAACCAAAGATTCAAATCGCTGAGTGGCTAGAACCGTTTGTATAAACTTCGGAAGTCTTCCCATCCAGATTGTCTTGAGAAGGTCATCTGGAAATGTGGGTCCTGCTAATGACCTTAAATGTCTCAAGAAAGAAGAGGGCTTCCTCTCACCAATCTGTTGTTGTTCTAATAAGCGTCGCATCTTTTTTTCACAAGAATCAGAAAACCTAGAAATTATCGCATTTTTTAAAATTGTAAATGGTTTATCTTTTGGAGGATCTAAGATAATATCCTCTACCTCACGAGTGCAAGTCGTATCTAAGTGTGCTAAGGCGTAATTATACTTCGTGAGTTCATGCGATATATTATTTATCGCAAACTGGGCCTCTAAACTTGCGAACCACAAGGCAGGGCGGTCATTACAAAAGGGTGGAGTGCGGATCGACACCCGGTTTATAAAAACCTTACCTTTTTCGCCAGCACCTTCGCCGCCTGCACCGGACGTCGCCAGTTCGAATTCGTTGTCGCTCATTGTGACGCGCTAGCAAAAAGCTTAATATAACTAAAATATGAAAAATAATTACAATTTAGACTTAGATTTCAGTTTAGAGGTGTGATGAGGCGACGCCCTTATACAAAAAATAATAATAATAATATTTCCTAAGCCTACATTAATAAAAAGACAAAAAGTGTATACAAAATACGGCGTAATATTGTCTATCCACGGCACTCACTTCACGAAAAATAAAAAAAAATAAAATTGTCCACACACAGTTATTGATAAAAATAAAATACGCACACGGCTGCACAAACCACCGAGCGATGCGACGGTGGTGGAACGCGATGTGATTGATGAAACAGTTGGCGTCACCGTTCGGTGACGGCAGCAACGATACCTCGCCTTGGCCGCACTCCTCGTCAATAGGTCCACAGTATACTTCGTGTCCAATCGCCGTATAGGTACTTTTGCTTAACCGACGATTGGTACGTCGGGGTCACCAATTTGGAGGTGTTAAATAATACACGAGCCCTTGAGCTGCACAATTTTATAATATCATTTTTCAACCACCAAACGTCATTCTCTGAGACCTCAAATCAAACCATCATTTTTATTAAAAATATTAAAGAAGTTCGGACATCAAAAAAAGGTCCGTCGCCACACATACTTCCAGATTGGTCCCATTTTTTTCAGAATCCAGTTCTGGTGATGGAATCCATGAGGAATTGAGGGAACTCCTCAAATATTGTACGCATACATATGGCGATTTTGATATTTTCATCCAAAAATATTTAGTCGAATACAATGGCGGAAGTCGGTTTTTTAAATGAAAAGTTATGTACGTATTAAAACCTCGCTCGCTAAGCCGTTTCCACCAGAGCTGCGCTGAGCGAAGCTAGGTAAATGACGTGATTCTATTGGTTTTTAAAAAACACATCCCTCGCTACGCATCCTCGCTCATCTCTGGTGGAAACGCAGCCTAAGTAAGTACTAGTGGTTCGCCCCGAACTGAGACCTCGCGATGACACCTTTATCAGCCCGTCTACTTAAGTAAGGCATTTCCATAATTTCCATATTTTTTTTTTTAATTTTCACCTCAAGGTAATTTCCTACACATCATCGAAATAACTTTTGAATAAGCACTAAGCAACGGGGCGTTCATACCACCAGAGACAAGTAACTTGTCTCTGATACTACAGTCATAAGTACCTGTTACGAATTAATTGGTAACGTTCTTTTGACGAAATCATAGAACTCCAACGTCATTCAAATTCCTAGAAATGGGAGGTCAACAACGGATATTATATTGTTTTTTTTGTTTTATAGGGTACATGTCTCGAAATTCCTCAATTTCAGACTTTTCCCTGTAGTTGTGACACAAAAGCCACAAGCATACCAAATTTCAGCATTGTGGGACTGCTGGAAGTACCCTAGAATTTTTGATTGTTACGTTTTTTATTTTCCCTAATATCTCGGATACTACTAAGTTTAAATACTTATTAAAAACAGTTTTGAAATGTCCAACCAAAGCGCTTTCATTAGACACCCCACTTGATCTGACTGTCTCACTTTTATTTTTTTTACCCCCTCTTGGACCCCAATATCTCAGTAACCCCCTGACCGATATAGCTCATAACCTTACCTACAAATTGTACCAATACTATCTACCCCCATACCAAATTTCATGAAGATCGGATTAACGGTTTGGAAGTTTTCATTGGACAAACATACATACATACATACATACAAACGCCGATTCTTCCAACTTGACTCAGAGAACTCGCTTCGCTCGTTCAATAAAATGGTAAAAAAACTTCTTATTTAAAAGAAGTATGTATATATACATATCTACCTACCAATAACTAACACTTACAATAACTAACTTGAAATATAAAACCCAAAAAATAAAAATGCCTTTATGAGATGAGAAAGAAAAGCATATTGTACTCTGGGGACTAAAAACAAACCCTCATTCGTCAACAGCACAAAAACGAAGCAACATTTTAACCCCAAAAGATTGGGGTTCTCCTAGTTTACTTATAAATCTTGTTCGCCAATTCAATAATTCTTGTTAAATTCGCCAGCTTCTGGATTACGTAACGTTATTCCTATCAGTTTCAATTAAGTATGTTTTTATCTGAAATTACACCCAAGAGATTTCCCAATTCACGTATCTTGCCTGCCAAATCTTGATTGCAAATAGACTGAGTAACTTAGGTACGTGTCGTTTCGAATAGAACCAGCAATAGGCCGATTGAAACCGATAGCAATAGAATAACTAAAACGTATAGTGATTACATGTTTTGTGCGAATAACGTAATCACGCCAAAGATTACTCAAGATAGGTACACTTGATGGATGTATTGGATACAACCTCAGAGTAATAATTTACAGTGCTATCACACGCGGTATGAACAATGACCGTGTGTGAACTGCTGACAAAAATTATGTTAATTTTTATTATATTTCAAAACTAACTAAAACCTCTTCAATTCTTCTTGCTAATATATTTAAATAGGTAGATTTACTTCATTGTTGTGGTCTCGGCCTAAGAATAGGATTCCTCCAACTCCTCCCGTGAATGTCGTAAGAGGGGACTGCGGGATTACACCAGGACGGGCAGCAGCATCCATCTGAGTAGATTTGACGACCTCTGTGGCGCGGCGGGCGAAGGTTCGCCTGCGACGCAGGAGGTTGCGCGTTCGATTCCCGCCTCGGAACAAATATTTGTATGATCTGCAGATATATTTTGTTCAGGGTGTTCTGGGTGATTTTCTATATAATAAAAATATCTATCTATGTAATGTATTGTATTGCGTATATCTGTTATCTAGTACCCATATCACAAGCTCTGCTTAGCTTGGGGCTAGATAATGCTGTGTGAAATGCCCAGCATTTATTTATTTATTTTATTTATTTATTTACATGAACAATACTGCGTGTATCTGTCTGTCAAGCGTGATAATTATGGCAAATCCGCCCTATAATATGGAGGAGGCTTCGACCAGCTGTGGACACCTACAAGCTGATGAAGAAGCCTCACTTGAATCCCTTGAATTGTAAAATACCAAGAACGACCAAAAACGTGGTGAAAATGGCATAAAAATTCGTCCAGTAGTGTTTAATGGACCAGAACATCAAACCAAATAAAAAGAATTGTATTCATTCAAATCACATGAATCATTTTGAATCGTTTTATAAATTAAAATTACTCCTGTTCGGCCGCCCCTGTATTCTCTATCTCGCGACAGGTTTGGCGTAAATTGTGCGATCACGGCTGTCAAACGACGCTTTTTAACCGACTTCCCAAAAAGGAGGAGGTTCTCAATTCGGTTGTATTTTTTTTGTAATGTTTGTTACCTCATATCTCCGGCGTTTATGAACTGATTTGGAAAATTCTTTTTTTATTTGAATAGATATACTTCCAGATTGGACAGAATCCAGTTCTGATGATGGAATCCATGAGGAATTGAAGGAACTCCTCAAATATTGTAGGCATACATATAGCGATTTTGATATTTTCAGCAACAAACCAAGCATTTGCATTCAGAAAGTATCGTGACCCTTTCACCACTATGGTTTTTTCATAATTTTTTTTGTCGAATACAATGGCGGAAGGCGGTTTTTTAAATTAAAAGTTATCTCATACAAAAGTTACCTTTTGACAGCCCTGATTGCACAATTTACGCCTGTTGCTAACTTGTCACGAGATAGAGAAAAGCCCTGCGGGTTATAGCTGCGGAATATAGTATACAAGAGTGGTGGGTGACATGAATAACCTGAGTAGAAATTACAGTGGCTCTAGTGTCGCACTCAAAGCCACGCTGAATGTCTACTCACTCGCGCATACTAAGTATGCTAATCAGTGCGGGCTGGCGCGCGGCGGAGCGCAACAGCGCGTATGAGGTGCACGCTGCTGCCACGCTGTTGCGATGTGAAACATTTGTATGTTACTTATGCAATAAACTATGATTTCTTATTATTTACTCATCCTAGTAACAGCAGTTGCTGTACTTAAACCCCCTTATTAATAGCTTTTGTTTTGTTCTCTCTGATGTAAAATGACATAAGCCAAAACAAGATAAAAGCTCTTTTAGCAATTTTTTTTTGTTTATTTAGGTAAACAAACAGTAACACAATATATATAAACTAAGGTAGTCTTTAAGTTATGAAAAATTTAGTCAATGTGAGACCAACACCGTTTACCACCGATTAAAAATTTGCTATAAAAATTTATTACGAATACGATAAAGTGGTCTTTTAACTTTATGAAAATGAGTTCGTTGACTTACAAAATAAGGGCAATGATTTGGTACATTTATTTTTTATTACTGTCCTTCTTCGCTTCTATAGTAGCATTAAGACCAATGTTTCTTCGTCAGAGACCATCGCGAAACGATGCTCATCACTGGCGACACTTGGCAGCTCGGCCGAATCATCACCAAATTCAAATTAGGCTCAGAGTGACTAATTTGGGATTGTTCCACAAATCCCCATTGACTGCTCATTGAGTGTATGATGGGGATTTGTGGAGAAAAAGTCCACAAATCCCTTACTAGTAGAAAAGAATGTACCCTTAAAATAGTTATACTTAGTATATCTAGCTGTGAATTGTACCAGGCGATAATATAAGGCCCAGGTTATTGTAAATGAACACGAACAGTCCCCAATTACATTGGCAATGGGGAATGCAACAATGGGGATCAGTTTGGTAGCCTTAGCGCTATCCAAATCTTTTGAAACTTGAAAGGAGGAGTATTTCAGTAAAGAAGTTTCCCCTATTCAAGTTTCATAAGATTTAGATAGCGCTAAGGCTCCCAAAATGGTTGGCATTTTTGCGTTCCCATTGCGATTTGCTACTGTATTTGTAATTTCTGGACTGGAAGGGACTTAATTGATTATTCCATGTTTTGGCCGTCGGAATCGTAGAAGTAGCTAACTACTGCGTCATTGACATAAGGTTGAAAATTGCATTCATCGGTAAAATAAGGCCACAAGACCAGCACAACTCTTTGGTTTTAGTTTCGTGTCTAAGTGTTGAAGTACAAGAGAGCAGAAAAGATTTTCGTCTCTCGAAATAAACAGAAACTTTGTAAAAAATATATGAATGCAGATAGGCAGACTCGTTTCTTTAGTAAAAACTATTCTGAAGTAAAATAAAATAAAGTATCTGTACAAAGGCCGTAAGTGATCAATTGCAATCGATATCGAGAATGTAATTGATCGCTTACACTCAAGAATAAGACATAATTTTTAATTAAGTTTGCGAGGAAACCTGAATTTCCTTATCAGTTTGTTATGTACTAAAAAAAGAAAATTTGCGATACCGGTTTCCTGCTTTCAAAAACTGTGGCCAGTTCCATTTTCAAATATAAATAAGGATTTGTCATGGAGATTGTATGTCATTGTAGCATTTATGAATGTAATGAGCCCATGGAAGTAATAAGTACTACGTACAACAGGAATGAGCTGTTGTCGCAAAATTGAAGCCGAGCGAGAGCTCAGTAACTATATCTCTTATCCCTCTCTGGCGATGGTGACTATATTGCAATATGATTTGACGACAATAATTATAAAAAATCATTTGTGATCTGACGTCAACAGATCATTGCTTCAGAAAGATGCTAATGATAAACTTGCCCTTTGGTGCACTATACATTTGCTGTTTTTGCTTGCTTTTCACACTCGCGTCATATATATATACTTACCTACTGGTCCTTGTGGGACACGACATGCAGCTGGACTGAGATAACATTACGATAAGCTACCTATTGTGGTATATTTAATTAATTAGGTAAGAAAAAACGGGTTATTCCCAGTCCACAGTTAAGTTTACATTTAAGTTTAATTCTAAATCAGACATTGCTAAACAAAACAGTTTTGTGAAGTTTCTGCCGCAAACCCAGCTTATTTCTTATATGTTTCATTAATTCTAATTTTGCATTATGAGTAAATTGAGATATGAATTCGCTAACGCCTTCACCAATTGAATATCATGTGGATCTTCAAATATAGATTGAGGAGGATGTGGTGGATCTAACAATGTATGTAGTTTTCTATAAAATTCTTGGATAACATACATGATAATTTTATTTTTGTGTACGTTTTTTAATGATTGATTTGATAATGTAATAAACAGTTTTTCAGTGTACTTCAGAATTACAAATCTGGAAACATGCTTAAGTTTTCCTGGATCAATAAAAACAGTAAATGCAGAAAATTGTGATATGTCGACACAGTAGTTCAGAGGCTCTGCCGTTACGTTTATAAATTTCTGCTGAATACAAGGTTTCTTGGACGGAGGTTCTAGTGATAGCACAAGCTCGTCAGATTTGCTACTACAGGGTATCTGAATATCACATAATACTACTATTTTCTTCGTTGCTGGCTGTAACAGAGATCATCAGGTCAGATAAGTATACTCACTTCTATGATCACGATGAATACTGAGGTAGGTATCTTAGTAGGTACACAAAATAATTGGCTCATCTTTTGAATGCGGCCTTAAGACTTTTAAGCTACTACTTAACGATTTTAATCGATAGATATTGGCGAATAGTAACCAATTTCAAAAGGTATTGTGTGAGCAAATTATTAGTTTTTGAGAAAATTACATTTTAATTTTCCATACAAAATAAAAAAAACAAACATTTTCTATTCTGGTTTAGCACACCAACGGAAAGGGGAGAAAGGGGGGCGAAGCCCCCCCCGTCCCGGGGGGCCTCAACAATTTAAATAAAACACAGAATCCCAAACGACATGTTTTTATAATAACATACAGGCAGACGTACGAACGAACACCGAATTCTCACATTAGGGCACCTTTTTACCTACAATCAGATATAAAATCCTACAAAATTACCTACCAGCAAAAAAACGGAGGGCAATGCATCACATTTTAATACTGGTCGTGATAAACAAGCAACAAAGTCTTGAGCTTTAAAATGTTTGCTACATACAACTGATGCATCGGTCAGTTTTCGGGTAGAGCTCATGGGTATATTATTTATCCATATTTCCCTAACATTAGGATCTTTAGGAAATCTGAAATTAAAACAAAGTTATTTTAATAGAGAAAGGAATAAAAAATGCATTGGTATTTATTTGTTCTTGAACTAGGATTGGATAGTCATGCATGGTCACCGTAATTCTTCACTAACAAATTATGTTTAAAACTATTACCTGTGAAAAGATAAACCACAATCAGGATAATACTCGCTTCGGCAAGCCTCCACGACACAAATTCTCCCCATTTTAACTAAAATTCTTCTAAAATATCACGAAATATGTTAACGTCCGAATCGGCGATTTTATGTGGGGTTGTCAGGTCAGGTGTCCGTATTTCATACAAACATGGAAGTAAGTAATAAGTACTACGTACAGTACTTATTACTTCCATGCATACAAATAAAAGAAAACCTATACGCCAATCGCAAAATTTTTGCGTTAATCTGGAGGCACGGCAGTGCCTCCGCCGAGTCGAGCTAAGGGCACAGCCGTACCATACTTTTCTCGAAGCCATTCGGGCCATTTTCGAGCCCCCTGTAACTTCGATGGATGTGGATAAAGTTAGAAGCCTGAATTTTCAATGACCGAGAGGGCATACTATAACTAGGTATATTCCCAAATTACATTCAATTTGAACGTGTAGTTTAAGAACTATTACAAGTCAAAGTTCCTTAATTTTGTCCTTGACACCCAATCATCAAAATGACTTGGCAATCGCACAAGGTAATAGAATCTATATACAACAAAATTTATCTAATATTAGTGCTCTGAGCGCTTTATTTATCGCGCAGCAATATGCAATTATGTTTTCATGCGATGGCCGAGTCGTTATATTTGTTAAAGAAATAATTAGATGTTTAATATTGATAAGTTAGTTAAGTAACAACATTTTATAGTGACCTTATGTCACTATAAAATGTTGTTACTTAACTAATTAGGTAACAATTTGTGACAAAGTTGTTGGATAGATGTTCCCATAGATAGATACTGAATAAATTAATAACCGACTCGGTTTTACATTATGATATCACAACTTTTGGCGGAAGAACTGCGTTGCGAGACTCATTTTTGTACATAATTTATTATGTTTTTGATTGGATAAGGCTTTACACGTAGCAACAAATAATATTGCTTTAACATGTCGGTAATAAATTATTATTTATATTTAGAAACATTTTAAAGGTAAGTAAATGTTTTTACTTCATTACATTACATCAATCGCATATTTTTCTACTAAGAACGAAAGGATTGAAATCAACTTAACTCTGGCAACTCTAAGTCACTGTTAGAACGGGACACAGCGTTCTGAGGTTGCCCTTTCACTCGGCTTCATTTTTATTTTGCGTGCAACAAGACTCTTACGACCTTAGCATAAGGTTTTATTTTTTTTATTTTAGCTGCAAGATGCACAGATAGAGCTCATTCCTGTTGTACGTAGTACTTATTACTTCCATGAATGAGCCTCGTTCTATTTTCGAATTTAGTTAGGGTTTTACGGCCAGTTTTCGAGTTAATATGACCTACTTTCAGAGCATGGATGATGAAAAAATTATAGTTAATGTAGTGCTTGCTTCATCATGATGCCACTAGATTTATATTGCTGGACTGTGTACCTACCTCTCCCAAAGAATGCGGATTGTTTATCGCCGTATTGGTGTTGCGTACTCAGGTGGATGCTGCTGCCCATCCCCTCGTGTAATCACTTAGCCGGTTTTACGACATCCACGGGAAACAGAGGGGTCTATTCTTAGACCACACACACCATGGTACAGGTTTTTGCTTACAGTCCATAAAACGTGCAGTTTTCGTAGCTATTCATTGAGCTATTCACTACTCTCAATAGAGATTTAAAAATGGAACGAACACATGAACCAACTTCAGCGTTTCACCGAATTAAAGTTGAGCTAGATGCGAGTAGGTTAAGAGTTGTGGAAAATAAACCCTTCTTTTTTACCCTACAGCGTCAAACATGTCCAAGTTAGTTATCCATGCCTTCATATAAAATATATTAAAACCTATTTACATATTTCGTAAACGGCACATTTAATTTTAATCAGCAGTAACCTTTTTCTCCCCCTTTTCGGGAAACCCGCAACAGCCGACCAATCATAAATAAGAAGTAGCTATCCAGCTCACCCCTGATGTAAGTCGATTGGGGTCTGGCCAAAACTTTTAAATAAATTATAATCTCAGTTTTAAGATTATTTCAAAGATTCCACAGAGCTACAAGACCAAAGTCTTACTAACTACTAACGTGCTTACTAACTGTTCGCCTCATACAAAGCTCAAAGTCGGGAAGCGGGCTATGGAGTGGCACTATATATAATCCGAAATGAGAAGACCCGTAGAAGAACCATATAAGAAACCAGAAGATAAGTATATTATGGTGTAAGCTGCTTGGAAGTGCATTCCTGGAGAAAGATTACCTACTGTTGCGTAGTGGACTATCCCACGCACGCGGTACTTCAGGGGTTATGGTGTTACTACCCAAATTACAAATTACAAATTTATTCACAAAAAACAGAGTAACATCACAGATAGACAAAAATCCAATGCGTTACATCTACTAAGCTATTCTAATACTAATACAAACATATATATTTTTTTAAAATAAAAACTTAATTTCAACACTTCCTTAACTAAATTTAATAGTAGATTGTATCATAAGGGAGAGAAATAATATTTTTACGGCGAGGGCGCTTTTTTGAATCCAGAGCGAAGTGAGGGATTCTAGAGTAGAATCCCGAACGTAGCGTATGCCTACAATATTTGAGGAGTTCCCTCAATTCCTCATGGATTCCATCATCATAACTGGATTCTGAAAAAATGGGACCAATCTGGAAGTATATCTATTCAAATAAAAAAAGAATTTTCCAAATCGGTTCATAAACGCCGGAGATATGAGGTAACAAATATAAAAAAAAATACAACCGAATTGAGAACCTCCTCCTTTTTGTAAAGGCGGTTAGAAATGACGAAATCGTGGGCTGTAGTTCGCGCGTTTCTAATTTGTTTTTTTTATTCAGCCGGTGGCGCGACTATGGGCCGTCGCGTCGTACCAGCCAGTATTTATTTAAACAATATTTGCGTACGACTTCTTTGGCGCTGAACACTAAGATGTTCCAAATTTAAAAAGGGCGCGGCAAAGATAATTGCGGCGCACTTATTTGAGTTCGATATGTTCCAAATTTAAAAAGTGCGCGGCAAAGATTATTGCGGCGCACTTATAGAAGCTTCATACAGAAAACACCACCTTTGGGGGCACTTAAAGGCGAACCAAGTCGTCCTTTTCGAATAGATGGGATGAAAAACAAATACCCAGCTACAAGAATCACGGTTATACGAAGCCGGAAGAACAAAAACGGAAGTGAAATTATCCTCATCTTTCCGCAAAGGTATCGTTGCCAATCAGAATCAATCAAAATTATCGAAGAAAATCATATCATTCATCAAGTAAGTTGCTTACGTCGCGATTTCAATAAGCAACGCATTCCTGAGTGTGCGAGTGAAATAGCAAGCATTCCATCCTCAACAAGAAAAGAGAAGACGGCTAAAACAACTCTGGATGGTGAACCCGGAACATAGGCCCATTCGACGAATTCAGGTGTATCCGAACGCAGTCGGCAGAGACATTTTTCTATGCAGAGCGGCTACAACCAATCACGAAGCGGCATTGTCGTAATCCATCTGTGTTTCGATCCAGCGTTGCCATTTGGCAACTTTGGTTGCCAGTTTGGCAACATTTGACCCTTCGTGGCAACCAAATGGCAACGAAGCTCAAATGGCAACTTTTTGGCAACTTTTCGATTTGTCGCGCGCTCATCAGTAAAAAAATATTGAATATCTTTCGCAGATGAACTGAACGCATTTTTATTCCCAAATGAAAACAATACATAATTAGTACACAAATAAATTATACCCGTATTTCTACAAACAAAAGGTATATTTTGGTGAAGCTAGAGATAAAAGTAATTTTATGTGTGTGTTGTGTGCAGTGCAGTGCAAAGGAAGTTCTTTTCGTGGTTTTCTAATACTTTTGTTTTTAAATCTACTGGTAAGTTCTCTTTTTATTGTTTTAATCGAAGAAGCTACTTAAAGACCTATTTGAAAAACCAAGTTTACTGATTGAATAATCATTCATTCATTATTCATCATCAGCCCTTCCCAGCCTTTTGGGTGCCTAGGATAGGAATAAGAAAGACGTATGCATGCATGAAATTGACGAAAAGTACCTAAGTAGGTAATTTTGGCTGCAAAGAGTGTGTTGTTTTGTCTTCGAGTTTCAGATTTTTTCCCAAATAATGTAAATGTCAGCCTATATTTATTTTTTAAACACAACTACTACTGTGGCGGATTTGCCCTAAGGCTTTGCCGGGCTAAGGCCCGGGCCTAGGTCGGCCAGATATTAGGGGCGGCAAATCGTGACAAAAAAGCAGTGGCGCGTGCGGATAGCGCAGGTTATTGACCCCTGTTATCACTATCCAATAGGTTAGGTATTATTGGTCTAGTCTTATTACCTGATTACGTTACCCCTAGGTACTGCTCGAAATGTACACCTTCGTTTTCGATGCACTAAAGGCCACGGCGGCGGCGCCTGAAGCATCGTTTTAGCTTTCGCAGGACAAATTCGTTTAATTTGACATTGTCAAAAGCTGAAACAATCCTTTGTCTTTATTGTTCGACACTCGTCACTTCGTCCGCGTACACCAAACGTTTTTACGTCACCCCATAATTAAAAATCACAGGGAGTTAAGTCTGGAGAACGTGGTGGCCACGGCACTGGCCCACCACGCCCTATCCATTGGGTACCGAACACTTCACTCAGGTAATCACTTAAATAATCGCACCATTTCCACTAACTCAACATTAGAATAGGTTCCTGACATTTTGATGATGGCAAAAAACCGTGACGCGTGACCTAATTCCGCGGTAATTCGGGGACGACTGACTGTCCAGCGTCGCACGCGCGCGCAAAATTCCATTCTCAAAGGATGCCGCTCAAAGGCACCGCCGCGCGCCGGCATCGAGTCGTCCGAAGTCAAAGGACGCCGCGGCGACCGCTCCGATCGCGCCACAGCGGTTGATTTTGTGCAGTGTATGTAAACACGGGTGGATATTTTTTAATTGCAAAATTTTTACTAACTATGAAATTTTTCGGTTATATATTTTTTACTGATTTGTAATCGGTGTCAGCAGTATATTAACCTCCGTAAATATGGCAAGTGTACAAAACAACATATTGTATATCAATGTGTCTGTATGGTTGCGTGGCTATCAATGCTCGCATTTTTGGTGAGTACTAGCGGATTTTGCTCGTTTCCGGAGTTGGTCTTTTTGGACTGAGCGGATAAATCATAACTTCAGTAATAGTGACATAACAAATTTATGAAATAGCAATAGCAGACAGCATTAATTAAATATAGAAAATGCAATAGTAAACTAAATTTAATTACAAAACAACCAGGGTCGGTGGCCGGTTGGGGTTAGTACCCTAGGAAACCATGATCAAGGTCACTAACCCCAATCTGCAGCTCGCGTGGTGGCCGTAGGTGTTCTGGGCACTTCGACTTCCGTGTTAGGGTCTTAAAATTAAATAGGCGGGGGTAGCTGGGGTGGCCCTGGAAAATTCCCCCTGGTAGCTGGGATGCTTCTTCTTGTAGTGTCGTAGCACCCCGTAGCTGCGATAAAATTTTCCGCATAGGAGGCACTGGTCCCCCAGTCTACCTTGGCCTATTATATGTCGAGGTTCATTCGTGGGATTGTTGCCCTTCTCGTCTTCTTCGCCTTGATTGGGTTACCCTTCATTGGGTTGGTGGCCCTTTTCAATTAGTTTCCCCTTCCCCTTCCCGAGGCCCAGCCCCGTTCTTTCCCCCTCTACTTTGCTGAGTCCGGGCCAGTCACTGTGCTGATGGAGATTAAGCAGCGATATGTAGGCCCGTCTTTAGTTGTTAAGGGCCTGGGTTACCTGCTGGTTCTTTGCGATCGGCTCGGTGTTCATCTTGAATAGAGGGACGCAGTTGGCGCTGGTCTCTCCCTTTTTGTAGGCGTCGTAGATGGATCCTGTATCGGTACCTGCATCTGGGGGGAGGCCTTCGTTTCCGACATCTGGGTACTCCTGTAGACTGCTGGATTCGATGTAGGGTCCCGTTTTGTTCATAGTTGTTTGTCTTCCTTGAGGCAGCACGTTGTGTGAGCAGGTGATTTTTGAGGTTATCCTGAAGTGACTGTATGTACTTGTAGAGGAATGGCTATTGATTGTAATTCTTGATCGTTTTGTGTGCTAGTTTTATCCATGGAAGTGGGTAGTTTGAAATGTATCAGTCGCAGTTTCACTCGCAGATCCTGCTAGTAGGTGCTCTGGGCACTTCGACTTCCGTGTTAGGGTCTTAAAAATAAATAGGCGGGGTGGCCCTGGAAAATTCCCCTTGGTAGCTGAGATGCTTCTTCTTGTAATGTCGTAGCACCCTGTAGCTGCGATAAAATTTTCCGCATAGGAGGCACTGGTCCCCCAGTCTACTTTGACCTGTTGTATGTCGAGGTTTGGTCCTGGGTTTGTTGCCCTTCTCGTCTTCTTCGCCTTGATTGGGTTCCCCTTCATGGAGTTGATGGCCTTTTCAATTAGTTTCCCCTTCCCCTTCCCGAGGCACAGCCCCGTTCTTTCCCACTCTACTTTGCTGAGTCCGGGCCAGTCGCTGTGGAGTGAGGACTAGACCCAGATTATTCTTACTCCGGAGGCAGTCCTAGTGACGTAGGGGGCCGGTGCGGATGGAGGACTGAGGGGGTATCTGTTTATGGGCAATTCGGGTAAGAGTTTGTTTGAGAGGCTGAGTGTGTTTCTGCCAGGTGATGGGGTGGTTGTGACTGATGTTAAGGAGGACGTGGATGTGGTCCTTGTTGATTTAAGTGGTTTGTTTCGTGAATGAATGTTGGTGTTGGTTGGGAATGACAGTGATATCTGCTTTGGTGTATAAGTTGTGTGTGTGGAAGGAGGTCATCGAAATGGGTGTATTGTGCGTGAGGATTTTGGTGTGGATGTGTTTGGTGGTTTGTTTGGTGTGTTTGGTGATGATGATGTTATGGATGAGTTGGTTATGTGGGGGGTGTCTGGTATGTTGTGAGAATTGGTAGGTCAGTTTTGAATGTATGGGTTGGTGTTTGAGCTGTATTTGTGTTGGGGAGGTGTGTTTGTGTAGTTCAAGGTAACAGGACCGTATCGGAAGGCCCGCCGTGCTGATGGATATTAAGTAGAGATATGTAGGCCTGGCTTTGGTCGCTAAGGGCCTGGGTTACCTGCTGGTTCTTTGCGATCGGCTCGGCGTTCATCATGAATAGAGGGGCGCAGTTGGCGCAGGTCTCTCCCTCGATGTAGGCGTCGTACATGGATCCTGTCTTGGTGCTCTGGGCACTTCGACTTCCGTGTCTTAAAATGAAATAGGCGGGGGTAGCTGGGGTTGCCCTGGAAAATTCCCCCTGGTAGCTGGGATGCTTCTTCTTGTAGTGTCGTAGCACCCCGTAGCTGCGATAAAATTTTCCGCATAGGAGGCACTGGTCCCCCTTCGTGGTCTACCTTGGCCTGTTATATGTCGAGGTTTGGTCCTGGGCCCCAATTCTACTAAACAAATTGTGTTTGAATTGTTAATGAATTATCTCAAAATGCCCACTTTTGACTTTGGGATGCTTCTTCTTGTAGTGTCGTAGCACCCCGTAGCTGCGTTAAAATTTTCCGCATAGGAGGCACTGGTCCCCCAGTCTACCTTGACCTGTTATAAATCTAGGTTTGGTCCTGGGTTTGTTGCCCTTCTCGTCATCTTCGCCTTGATTGGGTTCCCTTTCATTGGGTTGGTGACCCTTGTGGCCCTTTTCAATTAGTTTCCCCTTCCCCTTCCCTAGGCCCAGCTCCGTTCTTTCCCCCTTTACTTTGCTGAGTCCGGGCCAGTCGCTGTGGAGTGAGGACTAGACCTGGATTATTCTTACTCTGGAGGCAGCCCTAGTGGCGTAGGGGGCCGGTGCGGATAGAGGAGTGAGGGGGTATATGTTTATGGGCGATTCGGGTAAGTGTTTGTTTGAGAGGCTGAGTGTGTTTCTGCCAGGTGATGGGGTGGTTGTGACTGATGTTGAGGAGGACGTGTATGTGGTCCTTGTTGATTTGGGTGGTTTGTTTCGTGAATGAAAGTTGGTGTTGGTTTGGAATGACAGTGATATCTGCTTTGGTGTGTAAGTTGTGTGTGTCATCGAAATGGGTGTATTGTGCGTGATGTTTTTGGTGTGGATGTGTTTGGTGGTTTGTTTGGTGTTTGATGATGATGATGTTATGGATGAGTTGGTTATGTGGGGGTGTTTGGTATGTTCTGAGAGTTGGTAAGTCAGTTTTGAATGTATGGGTTGGTGTTTGAGATGTATGTGTGTCGGGGAGGTGTGTTTGTGTAGTTAAAGGTAACAGGACCGTATCGGAAGGCCCGCCGTGCTGATAGAGATTAAGCAGCGATATGTAGGCCCGGCTTTGGTCGTTAAGGGCCTGGGTTACCTGCTGGTTCTGTGCGATCGGCTCGGTGTTTATCTTGAATAGAGGGACGCAGTTGGCTCAGGTCTCTCCCTTTTTGTAGGCGTCGTAGATGGGTCCTGTATCGGTACCTGCATCTGGGGGGAGGCCTTCAGTTCCGACATCTGGGTACTCCTGTAGACCGCGGGATTTGATGTAGGGGCCCGTTTTATTTATAGTTGTTTGTCTTCCTTGAGGCAGCACGTTGTGTAAGCAGGTGAATTTGGAGGTATCCTGAAGTGACTGTATGTAGAGGAATGGCTATTGATTGTGATTATTGTAATTCTTAATCGTTTTGTGTACTAGTTTTATCCATGGAAGTGGGTAGTTTGAAATGTATCAGTCGCAGTTCCACTCGCAGATCCTGCTAGTAGGTGCTCTGGGCACTTCGACTTCCGTGTTAGGTTCTTAAAATGAAATAGGCGGGGGTAGCTGGAGTGGCCCTGGAAAATTCCCCCCTGGTAGCTGGGATGCTTCTTCTTGTAGTGTCGTAGCACCCCATAGCTGCGATAAAATTTTCCGCATAGGAGGCACTGGTCCCCCAGTCTACCTTGACCTGTTATATGTCGAGGTTTGGGCCTGGGTTTGTTGCCCTTCTTGTCTTCTTCGCCTTGATTAGGTTCCCTTTCATTGGGTTAGTGGCCCTTGTGGCCTTTTCAATTAGCTTCCCCTTTCCCTTCCCGAGGCCCAGCCCCGTTCTTTCCCCCTCTACTTTGCTGAGTCCGGGCCAGTCGATGTGGAGTGAGGACTAGACCCGGATTATTCTTATTCCGGAGGCTGTCCTAGTGGCGTAGGGGGCCGGTGCGGATGGAGGAGTGAGGGGGTATCTGTTTATGGGCGATTCGGGTAAGTGTTTGTTTGAGAGGCTGAGTGTGTTTCTGCCAGGTGATGGGGTGGTTGTGACTGATGTTGAGGAGGACGTGGATGTGGTCCTTGTTGATTTGGGTGGTTTGTTTCGTGATTGAAAGCTGGTGTTGGTTGGGAATGACAGTGATATCTGCTTTGATGTGTAAGATGTGTGTGTGGAAGGTGGTCATCGAAATGGGTGTATGGTGCGTGATGTTTTTGGTGTGGATGTGTTTGGTGTAAACACACCAAAACGGTGATGATGATGTTATGGATGAGTTGGTTATGTGGGGGTGTCTGGTATGTTGTGAGAATTGGTAAGTCAGTTTTGAATGTATGGGTTGGTGTTTGAGCTTTATGTGTGTTGGGGAGGTGTTTTTGTGTAGTTAAAGATAGAACCGTATCGGGAGGCCCGCCGTGCTGATGGAGATTAAGCAGCGATATGTAGGTCCGGCTTTGGTCGTTAAGGGCCTGGGTTACCTGCTGGTTCTTTGCGATCGGCTCGCAGTTGGCGCTTGTCTCTCCCTTTTTGTAGGCGTCGTAGATGGATCCTGTATCGGTACCTGCATCTGGGGGGAGGCCTTCGTTTCCGACATCTGGGTACTACTGTAGACTGCTGGATTCGATGTAGGGTCCCGTTTTTTTCATAGTTGTTTGTCTTCCTTGAGGCAGCACGTTGTGTGAGCAGGTGATTTTTGAGGTTATCCTGAAGTGACTGTATGTACTTGTAGAGGAATGGCTATTGATTGTAATTCTTGATCGTTTTGTGTGCTAGTTTTATCCATGGAAGTGGGTAGTTTGAAATGTATCAGTCGCAGTTTCACTCGCAGATCCTGCTAGTGCTTGCAGTTTTGGCTAGACTCTATGGTTTTAGTCTGGATTTGCCGATGCTGGCTAAATTTGCTAGTACTATCTGAAATTATTTATTTGTATAAGTAAGAGAAGCAGAAATGGGGTCATTGCATTTGATGTTTATTTTGTTTTATTGTCCAGTGTCATTTTGGCTCATTTTAAATGTTGGTTTATTTGCTTTAAACTATATTTATTGCGTTTTGAATTGTATTGTAATCAGCTGTCCTACAGGTTGCAATGTTTGCAACTTGTAGCGATGTAAGAAGCTACATGACATACTTTAGGTATGATGATGGAAATGTCGTTACTTTGAAATGTACTAAAATAAATATGAGTTAGGATTATAATAAAATGTTATCAAGGGAATCGTGGTTATTAGTTATATTCATTCATTTGTATTTATAATTCTATCGCTTTGGATGATTTCAATTTGAATTTTATTTTATGTTTTATTTGTTTGTATAATTAATTGTAATATGAATTAATCCCCTTATGATCGATTTACCTTAAACGCGACATGCCAATGAGGGCATTACACCTAAATATGAGATTTGCCAAAAAAGCTGTTTACCCTAAACAAAAGTTGCCGATGAAGCAGTATGCCTAAAATGTGAAATTGACAAAGAAGCAGTTTGTCTAAATGTAAATTACCTGTAAAGCAGTTTGCCTGAAATACAAGATGACCTAGAAACGTTAAGTCAAATAAGTCAGTTGACTGTTAGCAAAGCCTTAAATATCAAGAGAATTGGCAGCCATAAAGTCAATTTCATAGTAAAATATTGTCTCATAATATTTGCTAATCTCTATTGAAAATTACTGTTATTGTGGTTTATTTTATACAGTAGGTCTCTGAAGGGTTTTATACGAATTATACTGGAATGTCTCATTCCAGTCATCAGTTAAATGAGTCAGAATAGAAGGTAGCCTGCATAATTATTACTTAAAGGATATAGGTAAAATAAAAACCATATAAAAGGAACCACTATGTAAATATACATTTACCAGTATAGGCATTTAACCACTCAGGCATTTTGTTTTGTAGGCATCCTGCTTTAGACAAACTGCTTCTTTGTCAATTTCACATTTTAGGCATACCTGCTTCATCGGCATCTTTCGTTTAGGGTAAAAAGCTTTTTAGGCAAATCTCATGTTTAGGTATAATGCCCTCATTGGCATCTCGCGTTTAAGGTAAATCGATCATAAGGGAATTAATCGTGTCTGTCAATCATGGCTAGGTCCCGCACCCTTATGATCGAATTACCTTAAACACGAGATGCCAATGAGGGCATTATACCTAAACATGAGATTTGCCTAAAAAGCTATTTACCCTAAACGTAAGATGCCAAATGAAGCAGTATGCCTAAAATGTGAAATTGACAAAGAAGCAGTTTGTCCGAAGTGGATGCCTACAAAACAAAATGCCTAAGTGGTTAAATGCCTACAAAGGTGAATGTCTAAGTGGTTAAAAGCCTACTCAGGTAAATGTCTATTTACATTGTGGTTCTCTTCCCTATATATAATATAGTGAAAAAATTATTAAAACAAATTTTTTTTTTTTTGTTAATGTTTTTTGTTTTATGCAGGTCACCTTCTATTCTGGCTTATTTAACTGATGACCGTCTCCATTTCAGTATAATTCGTATAATATCATTTAGATACCTATTTTATAAAATAAATAACCACAATAACAAAAATTGTCGATAGAGATTAGCAAATATTATGAGACAATATTTTACTATGAAATCGACCTTACGGCTGCTAATTCTCTTGATATTTAAGGCTTTGCTAACAGTCAACTAACATATTTGACTTTCCAATTCTTGGTCATCTTGTATTTCAGGCAAACTACTTTACAGGTAATTAAAATTTAGACAAACTGCTTCCTTGTCAATTTCACATTTTAGGCATAATGCTTCATTTGGCATCTTACATTTAGGGTAAAAAGCTTTTTTGGCAAATCTCATGTTTGGGTATAATGCCCTCATTGGCATCTCGTGTTTAAGGTAATTCGATCATAAGGGGTCCCGCATTGTTGGCTAGTGCTTGTCAAATTTTTAGCTCTCGCCGGGTTTATCAGCTCTGGCTTGGTCTTTCGGTTTTGGCCCCTTATGATCGAATTACCTTAAACGCGAGATGCCAATGAGGGCATTATACCTAAACATGAGATTTGCCTAAAAAGCTGTTTACCCTAAACGTAAGATGCCAAATGAAGCAGTATGCCTAAAATGTGAAATTGACAAAGAAGCAGTTTGTCCAAAGTGGATGCCTACAAAACAAAATGCCTAAGTGGTTAAATGCCTACAAAGGTGAATGTCTAAGTGGTTAAAAGCCTATTTAGGTAAATGTCTATTTACATAGTGGTTCTCTTCTCTATATATAATATAATTAAAAATGTATTAAAAAAAATATTACATTTATTTTTTGTTAAGAAGGAAAGATAGGATCGTGTTCGTTTTAAGTTCGTACCTGGATGTAACTTGTTTTATATAAAATAATTAAAAATATGTTTTTTATGGTTTTTATTTTATTAGCTTATGCAGGTCACCTTCTATTCTGGCTTATTTAACTGATGACCGTCTGCATTTCAGTATAATTCGTATAATATCATTTAGAGGCCTACTTTATAAAAAAAAATAACCACAATAACAAAAAAATTCGATAGAGATTATCAAATATTATGAGACAATATTTTACTATGAAATCGACCTTACGAATGCCAATTCTTTTGATATTTAAGGCTTTGCTAACAGTCAACTTACGTATTTGACTTACCGCTTCTTGGTCATCTTGCATTTCAGGCAAACTGATTCACAGGTAATTTAAATTTAGACAAACTGCTTCTTTGACAATTTCACATTTTAGGCATACTGCTTCATTTGGCATCTTACGTTTAGGGTAAACAGCTTTTTAGGCAAATCTCATGTTTAGGTATAATGCCTTCATTGGCATCTCGCGTTTAAGGTAATTCGATCATAAGGGGTTTTGGCTAGTGCTTGACGATTTCTGTTGGTTCTCCCCAGGGTTGGAGGTGGGAGGTCAACCATTGCGAAAGGTAATGGACGCCTTTATTGTTGTTTTTATTTATATTGACAGTTATTTATAGTAGGCATAGTTAACTTTGGATGATAATTTGAGAAGCTATGTATAAATTAAATTATATTATTGTGATTGGAATGATATTGTTTTGAGATACGGAGCAATGCAGTATTAATAAATTCATTTAATGTTGAGGTAAATTGTTTAAATTTTTGTTTGGAAAACAATTAAATGTTATTTTATTATTTATTGTTATTTTGGTCTATGTTATTTCGTATATATAACATTATTTTTCCTTGTTAATTATAATATTTAAATCAAGTTCTGTTAGTTTTTAAGAATTTAGAAATTTTGAGAAAAAATATGAATCGTCGTTTTACCAAAGGCTCTGAAATTATATCAGAGGAGATAGTAAACTACAAAGGTAGGGGAAAAAAACCCTAATTGAAATCTCTTTTGTAGCGGCAACATGTGATGTCTTTCACACCTTGCATGATGGTATGGTCTTGTCTCAAATGTAACGCTTTGATAATTAATCTTATACTTAATTATAAAATCTAATGTTAAGTAAGTACCTACTTACCTATGTACCGCTATGAAATTCCTATTCTTTTTTATTTTTAATAAGTCTTACTTGAATAACGTAGCTTCATCAAAATATTGTTGTTAAGTTCTAGGATACCTACACTGGAATTTGTACTATGATACCTACATGATGTAATAAAGGAACTTTAAAATTGAAATTGAATTTATTTATTTATAAAGAACACACACATCATACATATTAAACATTATAAAAAATACAAGAATAAAAATAAGTTCTGATATTTACAACAACAAAGGTGTTCTAGCATTCACCACAATGTACTCAAAGGAAAAATAAAAAGAACGAAACATAAAATAGTTAAAAATTTAAAATAAGACTAAAAACTACAACTAAAATAACAGAAAAGTCATAAAATTTTCTTAAATTATCATTTTATGTATATTATCAATTGATGATGATGATGATGAAATCCCTTCGGCTGCTTTGACAGCTAAGTTTCACAACTGGTTGTGGTCAATAAGCAATTAGCGCAATAAGGATAAACATTATTCTATCGCAACTGGTTGCCAAGAAAGAAGACAAACTACTCATTCACAACTGGTTGCGAAACTTAGTTGTCAAAGCGGCCGAAGGGGATGAAATAACTCGTTCGAAACAAGTTCCTGCAAGACCTTGACGCACGTTTAATAGAAAATTCATTAGCTATTTTCACCATGAGTGTACGTTCGCGTGATGCTTTCATTATTTACAAAGTACCAGGCAACGTTAACACGACTTACGCTATATAACTTTTATTGTTTGTAAGGTATAGTTTAAAACTTTAACAAAGACTTCAAAGATTAAGGAAATTACTAGTTACAAGCGATCAATGCCTGGGTAATTACTGGGTTGGACTGAAAAATTAAAATGCGAAAGTTTGTATGTTTGTTCCGGGTCTGGGTGTTGTGGTACCATGATACTCGTAGTTACTGATACACATGATACAGGGAATCCTAGTGTGGGATCAGAGGCCTTACCATGAGCTCTTATAGCGATTCAGTTCAAAAACTATTCAGTACAAAATATCGGTTCCGTGATGTCCGCAGCTATATTTAAAGGCACAGTAGCAGAAGGTCTATAGACTTCTGCGATTAAAGTTATTCAATGATGACGAATGTCAACGATGAACCGATATTTGGTACTGAATAGTTTTTGAACTGAATCGCTATAAGAGCTCATGGTAAGACCTCAGGACTACGTATGTGACTGTTGAGTGTTATGTACACAAACACCTACACCCACCCACTCACACATACCTACACCCACCCATTCACACTCGCACACCCCTCACACACACCCCCCACACACACTCACACACTCACACCTAACAAGTTTTTTATTAATTGTTAATATATATATATTAATAACAAACTTTACTATCTATGATAGGTTGTATTGTAGGTAACTGTTAAAAGGAGGAACACTGGCTTCTAAAATACAAGTTTTTATCGACAATAAACATTTTATTATTATGACATTAATTTATTTTAAAACTCGTTATAAAATACATTTTTCACTATAAAGAAATACTACTTATCTATAAAAACAAATAGTATATAAAAAACAGTATAGTAAAAAATATATTACAAAACGGTAAACCACCGACCGCGGAGCAACGGCCCAAGCGGTCGGAGGCTAGGGCTGCAGAGAGAGGAACCTCCTGACTATGCGTGCTGAGTCCAGGAGTACTGCCTTCTGAATCTGACCCTTGATCCAACCATTTAGTGAGAGCCTCTCAAGGTGTTGGTCGAGGCTCTTCGCTATCAGTCCATTCACAGAAACAACTATCGGGACGACAATCGTCGAATCCACATCCCACATGGCGGTAATCTCGTGGGCCAAGTCAAGGTACTTGCTTAACTTGTCCTTCTCAGCCTTCACAAGATTAGCATCATGTGGGATAGTGACATCAACAAGTATCGCCCGGCGTTCCGACCGGTCTACCAGCACGATATCAGGCTTATTGGCGACAATAGTCCTATCCGTGATGATAGATCGGTCCCAGTAGAGCGTGGCACGGCCATTCTCAAGAACCGGCTGTGGCATGTACTTATAGTACAGCACCTTAGGTCCGACAAGGTCGTATCGAAGAGCAAGTTGCTGGTGAATGATCCTGGCTACTTGATTGTGTCTGTGCAAATACTCCGAGTTAGCAAGATGCGAACAACCCGAAAGTACATGCCCGAGGGACTCTCCGGGACGGTGACATGCTCTACAGATATCAACCGTCCCGTCCTTCATGATGTACTTCCGGTAGTTGTTCTTCTTGACAACTTCATCCATAATAGCACAGACAAAACCCTCGGTTTCCCCAAATAGGTCACCGAAACGTAGCCAGTTCAACGAAGCGAGCAGATCCACATCGGTCCCCATGAGGGCCTTGTAGAAACGCCCATGTAGTTCCTTGCTCTCCCATACAGTCGTGCGGTCCTGAGTACTCAGCACGGGTGGTTTGCGCCAGTTCTTGTTTGCTAAGGAAAGCGGGGTAAAGTTCTTATCAACTGCAACGACATCGTGGTGCATCCCACACTCGACGTGGAGAAAGTACTCCCTGAGATTGTACACCTCGCGGTTGTGGAGGGTCTTGGCATGTAAAAAACCCCGACCTCCACACTTCCGCGGGATGTACATTCTCATGACCGACGAGCGCGGGTGTCGCATACGGTGGGTTGTTAACAGTTGACGAACAGTTGGTGAACTTTACAATCCAGGGCATCTAACTCTGTCTGAGTCCACCTTAGTATGCCAAAGGTGTATACGAGTAGGGGCATAACCCAGCTGTTAAAGGCGCGGACCTTGTTACCACCCGACAAAAGACTATTAAGAACTTTTGTCAGGCGGCAAAAGAAATTATTATTATTATTATTATGTTATTTTAGGGCTCCGTCAAATATTTCGTTTTCCAAAAGGTTTCATCGCCAAAGTTTGAGAACCGTTGGCTTAATACATACTAATTTAATATGTTCAGAGGCATATGAAACAGATAGTATGGAATCTCATCCATTTGATATCTTGGCTTCTCAGACTTCAATAGAAAGAAAACAAAAGGTTGAAGGAGAAAAGTGTAGGCGTATTATAAAGGATGGTGCGTAGGCGTAATTTAAGAGAAGGTCACCGAGCGCCATTTTGCATGTGAACGAAGTTTGCTCCTAATTTGGCTATTATTTCTTCAAATTTCATAAAACTTTGTACACATGATCAGTACACTAATATCTAGACTCGTGGTCATAGACATACACTAAGGACATGCCGGACGCTCGCTAGATAACTGCCAAACAAAACGGTGTAAAAAATCAATTGAGTGACACCATGGAAGAAGAGTGACACTCTCCATAATCAGTCGGTGACGTACACCGCGCGCGATCGTTTTGGCCACAAAATTGCCGTATTGTGTGGTGAAAGGATGCAGAAACAACTTTGCAAAGTGTAGCTTAAAAAAATATGGCATTTCTTATCATCGGTATGGCAAAATTTTGTATGTTGAACTTTCCCTAATTATAGAAAACAATTTTAGTTCCTTGGTAGATCGCTCTCCAATTCAATAAAGAGACGCCATATAAACAAAACGCTATAACTTTGTAAGGATGTTAATTGATACGCGTGCGAGTTTCTTGGTTGTAAATAACCGGACTCCCAATAAGCAAAAAGGTTATGGCGTTCGGGTTTTTTTGTTCATTTCAACGTAGTTATAATGTAATCCGAGAGACGGCGCTGACTTTTTTCTAAGGATGCATTGCTATATTGTTTTGTCTGACAAGCGTATCTTTACTTTTAAATCTATGCCCATGGTGCATTAGTTTCTTATAGAGTTATATAGTTACCAAATTAGAAATAAAAAAAAAACTATTTTGTTAAAAACTGATGCTCCACGGGTCTAGATATATTAATGTACTGGTGTGTTACAAAATTTCTTTTAGTTTAATAATAACCAAAATAAAAGCAAGCTTCGTTCGCGTACATTAGGCGTAAGCAGTAAACACCCTATCGGCGACCTCCCCTAACGAAAGATATAGCAGTACCCTGTTATGAGATAAGCCAGTAATTAGAATCATTTCTGTTTGAGTCTGATTCTTAAGTTTTTTGCAAACAATGCAGGACGTATGGTGTAGTGTAACATGGATTTTTGGACACTATTCGTTCTCATCAATTGTTTGTTAAAAACATTAGACTCACGTCTCAGGCGTATATACTGCCCAAAGGGTCAAAAAAGCCCAAAGAGATCGGAATTGATTTCTTTAAACCAAAACAAGCGTTAATTGGAGAAGAGTATTGAATAAAAACCAGCCAAGTGCAAGTCGGACTCGCACACAAAGGGTTTCGTACCATTATCTATAAAAACGGCAAAAAAAAAACACGTTTGTTGTATGGGAGCCCCCTTAAATATTTATTTTATTTCTATTTTTGTATTGTTTGTTGTTATAGCAGCAACAGAAATACATCATCTGTGAAAATTTCAACTGTCTAACTATCACGCTTCATGAGATACAGCCTGGTGACAGACGGACGGACGGACGGGCGGACAGCGGAGCCTTAGTAATAGGGTCCGTTTTACTCTTTGGGTACGGAACCCAAAAAAACCAGCCAAATTCGTGAAATACATTGCAGAATCCTAGTAACATGTTATGACAGTACTTCATTAGGCCCTAGCACGAATATCTAAGCCTCTAAGGTCTCGCTAGGGTGTTGATAACGTTAATATTTAGTGCTAATCCACAGATAAGTATCGACAATTCGCTGGATTTCAAGTTTCAGGAATAATTAAAGTTTATTTACAATTTAAATGGTTTCCAATTACCTTCTACTAACCGAAACCCCCGGACTTACCCTACATCACCTCCCCCCCCCCATAGCTTTCAATATCCGTATTACCTACTCTATAATTGGCAATCGCGCTCAACTTAATACCTATTATGTAAAATAACTCCAGACCTTCGGTAAAAGCCTCTTTTGTGAGTCTGTTGAAATTGATTGGGTTGAAACGTGACACCGAGGAGCGATGTAGCAGATCCTTACATTGTTGGAGCTTATGTATGACATAGATTGGTTAGGTAAGTATACTAGGATACGGAATACTTCGTATTCGTTCGTATATTCAAATCCTCTTATTCATAATAATTTTTAAAAACCTATTTTATTTCATTTTGTAAAAACGGGAAATTTTCAAGCACCAACAGGTTTCGACCCTAATCGAGGGTCATCAGGGTGGGTATAGGTGGTGGTGGTGGCTATTTTAGTTAATAAATGATTTGTCTTGTTTTGCCATATGACATTTTACATCAGAGAGAACAAGACAAAAGCTATTTTAACTAAAATAGGTTTAAAAAATGATTATGAATAAGGTCTAAAGTCTGTGATAGAGAGCTGTGTCAGTCTCGGCCTAAGGATAGGACTCCTCCGACTCCTCTTACAGATATCGTAAAAGGCGACTAAGGGATTACGCCAAGAGATGGGCAGCAGCATCAACCGAGTGCTTAACCCCAAACTGTTATCACCAATCCGCCTGCCAAGCGTGGTGATTATGGCAAATCTCTTTTATTGCACGCTATGCATGCTATGGGGGAGGCCTCATCCAGCAGTGGATGACTACTGGCTGATGAAGAAGATTCAAAGTCTGAAGTACCTAAGGACTAGATTTTTTTTTTTATGCTGCTTGGCAAGCAGACAAGCATACGGCCCACCTGATGGAAAGCAGTAACCGTAGCCATGGACGCCTGCAACAACAAAGGCATCACAAGCGCGCTGCCGACCCTGAGACAAAAAGATGAAAAGTCTCATGTGCCTGTACAAAAAGATGGGAAGTCTCATGTGCCAGCATTTATTTATTTATTTATTTATTTATATTTAATTTCACGGGCACCCGTACCCTCCGTAGATTCAGTAGACTTCCGTTTTAGGGTTCTTTACCTGTACCAAAAGGAAACTCACTTGGCAAGGAGTCACTTATGTGTCTGTCTGACTGTCTGCCTGTCACAACCTCTTTTCGCCTTATCTACTGGACCAAAAAAAGTTGAAAGATGTTGTTCCAAGATGTATGGAGCCTATCCCTTGTCGGTGTACACTTGTGTAAACGTGGCTAATGAACAAGTAACGTAGTAACTATTACTTAATCTTCGCATGCGAGGTACGAGACGGTGCGACTGACACGAGATTATTTGTGACTAGTTGCGCCCCGCGGTTTCATCCGCGTGAATAATGATGAAAATTGATGATGATGATGATGAAAAGTAGCCTATATGTTAATCCAGGGTATAAGGTATCTCCACTCCAAATTTCACTCAAATTCGTTCAGCCGTTTGAGCGTGAAGAATTAACAAACATAATAACAAACTTTCGCGTTTATAATATTATACACATTTTGGCTATAATGGCTTACACATAAGATATAGATAAATACTGTGGCGGGCTTTTTTGTAGGACTATTTAAGATAAACATTTCCATCATACATTACATAATATGTGTACCTAACTCTAGCGGTTTTGGCAGCGCACGCCAGAATAGCTCGCAGATGGTAGATTTTTTCCTACTTGACACTTATCGTCATATTATGGACAATTCACAAAATATCTTTATAAATTGTAGCTTATGTGTTATTCTGATGTATAATCTATATTATTGTAAAATTTAATTAAAATCCATTCAGTAGTTTTTACGTGAAAGAGTAACAAACATCCATCCATCCATCCATACTTACAAACTTTCGCGTTTATAATATTAGTAGGAAGGATTGAAATGTTTTTAAAATTAGAGAATTGAGCCTCAGATGTCGTTGGATAACCTTTGGAACCTTAGAATAAGGACTCAACCTTATTCAAGTTTGGAACGGTTGACCTCTCGCTCTTTTTCCCTCTCTCGGGTACTATTCGATCACGTCCTTGGCTCATTTATCTTTATTTACTCCTCAATATAATATGGCCTGCTTTATTTAACAGTATAATAACCACAATTCGATGCTACACTAGAACAACCACAAACATAGAATGCCTACATTCTAACTAAACAACATTATTCATGTAACACTTAGTTTCCGAGCAAACTACCAGGCTAGCATAATCCATGAGGATATATAACCACAGATTATATCATTAGCGTGGGTATGGGCAATATATGTGTAGCGCGTGTATTGAATATTAAAAGAGGGTATACCATGAACCCATTTGAGACACGTTTAGGATTCTTTGAGTGTAGTAAAATACTTGTTGGAAACCTTTTTCTTCAGTCAAGAATACTTTTTAACCGACATTACAAAAAGGAGGACGTTCTCAATTCGGTTGTATTTTTATTTTTATTTTTTATGTTTGTTACCTCATATATATTATCTCCGTCGTTTATAAACCGATTTGGAAAATTCTTTTTTTATTTAAATAGATATACTTCCAGATTCAAAACCCAGTTCTGATGATGGAATCCTGAGGAATTGAGGGAACTCCTCGAATGTTATAGACATACATAATTATAGCAGTTTTGGTATTTTTAACCGACTTCAAAAAAGGAGGTTCTCAATTCAACCCGTATGTTTTTTTTAGCAACAAGTTCTTGTTTTGTATGCCTTTAGCAAATAGAAACATGCAGATAGCCGAATTTAATGGCGGTTTTTTGATGAAGTTACAACAGTTTTTACAACAGGCAAACGTTGTACATGGGGTTGGCCATAGGCATAGCCAGGGGGGGGTTTGGGGTTCAAAGCCCCCCGAAATATTTAAAACGTTGACAAAATCTGATACTTTTTGAAGAAACACCGGTGTGGTGACTTTGTTTTTTTTAAACAAATAATGTACAATGTACCTAATTTCGTGTACATTTTTGTTGTTTTTTTTCTTGATCCCGATCCCCCCCCGGAACTAAAACCTGGCTACACCCGCGGGGTAGATATAGACGAAATGGGTATCCTCGTAATTTAATGAGATTATTTGTAATTTTATGCTTAATGTTATTGTTTGACGCAGTAGAGGAAGGTCCTCCTCTCTATGGACTAAATACATTATAAAAATAGTAGGAAGTCGGTGGATGGAGGCGGCTCAAGACCGTTCTAGGTGGAGGCCTATGTCCCAGTAAGGGACTTCTTAAGGCTTGATGATTTGTAATTATTATTATTAGAAGTGAAATTGAAGGAGTGAATTAAAGATGAGCGTTTCCTCATACCTGGAAACTATAGTGGTTCCGCTTTCGACTTAGGCTTCGGACGTGGAATAACAAAGAACTTTGATCAACAAAGAATCAGTTAACAAAGAATCAGTAAATTCTAGTTTTTAAATAGCTAAATATTTCTTTAGACGTAAATAGCAATTTTACAGCAATGCATAATTAAAATTACAAACACTAGAACCGTGCAATTCATGAATTATTCATGCTTTAGAGTGGTACAGTGTAAAGTGCGGAAGAAGTAAAAAAACTTAGCATTTTATGAATTTTATTACAATTAATTTTTACTAAATCCCGGAACTTCTTACTTTTTGACGATGCTATCTATAAGGCTGCGTTTCCAGAGATGAGCGAGGATGTATAGCGAGGGATGTATTTGTTAAGAACCAATAGATCACTTCATTTACCTAGCTTCGCTCAGCGCAGCTCTGGCGGAAACGGCTTAGCGAGCGAGGTTACAAAACAAGTGAGGAGCGTGCGAGGAATGAGTTGCGAGGAATGTGTTGCGAGCGAGAAACTACTAGCAGTCAGTCTGAAAAGAGCCCGCTACATATCCTCGCACCGCTCATCTACGCGCCGTTCCAAAGCCTCGCTCTACATATCCTCGCACCGCTCATCTTTGGTGGAAATGCAGCCTAAACATGGACAAAGAAAGTATTTATGACATAAAATAAACATATATTATAGCGCGTAGCTCTGTGGATTCGGAGCCTTCGGAAGGCGTTCGGATACTCGGGCGCCGACCGAAGGCTCTCGCTCACTCCCCCGAAAACAGTCTATAAGTAACCGAGTTTGCGGGCGGTCCTCGTATATTAAAGTGATATAGTTCAAAACAATCGTTTGCAATAAAATCCTCCCTATAAATATAAGTTCAACAGAAGAGAGTCTCAAAGAGTCAAGAAGAAGAGTCATCGTTTTTATTGAGAAACCAACCAATTGAAAATCAATTTTTGTTCGCAAGTTTGGTGTCATCATTTTTGACAGATAATCAACATTAATTGTTGGAATAAACTGATGATGATGAGAATAATTAATTAATTAATTTAAAAAAAAAAATTAAGTAACATAAAGTCTGTTCAGAAAGAGAGCCGTCTTGGCCAATTTCTGAACGAACGTTGTGAACTAAATTATTAGAACCATAATTAGGAGCTGGTTTCATTCTGTCGGCATTTAAAATCATAAACTAAAGAATTAGTTACATTTTGCAATATGATTAAAATGGAACAGACGCGCTATTGTACTGCCCACTAAACAAAAAAGGTAATTTAGCACAGCTGCGCTCTCAAATCCCTTGACGAGTCTCTTTCTGAACAGATTCTACCACATAATTTCTCGCGTACAATCCGCAGGGCTATTTTCTATATCACGACAAGTTTGCAACAGGCGTAAATTGTGCAATCAGGGCTGTCAAACGGTACCTTTTGTTTGAGAAAAGCGACGTTTGACAGCCCTAAGGCCCAATTCTCTAACTAAAAAATAGTTACAATAGAGTTCGGATCATGTGTCGATGTCTTAAATGCCAGACCTGGTATTCTCCTAACTTAGAATACAACACTGTAATGTGATTATATTTAAATGTTACCGAAACTGGAACGATTAGAAGTTTTTTCGATATATTATTAGCTTAAGTAGATGGAGTCTCTCTTTACTCTTTCCAATTATATATATTACTAGCTTCTGCCCGCGGCTTCGCCCGCGAGGCCTACAGGAAAGAAATTACATATTTTTTTTCCAAAAAACACTTGTTTTTTCCTATTAGCCATCCCCTATCTATGCATTGGACTTATTCCGGCTGACAATGATGATAGTTATGATAGAACTCGGTCGATATGTAAGTACGTGTCAATCGTCTCACAAAAGAGATCAAACACGACCAGGCGCGGTCACGGCCCAGGATTTGGGGGGGGGGGGGGGGGGGGTCATCATCAGGGTGTCCCTGACTTTTCCTGACCAGTTTTGCATATTTCCCTGACGAACTATTCGTAATTAAGAAGTGTTTTTGTGATTTTAGTAGCAAGATTAGCTGGAAATTAGCTGTACCAGAGGCGAAAATTTCGTTTTTCACAAGTGTAAACAGGCAAATTTCTTATTATTTTAGTATCAAGACCAGCGGTAAAAGTATCATATATGAGGTAGAGGCGAGCGGAGCGAGCCACGAAAATTTCGTATTTCAGAAGTGTAAACAGGAAAATTTCTTATGATTTTAGTATTAAGACCAGCGGAAAAAGGAACTGATCTGAAAACTGAGGTAGAGGCGAGCGGAGCGAGCCGCGAAAATTTCGTATTTGAGAAGTGTAAACAGGCATACTTCTTATGATTTTAGTATCAAGATTAGCGGAAAAAGGAACAAAACTGAGGTAGAGGCGAGCGAAGCGAGCCGCGAAAATTACGTATTTCAGAAACGTAAACAACTAAAGTTTTTGTGATTAGCTGAAAAAGAATTACAAAACAGGAAGCGGCGAGCGAAGCGAGCCGCAAAAATTTTGTATTTCATTCTAATTTTCATCATTTTTCTAAACCTCTCATATAGTTATATGAGAGGTTTAGAAAAATTACGACTATACACCACGTAGGTACTTTACTATTCTCCTGCTGACGTTTCGTTGACCATATTGAGGTCCTTCCGCATGAGCACCGACCGCGACCACGCTCAAAGGTCGTGAGATGGGAACTCAAATGATACCAAGCCACGATAACTTGAAAGGAATTAGAAGAGAGGTAGCGGCGAGCGAAGCGAGCCGCGAAAATTTCGTACATATTTACGAAGTGTGAATCACCAAAGTTTTTGTGATTTTAGTAGCAAGACAAGCCAAAAAGAACAGGCAAATTTCTTATGATTTTAGTATTAAGACCAGCGGAAAAATAATTATACCGGAGGCAGCGGCGAGAGGAGAAAGCCGCGAAAATTTTGAATTTAAGAGTGTAAACAGCCAAAAGTGTTTGTGATTTTAGTAGCAAGATTAGCTGAAAAAGAACCATAGAAGAGGCAGTGGCGAGCGAAGCGAGCCGCGAACGATTTCATATTCAGAAGTGTAAACAGGCAAATTTCTTATGATTTTAGTGTTAAGACCAGCGGAACATTAATTAAACTGGAGGCAGCGGCAAGAGGAGCGAGCTGCGAAAGTTTTGAATTTAAGAAGTGTAAGCAGTCAAAGATTTTGTGATTTTAGTAGCAAGATTAGCTGAAAAGGAACCACAAAAGAGACAGCGGCGAGCAAAGCGAGCCGCAAAAATTTCGTATTTCAGAAGTGTAAACAGGAAAATTACTTATTATTTTAGTATCAAGACCAGCGGTAAAAGTTTCATACATGAGGCAGCAGCGAGCGGGGCGAGCCGCAAAATTTTCGTATTTCAGAAATGTAAACAGCCAAGTTTTTATGATTAGCTGAAAAAAAATTACAAAAGAGGCAGCGGCGAGAGCAGCGAGCCTCAATAATTTTGTATTTCAGAAGTGTTAACATCCAAAATTTTTATGATTTAAGATGCAAGATTAGCCAACAAAGAACTGCAGTAGAGGCAGCGGCGAGCGGAGCGAGACGCGAAAATTTTGTATTTGAGATGTGTAAACAGGCAAACTTCATATGATTTTAGCATCAAGATTAGCGGAAAAAGGAACAAAACTGAGGTAGAGGCGAGCGAAGCGAGCCGCGAAAATTACGTATTTCAGAAACGTAAACAACTAAAGTTTTTGTGATTAGCTGAAAAACAATTACAAAACAGGAAGCGGCGAGCGAAGCGGGCCGCAAAAATTTTGTATTTCAGAAGTGTAAACAGGCAAATTTATTATTATTTTTTGGGGAAAAAATTTGGGGGGGGGGGTCTCCTTAGGATCCCTTTTCCCCCCTTTTCCTCGGACCGCCACTGAACACGACCCTTCTACTGTTACCGTTCGAAGAGGTGAGACGGCTGACAATACGTGACAGCCAGGGTCCGATAATGAAAGTGGAAGAGGCTTAACTCTCCCATTTTCATCTTTGGACCCTGGCTGTCACGTATTGTCAGCCGTCTCACAAAACCAATACAAAACAGCCCAAACACTACCATTCTACTGTTATTGGTTAAGGAGATCCGTTGAACATGCCCCCCCCTCCCCCCCAGCTTCATCATCAGATCATGGCCCTCATCTACCGTTAAAGATAAAAAAAACAATTTAAAAGAGCCTAAGCACGACTATTCTAGGTATTTTAGGCAAATAATTGTTTATGAATTCAGTTTCCATCATCAGATCGACTTCATTGAGGTCTTCTTTAAAAATTAAATAAATAAATTAAAATTGAGTATTAAAAATTAAAACATTTTTGATTTCATTTGAAACGACACCTCACTCATGTTTTTCAATTAAGGGTCCCATTTCAAACTTGAGGGCCTGAATATATTTTAAACTCAACAATACCACCGTGAAACTAACTTTTACCACGTTGAAATACACTAAAATCTAGTTTCATCGTAACGTGTATTTTTTTTACAAAGAAAACGATCCCTTCCCTTTTTTCAGCAAAATTTCAGGTATCGCTGAAATATTTGTGTGTTAATTTCATTTGAGGAATCTACATGTGAAATTTCATGTACCTACTACCAACGGTTTCTGAAATACAGAGCATTTTTGTTTTACATTAAAAGCCCTTTTTGGACCCCTTAGAGGGAGAAACTTTCCAAATTCCTTTTTTGGTAAACCCTACAATCTAAAAGGAATATATTCTCCCAATTTCAAGTCTTTAGGTAGGCTCTGTAGGTGGCTGAGGCTAGGGGTTGTCTGTCTGTTAGACAGTGTCTCATCACCCCTATTAGGGGTAGTTTGCAAAAATACATATTCTTAAACTTTTATCATTTGTACTGAAGAATATTTATGCCAAGTTTCAAGCAAATCAAACCACGCGTTAAATAAACCCCATACAAACTTTAACTCTCTATCACACCCCTTGAAAGGGTAAGTTTAGAAAATATATTATAGCACACTTTTATCATTTGTATTGAAGAACATTTATGCCAAGTTTCAAGTTTGTAAGTCCAAGGAATACGATTTTTCATACAAACGTTTTCATCCCTTTTCATCCCCTTAGAGGGAAAATTTTGCAAATTCCTTTCTTAGTGCGCCATTTCATCCTAAAAGGAACACACCCTGCAAATTTCATGTCTCTAGGACCAGCGGTTTAGGCTGTGCGTTGATATATCAGTCAGTCAGTCAGTCAGTCAGTCAGTCAGGACTTTGAATTTTATATATATAGATGTATAACCATCCTACTCTAATGGTAGTCACCGTGAATTGAAAGCAGACTAAATTGTTATTTATGAAGGAGTAGAATACCAACTTTCTGTCAATTCACAATTCAGTCTCGATTCAGTTAACTTTCAGTGTAGTTATAAAATAATTTAGAGAATTGGGCCTCTGATTGCACAATTGACGACTGTTGCAAACCAGTCGCAAGATAGAGAATATACCCTGATAACTGCCACGCTAAGGAAACCAAAGTGGGAATTGGGACCTAAAATAAACATCTATAACTACCTAAGTATCTATCTATTACAAAATTGAACCCATGAGCTTTCGCTAACACTTAAAACGTTAATTTTGTTTGAGAAACATCAAAGTAGTAGCAGACAAAAGATGTTTTTTGGGTCACAGCCTCATTTCTACTTTACTACTCAGCGCAGCGGCCGTCATTCAACTGAAAATACGTTTTAACAGTCTTCCAAAGCTGCCTCCAAGTCAGGAGATCAAATTTTATTTATATTTACATTACTAACGCCAATCCTATTCTAGCACCAAAATAACGGCATTTGGTTCATAACTTAACACTTCTTGGGATAAGATGGCGTTAGATTCTCAGCAAAATTATTTTTTTAAATACTGTGATGGTATCATATGTTTGACCAGTGGTGCAGCGGTTGATCTCCGTATCAAGGAGAAGGTCATGGGTTTGATTCCCACATGATCGGTAATTTTTGGGATACTATAAAATCTTAATTCCCCATAAGTGTGGGTAAACACTTTAAAAACCAATAAACGGATTAATTTGTCCAAATCAACTCAGAATTCAAATGAATTTCAAAATGAGAGTTAAATGAAAATAGATGAGTTTTATAATAAAAGCTTTTAAAAAGAATAATGCAAGTTTAGCTTCATTTAAATATTAAGTTTTTTGTTTTCCCAAATCTTTTATTTGTAGCTTACGTAATTTGTAGCTGTTAACTTTCGGATGCTTCAAGTTAAATGCTTCATGTCAGTGCAGCAGAGTCATGCTTCAGTTATGCTTCAGTCATGCTTCATGCTAGTCAAACTAAATTTTACACCCAGATCTCCATCGCCTTACCGCGGAGTCTTAAATCTTGTCGACATTGTAATTAGCAAAATTTTGGGAACAAAAAGCCACAGAAGCCAAAATTAAAAGAAGAAGCAGAAGCAGAAGACATCTGCTTCATTTTGAAGCAGATGTCTGCTTTAAAATGACAAACTTTGAAAACATCAATGACATGAATTACTTGTGCCCCAAAGGTCATACATATGCAAGTTGTATTTAAATCTGCATTAAACAGGTATATATATATAGGTCGTGAATTCCATTTTATGGGTACCTAAAGCCGTACATCTATTTCACCTCGTTTCATAGCGTAGAGTCGTGGAACGGAGCTATTTCCTGTTATCTTATAACTACATCTACCCGCGATTCCGCCCACATGGAACCTTAGTACTTATACAGATGTTCTCAACACGTAAACATTCCTGGCGGGTTACCATAAGCTCTTATAGCGCAGTACAAAAAATCGGTTCCGTGATGTCCGCAGCTATATTTAAGAACCCAGCGAATGATGAACTGCCCATACAAATGTAATACCGACGTCATTTGTAATTTGAGCATATTTCCACCATATTATGCTATTATTCGGATTCGGATAGTATTTATCTATGTTCCCAGATAGTTTTTTTTATCAAAATATTTACCTAAAATGAAATGTAAGCGAATTGCAATTTGTATATTTTTACGACTTAAACGACATGTTTTCATCTTATTTGTTTCGTATTAAAAACAACGATATGTTACGTATTTTATGTGTTTTAGGAACATAGCTTATATTGTCAAGTAACAGAATAACAACACGATATGAAAAAAACAACAAGTTTTTATTCATCATTTTTGGTATTACGGAACTTGAACAAATTTCTAACAAATTCTGAACGCCCATATAGCTACCGCGTCAGAACCGAGGGCCGGTCGGGGAACTACGGTTGTGTGATGTTTGACAACTCGACAGGCACTCACACTAGTACACCGTGTAACCCCGCGCTTCGCTTGCTCTTGTGTTTGTTCACCTATTTGTTTGTTATATATGACATTGCAATATTTTTGACATTTTATTTAGATTTGCCTTGTGATTTGGAATGAAGTAACCTAGGTAACTAACATACCTACGCTTGTGCTTTGTTTACCATTCAGTATCTAGTTTTTGCGTGAAATAGTAGCGGCTCAACTTTCCAATAGCGACTGTGAGCTAGGAGGTTCATATTTTTATCACATGAAGTTTCACATAACACAAGCCTAAATATGAAATGGCGTACTGCGGAAACCAATAGTTTTAGCATTGTGAGCTATGACAAAAAATCAAAGAAAAATATTTCAAAGTAAATGCTCAACTTTCCTTTAGCGACTGTGACCTATGAGGTTCATATTTTTATCACAACATGTAGGTTCACATAGCACAAGCCTGAATTTGAAATGGCGTACTGCGGAAACCAATAGTTTTGGAGCTATTCATTTTTGAAATTTGCTAAAAACCGGTTTCCAATCTCCATATTTTGGTGATATTTACTATTTGTCAGTGTTCGGATACGATTTTCGGCTTTTGACATTGACCCCCCACCCCTCCCGTCCCCCTTCAAGCCTTATACTTACAGTCGCTAAAGGAAAGTCCTTCGATGAATTCTCAAACAGGAGTAAGTACGTAAACAATCTCAACTCTGAGAACACAAACGATGACTGAGTTCATTGACGTTTAAGGAATACGTAAACGACTGGACCACAAGAGCAAAAAACACGACTAGTTGAAAATTGAGAAACCACCAATTTTTAGCAAAATATACCATTTGGTCTATCACTGTCATTGTCAAAAGCTGAAAATCGTATCGGAACACTGATAAAAAGTAAAATATCACCAAAACATGGCGTTCGGAAAGCGGTTATTAGCAAATTTCTAAAATGGATAGCTCCAAAACTATTGGTTTCCGCAGTACGCCATTTCATTTTCAGGCTTGTGCTATGTGAACCTACATGTGATAAAAATGTGAACTTCCTATATTCCTATATATATTTTAGCTAGCAGTCGCTAAAGGAAAGTTGAGCATTTACTTTGAAATATTTGTCTTTGATTTTTTGTCATAGCTCACAATGCTAAAACTATTGGTTTCCGCAGTACGCCATTTCATATTTAGGCTTGTGTCCACATGTGATAAAAATATGAACTTCCTAGCTCACAGTCGTTATTGGAAAGTTGAGCCAAACTCAACGATCATCAAAGCATCAACCTGCCCCCCTTTCGCTCTGACCAAACGTAACATAACGCGGGCTCGTTACGATATCTGCGTGGAATCATCGCTGAATCGTATGGGTGACGTCACACGTTATTGACAAGGAATCTCTTAGGTCATAGCGAATAACCACCCTGATCACAATTATTGGAAAAAAGTTTGTGCTCGCGAGTTCTAACTGTTCGCAGAACTAGGTACAAGGAGTTTTTATTGCTAGATATATAAATGTAAAAGTTTGTGACAAATGCCAAATATGCCAAAAATTTGTTTGTGTCAAATGCTAGTTTGCATAAAAAATAAATACCTCCTTCGAATTATGAATGGTAACGGCCACAGAATAGAAATAAGTGTTCGGCTGAGCCCCGCGCGCGCCTGCGTTAGCCAAACAGGGACAGCAATATGCAGGCCAAGTTTTGCGCTATTCTCGAGTTGATTTAGGGTGTGGCCATCACCGCCACCTAAGGGCACAATAGCAGAAGGTCTATAGACTTCTGTATTCAATGATAACGAATGTCAACGACGAACCAACATTTTGTACTGAATAGTTTTTGAACTGAATCGCTATAAGAGGGTTCATGGTAACTCACCTAGATTTACAATGTAATTTAAATCTATCTATTACAACGGTGCTGCAAGTATGTAGGACTCGATTCGATAAATTTGACATTAAAATTCGACAAAACGGGACTATGTAGAGGTAATAGTCCCGTTTTGTCGAATTTTAATGACAAATTTATCGAATCGAGTCCTACGTAATTGCACTGCTGGAGTTATAAGCATAAAAAGATCTACAGTCGTTGACCTTTACTTGTTTGATATGCAATGGGTGATTTGTAGCAATGCAAAATTACAACCGAAGGCTTACATAACTTGTAGATAACGCTGACAAATCTGACGTTAGAATCTATAGGTAATTCAGCACAAAATGGTATTTATTTTGTTAGTAACTACTCATAGAAACACGTCGACGATATAATTTTTTCAGTTTGGCGCCCAACGTGGGGCTTGTTTACTTTTTGTAGCCCAACGTGGGGTTGGATCTTCTAGTAATTTAAACCTCAAGATCAAATTTGAACCCAGGGCAACTCATTCGAAGTGGTATTTAAACAAATATTTTATATATGGCCCAACGTGGGGCTAAATATGTTACTGGCGCCCAACGTGAAATAACAAAAATAAATGTTCCGGAAATTTTATAGCTGTGTGTGTCTTCTATTTTATCGAACAAACACACATCTAACCACCACACACTATTTCCCGCTGTCTAGTCTGAAATGCAATGTTATGTAGACTATTTTGTAGCCATAAAAGGTTGTTTAGAGCTCAACTAAGTTTGAGACACTAGGCACTACACTACACAGACTACTAGGGGGCCATTAACGCATATCAAAGTAAATGTAACAATAGGTTAAAATCTTCAGTAATACATAACAATATGACAGTATATTAATTTTTAATGATTAGAGAAATTGTTCGTTGGCGCCCAACATCTTGTTATTCCAAATGATCTGGCTAGTAGGTAGCTTTCGACCTTAACTTCCAAGATATTAGATAATGCATACAATCTATCAAAAAGCTTAGCATCTTTTTATTATCTGTCAATAGTTGAAATGACTGTCAAACAACAATCATTATCATCAGCAGCCGCTAGAAGTCCACTGCTGGTCGAGGTCTCGTCCATAGAATGCAATGGGTTGATTTAATCATCAGACTTGGATGGTGGATTAGTGATCGCAGTATAAGTGTCATGTACTCAGGTGGATGATCTTGCCCATCCCCTGGTGTCAGCGTTTACAACATCCACGGGAGTAGACACGGGTCTTTTTGTAGGCCAGACACATCACGGCACAAGCCACGGCTATGGAACAACAATATACATTACCTATAGGTTAAGATCATGTTTATGACGGACTTTTCTAGTTTAAAGTGCAATTAACTATTTGTAGCAACACAAAACAACAACTTAAAGTAGTTTAGGGCTCACATTGATCGACAACTCATCCGTGACAGTTCACGGAAACTTTGTAGCTTATATTTTTAACCAGCGACTAATATGGGGCGTTCTTAGTTTAAGGGCATTGATATGTTTATTTGCTTGTTTGACGACTTTTGTGGCGCGGCGGTGAGTACCCGGCTGAGATGCAAGAGGTTGCGGGTTCGATTCCTGCTGCGGGACAAATGTTAGTATGATCTGCAAATATTTTGTTCCGATTCTGGGTGTTATGGTACATGGTTCTCTTAGTTCCTGATACCCACGACACAGGGAATCCTAGTGTGGGATCAAAACTACGTATGTGACTGTTGGGTGTTAGGTTGATAATGTTTGTGGTAGTCTCGTCCTAAGAATAGGACTCCTCTAACTACTCTTGTGGATGTCGTAAAAGTCGACTGAGGGACTACACCAGGGGATGGGCAGCACCATCCATCTGAGTACCTACTTAATTATCACCAACTGCGATCACCAATCCGCCTGCCAAGCGTGGAGATTATGGTAAATCCCCCCATTGTATTCAATTGGGGAGGCCTCGTCCAGCAGTGGATGTAAACAGGCTGGTGATGATGATGTTGATGAGCTTATATTTAATCGTCATTTTATTATTTCGCCTTTCTCTACTATGTGTCATTATAACCATAATTAACCATATCCGGACTTGGCAATTTTCGTTGGTATAAGATTTGTCCTGGCTGCTGGCTTTGTTAGGAGTGTGTTGTTACTGAAAGAAAGCGTTAGCCTAGTTGGACGTGGAAAGCAAGGGCGACGATACGCTCACCACTTGTCACGTCTATATTCCTGCGATTGTGCAACCAAAGTCAAAGTCAAAGTAATTTTATTTATTGAAATCACATGCAAGGATCATTTTGAATCGTCTTATAAACTAAAATTACTTCTATTATTATCACTAGAAACGGGATATTTATCATGATTTTTGAAACTGTGCCGTAATATCGGGAATCAATAAAGCTCAAAAATCAAAGTCAAAGTCAAAGTCAAAGTCAATGTAAAAGGCAAAGTCATGGGTAAATATCACGTTTCTAGTGATAATTATGTTAATAACCATGATAGTTTCAAAAGTTATAAAATTACTTCTGTTCCAGTGAAAACCCACCGTGAAAAGAGTCCCTTTGAGGCTCTGCCTACCCGTTCGGGGAAAAAGGCGTGTGTGTTTATGTATGTCATTATAACCCCTGCTATTCAAAGCCTTTGCTAGCTCTATATGCAAGCCTGATCCAATTTTATGCCATAAAAGCCGATAGAAATAGAAGCTTCTACAATTAATTAGCTTTTGCACTAACTAATGAATAGACAAACAATAATTATGATTATCTGAACATAGGCCTCCGGTCTAGAATGCCACGACGAATGGTCTCGTGCCGCCTCCATCCACCGACTTCTAGCAACATTTATAATGTCTTGTATAGGAGGGCCATCCAATATTAGGTACTCGGCTGTAAATTGCTTGATTTCAGGCCTTGGCATTAATGTATTTATATGCCATAACCCACCAATAAAAATCAATAGAAATAGTTATAGTTTTAGTGAGCAAGCTTACACAGTACAGTTAAAAAACAGAATGGCATCCATTCGTTTTTTACCTAAACTTTGTTTAAAACCTATTTTTTTATATGATTAAACGAATCCTCGATGGATAATCCGAATGTGTCGAAATAAGCATTATTTAGGTAACCTATAAATAAACTAGTTGTGCCCGCGCGGTTTCACTCGCGTGTTTCATACGTTCGTGTTTATAAGATTTTCTAAGAAAGCAGACAATCAAATTCATCAAAAATTCGTCGAGTCTTTTGAATTGATTTTGAGATAGTTTTAAGAGAAGGAAGGCATGATAACTGAAAAGGAATAGAATAGCTATAACAATAAAATAATTGTGTCCGTCCTAGAATAGATGCTGCTGCCCATCACCTGGTGTAATCATTTGGTCGGCTTTTGCGAGATCCTTTGGAGGAGATGGAGGGATCTTTTCTTGGACAGACACACAACGGCAATAAGTAGAACTTGCAATATAGATAGATTAACACTTTATTGTACACCAGGAATACATAACAGGATTTAGTAAAATTAGCAGTACAATGGGTGGCCTTATCGCTGAGAGCAATTTCTTCCAGGCAACCTTTGGATGGATAGTAACGAGCGAAGCAGTAACGAAATAGCAATGCACAGAGTAAAAATAATAACAATAATGATAGAATGAGAAAAAATACAGTTTTTACATAAACTCGAATACATAATATATTTTTACTTTTATAAAATAAACTAATAAATAGTAATAAGTTAAATACTATAAATGGTAAATACTTATTATAATACACCCTGATAAAAGAAAAGAAAATAATATGACTATTCTACTTATACATTCACAGGATATTTTCACAATCCTATCAAAACGAGGGTAGGTCAGACAGATAATGATTCTTTAGTTTAAGCTTGAATGTGTGCAGTGAAGATGCCTGCCTGATTTCCACCGGCAAAGTGTTCCACAGACGCACAGCTTGCACTGTGAAAGATTTAACATAAAAAGAGCTGATGTACACAGGCATTTTGAGAGATAAGTTTTCTGATGACCTAAGAGTATAAGAGCTGGAGGAATGAAGATACTCCAAACCTTTCTTTAAGATAGCCAGGGGATAAAGGATTGAATAGAACAAAGCAGAGAAGAGATAGATACGCGCTACAAATATAATAACACGCTTTACTGTAATTTATTTACAATGACTGTGCTTATTGTGCGTTCACACTATCGATTTGTGTATTAAATATTCAAAGCCGGTACCTTCTTTAAATATGCGTTTATCTAGGGTAGCCAGGGACTATTAAAAACTTTCTACGTCACCCTGCCGTAGGTGTCATAAAAGCTGACAAAAGGATATACCAGGGGATGGGCAGCAGCATCCACCTGAGTACTCAACACCAAACTGTGATCACCAATCTGGCTGCCAAGCACGGTGATTATGGCAAATCCCCCCATCGTATGGGGGATACGATGGGACTCATGGTATGAGGACTCGTCCAACTTTGGACATCAAAAGGCTGATCAAGAATGTAGGTTTATTTTAATTAGTTATAGTACAGTCAAATTAGGTGATTTTTTGCAAAAGTGTGGAACTAATTAGATGTAGTCATGAAAACTTTTCTAATTGTTTTGTATGGCTTAAAAATCACCTCTAATAATAAGCATCAGTAATTTCACCCTCCGGAACAGGGTTGAATTGGGTGAAAACCTTAAAATATCCGTAACTTAATGGGGGAAATAGAAGTAGTCGGTGCAATTTGGCATAGACTTTGAACCGTTATGATCTACATTTGCACCAAGTATTTTTTAAATCCGACATACGGAACATACAAAAAAAAAATCATTTACAAAAAAAACTTTTTGTGGTTATTACGGCTTCGGGAAAATTAAGGTAGTCGGTGCAAATTGATAGACTTATCAGAAAAATGTTCGAAATAAATTGCACCATGATTTAATTCACCAGATTTGCACCATAGTGCGTCTCACGGAAGGCACTTTTCCATATTTTATTGTCGCTCTACTTCGGGGAAAATTAATGTAGTTCTGGAAATTGACTTAAACTTATTAATTTAATTAGTACTACATCCGCTGGAAGTTTTATACTGGTTTTTTTTACGGAAAATGCATTTGTTTAACACTGTGTTCCCTACATGCACGTGGTTTTTATTAAAACCATAATGCATTAAGACAGTCTCTCTATACGTAATTTAACTTGCGCCAAGTAATTTCTTTCTATTTTAAAATTTACAGCCTTTTTAAGTTTGTACCTAATATTTAAAAGGGTTCCGTAAGCGCCAGAAACGGTGCAAACCTAGGATAAGCTTCTTTTCGTGTCATCTAACGTTTCCATAAGAATCCACGACTACACGACTTAGGTCCACACTTTTTGCTAATTAGCCTGTACTATTATACTAATTCCAGTCATGTGTAAGTAGGTATATTTATTTATTATTATGTATTCACGTTTATATATCGTCGGTTGCAGGTTCAATTGGGGTAACTGACAAAACACGTAATAAAAGTTGAGTATACAGTTTTTCTTAGTTTTTTCTGCTGATTCGAATGGTGCATTTAAAAAAATCTATCCATAAAAAAAAGTCAGTTACGCTACACATTTTAGCTATGAATTTTTCAGATTACCTTCGAAATTATGTTGTAACTGATTATGTGATCCATTTACATAAGTCGAATGGGTGTATTTCTATGCCCGAAGAAGGTTCAGTTAGAGTATCTTGGCAAACCAGCATTGCTCTTACAATAATTCTTAGTTTAAACGAAAAATAATAACAGTACATACACCAAAATTACATCAGTATTGTTTCTCCAATTGACGTTACACCAACTGACCCGTACCATGCTTAAAGTATGTTGTCAGTTACACCAATTTGAGCATTGGAATCAAAAATAAGTTTGCCCAAAAACAAGGATTAGATAGGTAAGTATTCCGTGAATTGAAACCTCTTTATAGAAACAGACAGGCAGAGTGTAGATTAATTGTATTATGTATACAGTGTAATATGTCTATAGTTTTATTTATATTTTGATATCTTATCATATTTCGGTTCCTTTTTTTATACACTTACTACCAACTATATTACCTCTCTAGCCTCAAAGGTTTGCTGGAAGAAAACTCTTATTTTTTATACTACTAGGGCAAGCATATATACGACCCACCTGATGGAAAGTAGTTACGGTAGCCTATGGACGCCTGCAACACCAGAGGCATCACACGCGTGCTGCCGACCCTGAGACATGTAGATGAAAAGTCTCATGTGCCTGTAATTTCACCGGCACCCGTACCCTTCAAACCGAAACACAGCAATGCTAGCAATATTGCTTGGCCCTCATTGTTATAAATTAAATTTGACCAACTTCTACTGTCACCCATTTTTTATTTAAAACACAATTAAATACTCGAGTAGATTTAGACAAAACAACTTTTTTATTTTTTTATTCTTTAAGGAAAACTCACTTGATCAAAAATTTAATTAAGTATATCTACCAAAATTATTTTCATAAAAAAAACTAATAAATGATGGTACGCAAGACAGTTTCTTATTATATGCCATGGTTTTGATTTTCCCCATACTGTTCCAGTTAAAAAAACCGGTATATTCCCAGCGTCCCCCATCTATCTGGCCCCACTGGGGGAAGTTGGGAGAAAAAGTGCCATCATCCCCCACTCGTTACAACTCTAGAAATTAAGATGTTTAAAACAGTAAGAGAACTTTTTCCTTGTTGATTGTATAAAATAAATAGTATAGGAAATAAATAGGTGAGCCATCTACGGGAGGAGACCCATCTATACAACATACTGTACTTAAAACAATCTAACAATCACACGTTTATTAAAATTCGTGATTTATTATTCCACCGCTAAATTGCAAGCTGAAAACTAAAATGTAGCCATAATTTATGTTACTTCCGGGAAAATGTCAACCATATATATGTGTAAAATCACGAACTACATGGAAATATGAAATGAACTTTATTGCACTAGTATTAGGTTCAATAGCCCTTGGCCAGTAGAGTTTACCTAGATTTTTCCTAACTAGGAGCTTGTGCAGATGAGGCGTTTTACGCGCGATTCGAAACGCGCGATTGTGAAATAGCTATAATACTAGAGCTTCATAGTATGAAGTTCTCGTATTTCACAATCGCGCGCAAGATTACAGAAGGACGGATGGTCTGATGGTCGGATGGACGGAATGTATTACATTCCGTCCCACATGCAGTCGCGCGTTTTGCCGCTCGCGCGAGCGCAAAACGCGCATAAATCGCCTCATCTGCAGTAAAAAACAATAAACATTGTATATTACTGTGTTTTACTAGATAAAATTGTTTTAGTTACTTACCACATCGAAATGAAAAACTAACGAATCCGATTGGAAACGTTTCTGACGTTTTAGAATCGCCCTGCTGGACAAATTCTAAGGTTTCGGGTGTACCACAGATTTGGGTGCTTCTTGTTTCAACAACAAGTTTCTTGTTTTGTTCGATAAAAATATTTAACAAAGAATTTGCCTTAATTTTTTTGTTGCCAACAAAAACAATTTAGAACAAAACCTACGGCTCTCCGTAGGTTTTTTTAAACTAGACTCTTCTAGTTTAACAAAAACAAGAGCATATTAGTGATACAAATAATTCAATACAGGCCGAGAAGTTACTTGCCACGTTCCGCTCCTTAATTATAGTAGCAAATGGTAATGGAGAACGCAACAATGGGGATCATTTTGGGCAGCCTTAGCGCTATCAAAATCTTATGAAACTTGAATGGAAGAAACTTTTGACCTAAATATTCGTCCTTTCAAGTTTTAAAAGATTTGGACAGCGCTAAGGCTGTCAAAATGATCCCCATTGTTGCGTTCCCCATTTCCGTATTACACTTTTGATGACTATATTAATGATAAAGCCGCGTGGCCTGATGTCGCTCTGCCCCTCGACTGCTAAAATGGAAATTTGCAATATCTGTACTTACCTATTTACATGTTTGTATTAGATTATTATTTATAAGTATAACAAGCGTAGCGTGTGCTGTCTTGCATATTTTTGCTGATGTTTATTTACTTTTGACTACCTTCCTAAGGTTTTTAAGTTCTCATTTACTATGTATCAGCAACTCCTTGCTCCGAGGCACTACACAGGCACTTCTCACCCAGTGTTAAGACGGACCATTTATGTAAGCCAAGCCGAGTTTGTTGCCTGATTCTTCTAGGCTTGGTCGCGTTGGAACAATTTAGTAAGTAGGAGTAATTTAATTTAGGAAGTTGGGAGTAATCTATTTAATTTTATATAAGACGATTCAAAATGATCCTTGTGATTTCAATGAATAAAGTTCTTTTTGACTTTGACTTTGACTCCATTTGCTACTGTAATTGGGGGGCTGGTCGACCTACATTTTTCTTAAATGAAAATAATACCAACAAGCTGAAAAACGCAAGCTTAAGATAAATTGCTCACAAGTAAACGTGTCTCACGAATCCGTTTGCAGCATTCAGAGGACATACCATGAGCTCTTATAGCGATTCAGTTCAAAAACTATTCAGTACACAGTCAAACATAAAATGAATGTGATTATATCGAAATGTGACCATAACTTGAACGATTCAAAGTTTTTTCGATAATTTTAGCATTGTAGATGGAGTCTTTCTTTACTTTTTGCAATTATATTATATATAACTATCCTACTCTAATGGTAGTCACCGTGAATAGTGGACTAAATTGTTATTTATGTGGGAGCAGAATACCAACTTTCTGTCAATTCATAATTCAGTCTCGATTCGGTTAACTTTCAGTATAGTTTTAACATAATTTAGAGAATTGAACCTCTGTTTTCATTTAATTTCAAAAATATATACGTACACTGAATTTCAAAACATCTAAATTGTGTCAGATTATTTAACATACATTAGGTACTAGGCCAACATAAATCCGAAGAGCAAGTTCAATATCCGTTTACGCGAGAGGAAATCACTTTGTGCTGGTGCGAGAAATTGAATTGACATAGGGTTTTCTGGCTACCTGGTACTGTTAAACGACTTGGGTACGTATTTTAAGAGTTCTTACCCTGAGTGCGCTCGCTTTGTGAATGTAAAATAGGGAAAAGATGTAGGAAAATTGAAAATACATTTTTTCTAGACATCTTTTCAAGACATCAGCCTGCGAGCCAAAAATTTTATGTTGGATGGACTAGGTAGATTTGTTATCTACCTAGGATATCTCTTTAAGGTACTATTGTTTGACGACCTCTGTGGCGCGGCGGGTGAAGGTTCGCCTGTGAGTTCGATTCCCGCCTCGGAACAAATATTTGTACGATCTGCAGATATTTAATCAGGGTGTTCTGGATATTTTTCTATGTATAATAAAAAATATCCATCTATATTATAATGTATTGTATTAAGTATATCAGTTATCTAGTACCCATAACAAAAGCTCTGCTTAGCTTGGGGCTAGATAACGTTGTGTGAAATGCCCAGAATTTATTTAATTACTAGTTGCGCCCCGCGGTTTCACCCGCGTGAATAATGATGAAAATTGATGATGATGATCATGATGAAAAGTAGCCTATGTGTTAATCCAGGGCGTAAAGTATCTCCATTCCAAATTTCACTAAAATCCATTCAGAAGTTTTTACGTGAAAGAGTAACAAACATCCATCCATACTCACAAACTTTCGCGCTTATAATATTAGTAGGATTAAAAAAAAAATTGGTGATCGAGTATTGGTGAAGAGTGATGATCAGACTAAGGTGGATGCTGCTGTCCATCCCCTGATATTTATATTTTCTTTTGTCGACTTTTACGACATCCACAAGAGGAGATGGAGGGGTTTATTCTTAGTCTGGCAACACTTAGGTAGGTATTACAAATTAACGCAATTGCGACGGCAATATTTTTGCCACCTGTCAGAATTCACACGAGCTATGTAAAAGCCACCCAAGCAACGAAATGGGCGTGAAACGTGCTACGAGTTTTATAGTACTTTTATAGGCTGAAAACACTAAGTCACAAAATACATAGGTACAGAAGACCAGCTCACTACAACATGCTATAAAAGGCGCATGCACACAATAGACACGCGTACCCACGTAAAGCTCGGCCACCTCGCGACTGGAGGTCTACTCTAATACACCGAACTACGAAATTTCGTGTTTCGTTTCGTGCTATCGGTACTATTATTCAAGCGTAAACCGAAACTTCGGCACGTTCGTAGTTAAGCGTCGCCCACTCTCTCTCTCTCTCTCGTCTCTGGTCGCCGCGCGAAAGCGACCGATCCTAAAGTAAACAAGAGTAACTAAAAGTTACGTTTTGCGGTCGTTTCTTCGTGTAGAGCGGCAACTGCGGAAGATTTTTTTTTTTTTTTTTTTTATGCTACTTGTCTAGCAGACAAGCTTACGGCCCACCAGATGGAAAGCAGTTACCGTAGCCTATGAACACCTGTAACACCAGAGGCATCACACGCGCGCTGCCGACCCTGAGACATAAAGATGAAAAGTCTCATGTGCCTGTAATTTCACCGGCACCCGTACCCTTCAAACCGAAACACAGCAATGCGAACACTACTGCTTGGCGGCAGAAATAGGTACGGTGGTAGTACTTCCCCGGACGAACTCTTTCACAAGAAGTTCTACTACTAACTGTGGATGTAAAGAAAGAGAGTGTAGACCTCCTGTCGTTCAACCGAGTTCTACCGAGATTGTCGTGGGTACGCGTCTATGTGTGCGTGCATGCGCCTGTTACCGCTTGTTGTACTGAGCTTGCCTTCTGTATCTATATATTTTGTTGACTAAGCCTTTCTTTTACATGTACCCCTTGTAGACATATACGCGTTGTTTTTAGGATTACGTAGGTACCCCAAAAGGGTGCTAACGGTACCCTATTACTAAGCTTATACTGTCCGTCTATCTGTATAATGTCTGGGGATCTTTAATAAGGGCTATCGGCAGTTTCTTTTACCAATAAAATTATTTATATCAGTTTATTTACGGCGATTCAAATCATTACTGACATTATTTATTTATTATTACCAACAAACTGACTCATTAATTTAATTATAGACAATTATTGCCTAAAACTGAACACCTCACTATTTCTATTTTTTTTTATTAGTGGCATCAGAGTATATGCTCAATTTTGCCAATGTCAAGTAGCATAGATAACAAACAATGTCCAGTCGTCAAGTCCTCTGTCAGGTTACGTTCTAGTAAATCGATGGCAGTTTACTAGAATGTTCCTGGACAATTTCCACCCCTTGGAAATGACACGAAATACACTAATTTTATTTAAATTCACTATCATGTGCTCTTTATAAGCTACACCGGTTAAAATGCCACCAAAATTACACGATATAACTAAAAAAAACACTAGAAATTAAAATAAAATAAAAAAGGACGACGTCTCCCTTCGAAAGGGCAGAAATCATCCCCCCAGTATTTCTATACCATCAAAATATTTTATTTTTTTATTTATATTTGTAATTTGATTTTGAGATAAAATAGCCCTGAAATTGTTTATGACATTTGTTTATTGACCTGCTTTGTTAAATGATTTTATGTACCTACTTGTTTAATTAAAATTATATACCAGTTTTCAATTTAAAATTATATAGTTAGAAAGAATAAATGATAATGCATGCATACAATTTAATAATTTAATGAAATATAATAAAATTGCAGCGCCCTAACGAGGTTTATGTGTAAGTACTGACTACCTAGTATATAAGACCAATACTTTCTAATTTAAATTACTTACTATATAAAAGCAATGAATAAATGAATATGAATATTAAAATAAAATATTATTTTAACCATACAACAATCTGTCTTACACTACACGAAACCTCCGTTGTAAAAATGCTTGGTAAAACTCAAGACTTCAGTATTTTGAGCTTCCGTCAACTCGACACGGAGATTTCACTCGCTTCGCTTCTCTTTCCAAGATGGCGTCTCTTTCCCAGCCCTACTAGTTATAGCTTAATCACTAGCCTGCAAATTTATTAGCCACTTGAGCTGTTATTGGATATCATGACGTTTATTGCTATTTGATATCCCATTTATAGCTTGTGAATCTTGCTCAATAATTTCCGATACCTAACTAGCTGTAGCACAAATATAGTTATTCCAATAGATATTCCAAGTTATACATATATTTCAATATGACGATCTCTGTGGCGTGGCGGGCGAGCCGGCTGGGAAGCGAGAGGTTGCGGGTTCGATTCCCGCTGCGGGACAAATATTTGTTCTGGGTCTGGGTGTTATGGTACCATGGTACTCGTAGTTCCTGATACTCACGACGCAGTGAATCCTAGGTGTGGGCTCATGACTACGTATGTGACTGTTGGATGTTATGTTATGTTGTTATGTTCAGGGCGTAAAAAGACTACACCCGAAAACTGAAACAGTGCATTCAGACCATGATTCTAATAATATTTAAGCTGAAAAAACACGAAAATGGCTGACTTTTAGGCCGCTTTTAACACGCTTTGGCACGTGGATTGATCGCAGTATTGGTGTTAAGTACTCAGGTGGATGCTGCTGCCATTCCCCTGGTGTACATTATCCACGGGAAAAGATGGAACAGCACGCATGGTTTGTGGACTTTTCTTTTAATTTGTGCTACAAGACTTAAAAAGTGTTTGAAATTTTCCTTGAAATGAAATAAGGGACCGAGGAAATAAACTCACTTTACATTTTAGCCAGATTTCAGTGTATTTCGACGTAAATTAGTTTCACGGTTGTTATTGTTGAGATTAAATTAATTTTCAGGACATCAAGGTTGAAATGGGAGTGCTTCTTAACTCAACCCAATGAATGTCAACCCATTTAGGTATTTATATCGACCCAACCAATTTATATAAAATTTCTATTCTTACTCAACCCAATCCTAAAACGTGTGGGACCCCTTAATTTTGAAAAACTTGAGTGTGGTATCGTTTCGAATGTCGTCAAAAATGTTTTTTTTTGTGGAACTTGATGAAGACATCTGATGATGGAATCGGAAGGCATTCAGTGAACTCCTCAACGATTTGCAATACTTAGAATATTCATGTTTGTGCTCTTTTGAATTGTTTTTGTGAGACAGTTCACAATACATAGCCAGGGTCCGAAGATGAAAGTGGTAGAGGCCCAACGGATAATGTAGGTAGCATTAGAAGGGTTTTTAGTGGTTGTAGGGGGGTGTTAACACAGACAAAGTCACGGGTTTCAGCTATAGTATATGATAATTCCCTAGACAATAAAACATATTTAATGAAGAGCCACGATCGTCGTTTATCAGAATAAACAGTCATAATTTCAAATTAAAACAATTGTATGTAAATAAGAACGTGCGTCGGAATGTTATGTCCTTTTAATTGAGAGGAAATTTACGAGGGCACGTCACGTTTCACGAATATTCATGGCATGGGCCAGGGGAGGATTTTGGGGGTTCAAACCCCCCCCGAAATATTGAAAATGTTGTCAAAATCTGATACTTTTTGAAGAAACACCAGAAGAGTTTTTGAAGAAACACCACGTTTTTGTTGTTTTATTTTCTTACCCCCCCCAAACTAAAACCTGGCTATGCCCGCGAATAATGGGAAAGTACTTATACCTACGCCACTGCTGTGTGAACAGTTTTTTAGGCAAATCTCATGTTTAGGTATATTGACATCTCGCGTTTGAAGTAACTCGATCAAAAGGGGTTTAAGGGGTCATTGTCCATACAAAAATCCGTATTTCTATACGAAAAACTACACCATAAAACATAACATAACACCCAACTGTCACATACGTAGTCTTGATCCCACACTAGGATTCCCTGTGTCGTGGGTATCAGGAACTACGAGTACTATAGAACCATAACACCCAGACCTAGACCAAATATTTGCAGATTACAAACATTTGTCCCGTAGCGGGAATCGAACCAGCAACCTCTTGCATCTCAGCCGTCTACACGCCCGCCGCGCCACATTACCTTGTCACTTTTGCCCTAACTGACGTGGAAGCAGTTCGTTAATTATTCTGCCTTTTAACAAGACCACGACCTTCAGCAGTGAAGATTAACAAAGAAAAAGAAGTCTAAAGAAGAACTACTGAATACAGATATGAATCTATTGCGGTAATATACATAGACGAAGTACCAGGCACTCATAAACTCGTAGGACGTAACCCGTCACGTATGCGAGACGTAATAAAACGCCTCCTCGACTAATATGGAGCTCCAGTGCTTTGAATTCATAAGTGTCAAATTTCGGTAGGATTTTTACGAGAAATATTGTGAGATGGATACAGGCGGTGTTTTTGTGTTCAAGGACTTCCTTGGTGAAGTATGCTTTGTATTAAAAAAACTGAGATATCCATCCTTTTTTGACTACCTATTTAGATGGTTTGAAAGGAAGCAAAGAAATCAATAATACTCTGTTCTATCTGGGCTGTTGGGTAAAACCCTAAGTTAATTTTTCCAAGGCACCCATCCATTTCTTAGCTGAACGTTTTGCTGTAAATTATCTTTCAACCTTCCTTCCTCTTACTTTTTTCTGTTTCATTGTTTCAAAACAGTTAATTTTATGACTTTACTACATAGTATCTGCTCGCGGCACCGCCCGCGTGGAACCTCTAAATTGACTCCACCCACGTGAAACCTCTATTATAAATTATAGCATATATGTGATTCTGATGTATAAGCTATAATACTGTAAAGTTTCATCAAAATCCGTTCGGTAGTTTTTGCGTGAAAGAGTAACAAACATCCATCCATACTCACAAACTTTCGCGTTTATAATATTAGTAGGATAAGTCAGACGCGAAATCTACAAAGTTTTGTAAAGATCTGAATTGTATCCGAGAGGCACTGATTTTATTTTATTTTTAGACTACAGTGATTACGGACTATAGAATATTTTATTTTGACGTAATGGAATAGTAAAGCGTTGAGTATTAGATAAGACGCACTCTAGGTACCTAGATATACAGACAGATACTAGATATACAGCCAAGCCGTGTTTGTTGCCTGATTCTTCTAGGCTTGGTCGCGTTGGAACAGGAGTAATTTTAGTTTATAAGACGATTCAAAATGATCCTTGTGATTTCAATGAATAAAGTTCTTTTTGACTTTGACTTTGGTACTGAATAATGGTTTCACCTTACAAGCTTGGAAAGGTTTTATTTATCATTCGAAATCTGCGTTGAACCTTTTTATTCAAAAACGTTTTTAAATAAAATGGTTCGAATTTTAAAAACCTTTTTCACGCTAGTGGTTAAATAGCATTTACACATAGATTTTGACTCGCTGTAGTGATCTTAAAAATTGTGTGTTTCGCTCGGCAGCAAAGTTATTTTGCTTCTCGTACCTTTGAAACGCTTGCTACGCTCAGGATTTCTTCCTTCGCTTGCTAAGGTTTCAATATAAGTACTCGCATGAAATAATAACTTTGCAGCCTTGCATAACAAATAACTATGTCCGTAGTAACGAAGAGTGATAATTTCTGGTATCTCTATTTTCCTAGAAAGTATTAAGGCGTAGATAGACGCCAAATTTTGACACTATCTAACTCATTAAAGTTCAGGTAAGTTAGAAGGTGACAGAATAGCACTCGCGAAACAATAAGTGAGCGAAAATAACGAAAAACAAATATTTTTTGACTCGTTAATTGTACACTTTGTGTTAAAACCTTGGCAAACATTTGTCTGAAAGAAAAATACTAAAACTCAATGCCGTTTAGGACTAGTAACAAATTTTCAAACATAAATGTTTCACTATGGTATTTTTTCAAATTCTAAGTAATAATATAATTAGAATTATTTCAAATGTTCAAATTATAAATTATGTCTATTAAGCAACATATTTTTTTTGTACATTTATATTCACTCATCGAAGAAGAGAAAATACAATCAACAAACCACCAACAACCCAATCACCTCACAATCAACATGGAGAAAAACTCTCGTTGGCGTCTAGCTACGCCTTAAAACGCCTTGGAATAGACAGCTGACTTGGAAGGAAAGAGTTATTGGAAAAGTTCAGTGCATGTTTTATTAATATCTATAAGCTATCTACCCAGCTGGATATATTTTATTATAAGATTTTCATACAATTTTTGGTATTTGGTTGATTTTGAACAGCACTTTTTGTTTCATACATAGTCATACCTAACCACTGTCAAAGTTAAGAAAAAATTTACAAAGTTAAGAAAAAAATGTCAAAGTTAAGAAACAATTGTCAAAGTTAAGAAAAAATTTACAAAGTTACGAAAAAATTGACAAAGTTAAGAAAAAATTGTTTGAAAGATCATCATCATCGTCATCAGCATCAGCCTTTAGAAGTCCAATGCTGGACATTATGTCTTCCTCATAGAATGCGACAACGAACGGTCATGAACCGTCTCCATCCACCTACTTTCCGCAACCTTAATGATGTCTCTAGTTCATTGACAGGGGGCCTTCCTCTATTTAGTCGTTCGGTTTGTGGCCACCACTCGAAAACCGTTATATTTATAATCTTGAAGCATTAAAGGTTGGGGAGTAAAGGTTCTCGAGTGGCAACCACAAACCAGATAACATAACATAACATAACACCCAACAGTCACATACGTAGTTTAGATCCCACACTAGAAATCCCTATGTCGTGGGTATCAGGAACTACGAGTACAATGGTACCATAACATCCAGACCCGGAACAAATATTTGCAGAGCATACAAACATTTATCCCGCAGCGGGAATCGAACCCGTAACCTCTTGCATCTCAGCCGGTCAGAGGTCAGAGGTGTAGGAAGCCTCCCCTCGATGGACCAAGAACATTAATAACTTTTCATTTAAAAAACCGACTTCCACCATTGTATATGACAAAATATTTGGATGAAACAAATGATGAAAGAACCATAGTGGTGAAAGGATTATTATACTTTTTGAATGCAAATGCTTGGTTTGTTGCTAAAAATATCAAAATCGCCATATGTATGCCTACAATATTTGAGGAGTTCCCTCAATTCCTCATGGATTCCAACATCAGAACTGGATTCTAAAAAAATGGGACCAATCTGGAAGTATATCTATTCAAATAAAAAAAGAATTTTCCAAATCGGTTCATAAACGCCGGAGATATGCGGTAACAAACATTAAAAAAAAAAAAAAAAAAAACAACCGACTTGAGAACCTCCTCTTTTTTGGGAAGTCGGTTAAAAAGGTCGCAAGAAGTCGGTTGATGGAGGAGATTCCAGACCGTCGCTTTTATTGTGGGAGGTTTGTAACTTGATACTTATAAATTGTTTACCCTTGATTTCTCTCAAACAAACTTTTCCAATTAACCCCCTCCCTTTAATAGCTAATAAATCACCTCCTCTTGTTGGGTAGCTGTCAACTGGCCACATATATGAGAGAGCTATTGTTCCTCGTCTCAGCCAAGGGCAATCAAGTGGAACAGTGGTGACCAGCTCTTGGAGTAAAATGGGATAAAATTGTGAAAGAATTAGAGAAAAGCCAAGAAGATAAGATTGGCTAAGTTGGTTAGAGCATTGATAGAAATGTAAGAATTCGTCCGGGGAAGTACTACCACCGTACCTATTTCTGCCGCCAAGCAGTAGTGTTCGCATTGCTGTGTTTCGGTTTGAAGGGTACGGGTGCCAGTGAAATTACAGGCACATGAGACTTTTCATCTTTATGTCTCAGGGTCGGCAGCGCGCGTGTTATGCCTTTGGTGTTGCAGGCGTCCAAAGGCTACGGTATCTGCTTTCCATCAGGAGAGCCGTACGTTTGTTTGTTTGCCAAGTATAAAAAAAAATGTTTAGAGTACAATTTTAAGAATCATCATCATCAGCCTGTTGAACCTGTAGTCACGACGAACGGTCTTGAGCCACCACCATCCACCGACTTCCTGTGACGTTTAAAATGTATTTAGTCCATTGAGTGGAGGGCTTTCCTCTACCGCGATGTCCGGTTTATGAAGAAATCTAAGGTCTAATGCCACTAGAGATGTTCTGAAACGTGCCCGTACCTGGAAAAAGCAAGAGGGAGGCCATTTTGAAAATTTATTGCGATAGTTTTATTAACGTAGGTACCAGATTAATTACAATTTGTATGAGAAAACATTTTATAAAATTTGACTAACTTCTGCTGCTCAGATTTTTTTCTTCCGATACAATGAAACAATCCTTACAAGAAACTGAGTCGATAAGCATAAACATTTTTTTTTGATCAAAACTACTCATTTTTATGGAGAACTCACGCTTGACCAAAAAAATAACTATGCCAAAATCATTTTCATACAAAATGAGCAAATGGTTCCAAAGACAGTTTTCCCGTATCTCTTATGGATTCGGATATCCCCATACTGTCCCATTAAAAAAAAACCACCCTGTATATTAGTCATCATCATCTTCATTATCAGCCTGTATACGTCAACTGTTGCCTCAGGCTTCCCCCTTAGAATACAATGGGGGCATTTGCCATAATCACCACGCTTGGCATATTTGTGATCGCAGTATTAGTGTTGAGTACTCAGGTGGACGCTGCTGCCCAACTCCTGGCGTAATCACTTAGTAAGAGTTTTGCTACATCCATAAGAGGAGATGGAGGGGTCTATTCTTAGGTTGGACACACCACGGCGGCATGGCGGCACCCTATCTCAAACCCTATAAACACTACGATATTTTACTAAAGTAACTTTCGTGAAATATATCATTCATTTTGTAAAAACGGGAAATTTTCACTTACCGATATGTTGATGGAAGCACCAACAGGTTTCGACCCTAACTAAAAGACCTTTTAAGACCCTCGATTAAGGTCGAAATCTATTGGTTATTATTATAAAAAATTTCTTTGCCATTATTTCATAAACCAAGAATTTGAGTAGTTACTGATAGAACCTGTGGTTAAAGACCAAAGCACACCGGATGCGTATGCAGCACGTAACGTAGGCACGCGCGTCTCTACGTATATAAACGCTTGCGTGTACGTCACGTAAGCGGTGTGCCATGTCTCATATTGCGCGGCCACAGTGAACGCGCGGGGACGGGGGCCTTTGCAGGCGCGACGGCGCGGAAGCGTGCGGGTGGCCACAGTGACAAAGTCAAAGTCAAAAAGAACTTTATTCATTGAAATCACAAGGATCATTTTGAATCGTCTTATTTAAAATTAAATTACTCCTGTTCCAACGCGACCAAGCCTAGAAGAATCAGGCAACAAACTCGGCTTGGCTTCCATGAATGGTCCGTCTTACCACTAGGTGAGAAGCGCCTGTGTGGTGCCTCGGAGCAAAGAGTTGCTGATACATAGTAAATGAGAACTTAAAAACCTTAGGAATGTACTCAAAAGTAAATAAACATCAGCAAAAATATGCAAGACAGCACACGCTACGCTTGTTATACTTATGAATAATAATCTAATACAAACATGTAAATAGGTAAGTACAGATATTGCAAATTTCCATTTTAACAGTCGAGGGGTAGAGCGACATCAGGCCACGCGGCTTTATCATTAATATAGTCATCAAAAGTGTAATACGCTTTCTTAATTAGATTCATCTTTATGTAGGATTTAAATCTTCGAATAGGAAGTTTAAATGCACCTTCTGGAAGTTTATTATAGAACCGTACAGAATTCCCCATAAAAGACCCACTTACTTTCTATAATCGAAATTTTGGTATATATTATGACGCGCCAGCTATTAGACCCGGATAAGACCAAACTGGTTTGATATCCCTGCCACCCGTGCATTGAGACGCTTGCCTACTAGGCCCGTAGTGTGGCCATAACGTGCGGATAGGAACGTTAGAGAAAAAGCTCGGTACTCGCTCATGACAGTCGCTGACTACACTATGGACGCAAACGGCGGTTTTATATGTTTGACTAGATTTTGCGTGCGGCGCGAGCTGCATGCAGCTCGCGTGTGGTTTTGTTGCTGTTGTAATTGTAACAAACCCCTACTTGTCCCTACTAACCCCTACAAACCCCTAAAAACCCCTACAAACCCCTACAAACCCCTACAAACCCCTACAACCCCTAAAAACCCCTACAAACCCCTACAAACCCCTACAAACCCCTACAAACCCCTACAACCCCTACAAACCCCTAAAAACCCCTACAAACCCCTACAAACCACTACAAACTCCTACAACCCCTAAAAACCCCTACAAACCCCTACAAACCCCTACAACCCCTACAAACCCCTACAACCCCTACAAACCCCTACAAACCCCTACAACCCCTACAACCCCTACAAACCCCTACAAACCCCTACAAACCCCTACAAACCCCTACAAACCCCTACAACCCCTACAAACCCCTACAAACCCCTACAACCCCTACAAACCCCTACAAACCCCTACAAACCCCTAAAAACCCCTACAAATCCCTACAACCCCTAAAAACCCCTACAAACCCCTACAAACCCCTACAACCCCTAGAAACCCCTACAACCCCTAGAAACCCCTACAAACCCCTACAACCCCTACAAACCCCTACAAACCCCTACACCCCTACAAAACCCTACAAACCCCTACAAACCTACAAACCCCTACAATCCCTACAAACCCCTACAAACCCCTAGAAACCCCTACAAACCCCTACAAACCCCTACAACCCCTACAAACCCAACAAACCCTACAAACCCCTACAAACCTACAAACCCCTACAAACCCCTACAAACCCCTAAAAACCCCTACAAACCCCTACAAACCCCTACAACCCCTACAAACCCCTACAACCCCTACAAACCCCTACAACCCCTACAAACCCCTACAATCCCTACAAACCCCTACAACCCCTAAAAACCCCTACAAACCCCTACAAACCCCTACAAACCCCTAAAAACCCCTACAAACCCCTACAACCCCTACAAACCCCTACAAACCCCTACAACCCCTAGAAACCCCTACAAACCCCTACAAACCCCTAAAATCCCCTACAAACCCCTACAACCCCTACAACCCCTACAAACCCCTACAACCCCTACAAACCCCTACAAACCCCTACAACCCCTACAAACCCCTACAAACCCCTTTAAACCCCTACAACCTCTACATACTATGGCATTTGATTAGAAGTTTTTTTGCGTGCAAAAACTATGAAATAGTATAAAAAAAAAATACCTAACAACCTACCGAGGACCTGTGTATACTATGGCATGTGATTAGTTTTTTTTTGTGTAGGTAATTTGTTTGTTTTTTGTTCGATATTTTTCATTGAGGCGCGAGTTGCAAGCAGCTCGCGTGGTAATAAAACAAAAAAAAAATCTCAAAGTCAAATTTCTGAATTGAAATTCCAACTTTTTTTATATTGTTATTACTCAATAAATGGAGGAAATCGTTTTGACCGCGAAACAGCTCTTGATACTGGTAACGGTTCAGTATGGATTTCCTCTGCAATACCGCATCAAATTGTAATCCACACTGTCATAATTTATATTATTTTCATGTTTTTGCGGAAAATCTCGGAAAATACCCGGAAAATGGTAATTTTTCTTTCACCAGGCAACACTTTTTGTCATTCTAAACAACCGCCCCATACAAGTTGTCCGGCTCGGGAGTTGCCAACAGCCTCATTTTTCACTTGGAAAATTTGGAAAATTTCATATTTTTACAAAATGGCCGCCACAGCGACCGCCATCTTTTATTTTGAAAAAACGAATAGAATATTAAAGATGAAGCAGTGCACTGGCAACATTTCTGCATAAACAGAATTGCCATATGGCATTTTTGGTAGAAGGAAACTTGAACTCGTAGCCGAGTCGGACCCGAAAATTTCACTACTCGCATGCTCCCAGTGTTGCCAACTCACTGCAACCAAAATAGTCAAAAGTCACTCACATGGTCCTCTTCTTCAAGTCAACATCAAATTTTGATTCAAAATACCATTTTTTTTTTTTTTACATTTTATGGAAAATCTCGGAAAATACCCGAAAAATGGGGATTTTTTTTTAACCAGGCAACACTTTTCATCGTTTTACACAACGGCTCCATACAAATTGTTCAGCTCGGGTGTTGCCAAAAGCCTCATTTTCCAGTTGTAAAATTCAGAAAATTTCATCTTTTTACAAAATGGCCGCCACAGCGTCCGCCATCTTTTATTTTGAAAAAACGAATAGAATGTCAAAGATTAAGCAGGGCACTGGCCACATTTCTGCATAAACAGAATTGCCATATGGCAACATTGGTAAAAGGAAACTTGAGCTCGTATCCGAGTCGGACCCGAAAATTTCACTACTCGCATGCTCCCAGTGTTGCCAACTCAATGCAACCAAAATAGTCGAAAGTCACTCTCATGGTCCTCTCCTTCAAGTCTACATCAAATTTTGATTCAAAATACCATTTTTTTTTTTTTTACATTTTATGGAAAATCTCGGAAAATACCCGGAAAATGGGGATTTTTTTTTCACCAGGCAATACTTTTTATCGTTTTACACAATGGCCCCATACAACATGTCCGGCTCGGGTGTTGCCAACAGCCTCATTTTTCACTTGGAAAATTTGGAAAATTTCTGCTTTTTACAAAATGGCCGCCACAGCGTCCGCCATTTTGAATTTCAAAAAACCAATAATTTTCCCATATGAAACAATTCAGTGGCAACACTTGTGCATACTCAGAATTTGCGCATGACAACTTTCGTAGTGGAAAAATAAGGAAAGTAGCCGAGTCGGGCCCAAAAATTACAAAGTTCGCTTATCCCAGTGTTGCCAGCTGAGGAGGACAAAAATGGTCAAATGTCATTTGCATGGACCTTTTCAACAATACTACATCAAATTTTAATATAAAATGTCATTATTTCTACTTTTCACCTTTTTGAGGAAAATCTCGGAAATTACCCGAAAAATGGGGAAAATTTTCTCGCCAGGCAACACTCATTACTGTTCTACACAACCAACCCATACAAGTCTTCCGGCTCGGGTGATGCCAACAGCCTCATTTTCCAGTTGTAAAATTCAGAAAATTTCGTCTTTTTACAAAATGGCCGCCACAGCATCCGCCATTTTGAATTTCGAAAAAACGAATAAAATAACCAAGATGGAGAAGTTCAGTGGCAACACTTGTGCATACTCAGAATTTGCGCATGGCAACTTTCGTAGTGGAAAAAAAAGGAAAGTAGCCGAATTGGGCCCAAAAATAACACCTTCGACTGCTCCCAGTGTTGCCAGCTGAGGGGAACGAAAATAGTCAAATGTCATTCGCATGGAGCTTCTAAACGATACCTCATCAAATTTTGATTCAAATTGTAATTTTTTTTACTTTTCAGTTTTTTGGGGAAAATCTCGGAAAATACCCGGAAAATGGGGATTTTTTTTTCACCAGGCAACACTTTTCATCGTTTTACACAATGGCCCCATACAAATCGTCCAGCTCGGGTGTTGCCAACAGCCTCATTTTTCACTTGGAAAATTTTGAAAATTTCGTCTTTTTACAAAATGGCCGCCACAGCGTCCGCCATTTTGAATTTCGAAAAACCAATAATTTTCCCATATGGAACAGTTCAGTGGCAACACTTGTGCATACTCGGAAGTTGCGCATGGCAACTTTCGTAGTGGAAAAATAAGGAAAGTAGCCGAGTCGGGCGCAAAAATAAAAAAAGTTCGCCTGATTCCAGTGTTGCCAGCTGACGGGGACAAAAATGGTCAAATGTCATTTGCATGGACCTTTTCAACGATACCACATCAAATTTTGATTCAAAATGTCAATATTTCTAATTTTCACCTTTTTGGGGAAAATCTCGGAAATTACCCGAAAAATGGGGAAAATTTTCTCGCCAGGCAACACTCTTCACCGTTCTACACGACCGCCCCATACATGTCGTCCGGCTCGGGTGTTGCCAACAGCGTCATTTTCGGGTTGGAAAATTTGGAAAATTTTTGCTTTTTACAAAATGGCCGCCACAGCATCCGCCATTTTGAATTTCGAAAAAGCCGTACTTACACGTCATTCTACAGGATACTGGCAATTATTGAAGCAAAACAGATTCACCGTACGCCAATGTTGCCAGAACAAAGCACCCCGCCAAAGTGGAGTCTGAAAATGGCAAATTTTCAATGTCCAATTCCGAAGACGCCACCTTTTTTTTTTTTTTTTTTTTTTAAATTTTTTAAATTTTTTCCCCCCCTCTTTCGAGTCTACCACTTTAGAAAACCCTACCTAGCACCGCTTGGGAGCTGTCAAATCTGACAGCTGTCATTTCGAAAAATTCAAAATTCGAATCCGACACTTCTGTTCACTTTTACCCCCCCTAAACTTCCCCCATACAAACCCCCCCCCTAAACCGACTCCTTCTAGGAGAACAAATATGTCAATCAGTCACCGTTATTTAGCTTTATAATATATAGATAGACTAGATGGAGCGTGGTGCGCGAGCTGCAAGCAGCTCGCGAGGGGGAGTTTTTACAAGGGGTTAAAAAAATATTTCGGAAAAAAAAAATTCATCAAAATTTCTCTAAGTCTTTTTCCATTCAAAATTTTTCAGAGTCCTTTTGAGGGAAAAGGTGCGCGAGCTGCAAGCAGCTCGCGTCTGGCTGTTGGTTTAAAAGGGGTTAAAAAAACAATTTAAATAAAAAAAAAATCATTAAAATTTTACTAAGTCTTTTTCCAACAAAGATATTTTTTCATTCAAAATTTGTCAGAGTCCTTTTGAGGGAAAAGGTGCGCGAGCTGCAAGCAGCTCGCGTCTGGCTGTTGGTTTCCAAGGGGTTAAAAAAAAATTTTTCAAAAAAAAAATTTTGAACAAAAAAATTTCATCAAAAAAATTTTCATCAAAATTTCTCTAAGTCTTTATTCCTTCAAAATTTGTCAGAGTCCTTTTTGGGGAGAAGGTGCGCGAGCTGCAAGCAGCTCGCGTCTGGCTGTTGGTTTCCAAGGGGTTAAAAAAAAAAATTACAAAAAAAAATTTTTGAACAAAAAATTTAAAAAACTATACCAGGCAACACTTTTCATCATTCTACACAAATCCTCCATACAAGTCACCCCGCTCAGATGTAGCTATATGTCATTTATTTCAACTTGAAAATTGGCAACTTTAAGAGTTGGCTACACCATCCGCCATCTTGAATTTCTGACAAGTGGCAATTTTTCTATATACTACAGGATACTACCAATGTTTCTGCATCATCAGTTTTTTCATCCGGCGAATTCGGTAGAACAAAGTAACTCCTCAAAGTAGAGTCTGACCAAAAATTCGAACATCGCTCGCGCCCAGTGTTGCCAACTCGAAGCAACGAAAATAGTCAAAAGTAGTTTGTATGGACCTGTTCTTTGATACTACACAAAATTTTGATTAGAAATGTCATTATTTATAGGGTTCACGTTTTTTGGGTAAAATCTCCGAAATTACCCGAAAAGTGGGGAGTTTTTTTTTTTCTTGCAACACCTTACTACCTGGCCTACATTCGTTCCATACAAACCATCCCGCTCAGGTGTTGCCAACAGCCGATTTTTTCATTTTTAAACTGTTCAATTTCACAAATAGTTGGCCACACCATCCGCCATCTTGAAATTTTGACAGCTGATAGTTTTCCTATATACTACAGGATACTGGCAATGATTCTGCATCATCAGTTTTTTCATACTTTGAATTCGGTAGAACAAAGACTTTTGAGTTAGTAGGGTCTGACCCAAAAATGCGAACATCGCTCGCGCCCAGTGTTGCCAACTCGAAGCGACGAAAATGGTCAAAAGTCATTCGCATGGACCTCCTCTTCGATGTTACACCAAATTTTGATTCAAAATGTCATTATTTCTACTTTTCATGTTTTCGGGTAAAATCTCCGAAATTACCCGAAAAATCGGGAGTTTTTTTTTAACATAAAAAACTTTTCATCGTTCCACACGACCGCCCCATACAAACCATCGCGCTCAGGTGTTGCCATCAGTCCCATTTTTCGCTTTCAAAATTGCCCGAATTTGATCATTTCACAAGATGGCCGCCGCGCCATCCGCCATCTTTATTTTTTGACAGCTGATAGTTTTTCCACATACTACAGGATGCTGGCAACGTTTCTGCATCAGCAGTTTTGTTATGCGGCAAATTCGGTAGAACAATGTAACTCTCCAAAGTGGGGTCTGAAAACGGCCGAATTTCGAACGCCGATTCCGGGGCGGCCATCTTGTTTTTTTTTTTTTTAAACATTTTTTTTTCAATTTCTCTATACTCTCTTTCGTTTGAGCCATCTCCGAGGTTTCCAGCTGCCACCGTCGCGGAGATACTTTTGCCGAATGCCGCCATTTTGGATTTTTCGAAATTCGGCTCCGACACTTCTGCTCCGATTCGGCCAACTTAAACTTCCCCCAAACACACCCCACCCCTAAAACGACTCCTTCTAGGAGAACAATCATGTCAATCAGTGAGTCACCGTAATTTAGCTTTATAGTATATTGACTAGATTTTGCGTGCGGCGCGAGCTGCATGCAGCTCGCGTGTGGTTGTTGTAGCTGTTGTTATTAATTAGAACCCCTACTTGTCCCTACTAAACCCTACAAACCCCTAAAAACCCCTACAACCCCTACAAACCCCTACAACCCCTACAAACCCCTACAACCCCTACAAACCCCTACAAACCCCTACAAACCCCTACAAACCCCTACAACCCCTAAAAACCCCTACAAACCCCTAAAAACCCCTACAAACCCCTACAAACCACTACAAACTCCTACAACCCCTAAAAACCCCTACAAACCCCTACAAACCCCTACAAACCCTACAAACCCTACAAACCTACAAACCCCTACAACCCCTACAAACCCCTACAAACCCCTACAACCCCTACAAACCCCTACAAACCCCTACAAACCCCTACAACCCCTACAAACCCTACAAACCCCTACAAACCCCTACAAACCCCTACAAACCCCTACAAACCCCTACAAACCCCTACAACCCCTAAAACCCCTACAAACCCCTACAAACCCCTACAACCCCTAAAAACCCCTACAAACCCCTACAACCCCTAAAAACCCCTACATTCTCTACAAACCCCTACAACCCCTACAAACCCCTACAACCCCTACAAACCCCTACAACCCCTACAAACCCCTACAAACCCCTACAAACCCCTACAAACCCCTACAACCCCTAAAAACCCCTACAAACCCCTACAAACCCCTACAACCCCTACAACCCCTACAAACCCCTACAACCCCTACAAACCCCTACAAACCCCTACAAACCCCTACAACCCCTACAACCCCTACAAACCCCTACAACCCCTACAAACCCCTACAAACCCTACAAACCCCTACAAACCCCTACAAACCCCTACAAACCCCTACAAACCCCTACAAACCCCTACAACCCCTAAAACCCCTACAAACCCCTACAAACCCCTACAACCCCTAAAAACCCCTACAAACCCCTACAACCCCTAAAAACCCCTACATTCTCTACAAACCCCTACAACCCCTACAAACCCCTACAACCCCTACAAACCCCTACAACCCCTACAAACCCCTACAAACCCCTACAAACCCCTACAAACCCCTACAACCCCTAAAAACCCCTACAAACCCCTACAAACCCCTACAACCCCTACAACCCCTACAAACCCCTACAACCCCTACAAACCCCTACAAACCCCTACAAACCTCTAAAAACCCCTAAAAACCCCTACAAACCCCTACAAACCCCTAAAAACCCCTACAAACCCCTACAACCCCTAGAAACCCCTACAACCCCTACAAACCCCTACAATCCCCTACAACCCCTAAAAATCCCTACAAACCCCTACAAACCCCTAAAAACCCCTACAACCCCTAAAAACCCCTACAAACCCCTACAAACCCCTAAAAACCCCTACAACCCCTAAAAACCCCTACAAACCCCTACAAACCCCTACAAACCCCTACAAACCCCTACAAACCCCTACAACCCCTACAACCCCTAGAAACCCCTACAAACCCCTACAAACCCCTACAACCCCTAGAAACCCCTAAAAATCCCTACAAACCCCTACAAACCCCTACAACCCCTAAAAACCCCTAAAAACCCCTACAAATCCCAACAAACCCCTACAAACCCCTACAACCCCTACAAACCCCTACAACCCCTAAAAACCCCTACAAACCCCTACAAACCCCTACAAACCCCTACAACCCCTACAAACCCCTACAACCCCTACAAACCCCTACAACCCCTAGAAACCCCTACAAACCCCTACAAACCCCTACAAACCCCTAAAAACTCCTACAAATCCCTAGAAACCCCTACAACCCCTACGAACCCCTACGAACCCCTACAACCCCTACAACCCCTACAAACCCCTACAAACCCTTACAACCCCTAGAAACCCCTACAAACCCCTACAAACCCCTACAAACCCCTTAAAACTCCTACAAATCCCTAGAAACCCCTACAACCCCTACGAACCCCTACAAACCCCTAAAACCCCTACAAACCTCTACAAACCCCTAAAAATCCCTACAACTCCTAAAAACCCCTACAAACCCCTACAGCCCTTACAACCCCTAGAAACCCCTACAAACCCCTACAACCCCTAAAATCCCCTACAACACCTACAAACCCCTACAAACCCCTACAACCCCTACGAACCCCTACAACCCCTACAACCCCTACAAACCCCTACAAACCCCCACAACCCCTACAAATCCCTACAAACCCCTACAACCCCTACAAACCCCTACAACCCCTACGAACCCCTACAACCCCTACAACCCCTACAAACCCTTACAAACCCCTACAAACCCCCACAACCCCTACAAATCCCTACAAACCCCTACAACCCCTAAAAACCCCTACAACCCCTAAAAACCCCTACAAACCCCTACAAACCCCTACAACCCCTAAAATCCCCTACAAACCCCTACAATCCCTACAAACCCCTACAAACTTACAAACCCCCACAACCCCTACAAACCCCTACAAACCCCTACAAACCTCTACAACCCCTATAAACCCCTACAAACCTACAAACCCTACAAACCCCTACAAACCCCTACAAACCCCTACAACCCCTACAAACCCCTACAAACCACTACAACCCCTAAAAACCCCTACAACCCCTAAAAACCCCTACAAACCCCTACAAACCCCTACAACCCCTAAAATCCCCTACAAACCCCTACAAATCGCTACAACCACTACAAACCCCTACAAACCCCTACAAACCCCTACAACCCCTAAAAACCCCTACAAACCCCTACAAACCCCTACAAACCCCTACAACCCCTAAAAACCCCTACAAACCCCTACAAACCCCTACAAACCCCTACAACCCCTACAAACCCCTACAACCCCTAAAACCCCTACAAACCCCTACAACCCCTAAAAACCTCTACAAACCCCTACAACCCCTAAAAACCCCTACAAACCCCTACAAACCCCTACAACCCCTAAAAACCCCTACAAACCCCTACAAACCCCTACAAACCCCTACAAACCCCTACAAATCCCTACAACCCCTACAAACCCCTACAAACCCCTACAAACCCCTACAAACCCCTACAACCCCTACAAACCCCTACAAACCCCTACAAACCCCTACAACCCCTACAAACCCCTACAACCCCTTAAAACCCCTACAATCCCTACAAACCCCTACAAATCCCTACAAACCCCTACAAACCCCTACAACCCCAACAAATCCCTACATACTATGGCATGAAATTAGAAGTTTTCTTGCGTACAGATACCATAAATTGGTATAAAAAAAAAACCTAACAACCTACCGAGGACCTGTGTATACCATGACATGTGATTAGAAGTTTTCTTGCAAACAAATACGATCAAATAGTATAAAAAAAAAAAACCTAACAACCTACCGAGGATCTGTGATTAGAAGTTTCTTGTGTTGGTAATTTGTTTATTTTTCATTGAGGTGGTAATAAAAAAAAAAAACTTTAAGTCAAATTTCTGATTTGAAATTCCAACTTTTTTTTATATTGTTATTACCCAAAAAATGGAGGAAATCGTTTTGACCGGGAAACAGCTCTTGATATTGGTAATGGTTCAGTGTTGATTTCCTTTTCAGTACCGCATCACATGCGTACTCACGTGCCATACTGTCATAATTCATGTTTTTGGGGAAAATCTCGGAAAATACCCGGAAACTGGGGATTTTTTTTTCCCCAGGCAACACTTTTCATCGTTTTACACAATGGCCCCATACAAGTTGTCCGGCTCGGGTGTTGCCAACAGCCTCATTTTTCACTTGGAAAATTTCAAAATTTACAAAATGGCCGCCACAGCGTCCGCCATCTTTAATTTTGAAAAAATCGAATAGAATGTCAAAGATGAAGCAGTGCACTGGCAACATTTCTGCATAAACAGAATTGCCATATGGCAATTTTGGTAGAAGGAAACTTGAGCTCGTAGCCGAGTCGGACCCGAAAATTTCACTACTCGTATGCTCCCAGTGTTGCCAACTCACTGCAACCAAAATAGTCAAAAGTCACTCACATGGTCCTATTCTTCAAGTCTACATCAAATTTTGATTCAAAATGTCATTATTTCTTTTTTTTACATTTTTAGGAAAATCTCGAAAAATACCCGAAAAAAGGGGAAATTTTTAATACCAGGCAACACTTTTATTCATTCTACACAACCGCTCCATACAACTATTCCAGCTCGGGTGTTGCCAACAGCCTCATTTTCCAGTTGTAAAATTCAGAAAATTTCGTCTTTTTACAAAATGGGCGCCACAGCGTCCGCCATTTTGAATTTCGAAAAAACGAATAGAATGTCCAAGAAGAAGCAGTTCAGTGGCAACACTTGTGCATACTCAAAATTTGCGCATGGCAACTTTCGTAGTGGAAAAAAAAGGAAAGTAGCCGAATTGGGCCCAAAAATAACACCTTCGCCTGCTCCCAGTGTTGCCAGCTCAGAGCGACCAAAATGGTCAAATGTCATTCGCATGGACCTCCTTAACGACACCTCATCAAATTTTGATTCAAATTGTATTTTTTTTTATTTTCAGTTTTTTGGGGAAAATCTCGGAAAATACCCGGAAAATGGGGATTTTTTTTTCACCAGGCAACATTTTTCATTGTTTTACACAATGGCCCCATACAAGTCGTCCGGCTCAGGTGTTGCCAACAGCATCATTTTTCACTTGGAAAATTTTGAAAATTTCGTCTTTTTACAAAATGGCCGCCACAGCGTCCGCCATTTTGAATTTCGAAAAACCAATAATTTTCCCATATGGAGCAGTTCAGTGGCAACACTTGTGCATACTCGGAAGTTGCACATGGTAACTTTCGTAGTGGAAAAATAAGGAAAGTAGCCGAGTCGGGCGCAAAAATAAAAAAAGTTTGCCTGATTCCAGTGTTGCCAGCTGACGGGGACAAAAATGGTCAAATGTCATTCGCATGGACTTTTTCAACGATACCACATCAAATTTTGATTCAAAATGTAAATATTTCTAATTTTCACCTTTTTGGGGAAAATCTCGGAAATTACCCGAAAAATGGGGAAAATTTTCTTGCCAGGCAACACTCTTTACCGTTCTACACAACCGCCCCATACAAGTTCTCAGGCTCGGGTGTTGCCAACAGCGTCATTTTCGGGTTGGAAAATTTGGAAAATTTTTGCTTTTTACAAAATGGCCGCCACAGCGTCCGCCATTTTGAATTTCGAAAAAATGAATAAAATAATTAATATGGAGCAGTTCAGTGGCAACACTTGTGCATACTCCGAATTCACGCATGGCAACTTTCGTAGTGGAAAAATATGGGAAGTAGCCGAGTCGGGCCCAAAACTTAAAAAGTTTGCTTTTTCCCAGTGTTGCCAAATTGAAAGCGACAAAAATGGTCAAATGTCATTCGCATGGACCTTTTCAACGATACTGCATCAAATTTTGATTTAAAATGTCATTATTTCTACTTTTCACCTTTTTGGGGAAAATCTCGGAAATTACCCGAAAAATGGGGAAAATTTTCTCGCCAGGCAACACTCTTCACCTTTCTACACAACCGCACGATACAAGTCTTCAGGCTCGGGTGTTGCCAACAGCGTCATTTTTGGGTTGGAAAATTTGGAAAATTTTTGCTTTTTACAAAATGGCCGCCACAGCGTCCGCCATTTTGAATTTCGAAAAAGCCGTACTTACACGTCATTCTACAGGATACTGGCAATTATTGAAGCAAAACAGATTCACCGTACGCCAATGTTGCCAGAACAAAGCACCCCGCCAAAGTGGAGTCTGAAAATGGCAAATTTTCAATGTCCAATTCCGGAGCCGCCATCTTTTTTTTTTTTTTTTTTTTAATTTTTTTTTTAATTTTTTCCCCCCCTCTTTCTACCCTCCCAATTTGAAAACCCTACCTGTAACCGTTTAGGAGCTGTCAAATCTGACAGCTGTCATCTCGGTTTTTTCGAAATGTCAATGCCTAATTCCTGGTGAGATTGACCCCCCCTAAACTTCCCCCAAACAAACCCCCCCCCTTAACCGACTCCTTCTAGGAGAACAACCATGTCAATGAGTCACCGGGATTCAGCTTTATATTATATAGATAGATAGACTAGATTTTGCGTGCGGCGCGAGCTGCATGCAGCTCGCGTGTGGTTGTTGTAGCTGTTGTTATTAATTAGAACCCCTACTTGTCCCTACTAAACCCTACAAACCCCTAAAAACCCCTACAACCCCTACAAACCCCTACAACCCCTACAAACCCCTACAACCCCTACAAACCCCTACAAACCCCTACAAACCCCTACAAACCCCTACAACCCCTAAAAACCCCTACAAACCCCTACAAACCCCTACAAACCCCTACAACCCCTAATACCCCTACAAACCCCTACAAACACCTACAAACCACTACAACCCCTAAAACCCCTACAAACCCCTACAAACCCCTACAAACCCCTACAACCCCTAAAAACCCCTACATTCCCTACAAACCCCTACAACCCCTACAAACCCCTACAACCCCTACAAACCCCTACAACCCCTACAAACCCCTACAAACCCCTACAAACCCCTACAACCCCTAAAAACCCCTACAAACCCCTACAAACCCCTACAAACCCCTACAACCCCTACAAACCCCTACAACCCCTACAAACCCCTACAAACCCCTACAAACCCCTAAAAACCCCTACAACCCCTACAACCCCTAAAAACCCCTACAAACCCCTACAAACCCCTAAAAACCCCTACAACCCCTAGAAACCCCTACAACCCCTACAAACCCCTACAAACCCCTACAACCCCTAAAAATCCCTACAAACCCCTACAAACCCCTAAAAACCCCTACAACCCCTAAAAACCCCTACAAACCCCTAAAAACCCCTAAAAACCCCTACAACCCCTAAAAACCCCTACAAACCCCTACAAACCCCTACAAACCCCTACAAACCCCTACAACCCCTACAACCCCTAGAAACCCCTACAAACCCCTACAAACCCCTACAACCCCTAGAAACCCCTAAAAATCCCTACAAACCCCTACAAACCCCTACAACCCCTAAAAACCCCTAAAAACCCCTACAAACCCCAACAAACCCCTACAAACCCCTACAACCCCTACAAACCCCTACAAACCCCTACAACCCCTAAAACCCCTACAAACCCCTACAAACCCCTACAACCCCTACAAACCCCTACAACCCCTACAAACCCCTACAAACCCCTACAAACCCCTAAAAACCCCTACAACCCCTACAAACCCCTACAAACCCCTAAAAACCACTACAACCCCTACAAACCCCTACAAACCTACAAACCCCTACAAACCCCTACAATCCGAACAAATCCCTACATACTATGGCATGAAATTAGAAGTTTTCTTGCGTACAGATACTATAAAATGGTATAAAAAAAAAACCTAACAACCTACCGAGGACCTGTGTATACCATGGCATGTGATTAGAAGTTTTCTTGCAAACAAATACGATCAAATAGTATAAAAAAAAAACCTAACAACCTACCGAGGACCTGTGATTAGAAGTATTCTTGTGTTGGTAATTTGTTTATTTTTCATTGAGGCGCGAGCTGCAAGCAGCTCGCGTGGCAAAAAACAGAAAAAAAAAATCTTCAAGTCATATTTCTGACAAAATTTCTCCAAGTCCTATCGAGGTTTGATGGGTGCGCGAGCTGCAAGCAGCTCGCGTGTGGTTGTTGTAGCTGTTGTTATTAATTAGAACCCCTACTTGTCCCTACTAACCCCTAAAAACCCCTACAAACCCCTACAAACCCCTACAACCCCTACAAACCCCTACAAACCTACAAACCCCTACTAACCCCTACAAACCCCTACAACCCCTTAAAACCCCTACAAACCCCTAAAAACCCCTACAAACCCCTACAAACCCCTACAAATCCTTACAACCCCTACAAACCCCTACAACCCCTAAAAACCCCTACAAATCCCTAGAAACCCCTATAACCCCTAAAAACCCCTACAACCCCTAGAAACCCCTACAAACCCCTACAAACCCTTACAAACCCCTACAAACCCCTACAACCCCTACAAACCCCTACAAACCCCTACAAACCCCTACATACCCCTGCAACCCCTACAAACCCCTACAACCACTACAACCCCTACAACCCCTAAAAACCCCTACAAACCCCTACAACCCCTACAAACCCCTACAAACCCCTACAAACCCCTACAACCCCTACAAAACCCTACAAACCCCTACAAACCCCTAAAAACCCCTACAAACCCCTACAAACCCCTACAACCCCTACAACCCCTACAACCCCCTAGAAACCCCTACAAACCCCTAAAAACCCCTACAAACCCCTACAAACCTACAAACCCCTACTAACCCCTACAAACCCCTACAACCCCTACAAAACCCTACAAACCCCTACAAACCCCTAAAAACCCCTACAAACCCCTACAAACCCCTACAACCCCTACAACCCCTACAACCCCCTAGAAACCCCTACAAACCCCTAAAAACCCCTAACAACCCCTACAAACCCCTACAAACCCCAAAAACCCCAACAACCCCTACAAACCCCTACAAACCCCTACAACCCCTACAAACCCTTACAACCCCTACAAACCCCTAGAAACCCCTACAAACCCCTACAACCCCTAAAAACCCCTACAACCCCTACAAACTCCTACAAACCCCTACAAACCCCTAAAAACCCCTACAACCCCTACAACCCCTACAAACCCCTACAAACCCCTACAACCCCTACAAACCCTTACAACCCCTACAAACCCCTACAAACCCCTACAAACCCCTACAAACCCCTACAAACCCCTTTAAACCCCTACAACCTCTACATACTATGGCATTTGATTAGAAGTTTTTTTGCGTGCAAAAACTATGAAATAGTATAAAAAAAAAAACCTAACAACCTACCGAGGACCTGTGTATACTATGGCATGTGATTAGATTTTTTTTTGTGTAGGTAATTTGTTTGTTTTTTGTTCGATATTTTTCATTGAGGCGCGAGCTGCAAGCAGCTCGCGTGGTAATAAAACAAAAAAAATCTCAAAGTCAAATTTCTGAATTGAAATTCCAACTTTTTTTATATTGTTATTACTCAATAAATGGAGGAAATCGTTTTGACCGGGAAACAGCTCTTGGTACTGGTAACGGTTCAGTATGGATTTCCTCTGCAATATCGCATCAAATTGTAATTCATACTGTCATAATTTATATTATTTTCATGTTTTTGCGGAAAATCTCGGAAAATACCCGGAAAATGGTGATTTTTCTTTCACCAGGCAACATTTTTTGTCATTCTAAACAACCGCCCTATACAAGTTGTCCGGCTCGGGAGTTGCCAACAGCCTCATTTTTCACTTGGAAAATTTGGAAAATTTCATATTTTTACAAAATGGCCGCCACAGCGACCGCCATCTTTTATTTTGAAAAAACGAATAGAATATTAAAGATGAAGCAGTGCACTGACAACATTTCTGCATAAACAGAATTGCCATATGGCAACTTTCGTAGAAGGAAACTTGAGCTCGTAGCCGAGTCGGACCCGAAAATTTCACTACTCGCATGCTCCCAGTGTTGCCAACTCACTGCAACCAAAATAGTCAAAAGTCACTCACATGGTCCTCTTCTTTAAGTCAACATCAAATTTTGATTCAAAATACCATTTTTTTTTTTTTTACATTTTATGGAAAATCTCGGAAAATACCCGAAAAATGGGGATTTTTTTTTAACCAGGCAACACTTTTCATCGTTTTACACAACGGCTCCATACAAGTTGTCCAGCTCGGGTGTTGCCAAAAGCCTCATTTTCCAGTTGTAAAATTCAGAAAATTTCATCTTTTTACAAAATGGCCGCCACAGCGTCCGCCATCTTTTATTTTGAAAAAACGAATAGAATGTCAAAGATTAAGCAGGGCACTGGCCACATTTCTGCATAAACAGAATTGCCATATGGCAACATTGGTAAAAGGAAACTTGAGCTCGTAGCCGAGTCGGACCCGAAAATTTCACTACTCGCATGCTCCCAGTGTTGCCAACTCAATGCAACCAAAATAGTCAAAAGTCACTCTCATGGTCCTCTCCTTCAAGTCTACATCAAATTTTGATTCAAAATACCATTTTTTTTTTTTTTTACATTTTATGGAAAATCTCGGAAAATACCCGGAAAATGGGGTTTTTTTTAAAACCAGGCAACACTTTCTATCGTTTTACACAATGGCCCAATACAAGTCATCCGGCTCGGGTGTTGCCAACAGCCTCATTTTTCACTTGGAAAATTTTGAAAATTTCGTCTTTTTACAAAATGGCCGCCACAGCGTCCGCCATTTTGAATTTCGAAAAACCAATAATTTTCCCATATGGAGCAGTTCAGTGGCAACACTTGTGCATACTCGGAATTTGCGTATGGCAACTTTCGTAGTGGAAAAATAAGGAAAGTAGCCAAGTCGGGCGCAAAAATAAAAAAAGTTCGCCTGATTCCAGTGTTGCTAGCTGACGGGGACAAAAATGGTCAAATGTCATTCGCATGGACCTTTTCAACGATACCACATCAAATTTTGATTCAAAATGTAAATATTTCTAATTTTCACATTTTTGGGGAAAATCTCGGAAATTACCCGAAAAATGGGGAAATTTTTCTCGCCAGGCAATACTCTTTACCGTTCTACACAACCGCCCCATACAAATTTTCAGGCTCGGGTGTTGCCAACAGCGTCATTTTCGGGTTGGAAAATTTGGAAAATTTTTGCTTTTTACAAAATGGCCGCCACAGCGTCCGCCATTTTGAATTTCGAAAAAATGAGTAAAATACCTAATATGGAGCAGTTCAGTGGCAACACTTGTGCATACTCCGAATTCACGCATGGCAACTTTCGTAGTGGAAAAATATGGAAAGTAGCCGAGTCGGGCCCAAAACATAAAAAGTTTGCTTTTTCCCAGTGTTGCCAAATTGAAAGCGACAAAAATGGTCAAATGTCATTCGCATGGACCTTTTAAACGATACTGCATCAAATTTTGATTTAAAATGTCATTATTTCTACTTTTCACCTTTTTGGGGAAAATCTCGGAAATTACCCGAAAATTGGGGAAAATTTTCTCGCCAGGCTACACTCTTCACCGTTCTACACGACCGCCCTATACAAGTTGTCCGGCTCGGGTGTTGCCAACAGCGTCATTTTCGGGTTGGAAAATTTGGAAAATTTTTGCTTTTTACAAAATGGCCGCCACAGCGTCCGCCATTTTGAATTTCGAAAAAGCCGTACTAACACGTCATTCTACAGGATACTGGCAATTATTGAAGCAAAACAGATTCACCGTACGCCAATGTTGCCAGAACAAAGCACCCCGCCAAAGTGGAGTCTGAAAATGGCAAATTTTCAATGTCCAATTCCGAAGACGCCACCTTTTTTTTTTTTTTTTTTTTTTAAATTTTTTAAATTTTTTCCCTCCCTCTTTCGAGTCTACCACTTTAGAAAACCCTACCTAGCACCGCTTGGGAGCTGTCAAATCTGACAGCTGTCATTTCGAAAAATTCAAAATTCGAATCCGACACTTCTGGTCAGATTCACCCCCCCTTAACTTCCCCCATACAAACCCCCCCCCTAAACCGACTCCTTCTAGGAGAACAACCATGTCAATCAGTCACCGTTATTTAGCTTTATAATATATAGACTAGATGGAGCGTGGTGCGCGAGCTGCAAGCAGCTCGCGAGGGGGAGTTTTTACAAGGGGTTAAAAAAAAAAATTTAAAAAAAAAAATTTTCAACAAAAACTTTTTCGAATAAAATTTCTCTAAGTGTTTTTTCGTTCAAAATTTTTCAGAGTCCTTTTGGGGGAGAAGGTGCGCGAGCTGCAAGCAGCTCGCGTCTGGCTGTTGGTTTCCAAGGGGTTAAAAAAAAATTAAAAAAAAATATTTTGACAAAATTTTACTAAGTCTTTTTCCAACAAAGATATTTTTCCATTCAAAATTTGTCAGAGTCCTTTTGAGGGAGAAGGTGCGCGAGCTGCAAGCAGCTCGCGTCTGGCTGTTGGTTTGCAAGGGGTTAAAAAAAAATTTTCAAAAAAAAAATTCTGAACAAAAAATTTTCATCAAAATTTCTCCAAGTCTTTTTCCATTCAAAATTTTTCAGAGTCCTTTTGAGGGAAAAGGTGCGCGAGCTGCAAGCAGCTCACGAGGGGGAGTTTTTAAAAGGGGTTAAAAAAAAAATTAAAAAAAAAAAATTTTCGACAAAAACTTTTTCGAATAAAATTTCTCTAAGTGTTTTTTCGTTCAAAATTTTTCAGAGTCCTTTTGGGGGAGAAGGTGCGCGAGCTGCAAGCAGCTCGCGTCTGGCTGTTGGTTTCCAAGGGGTTAAAAAAAAATTAAAAAAAAATATTTTGACAAAATTTTACTAAGTCTTTTTCCAACAAAGATATTTTTTCATTCAAAATTTGTCAGAGTCCTTTTGAGGGAGAAGGTGCGCGAGCTGCAAGCAGCTCGCGTCTGGCTGTTGGTTTCAAAGGGGTTAAAAAAAAATTTTTTCAAAAAAAAATTTTGAACAAAAAATTTTCATCAATAAAATTTTCATCAAAATTTCTCTAAGTCATTTTTCCTTCAAAATTTGTCAGAGTCCTTTTGGGGGAGAAGGTGCGCGAGCTGCAAGCAGCTCGCGTCTGGCTGTTGGTTTCCATGGGGTCAAAAAACAAATTTTTCAAAAAAAAAATTTTGAACAAAAAATTTAAAAAACTATACCAGGCAACACTTTTCATCATTCTACACAAACCCTCCATACAAGTCACCCGGCTCAGATGTAGCTATATGCCATTTATTTCGACTTGAAAATTGGCAACTTAAAGAGTTGGCTACACCGTCCGCCATCTTTAATTTCTAAGATGTCATAGTTTTTCTATATACTACAGGATACTACCAATGTTTCTGCATCATCAGTTTTTTCATCCGGCGAATTCGGTAGAACAAAGTAACTCCTCAAAGTAGAGTCTGACCCAAGAAATGCGAACATCGCTCGCGCCCAGTGTTGCCAACTCGAAGTGACTGAAATGGTCGTAAGTCATTTGCATGGACCTCCTTTTCGATTTTTCACCAAATTTTGATCAGAAATGTCATTATTTCTACTTTTCATGTTTTCGGGTAAAATCTCCGAAATTACCCGAAAAGTGGGGAGTTTTTTTTTTTCGTGCAACACCTTACTACCTCGCCTACATTCGTTTCATACAAACCATCCCGCTCAGGTGTTGCCAACAGCCGATTTTTTCATTTTTAAACTGTTCAATTTCACAAAGAGTTGGCTACACCGTCCGCCATCTTTAATTTTTGACAGCTGATAGTTTTCCTATATACTACAGGATACTGGCAATGTTTCTGCATCATCAGTTTTTTCATACTTTGAATTCGGTAGAACAAAGACTTTTGAGTTAGTAGGGTCTGACCCAAAAATTCGAACATCGCTCGCGCCCAGTGTTGCCAACTCGAAGCGACCGGAATGGTCAAAAGTCATTCGCATGGACCTCCTCTTCGATGTTACACCAAATTTTGATTCAAAATGTCATTATTTCTACTTTTCATGTTTTCGGGTAAAATCTCCGAAATTACCCGAAAAATGGGGAGTTTTTTTTTACCAAAAAAATCTTTTTATCATTCCACACGACCGCTTCATACAAAACATCCCGCTCGGGTGTTGCCATCAGGCTCATTTTTCGCTTTCAAAATTGCCCGAATTTGATCATTTAACAAGATGGCCGCCGCACCATCCGCCATCTTTATTTTTTGACAGCTGATAGTTTTTCCACATACTGCAGGATGCTGGCAACGTTTCTGCATCAGCAGTTTTGTCGTGCGGCAAATTCGGTAGAACAATGTAACTCTCCAAAGTGGGGTCTGAAAACGGCCGAATTTCGAACGCCGATTCCGGGGCGGCCATCTTGTTTTTTTTTTTTTTCAACATTTTTTTTTAAATTTCTCGATACCCTCTTTCGTTCGAGCCATCTTCGAGGTTTCCAGGTGCCACCGTCGCGGAGATGCGTTTGCCGAAGGCGGCCATCTTGGATTTTTCGAAACGTCATTGCCTAATTCCTGGTCGCATGGAAGAGCCGAACACTTCCCCCAAACATACCCCACCCCTAAAACGACTCCTTCTAGGAGAACAATCATGTCAATCAGTGAGTCACCGGAATTTAGCTTTATAGTATATTGACTAGATGGAGCGTGGTGCGCGAGCTGCAAGCAGCTCGCGAGGGGGAGTTTTTACAAGGGGTTAAAAAAATATTTCGGAAAAAAAAAATTCATCAAAATTTCTCTAAGTCTTTTTCCATTCAAAATTTTTCAGAGTCCTTTTGAGGGAAAAGGTGCGCGAGCTGCAAGCAGCTCGCGTCTGGCTGTTGGTTTAAAAGGGGTTAAAAAAACAATTTAAATAAAAAAAAAATCATTAAAATTTTACTAAGTCTTTTTCCAACAAAGATATTTTTTCATTCAAAATTTGTCAGAGTCCTTTTGAGGGAAAAGGTGCGCGAGCTGCAAGCAGCTCGCGTCTGGCTGTTGGTTTCCAAGGGGTTAAAAAAAAATTTTTAAAAAAAAAAATTTTGAACAAAAAAATTTCATCAAAAAAATTTTCATCAAAATTTCTCTAAGTCTTTTTTCATTCAACATTTTTCAGAGTCCTTTTGAGGGAGAAGGTGCGCGAGCTGCAAGCAGCTCGCGTCTGGCTGTTGGTTTCAAAGGGGTTAAAAAAAAAATTTTCAAAAAAAAAATTTTGAACAATATCATTTCATCAAAAAAATTTTCATCAAAATTTCTCTAAGTCTTTATTCCTTCAAAATTTGTCAGAGTCCTTTTTGGGGAGAAGGTGCGCGAGCTGCAAGCAGCTCGCGTCTGGCTGTTGGTTTCCAAGGGGTTAAAAAAAAAAATTACAAAAAAAAATTTTTGAACAAAAAATTTAAAAAACTATACCAGGCAACACTTTTCATCATTCTACACAAATCCTCCATACAAGTCACCCCACTCATATGTAGCTATATGCCATTTATTTCGACTTGAAAATTGTAAACATAAAAAGTTGGCCACACCATCCGCCATCTTGAAATTTTGACAGCTGATAGTTTTCCTATATACTACAGGATACTACCAATGTTTCTGCATCATCAGTTTTTTCATCCGGCGAATTCGGTAGAACAAAGTAACTCCTCAAAGTAGAGTCTGACCAAAAATTCGAACATCGCTCGCGCCCAGTGTTGCCAACTCGAAGCAACGAAAATAGTCAAAAGTAGTTTGTATGGACCTGTTCTTTGATATAACACCAAATTTTGATTAGAAATGTCGTTATTTATAGGGTTCACGTTTTTTGGGTAAAATCTCCGAAATTACCCGAAAAGTGGGGAGTTTTTTTTTTTCGTGCAACACCTTACTACCTCGCCTACATTCGTTTCATACAAACCATCCCGCTCAGGTGTTGCCAACAGCCGATTTTTTCATTTTTAAACTGTTCAATTTCACAAAGAGTTGGCTACACCGTCCGCCATCTTTAATTTTTGACAGCTGATAGTTTTCCTATATACTACAGGATACTGGCAATGTTTCTGCATCATCAGTTTTTTCATACTTTGAATTCGGTAGAACAAAGACTTTTGAGTTAGTAGGGTCTGACCCAAAAATTCGAACATCGCTCGCGCCCAGTGTTGCCAACTCGAAGCGACCGGAATTGTCAAAAGTCATTCGCATGGACCTCCTCTTCGATGTTACACCAAATTTTGATTCAAAATGTCATTATTTCTACTTTTCATGTTTTCGGGTAAAATCTCCGAAATTACCCGAAAAATGGGGAGTTTTTTTTTACCAAAAAAATCTTTTTATCATTCCACACGACCGCTTCATACAAAACATCCCGCTCGGGTGTTGCCATCAGGCTCATTTTTCGCTTTCAAAATTGCCCGAATTTGATCATTTAACAAGATGGCCGCCGCACCATCCGCCATCTTTATTTTTTGACAGCTGATAGTTTTTCCACATACTGCAGGATGCTGGCAACGTTTCTGCATCAGCAGTTTTGTCGTGCGGCAAATTCGGTAGAACAATGTAACTCTCCAAAGTGGGGTCTGAAAACGGCCGAATTTCGAACGCCGATTCCGGGGCGGCCATCTTGTTTTTTTTTTTTTTCAACATTTTTTTTTAAATTTCTCGATACCCTCTTTCGTTCGAGCCATCTTCGAGGTTTCCAGGTGCCACCGTCGCGGAGATGCGTTTGCCGAAGGCGGCCATCTTGGATTTTTCGAAACGTCATTGCCTAATTCCTGGTCGCATGGAAGAGCCGAACACTTCCCCCAAACATACCCCACCCCTAAAACGACTCCTTCTAGGAGAACAATCATGTCAATCAGTGAGTCACCGGAATTTAGCTTTATAGTATATTGACTAGATTTTGCGTGCGGCGCGAGCTGCATGCAGCTCGCGTGAGGTTATCGTTGCTGTTGTAATTTGTTATAAGCCCCTAAATCTTAAAAGACCCTAAAAAAACCCCTACAAACCCCTACAAACCCCTACAAAACCCTACAAACCCCTACAATCCCTACAAACCCCTACAACCCCTACAAACCCCTACAAACCCCTACAACCCCTACAAACCCCTACAACCCCTACAAACCCCTACAACCCCTACAACCCCTACAAACCCCTACAAACCCCTACAAACCCCTACAAACCCCTACAACCCCTACAACCCCTACAAACCCCTACAAACCCCTACAAACCCCTACAAACCCCTACAAACCCCTACAACCCCTACAAACCCCTACAAACCCCTACAAACCCCTACAACCCCTAAAAACCCCTACAAACCCCTACAAACCCCTACAACCCTACAACCCCTACAAACCCCTACAAACCCCTAAAAACCCCTACAAACCCCTACAACCCCTACAAACCCCTACAAATCCCTACAAACTCCTAAAAACCCCTACAAATCCCTACAACCCCTAAAAACCCCTACAAACCCCTACAAACCCCTACAAACCCCTAGAAACCCCTACAAACCCCTACAAACCCCTACAACCCCTACAATCCCTACAAACCCCTACAACCCCTACAAACCCCTACAAACCCCTACAACCCCTACAAACCCCTACAAACCCCTACAAACCCCTACAACCCCTACAACCCCTACAAACCCCTACAAACCCCTACAAACCCCTAAAAACCCCTACAAATCCCTACAACCCCTAAAAACCCCTACAAACCCCTACAAACCCCTACAAACCCCTACAACCCCTAGAAACCCCTACAAACCCCTACAAACCCCTACAACCCCTACAATCCCTACAAACCCCTACAACCCCTACAAACCCCTACAAACCTACAAACCCCTACAAAACCCTACAATCCCTACAAACCCCTACAACCCCTACAAACCCCTACAAACCCCTACAACCCCTACAAACCCCTACAACCCCTACAAACCCCTACAAACCCCTACAACCCCTACAACCCCTACAAACCCCTACAAACCCCTACAAACCCCTACAAACCCCTACAAACCCCTACAACCCCTACAAACCCCTACAAACCCCTACAAACCCCTAAAACCCCTAAAAACCCCTACAAACCCCTACAAACCCCTACAACCCTACAACCCCTACAAACCCCTACAAACCCCTAAAAACCCCTACAAACCCCTACAACCCCTACAACCCCTACAAACCCCTACAAATCCCTACAAACCCCTAAAAACCCCTACAAATCCCTACAACCCCTAAAAACCCCTACAAACCCCTACAAACCCCTACAAACCCCTACAACCCCTAGAAACCCCTACAAACCCCTACAAACCCCTACAACCCCTACAATCCCTACAAACCCCTACAACCCCTACAAACCCCTACAAACCTACAAACCCCTACAAAACCCTACAAACCCCTACAAACCCCTACAATCCCTACAAACCCCTACAACCCCTACAAACCCCTACAAACCCCTACAACCCCTACAAACCCCTACAACCCCTACAAACCCCTACAAACCCCTACAACCCCTACAACCCCTACAAACCCCTACAAACCCCTACAAACCCCTACAAACCCCTACAAACCCCTACAACCCCTACAAACCCCTACAAACCCCTACAACCCCTACAAACCCCTACAAACCCCTACAAACCCCTAAAAACCCCTACAAATCCCTACAACCCCTAAAAACCCCTACAAACCCCTACAAACCCCTACAACCCCTAGAAACCCCTACAACCCCTAGAAACCCCTACAAACCCCTACAACCCCTACAAACCCCTACAAACCCCTACACCCCTACAAAACCCTACAAACCCCTACAAACCTACAAACCCCTACAATCCCTACAAACCCCTACAAACCCCTAGAAACCCCTACAAACCCCTACAAACCCCTACAACCCCTACAAACCCAACAAACCCTACAAACCCCTACAAACCTACAAACCCCTACAAACCCCTACAAACCCCTAAAAACCCCTACAAACCCCTACAAACCCCTACAACCCCTACAAACCCCTACAACCCCTACAAACCCCTACAACCCCTACAAACCCCTACAATCCCTACAAACCCCTACAACCCCTAAAAACCCCTACAAACCCCTACAAACCCCTACAAACCCCTAAAAACCCCTACAAACCCCTACAACCCCTACAAACCCCTACAAACCCCTACAACCCCTAGAAACCCCTACAAACCCCTACAAACCCCTAAAATCCCCTACAAACCCCTACAACCCCTACAACCCCTACAAACCCCTACAACCCCTACAAACCCCTACAAACCCCTACAACCCCTACAAACCCCTACAAACCCCTTTAAACCCCTACAACCTCTACATACTATGGCATTTGATTAGAAGTTTTTTTGCGTGCAAAAACTATGAAATAGTATAAAAAAAAAATACCTAACAACCTACCGAGGACCTGTGTATACTATGGCATGTGATTAGTTTTTTTTTGTGTAGGTAATTTGTTTGTTTTTTGTTCGATATTTTTCATTGAGGCGCGAGCTGCAAGCAGCTCGCGTGGTAATAAAACAAAAAAAAAATCTCAAAGTCAAATTTCTGAATTGAAATTCCAACTTTTTTTATATTGTTATTACTCAATAAATGGAGGAAATCGTTTTGACCGGGAAACAGCTCTTGATACTGGTAACGGTTCAGTATGGATTTCCTCTGCAATACCGCATCAAATTGTAATCCATACTGTCATAATTTATATTATTTTCATGTTTTTGCGGAAAATCTCGGAAAATTCCCGGAAAATGGTGATTTTTCTTTCACCAGGCAACACTTTTTGTCATTCTAAACAACCGCCTCATACAAGTTGTCCGGCTCGGGAGTTGCCAACAGCCTCATTTTTCACTTGGAAAATTTGGAAAATTTCATATTTTTACAAAATGGCCGCCACAGCGACCGCCATCTTTTATTTTGAAAAAACGAATAGAATATTAAAGATGAAGCAGTGCACTGGCAACATTTCTGCATAAACAGAATTGCCATATGGCAACTTTGGTAGAAGGAAACTTGAACTCGTAGCCGAGTCGGACCCGAAAATTTCACTACTCGCATGCTCCCAGTGTTGCCAACTCACTGCAACCAAAATAGTCAAAAGTCACTCACATGGTCCTCTTCTTCAAGTCAACATCAAATTTTGATTCAAAATACCATTTTTTTTTTTTTTACATTTTATGGAAAATCTCGGAAAATACCCGAAAAATGGGGATTTTTTTTTAACCAGGCAACACTTTTCATCGTTTTACACAACGGCTCCATACAAGTTGTCCAGCTCGGGTGTTGCCAAAAGCCTCATTTTCCAGTTGTAAAATTCAGAAAATTTCATCTTTTTACAAAATGGCCGCCACAGCGTCCGCCATCTTTTATTTTGAAAAAACGAATAGAATGTCAAAGATTAAGCAGGGCACTGGCCACATTTCTGCATAAACAGAATTGCCATATGGCAACATTGGTAAAAGGAAACTTGAGCTCGTAGCCGAGTCGGACCCGAAAATTTCACTACTCGCATGCTCCCAGTGTTGCCAACTCAATGCAACCAAAATAGTCAAAAGTCACTCTCATGGTCCTCTCCTTCAAGTCTACATCAAATTTTGATTCAAAATACCATTTTTTTTTTTTTTACATTTTATGGAAAATCTCGGAAAATACCCGGAAAATGGGGAATTTTTTTTCACCAGGCAACATTTTTCATTGTTTTACACAATGGCCCCATACAAGTCGTCCGGCTCGGGTGTTGCCAACAGCGTCATTTTCGGGTTAGAAAATTTTGAAAATTTCGTCTTTTTACAAAATGCCCGCCACAGCGTCCGCCATTTTGAATTTCGAAAAAACTAATAGAATTTCCAAGATGGAACAGTTCAGTGGCAACACTTGTGAATACTCAGAATTTGCGCATGGCAACTTTCGTAGTGGAAAAAAAATGAAAGTAGCCGAATTGGGCCCAAAAATAACACCTTTGCCTGCTCCCAGTGTTGCCAGCTCAGAGCGACCAAACTGGTCAAATGTCATTCGCATGGACCTCCTTAACGACACCTCATCAAATTTTGATTCAAATTGTATTTTTTTTTATTTTCAGTTTTTTGGGGAAAATCTCGGAAAATACCCAGAAAATGGGGATTTTTTTTTCACCAGGCAACACTTTTCATCGTTTTACACAATGGCCCCATACAAGTCGTCCAGCTCGGGTGTTGCCAACAGCCTCATTTTTCACTTGGAAAATTTTGAAAATTTCGTCTTTTTACAAAATGGCCGCCACAGCGTCCGCCATTTTGAATTTCGAAAAACCAATAATTTTCCCATATGGAGCAGTTCAGTGGCAACACTTGTGCATACTTGGAAGTTGCGCATGGCAACTTTCGTAGTGGAAAAATAAGGAAAGTAGCCGAGTCGGGCGCAAAAATAAAAAAAGTTCGCCTGATTCCAGTTTTGCCAGCTGACGGGGACAAAAATGGTCAAATGACATTCGCATGGACCTTTTCAACGATACCACATCAAATTTTGATTCAAAATGTCAATATTTCTAATTTTCACTTTTTTGGGGAAAATCTTGGAAATTACCCGAAAAATGGGGAAAATTTTCTTGCCAGGCAACACTCTTTACTGTTCTACACAACCGCCCCATACAAGTCTTCCGGCTCGGGTGTTGCCAACAGCCTCATTTTCCAGTTGTAAAATTCAGAAAATTTCGTCTATTTACAAAATGGCCGCCACAGCGTCCGCCATTTTGAATTTCGAAAAAACGAATAAAATACCTAATATGGAGCAGTTCAGTGGCAACACTTGTGCATACTCTGAATTCACGCATGGCAACTTTCGTAGTAGAAAAATATGGAAAGTAGCCGAGTCGGGCCCAAAACTTAAAAAGTTTGCTTTTTCCCAGTGTTGCCAAATTGAAAGCGACAAAAATGGTCAAATGTCATTCGCATGGACCTTTTAAACGATACCACATCAAATTTTGATTTAAAATGTCGTTATTTCTACTTTTCACCTTTTTGGGGAAAATCTCGGAAATTACCCGAAAAATGGGGAAAATTTTCTCGCCAGGCAACACTCTTCATCGTTCTACACAACCGCCCCATACAAGTCGTCCGGCTCGGGTGTTGCCAAATGCCTCATTTTTCACATGGAAAATTTTGAAAATTTTGTCTTTTTACAATATGGCCGCCAAATTGTCCGTATTCAAAAATTTCAAAAAACGTATAGTTTTCCCATATTAAGCAGTTCACCGACAAGGTTTCTGCATAAACAAAATTTAAATTTGGAAACTTTCGTAGAAGGAATCTAGAGCTCGCGTAAAAGTCGGGCCCAAAAATAAATAAAGTTCGCCTGATTCCAGTGTTGCCAGCTGAGGGGAACAAAAATGGTCAAATGTCATTCGCATTGACCTTTTCAACGATACTGCATCAAATTTTGATTTAAAATGTCATTATTTCTACTTTTCACCTTTTTGGGGAAAATCTCGGAAATTACCCGAAAAATGGGGAAAATTTTCTCGCCAGGCAACACTCTTCACCGTTCTACACAACCGCCCGATACAAGTCTTCAGGCTCGGGTGTTGCCAACAGCGTCATTTTTGGGTTGGAAAATTTGGAAAATTTTTGCTTTTTACAAAATGGCCGCCACAGCGTCCGCCATTTTGAATTTCGAAAAAGCCGTACTTACACGTCATTCTACAGGATACTGGCAATTATTGAAGCAAAACAGATTCACCGTACGCCAATGTTGCCAGAACAAAGCACCCCGCCAAAGTGGAGTATGAAAATCGGTAAAATTCAAAGTCAAATTCCGAAGCCGCCATCTTTTTTTTTTTTTTTTTTTTTCAATTTTTTTTAATTTTTTTCCCCCCTCTTTCTACCCTCCCATTTTGAAAACCCTACCTGTAACCGTTTAGGAGATGTCAAATCTGACAGCTGTCATCTTGGTTTTTTCGAAATGTCAATGCCTAATTCCTGGTGAGATTGACCCCCCCTAAACTTCTCCCAAACATACCCCCCCCCTAAACCGACTCCTTCTAGGAGAACAACCGTATCAATCAGTCACCCCTACAACCCCTACAATCCCTACAAACCCCTACAACCCCTACAAACCCCTACAAACCCCTACAACCCCTACAAACCCCTACAAACCCCTACAAACCCCTACAACCCCTACAACCCCTACAAACCCCTACAAACCCCTACAAACCCCTAAAAACCCCTACAAATCCCTACAACCCCTAAAAACCCCTACAAACCCCTACAAACCCCTACAAACCCCTACAACCCCTAGAAACCCCTACAAACCCCTACAAACCCCTACAACCCCTACAATCCCTACAAACCCCTACAACCCCTACAAACCCCTACAAACCTACAAACCCCTACAAAACCCTACAATCCCTACAAACCCCTACAACCCCTACAAACCCCTACAAACCCCTACAACCCCTACAAACCCCTACAACCCCTACAAACCCCTACAAACCCCTACAACCCCTACAACCCCTACAAACCCCTACAAACCCCTACAAACCCCTACAAACCCCTACAAACCCCTACAACCCCTACAAACCCCTACAAACCCCTACAAACCCCTAAAACCCCTAAAAACCCCTACAAACCCCTACAAACCCCTACAACCCTACAACCCCTACAAACCCCTACAAACCCCTAAAAACCCCTACAAACCCCTACAACCCCTACAACCCCTACAAACCCCTACAAATCCCTACAAACCCCTAAAAACCCCTACAAATCCCTACAACCCCTAAAAACCCCTACAAACCCCTACAAACCCCTACAAACCCCTACAACCCCTAGAAACCCCTACAAACCCCTACAAACCCCTACAACCCCTACAATCCCTACAAACCCCTACAACCCCTACAAACCCCTACAAACCTACAAACCCCTACAAAACCCTACAAACCCCTACAAACCCCTACAATCCCTACAAACCCCTACAACCCCTACAAACCCCTACAAACCCCTACAACCCCTACAAACCCCTACAACCCCTACAAACCCCTACAAACCCCTACAACCCCTACAACCCCTACAAACCCCTACAAACCCCTACAAACCCCTACAAACCCCTACAAACCCCTACAACCCCTACAAACCCCTACAAACCCCTACAACCCCTACAAACCCCTACAAACCCCTACAAACCCCTAAAAACCCCTACAAATCCCTACAACCCCTAAAAACCCCTACAAACCCCTACAAACCCCTACAACCCCTAGAAACCCCTACAACCCCTAGAAACCCCTACAAACCCCTACAACCCCTACAAACCCCTACAAACCCCTACACCCCTACAAAACCCTACAAACCCCTACAAACCTACAAACCCCTACAATCCCTACAAACCCCTACAAACCCCTAGAAACCCCTACAAACCCCTACAAACCCCTACAACCCCTACAAACCCAACAAACCCTACAAACCCCTACAAACCTACAAACCCCTACAAACCCCTACAAACCCCTAAAAACCCCTACAAACCCCTACAAACCCCTACAACCCCTACAAACCCCTACAACCCCTACAAACCCCTACAACCCCTACAAACCCCTACAATCCCTACAAACCCCTACAACCCCTAAAAACCCCTACAAACCCCTACAAACCCCTACAAACCCCTAAAAACCCCTACAAACCCCTACAACCCCTACAAACCCCTACAAACCCCTACAACCCCTAGAAACCCCTACAAACCCCTACAAACCCCTAAAATCCCCTACAAACCCCTACAACCCCTACAACCCCTACAAACCCCTACAACCCCTACAAACCCCTACAAACCCCTACAACCCCTACAAACCCCTACAAACCCCTTTAAACCCCTACAACCTCTACATACTATGGCATTTGATTAGAAGTTTTTTTGCGTGCAAAAACTATGAAATAGTATAAAAAAAAAATACCTAACAACCTACCGAGGACCTGTGTATACTATGGCATGTGATTAGTTTTTTTTTGTGTAGGTAATTTGTTTGTTTTTTGTTCGATATTTTTCATTGAGGCGCGAGCTGCAAGCAGCTCGCGTGGTAATAAAACAAAAAAAAAATCTCAAAGTCAAATTTCTGAATTGAAATTCCAACTTTTTTTATATTGTTATTACTCAATAAATGGAGGAAATCGTTTTGACCGGGAAACAGCTCTTGATACTGGTAACGGTTCAGTATGGATTTCCTCTGCAATACCGCATCAAATTGTAATCCATACTGTCATAATTTATATTATTTTCATGTTTTTGCGGAAAATCTCGGAAAATTCCCGGAAAATGGTGATTTTTCTTTCACCAGGCAACACTTTTTGTCATTCTAAACAACCGCCTCATACAAGTTGTCCGGCTCGGGAGTTGCCAACAGCCTCATTTTTCACTTGGAAAATTTGGAAAATTTCATATTTTTACAAAATGGCCGCCACAGCGACCGCCATCTTTTATTTTGAAAAAACGAATAGAATATTAAAGATGAAGCAGTGCACTGGCAACATTTCTGCATAAACAGAATTGCCATATGGCAACTTTGGTAGAAGGAAACTTGAACTCGTAGCCGAGTCGGACCCGAAAATTTCACTACTCGCATGCTCCCAGTGTTGCCAACTCACTGCAACCAAAATAGTCAAAAGTCACTCACATGGTCCTCTTCTTCAAGTCAACATCAAATTTTGATTCAAAATACCATTTTTTTTTTTTTTACATTTTATGGAAAATCTCGGAAAATACCCGAAAAATGGGGATTTTTTTTTAACCAGGCAACACTTTTCATCGTTTTACACAACGGCTCCATACAAGTTGTCCAGCTCGGGTGTTGCCAAAAGCCTCATTTTCCAGTTGTAAAATTCAGAAAATTTCATCTTTTTACAAAATGGCCGCCACAGCGTCCGCCATCTTTTATTTTGAAAAAACGAATAGAATGTCAAAGATTAAGCAGGGCACTGGCCACATTTCTGCATAAACAGAATTGCCATATGGCAACATTGGTAAAAGGAAACTTGAGCTCGTAGCCGAGTCGGACCCGAAAATTTCACTACTCGCATGCTCCCAGTGTTGCCAACTCAATGCAACCAAAATAGTCAAAAGTCACTCTCATGGTCCTCTCCTTCAAGTCTACATCAAATTTTGATTCAAAATACCATTTTTTTTTTTTTTACATTTTATGGAAAATCTCGGAAAATACCCGGAAAATGGGGAATTTTTTTTCACCAGGCAACATTTTTCATTGTTTTACACAATGGCCCCATACAAGTCGTCCGGCTCGGGTGTTGCCAACAGCGTCATTTTCGGGTTAGAAAATTTTGAAAATTTCGTCTTTTTACAAAATGCCCGCCACAGCGTCCGCCATTTTGAATTTCGAAAAAACTAATAGAATTTCCAAGATGGAACAGTTCAGTGGCAACACTTGTGAATACTCAGAATTTGCGCATGGCAACTTTCGTAGTGGAAAAAAAATGAAAGTAGCCGAATTGGGCCCAAAAATAACACCTTTGCCTGCTCCCAGTGTTGCCAGCTCAGAGCGACCAAACTGGTCAAATGTCATTCGCATGGACCTCCTTAACGACACCTCATCAAATTTTGATTCAAATTGTATTTTTTTTTATTTTCAGTTTTTTGGGGAAAATCTCGGAAAATACCCAGAAAATGGGGATTTTTTTTTCACCAGGCAACACTTTTCATCGTTTTACACAATGGCCCCATACAAGTCGTCCAGCTCGGGTGTTGCCAACAGCCTCATTTTTCACTTGGAAAATTTTGAAAATTTCGTCTTTTTACAAAATGGCCGCCACAGCGTCCGCCATTTTGAATTTCGAAAAACCAATAATTTTCCCATATGGAGCAGTTCAGTGGCAACACTTGTGCATACTTGGAAGTTGCGCATGGCAACTTTCGTAGTGGAAAAATAAGGAAAGTAGCCGAGTCGGGCGCAAAAATAAAAAAAGTTCGCCTGATTCCAGTTTTGCCAGCTGACGGGGACAAAAATGGTCAAATGACATTCGCATGGACCTTTTCAACGATACCACATCAAATTTTGATTCAAAATGTCAATATTTCTAATTTTCACTTTTTTGGGGAAAATCTTGGAAATTACCCGAAAAATGGGGAAAATTTTCTTGCCAGGCAACACTCTTTACTGTTCTACACAACCGCCCCATACAAGTCTTCCGGCTCGGGTGTTGCCAACAGCCTCATTTTCCAGTTGTAAAATTCAGAAAATTTCGTCTATTTACAAAATGGCCGCCACAGCGTCCGCCATTTTGAATTTCGAAAAAACGAATAAAATACCTAATATGGAGCAGTTCAGTGGCAACACTTGTGCATACTCTGAATTCACGCATGGCAACTTTCGTAGTAGAAAAATATGGAAAGTAGCCGAGTCGGGCCCAAAACTTAAAAAGTTTGCTTTTTCCCAGTGTTGCCAAATTGAAAGCGACAAAAATGGTCAAATGTCATTCGCATGGACCTTTTAAACGATACCACATCAAATTTTGATTTAAAATGTCGTTATTTCTACTTTTCACCTTTTTGGGGAAAATCTCGGAAATTACCCGAAAAATGGGGAAAATTTTCTCGCCAGGCAACACTCTTCATCGTTCTACACAACCGCCCCATACAAGTCGTCCGGCTCGGGTGTTGCCAAATGCCTCATTTTTCACATGGAAAATTTTGAAAATTTTGTCTTTTTACAATATGGCCGCCAAATTGTCCGTATTCAAAAATTTCAAAAAACGTATAGTTTTCCCATATTAAGCAGTTCACCGACAAGGTTTCTGCATAAACAAAATTTAAATTTGGAAACTTTCGTAGAAGGAATCTAGAGCTCGCGTAAAAGTCGGGCCCAAAAATAAATAAAGTTCGCCTGATTCCAGTGTTGCCAGCTGAGGGGAACAAAAATGGTCAAATGTCATTCGCATTGACCTTTTCAACGATACTGCATCAAATTTTGATTTAAAATGTCATTATTTCTACTTTTCACCTTTTTGGGGAAAATCTCGGAAATTACCCGAAAAATGGGGAAAATTTTCTCGCCAGGCAACACTCTTCACCGTTCTACACAACCGCCCGATACAAGTCTTCAGGCTCGGGTGTTGCCAACAGCGTCATTTTTGGGTTGGAAAATTTGGAAAATTTTTGCTTTTTACAAAATGGCCGCCACAGCGTCCGCCATTTTGAATTTCGAAAAAGCCGTACTTACACGTCATTCTACAGGATACTGGCAATTATTGAAGCAAAACAGATTCACCGTACGCCAATGTTGCCAGAACAAAGCACCCCGCCAAAGTGGAGTATGAAAATCGGTAAAATTCAAAGTCAAATTCCGAAGCCGCCATCTTTTTTTTTTTTTTTTTTTTTCAATTTTTTTTAATTTTTTTCCCCCCTCTTTCTACCCTCCCATTTTGAAAACCCTACCTGTAACCGTTTAGGAGATGTCAAATCTGACAGCTGTCATCTTGGTTTTTTCGAAATGTCAATGCCTAATTCCTGGTGAGATTGACCCCCCCTAAACTTCTCCCAAACATACCCCCCCCCTAAACCGACTCCTTCTAGGAGAACAACCGTATCAATCAGTCACCGTTATTTAGCTTTATAATATATAGAAGATAGATATTTCACGCCCGCCGTTGCACCTGCGCTAGGCCTGCACTGTGGCCCTGGCCATACACTGAAAAAAATAAGCAGTATACCCAATCGATTTTTCGGTAACCATTATTGCTTTGGGCAGTAAAAATGGAGCCAATTGACTTGACAATTAAATTTAACTGGGCGGAAAACAGTTAAGTTATAACAGTAGATTTTACTGTGTCACTGTAATTGTTTTCAGCCTTAGTTAAAGTCAGAAAACGGTAATACGTATCGGAAACTGATTGTTACAGTGAAAAGTAATGTTCAATCATTTCAAATAACTGTTATGCTTCTTACTGTTTCTGAACATTTGTTTGCACGTTTTGAGATCATTTATTATTAATTAAAAATCAGTTTTCTTTACCGTTTTTTTTTTACTGTCCTCGCACATTTAAAATCCACGTTTTATTTTTTTCAGTGTACAGTTCCATACATTACAACGTCATGGTACGTCGACGTGCACGTTTACGTCTACACGTACGCAGCCGGTGTGCTGTGGCCTTTAGCCTTGTGAACTTTAAAGTAACTAATAGATCCTGTAAATTTTTAGGCAGTTTTAGAATTAGGTAGGTGCTAGCAAAATTCCGTGGTGTAGTTTACATAACGAGAAAAATAGAGAATAGTTTTTACGGAAACCTTGCTGGAATGTTTGCAAAAATACCTTTCCATCCCAAACCACTGAGCGTGGTTACCACAGATGTAGAGATGTATAGTCCAGGGGGTATGGGTTGAAATAGTGCGAGAGTCGGTGGTTATGGCAAGTATGTCTTTTTTTCAGCTGTTTTTTTTTTAATATGACTAAAAGTCATTAGGATGACCACAAACCACCGATTTGTATTTTGTTAGTAGTAGAACTTCTTGTGGAATAGTTCGTCCGGGGAAGTACTACCACCGTACCTATTTCTGCCGCCAAACAGTAGTATTCGCATTACTTGATTGTTTGATTGCGAAGCAGTATAAAAAAAAAGAAATAAAGAAGATTTATAATGATAAATTAACCGATGATTAGTTCAAATAGTTGGACTAATAGTTGAACTTAGTGAAATCGAAAGACCTGCAACCTAATTTCAAAAGTAACTTTTCATTTTGTTACTCCTTATACAGAGTGTCCCAAAACTTAACTTCAAGTGGGTACCTGGCGGGTACCAGGTTATGGCATAAATAAGAAAAAAAACCATGTAATTAATACATATAAGTTAAAGTTTGGATAGGCAGTTTCGTAAAAATGTGGGTTTATAAATGAGTTCTGTACCGCTCGTCCAAAATGTGAATTCGGTACAAAGTAGACCAGTATTATATAAGTATTCAAATTTATTATTAATTAATATTCAAATATTATCAGACTAATAGAGCAATATTTATTTTAGTCATAACAGACTCAAATATTAAGTATTTCCATTCCGCCCTGTACCGCGGTCCTTTTTTGCATCAAAAGACAAGTTTTCTTGGTTGGTTTTATAACAATTCTGTTGTTATGAGGATAACATTGGAGTAGTGAGTCAGTTATAAACACACTATCACACTTATACGCAAACACACACACACTTTTACACTGTAATTCTATAAAAAACGAAGTATTTTATTCATTGAAATCACAAGTATAATTTTGAATCGTCTTTTTTATTAAAATTAAATTAAAATGAATTAATTAAATTAAAATATCGTTCTGGCTCCCAAGCCATACAGCCTCTCAGCAAACGTAGAGGATCCGTGGCGACGATGGGGTGCTACAAGGCAGCCTTTGGAGCCAGTTTTTAGTGCTTCAGTGTACTCAAAGCTTTGATGCTGATACCGCATACAAGATTATGAAATGACAAAACAATTTATATTATTTAGTATACGTATTATGGAAAATCTATAAAAACTTTACTGTTTTTTTTCATAGATGGTCTAACTATTCGTCTCATACACAAGCTCATAGTCGTGCAGCGGACTATGGAGAGAGCTATACTGGGAGTTTTACTACGAATTAGAATCCAAAATGAAGAAATCCGGTGAAGAACCAAGATCACCGACATAGCTCTCAGAATTAGTAAGTTGAAGTGGATAGGCATCAGGTCATATAGTTCGCAGAACTGATAATCGTTGAATAAAGGTGCTCGGGTGGTGACCACAAACCGGACGACGCGGTAGAGGAAAGTCCTCCACTCGATGGACTAAAGACATTATAAACGTCACAGGAAGTCGGTAGATGGAGGCGGCTCAAGACCGTCGTGGCGTTCTAACGGGGAGGCCTATGTACAGCAGTGGGCTTCTACAGGCTGATGATGATGTTAATATGTTATTCTGATGAGTGCTTACCCGTTCGACCCAAGATTTTTCTACCCAATATTATTTTTACCCGTTTAACCCAAAACATATGCTCCGTTCTACCCAAAGCAAAAATCCGAGTCACAGTGTATTCTAAATAGTACAGACACCGTAATATTTATAAAAAATCGAACTTGATGATATTATTACTCACAGTAACTTCAAATTTTGTAACTACAATATGGAGGTATAATAATAGTTTATGATCTCTTCAAACGAGTGCACGTGCAATTCCTAGAAAAAAATTAAGAAGGAGAACTTATTGTATGTACAATAGATAATCCAATCAACAACGGTAAGGATTACCATGGTTTTTCTTATCTATTGAGGTAAGTATATGCTATCCTTTTCTTTTCATCATTCGGTTTCTTTCTACTCTTCCTATCTTAAGGGTCACTCCTGTCAGTAAATTCCTAGACCTACTAACCGAATGGTTTACATTAAATATGGCGGAAAACGAAGTGATTTCAAGTTTTAATAGTGAGGACAATTTGAATTTTATTCAGTCAAACATTGGTGGACAAATTTTGGTGCACAATGGATATAAATTTTATAAAAAAAGAGCAAACAGTGGCGGAGATACAGTATGGCGATGTGTAAAAGCACCCAAGTGCTTTGGTTGTGTGCATTTCAATCTACACCAAACAAGTGTTATAAAAGAAACTGTTCACGTTTGCGAGCGGGTCAATGAAGGAGATACTCAAGTGTTAATAGAAATAGATAAATGCGTGAGCAAAGCGAAAATACCAACAGGGATCCCGATTACACAGTTGTACAGAGAAACTGTTCAGATCCTTCATACAAAAGGACTGCATTTAGTGACAAACATACCGTCATTTGAAAGTACAAAACACGAATTATACAATGCTCGCAACAGAAGTCAAGGAGTCAAGAAAACGAAATTTCTGCATTTTTTGTCTAATGACCCTTCTTCTTTAGTGTTTCACTATGCCATTTATTTGAATTCAAACAATAGAAATTAGGAATAAGTAGGTGTGGGTAGAACGGGTAACTTGAATCTAATGTTTTGAGTTGAACGGATCAAAATACCTATTGGGTAGAAAAATCTTGGGTCGAACGGGTAAGCACTCATTCTGATGTATAAGCTATAATGCTGTACAGTTTCATCAAAATCCATTCAATAGTTTTTGTGTGAAAGAGTAACAAACATCCATCCATCTATCCTCACAAACTTTTACATTTATAATATATGAAGGGTGAAGGATATTTCTGTACATATAGGTACTTGAATATCTAAAATCATCCCCTCACAATCCAACACCAAATAAACCGACTAAACTAAATTATACCAATTCAAACCCTTTGATAGGATCATTGAATTATGATTGGTTTTCACCCCCTAACTTTAGCGTCATGGATAAATATTGCTTCGGGTCACGTGCTAGCCCTACGTGACTCCCAGAGCAACGGAGAAGCAGTAAAATGTAAGAGTAATAACATAATACACTAGCAATCAAGTAAGCATGAGCGTAAAGCATGCAAGACAGCCAAGATAGATATTTGACTATAGAGCGTAAACAAAGTCAAAAGTCAAAAAGAACTTTATTCATTGAAATCACAAGGATCATTTTGAATCGCTTTTACAATTTAATTTCCATACAAATATAATATATAATAAGACATTTATTTTTCTCTCAACAAAAGGTAATAACAGAGTAAATAGTGCTTATCTAAGAGTGTCGAAGTATGATTCACCTGTTTTGCAAGAGACTGGTGCCTGAAATAGGTTTAGAAAAAACCTGTAATACAGGTCACCAGGGCCCCGCTCCGCGGGATGAACATGACGACAGAAACAAAACGGTTAATAAAAATCATAATACTTAATTAAATTAAACTGACATCATCATTGATGTTTTAATTACACAAGTTAGATTTAAGAGTGTATAGAATATATATAGAATATGAGTGTATAGTGTAGGGTATGAGAATACCATACCATATAAAAAAAAATGACAAATGGTAAGTATGAGAAGAAAGAAAGAAGTGAGACAAAGGAAGAGGGAGCGAGAATGAGTGAATGAACGAGGGATTGTGTGTGGTTGCGAGTGTGTGTATATAGTTATGTGTGTTGTATAGTTGTGAGTGTGTGTTGTAACGTAGATACGTTATTATACTGTTTTATTTTATTTTTTAAATTTGCATGGCTTGCTAAAACTGGTTATCAGTGCGGCGTCCGTCAGTAGGCCTAGCGCGCGAGCCAGCAAGCCATGATTCATTCCCTGACTGACCGCTGTGTTTGGCACACGCTCTATTTTCTAGCGTGTCGTCTGCCAAACCAGTGTCGCGTGAATAGGAATAAAAATCTTTAATTCAAATAGAAAAAACGACGTAATCAGTCTTAAATAAGTTCAGTGCTTGTATTTCCCGTAAATCGGGTCCAAAGTTAACTCTAAAGTTTAGCCGGGTAAAGCCGAGTATTTCCGGCCGGTTGAAAACACCTCACCACCGCCGCTTTCCTGGTTGGCGCGCTCACCTCGCATGACCTTGACGGACCAAGCGGCATCTTCGGGACCTACTCTCCGCGGCTCCACATCTGGACTATCCAAGGGGAGTACGTCACAGTACCTTCAAGAAGACAACTTCTAAAACTAGTGACCGGGCATTGCAGAACCGTTTTAATAAATCAATTGTAAACCATCTGTGTTGTGTTAAAGTCATTTCTAAACCAACCAGATACGTTTCACTGGCGCCCATACGTGTTCAAAGGTCACTGGTTTTGTTTTTTTGAAGGTGGCTGTATTTTGGTGTCATGTGTGTTTTATCTTAGATTGCTTTTATTCTGTAAAACGTTCTTTTCTTTTCTTTATATTTGGTTACCAGCAACTAAGGTGTAGGTACGTGACTGTATATTTTATTTTTGTAAAGTACAGTCATCAACAAAAATATATTAAAAAAAAAAATTTTGTTCCAATTTATTTCTGTGTGTGGTTTAATTGTTGTTTACTGACTGATACCAACATCTATCGAAGTAGGTACTGTCAGAGTAAAAAAAAAATTGTTATTTTTTTAAGTTTTCTCCATTGTTTTTTTCTTATTGTGTCTTTATTTTATTTGTACGTACACATTAGTTGCAGTTTATTTTGTAGGTGCACGCTTCTATACTCTTAGTAGCAAAGTTTTTTTTCAGCACGCTTAATTTAGATTTTGTAAAGAAAAACAACCAAGACGTTACTCAACTTTAATTTTTTGTAACAGACGGAGTATTTTGTTGTTTTTTTTTGTTGTTTTGAGTGTTCAAGGTTTACCGATTATTATTATTATTATTTCTTGGGATCAATATGGATTACCCTGTCAAATTTCTTTCACTTCAAAAGACAGAACTGGAATATGAGGTCCAAATTAGAGGCACGGTTCCAGCCCTAACGGTGCAAGAATTGCGTAAGCAAATAACTAAATTGGGGCCTTTGTTTCCCTCGGAAGATATACTGTCCAGTCCTTTTGAAGTCAAGGTTGACTTGAGCGGTATTGTAGATGTCCTCGAAAAAATTAATAGTAGTCTTGAATCTTCGCCTAAAGACAGGAACTCATTGCTTAGATCCCAAAATTTACTGAATCATTTATATCACAGGCTTAATCGCATTGCTTGCGGTGATGATAAAGTCCACTATGACGAATGTGTGGGTCTGTATAAGAAGGCTACGGCAAAGCTTAACTTGCTTAAGGACTCTGCTATAGATCCTCTAGCCACAGCGAGCGCTGATCTTCCGTTTGCTTCACCCAGTCCTACTCTGCCGGTTAGTATCACTGTTTCATGCGAAGGTAGCAATGATAACGTATTTTCTAAAATAAAATACGATGGGAGGACTTGCGTTCGCGCGTTCATTCAACGTGTTGATGAGTTAAGCAAAGCTAAAAATATTTCGAGTGATAAAATTCTTAAAAATGCAACCGAAATATTTACTGGTGATGCCATCCACTGGTATAGGAGCATTAGGGATTCAATTTCAACTTGGAATGAACTTACAGTGTCACTGAGACGTGATTTTGGTCCGTCTGACTTTGACTACAGATTGCTCTCTGAAATCAGGTCTCGCACACAGGGTGAAACAGAAAATATAGTAATCTACTTATCGATAATGTCTGGCCTCTTTTCAAGATTAACGAAAACATTAGATGAGGAAGATAAAATGGAAATCATTCTTCACAATATTCGACCATGTTATGCGAGTACTCTATCTTCTGTTTCCGAAATTAAGACTATTGAGGAATTGAGAACCTTATGTCGTAACTACGAGAGTGTACAATCGCGTCTTTCTCAATTCAAAGAACCTCCAAGACCGACAACAGATACTCTGGCACCTGAGTTTGCCTATTCCGGTTCCTCAAATAACAAGCAAAATTCAAACTTTAATAGGTATAATGAGTATAATAGGCAGAACAATAATAACATAAACAATAATAACAAATCTTATCTTAGTCAACAAAATAACAACATAAATAGAAATACTCAAAATTATGTACATGCGATTGATTCTTCTAATCAAAGACCGCGTTATTGCCCTCGTTGTCGTACAGACACGCACAACCTCAGGCAGTGTACCGCCAACAAAGATGAGTTGGTCTGCTTCGTTTGCGGTCACAAAGGTGTCAAGACTCCTGATTGCCCAGATTGTGCGGTTAATAGGAAGGCACTTCCAAAAAACTAGCTTCCGAGAGTTGTGTCAACGGTAAGTTTGATAGTGAAGATTGGCAGAATTGGCTGCAAATAATTAGTTTATTCTTTAAAACTTATCACGTTCACGCAATTCTCGATGACAATGTTTATGATCTCGATGATAGACCTTACGTAACCGTGCAAATAAATGGTTTTACCGTCACAGGACTTTTAGATTGTGGCGCTGCTGTCACAATATTAGGTGATGGTGCAAAGGTCGCTCTTAAAAGTAATGTGCTTCAAACCATATAGGTTTTCCACCGAAATGTTGTACTCGGACGTGAATTTACTTTCTGTTCGGAAATTGTATGTTTTTAACTCTGTACTTAAACTACATAAAACTCTTGCATATGACCACACTAAATTAAATAAAAGAAGAACAGATATACTTATAAATATAACTGGCATAAAATCGAATTATGCAACGCGACAATATTTTAGACAATCAGCTCGGCTATACATAAAAATAAATAAACATTTAAACATATACCCCATGAACAATCATGAATGTAAAACAAACTTAATTAAATGGTTATTGTCTTTAAGCTATGATGATGTTGAAAAACTTTTGGATGTTATCACATAAAAGTACACACACGAACTAAAAATCTAAAATAGCAACACAAACTTACTCAAACACACACATACACACACACACACTTACTCACACACACACACACACATATACACAGAGACACACGTGCTCACATGGCTTGGGTTCCATCTGTTGCCCAGACTCTTACGAGACTGGTGTTCTCAGTGGTACTCAGACTCACTAAACATACACTCTACACTCAGTCACTCTAAGCTCACCCTAATTTCTACCTATTTTGTTTTTAAATGTTAATAATTCTATTACCTTAAATACCGTTAAATAGACCTAAGCAAGAGCGAAATCTCCTATGACAAGTAATTTCTTACTTAAAAGGAGGTTTCATCATTGGTTTTTATATTGTATCTTTTGGAAACGCAATAAAAACATTTGTATTGTATTTGTATTTGTATTCTGTACTCAAAACTCATGGACTCTCACTTATTGAGGAAGACAGTCTTACAGTTACAGCGGCAGGCGGTCAAACTTTACAAAGCATTGGTTATATTAACCTTCCGATTAGTTTTGAAAACCAATTTCACATTTTGAAGGCTTTTGTTATTCCAGGAATCAAACCAAATCTTGTTCTAGGCATTGATTTTTGGCGTAAGTTTCAACTTTGTCCTAAATACATTAACAGTATTGTCACAGATAGCAATAAGTTACATAGTGAATTCTCATTGAATGCTTCTCACCAAACCTTCGTTCAGGGCTACGGTAGTTTAGATGAGTCTAAAAAGCAGCTGGCTGACAATGTCATCAAACAGTTCGAGGATATATCCGCTGAGCGTAAAGGTCTAGGTATTACCAGCCTTATTACGCATCACATTGATACCGGAGACTCGAAACCAATTCGTCAGCGCTATTATCGTCTTTCTCCCGAAAAGCAGCGCATTTTGGTCGAGCAAGTAGACGAAATGCTTTCTTTGGATGTCGTTGAGCCCTGTGAAAGTGCATGGTCTTCACCAGTCTTGCTTGTTACTAAGAAAAACGGCCAGCCTCGCTTTTGCCTTGATAGCCGAAAACTTAACTCTGTCACAAAACGCGACGCGTACAATCTTCCTTAAGCAGCAGGACGAAAGCAGGCGAACCTTACTATCAACCTAGAGAAGTGCAACTTTTTCAGTTCCCAACTCAAATACCTGGGATATGTTGTTGATAGCTCTGGCTTAAGGACAGACCCAGCCAAAGTAGAGGCTATTTTAAATTACCCGACGCCTACTTGTCGCAAAGACCTTAAACGTTTTCTTGGAACGGCAACTTGGTACAGACGTTTCGTTCCAAACTTCAGTAACATAGCTGGGCCCTTAAATAAACTTACTTCTTGTAAGAAAGGTACCCCTTCTTTCAAGTGGACTCTTGAAGCTGAATCTGCTTTCCAGGAACTCAAGGAGTGTCTTATCTCTGCCCCAGTTCTATCCTGTCCGGACTATAGCAAATCTTTCGAAGTGCATACGGATGCTAGTAACTTCGGCATTGGTGCAATGCTTACTCAGTCCATTGATGGCAAAGAACACCCGATCGCCTATATGAGTAAGTCATTATCCGCTGCCGAGAGAAATTACAGCATCACTGAGCGCGAAACCCTTGCTGTCGTCGTGGCACTTGAATACTGGCGCTGCTATATAGAAAACGGCCAGAAGTTTACCGTTTATACGGATCATAGCGCCTTGAAGTGGTTCCTCTCCATTAGTAATCCTACTGGTAGGTTAGCTCGTTGGGGTGTACGTTTATCCGCTTTCAACTTCGACTTGAAACATAGACGCGGCGTTGATAACGTCATTCCCGATGCTCTTTCCAGAGCCGTTCCAGTTAGTGCCATTAGTACTTCCAACTCTTATTTGGACACTAAAGACTCTTGGTATAAAAATATTTACAAAGGTAGCTTTTAAGCTACCTTTGTAAATATTTTTATAAGGAAGGGTCATTTATGACCCTTCCAAATTTCCAAATTTCTTAATCAAAAATAATACATTGTATCGGCTGTCTAAAAACAAGCATGAGCTCACTTCCGAATTCTCGTGGAAGGAAGTCATACCCACTGAATTTCACGAGAATGTTATCAAGCAGAATCATTCCGAACCCACTGCTGGTCACATGGGTATCTTTAAAACATACCGACGCCTTGCCTTACGTTACTTTTGGCCTGGCATGTACCAGGATATAGTTAAGTTCATAAGTACTTGTGACAAATGTTTAGCCTACAAGTCTCAGAATCATCAGATGCTAGGAGAAATGGGTCGCCCCAAGCAATGCTCGCGACCATTTCAGATGATCTCTATAGATCTGAAGGGACCTCTTCCCACTTCAAAACAACGCAACAGCTACATTTTAGTTGTCACATGTTGCTTTTCTAAATTTTGTTTAATTTTCCCCATTAAGAGGGCAACTTCAGAAATTATTACAAAAATTTTAGAGGAATCCGTATTTCTTGTACACGGAATACCCCAAACAGTTTTGATGGACAATGGTACCCAGTTTACTGGCAAGGTCGCGGATGCCCTGTTTAAGAAATACGCTATCCCTAACGTCCATTATACCCCTCAGGTAAACCTAGTAGAACGATACAATCGAACCATTATTACATGTATCTCAACGTACGTAGACGATGATCATAGATCATGGGACTTGTTTATCCCAAAGGTGCAGTTCGCAGTAAACAACTCCGTCAATGAGGCTACAGGCTATACGCCCTCGTTTCTAGTATTTGGTCGTGAACTTGTTACTTGCGGTACACATTTCACTGATAATGATCTTGGCAGCGAAATCTTATTTTTACCACGCAATCCGTACGCTGAAAATTTTGGATGTCTCTCCAACATTTTTGACACCGTTCAGTCCAAACTATGGCAAGCGCATGTTAAGAACACATCACAATACAATTTACGACGTAAATTTGCAGAGTTTAAAGTTGGAGACGTGGTAATGAAACGCGCTTACTTCTTAAGCGACAAAGATAAACAATTTTCTAAAAAGTTAGCTCCGAAATTTATTAAAGCTAAAATCATTACCAAAAAATCCCCTCTAGTTTATGTGTTGCAGGATATGTCTGGCAAAAACATAGGCTCCTGGCACATTAAAGACTTGAAACTTGTTGGTCTTAATAAGTAGTTTATTGTATTCGTTTAAACTTAAAATTCAGAACTCATTTATTAACCTACTTAATTTATTCTGAGTATTTACATTACTTATATCTCGCGTCTCTCTTCATAATTTTAGAATAAGTATTTGTATGGTTCGAGTTTATATAACTCGCTACCTAATATATAATAAGGATACGACAGTTATTTGAATAAGATAGTTACTGCCGTTATTGTAAAAGCGTGAAGTATGAAAGGTGAATTATGAATCTGTTAGACAAATGCTCATTTTTTTTTATGCGGATTTTATTTTATAAGAGGTAATAAAATCCTTCACTACGCGAGCGGGTATTGTAACGTAGATACGTTATTATACTGTTTTATTTTATTTTTTAAATTTGCATGGCTTGCTAAAACTGGTTATCAGTGTGGCGTCCATCAGTAGGCCTAGCGCGCGAGCCAGCAAGCCATGATTCATTCCCTGACTGACCGCTGTGTTTGGCACACGCTCTATTTTCTAGCGTGTCGTCTGCCAAACCAGTGTCGCGTGAATAGGAATAAAAATCTTTAATTCAAATAGAAAAAACGACGTAATCAGTCTTAAATAAGTTCAGTGCTTGTATTTCCCGTAAATCGGGTCCAAAGTTAACTCTAAAGTTTAGCCGGGTAAAGCCGAGTATTTCCGGCCGGTTGAAAACACCTCACCACCGCCGCTTTCCTGGTTGGCGCGCTCACCTCGCATGACCTTGACGGACCAAGCGGCATCTTCGGGACCTACTCTCCGCGGCTCCACATCTGGACTATCCAAGGGGAGTACGTCACAGTACCTTCAAGAAGACAACTTCTAAAACTAGTGACCGGGCATTGCAGAACCGTTTTAATAAATCAATTGTAAACCATCTGTGTTGTGTTAAAGTCATTTCTAAACCAACCAGATACGTTTCAGTGTATGTGTGAGTGTGGGTGTGCATGCGCATAATACTCTTAACATAGCAAATCGTCTTATAAACTAAAATTACTCCTGTTCTAACGCGACCAAGCCTAGAAGAATCAGGCAACAAACACGGCTTGGCTTACATAAATGGTCCATCTTACCACTAGGTGAGGAGCGCCTGTGTGGTGCCTCGGAGCAAGGAGTTGCTGATACATAGTAAATGAGAAACGATTCGTAAACCCCAATAAACAGGCCCATTCACGAACATCTGTCGTTATCAAGACGCTAGGTAGACAATCGTAATTGACAAATATTAACCAATAAAATTAAAAAGATTTCAAGCCACCACGATGTCATTGGCCAATATACAAAGGTCGATATTTAACCCTGTTCTGGTAGGCCTGGGGCCGTAGACAAAGTAACATTCTAATAGCGATGTCGCCAGTAGAAAAGTCCAAAATGTATGGTATTGACGTTAGCTTTCGATATGTCACGTGGTCTTTTGTATTGAATTACGACTTTAGAAATGGAATCACTTCGAAGCGAATGCCACTTGGCTAGGCCCTCTGGTCTAAACTCAGGTTTAGACCATTTTCATAACGTGACCCTAATCTTCAACAGCCTACAATTTTTATAATTTTCAGCTTTATTATGATTATTCTAGAATAATAGATAGACTAATCTAGATGCGATTTAAACTAAAGTGGCATGACTTGAAGTTTTGAAAAAATTACCCGTTTTATCTCTTGTCAACTTAAGTGCTTGTAAAGTTATGATTAAAGCCGCATTCATACCCGCATTGCTTCGCACTATGGCTTACTCGTATTACTCTACAGATTTTACTCGGGTTTACACCCAAGTTGTGAAACGTACTTTGATTATGTGAATTGTGAGTTTTGAAGGCGAACAATTTTAACATACAAAAGTACCCTCTAGTTTTGCTTTAGAGAAAAATATATACTTACAGACTTTAATAACATAATTTGTACCTATAAGTACATGTATATTTAGAAACAAAAAAATTTTTTCCCCCAAAGCCCACGTAATATCTAAATTAGTAGATAAATCTTTATTCTGAATCGATGTTTCAAAAATCTAGAACGTCTGTGGCGCGGTGGGCGAGCAGCCGGCTGGGATGCGGCTGGGTTGCGGGTTCGATTCCCGCTGCGGGACAAATATTTGTATCATCTGCGAATATTTGTTCCGGGTCTGGGTGTTATGGTACTATGTTACTCGTAGTTCCCACAACACAGGGAATTCTAGTGTGGGATCAAGACTACGTATGTGTTGTTGGGTGTTATGTATGTATGTTATCCAATATTATATCTACAAAATTGTATGAAGATCTGACTTGTATTTTTAAATTGAATCAGAAACTAAGTTTTTGCGTTCCGTCTGCCTCTAGTTTCCTTTTTATAAAAACTACGAGGCAAAGATTCTTGAAATTTTGTAGATGTTATGTTGGATAAGATTCATCAAGGTACGCAGCGTTCTAGATTTTAGTTCTAGAAACTCATCATCATCATCTCCCTGCCCTTATCCCACTTGGTCGGCACAACATTCTCTTTTCTTCCATTCATTTTTTTTATTCTACTAGCAAGCAGACACGCTTACGGCCTACCTGATGCAAAGTGGTTACCGCAGCCTATGAACGCCTGCAACACCAGAGGCATCACACGCGCGCTGCCGACCCTGAGACATAAAGATGAAATGTCTCATGTGCCTGTAATTTCACCGGCACCCGTACCCTTCAAACCGAAACACAGCAATGCGAGCACTACTGCTTGGCGGCAGAAATAGGTACGGTGGTAGTACTTCCCCGGACGAACTCTTTCACAAGAAGTTCTACTAACAAAAAGAATTTAAAAAAGAAGAAGTTTTCTTCTAAGATTTTAGAAACTATGAACCATAAAAAATTAAGAGAGAGCTGAAAAATTCATCGAGGTGTAAGTGGGAACCTTAACCTTAACCCATACAAATTTTTAATTTTATCAAAGATTTTTTTTTTTATAAACTGAAAATTGACAATTTTTTTAAATTTATTTGATGAAAATTATTATAGCTATTCCTTCTGTTTACTTGGTATTCAAACTCAAGTTATAAAGCGATGAGTCACCCTTTTTTAACCAACTTCACAAAAAAGAGGAGGTTCTCAATTCAGTTGTATTTTTATTATCTCTGCTTTATAAGCTCAGCGTCATGTAAAATGAATTACAAAAGTTCTTCAAGTCTCAAATATCAAAGGGAAAATAAGCTGGATAACTCAAATAACACAAGAAATATAATACTGGCATTTAAAATTGCGAACATTCACGTCTTCAAAGGAAGACATTGAAAACACTTTATATAAATGAGTGCGCTGGTATTTTTTACCGACTTCGCAAAGGTGGAGGTTTTCAATTCGTCAGTTATGTATTTATTTCTGCGTGGTAGGTATACAGGTATACTGTATGCCGTGGCGTGTCCGGCTTAAGAATAGACCTCTCCGTTTCCTCCCGTGGATGTCATAAAATCCGTCTAAGGGGCTCCAGTGGATGGTCAGTATCAAGTTCAGTTCAAATGTTCAAATCAAAAGAATTTTATTCATTGAAATCATATAGGTATATGGATGTGCCTATGGATGGGCATGGAGATATAGGGAAAGGTATATGTAAGGATACGAATGTAGGGATAGGATGCAGGGATAGGAAGGAATAGGGACGTAAGTAATCGATTAGTAAGGATAAAAGGAAAGAGTAGTCTTATGCAAGGGTAGATATGTATAAAAAGGGATGTAGGGATAGGAATTTAGGGATAGGTATGTAGGTATAGAGATGTATGAATAAGGATGTAGGGATAGGAATGTAGAGATATGGATTGAGTCTTTCGACCTTGAGTTAGATTTCCTTATAGGGTCAATGTGATGCCATCTCTAAATAAAATGTACAAAGATTGAGTTCAAGTCATTACCATAATACAGAACTTGGGAATGAGGGCTTTTCAACTTCGATAAAAAAAAAAGTAGTAGTTCAAATTAATTCGGTAGATGGCGCTGACTCAACTGTAGCTGACAAGATTGTCAAATGTATTATCTGTGGTTGTTGCTATTATGTAACTAATCTGTGGCTATTAGTCATGATATTCTGTTTGTGTCTGCTTCTTGAGAGTGCGCTAGTAATTTCATTGTGTTTTTTTAAATAAGCAGAAATAAATACCACGAAACGAAAATACGTTGATATTGACATTTAACTTTATTTTGACACTTGACAGTTACGTAAACGAGCAGCGCCATCTATTTTCAACGCTGAAAGCATGATTTGAAACGCTTCATTACCACAAGCTCCGAAAAGAAATATCAGTAATGAGGGATTTTCACGGCCGTTTCATATCATGCTTTCAGCATTGAAAATAGATGGCGCTGCTCTGTAACGTAACTGTTAAGTGTCAATATAAAGTGAAATGTCAACATCGACAACGTAGAAATAATTTTCGTTTCGTGGTATTTATTTTTGCCTACTTCTAAAAACACCACGAAATCACTAGCGCACACTCAAAAAGCAATCACAAACAGAATATCATGACTAATAACCACAGACTACTTAGAATAATAGTTTTGTACGCGTGCACCACAGATAATACATTTAACAATCTTGGCATTTACAGTTGAGTCAGCGCCATCTATCGAAACAATTTGAACTACTTTTTTTTTAAATCGAAGTTGAAAAGCCCTCATTAAAATAATCAGAAAGTTATTTTATCACTCATTTTCCAAGACCAATATTACCATAAAGTTGATCAATGTTTTGCCTAGAAAACAAGTAAAGTGCTATCAAAATGTGCATAATATTATGTAAAATCTCGACGTTTCGAAGTTAAGATACTTATGGAGAGACAAGTCGGTATTGCAAAAACGTCCATAAAACTGTATCAATAAGATCTATATTGGATTGTGAATTGTCTGAAAAGGTACTAATATATATATATTATACTTTACAGAATTTACAATATCGTTTTCAATAGAACACAACAAATCACAGAACACATTAAGTAGTACCTATATCTGGAACAAAAGCCCCTTTCTCGTAATAAAAATTGATAAAACAAAGTCTAGTGTTGTTGTCGTATATGCCAAAAAAAGTATTTTTCACACCACCTGCTCGACAATGTCCAATTACAAATCATGCAACCTCAACGTAAAGTACAGCATTGTCTCTCTAGGGATATAAAGTTGTATGAAACTCCCTAGGGATTAAAGTGATTTGAATTTAGAACGTCAAATTCGTGTTGGAAACTCATGGAAAACTCTGAGTAAAAAAAGTCCATATGGCATTGTAAAGAGGTTTGTTCGAAAATCGAACTGGCCACTATAGCAAAAATCGAAAAAAAAAGAAATAGGCGCGATTTTAAAGAATGTGAAACAAAAGAGATGTTTGGTGCTGTGATTTTCAGTGAACTTTATTGCAATATTTTTGTAATATAATATTAGTGTTAACAAAAAATGTCGAGCGATAATGATTCTACCCCAGAGTTTATCAAAACAGACGATACTTATTTATTGGAGGCCTGGCCTTTTATTGCCTCGCAGTAGGTGTGAAAAGTAGAGTATGCTCCTCTGGAATAAAGCCTGTCTTCGTCTTGGGCAGCTTGAACCCCTCGCTTCACTCAGGACTCTATATAACTCCCTCGCTACACTCGGGAGTTAACTTTAGAGTCCCTCGTTACGCTCAGGGTTCAATATGCCGCCCGCGACATAAGACACTGCTTTATTCCCTTAGTGCATAATCTACTATTCCTCAACTGACATAATACCACACGGAAATGTGATAAATCTAAAAACCAAACCCAACAGTCACATACCTACATAGTCCTGATATCTCGTTAGAGAGTATTTATGTTCCTTGGTCCCCTGATTCTTCATGATTCCCTGATATATCGTGGGTATCAGGAACTACAAGTACCTACCATGTTAAACACGTAAAACCCAGATATATGCAGATCATCCAAATTTGTCCCGCAGAGGGAATTGAACCCTCTCGCGTCTCAGCTCGCTTCTCGCCCGCCGCGCTACTTGTCCTAAAAGTAGATCATCTAAGAATTTGTGATGGTCGATGGCAAGTCAGCGCCATCTATCGAGCCATTCGAAACTAGTTTTTTAAACCGAAATTCTATTAACTTTTAGTGTAGTTAAAAAAAACGGAAATTGGCCTTCAGAACACACCGACACCGAAAATCAGAGTCGTAGCCAGAGGCTGGCCACGGGGGCGGCTGCCAGGGGCGCAAACCTCGAAGGGGTCACCCACGCAGACCCGCAACCTGCGTGATAATAACTTCTGTTGCAATGTTGGCTGCTCTCGCTTCTAAAAGAACTAATTTTCGCGGCTCGCTTTGCTCGCCATTAACATCAGTAGCCGTCTTGCCTACTTTAATGGCTTTAATGCTTAAATGTATCGGCATTTTTCAATAGGAACTTGACAACTTTCAAATCAAAAGTGATCCATCCTACATACATCCTAGTAACCCTATTTGAAGCAAATAAATAATTTGATTAATTGATTGATTGATTGATCAAAAGTGTCAAGTTGCTTTTGAAAAACCCTTTATAACTAAAATCACGCTTCAACTGTGTATTATAAATAAATAAATAAATAAATATTTTCTTTTTCTACAAAATAAGTTATGGGAGGCGCAAAGTACAAATCTTGCCCTGAGCGCTCATGACCCTAGCTACGATACTGCCGAAAATACTTCCTGTGATATAGAATACCCTCTATTACTTTAAATTCCCTTCTGAGGTATGGGGGGAGGGAAGGGGTGGGTTCTAGTATCAAGTACCTCCTCTCCCACCTCCTCTCGCGTACCTCTCAACGTTTCAACGCTTTCTGTCAATGTATTAAGAGGGCTGACCATGAGCTCTTATAGCGATTCAGTTCAAAAACTATTACAAAATATCGGTTCCTTGATGTCCGCAGCTATATTTAAAGGCACAGTAGCAGAAGGTCTATAGACTTCTGCGATTAAAGTTATTCAATGATGACGGTGTCAACGACGAACCGATTTTTTGTACTGAATAGTTTTTGTACTGAATCCTCTAAGCCTCTGAGCTGCAAAGTAACTTGACGCCTCGTAGAGTAAGTACTTTTGTATGATACCATCAAAACTTGAGGGTACACAGGTCCCATGGGAGAAATAAAGCAGTTGTATAACTATGGGCGATAAAGTTTGGATGGCCCGCGCTCGGATAGCTTTTGATGTGAGTTCTGGTAATGCGAGGGACAATACTACATTCCTCCCTGTTTAGTGGGGTTGTTTTCACGGTGGCCGGAAGGATGTGGCCCGAAGGATGTGGCCCGATGTTGCTGTGGCCGTATTTGGATTACATTTTGTATTTTTATCTAAATAGACAAAGTTTTTTGCATTAATTATGACTCCCTATTGTACTAGCGAACTTATAATCGGTTTATATCAAGATTTTGCAGTAGGTAAATTGCGAAGCGTGCTTTAGTTTTTTTTTCAAGAGTGGAAATATTTATTTATTTAATTGTTATCCAAGTCAATTGGAATTGTATATCTTAACAATTCTAATTGACTTGGAATTCTAATTTAGTAGGAAGTCAATAGCTTTTTAATATTATTCGTAAATTGAATATATTTAGGAGGTTTGTCAACGCCAATTATTATTATGCTTGTAGGCCAATACTAATTAATTGTTCACTATTATAGTTTACATCCGTATTAAAATAAAAATAAATAATATAATAAACTGTGAATTAAGTAAATACACTGTTTATTATATTATTATTATTAATATTTTTAACTTAATATGAAATATTTAAAACACAATAAACATCGCAAAATATTAACCGAAAGTGATTACCATTTCGTTAGGCAATAAATGTGCTGAACTCCAAAAAACGAAAATACGAGTTGAATCCGAGAGTAACACGGGTGACACCGCGGGCAACCGCACGTTTATAAATCCCTTTTGAGAAAACTTTGGAGCAAACTTCTGGAATGTTCTAAAGCGTTTCTGAATTCGTTTGTTCTTTCGTTTGAAACAAACTTATTATGTAAGTAATACTTGTTTAACTTTTTGATTGAATTTAATTAGGTAAAATGGAATTCTTACTTATGCGACTTTATGCCTGGAGGGATAAATTTACCTATTATATATTCCAGGTAAGGTTCCTATTGAAACAAAAACCTTCTGGAACAGGAGTAGTTTTAGTTTATAAGACGATTCAAAATGATCCTTGTGATTTCAATTAATAAAATTCTTTTTGACTTTGACTTTGACAAGTCTAATTCAACACTGAGAACGATCTTGAGTTCACCAAAAACTATATTTTAGTGTGGCAATTTTGAAATTGGAACACACATATTGATTTATTTATTACATTGTCACGGGTATTTATCGCGTGTTACCTTATTATTAAAATCATTCAATTTCATTCGAGTCGGTAATAATAAATAATAAGGTAACACGTAATAAATACCCGTGACAATACAATAAATATGTGTTCTAAACGCGAAAGTTTAAAAAATACTACTCTTAAGATTATTCTCAGAGTGAAGTTCCATTTATTAATGCGGGCCTAAGATCGAACTCAACTTTGAGAACGATCTTGAGTACACCAAAAACTATATTTTTACTCGTCTTTTACTACATCCACGGGAGGAGAAGGAGGGGTCTATTCTTTGGTCAACACCACGGTGCGTCCCAATATTATTAAATATTAATTTATTACAAATAATACTAGCTATTTATTTTTGCTGTTATAGATTAAAATATGTTATTGTTAAAACCATATGTTCCCATTATCATTACCAAAATAAACCATCATAACGAGTAAACAATTCGAACAATGCCAAAAGAAAGGAAGATAAATAACAATACCCTCTTTTATCTTTCTCGCAATCGGGTCAAACTCTAGATTAACACCATAATAAATTGCTATTAAAACTTTCAAGTTGGGTAACGAGCCAAGCTCTTCACGGGAAGTACTTTAGAGTAATAATTAACTAGCTATAAGTATTCATCACCTTCATTATCCATTATTTATATTCATATTCATTTATTTCAAACCATAGGGACTTTATGAACACATAACCCCTTATTCATAATAATTTTTAACCAACTTCAAAAAAATAAGGAGGTTCTCAATTCGGTTGTATTTTTTTTTATGTTTGTTACCTCATATCTGCGCCGTATATAAACCGATTTGGAAAATTATTTTTTAATTTGAATAGATACACTTCCAGATTGGTCCCATTTTTTTCAGAATCCAGTTCTGATGATGGAATCCATGAGGAATTGAGGGAACTCCTCAAATATTGTAGGCATACATATGGCGACTTTGATATTTTCAGCAACAAACCAAGCATTTTATTTTGTTCTTTCTGATGTAAAATGACATATACGCCAATACAAGACAAAAGCTTGTTCAGCTATCAAAGGTTTCAAAATTGATTATAAAATAAGAGGGTGTCAATTTCATTTACATCGTAGGTATGTCACAGTTATGAAAAAAAAACTATGCATAATAATTTTAGAATAATGACATGCTTCAGTCATTATTCTGAGATAATAGTTAATAAGGTAACATCGTAATAAGGTATACATGTTTTAGTTGCAGCTTTGTCAAAATATGAAATATCTAAAAATAAAAATAATAATTACCATCAGCTGTTTTATGAGTGATGATAATGTGATAAGATAACATGTTATTACTTAATTAAAAAAAATAAAAAACAATACAAACTTAAAGGAACTAAATAGTGCTTTCACGAAAGAAGTGCTTTCTTGAAAGTGCTTTCATGACAGTTAAACTCAATTCAAGTACCTACCGGATGAATGGAAAAAATAAAATTCCTGGATCAAAACATAGGTAGGTACCGTACATGCCTGTAGAAATCCACTGCTGGACATAGGCCTCCCCCTTAGAATGCCACGACGAACGTTCTTGAGCCGCCTGCATCCACCGACTTCCTGCTACGTTTATAATGTCTTTAGTCCATCGAGGGGAGGGCCTTCCTCTACCGCGTCGTCCGGTTTGTGGTCGGCACTCAAGAACCTCTATTCCCCAACGGTTGTCAGTTCTGCGAGCTATATGACCGCCAATTGTTCATTCAACTTGCTGAATACTGAGATACTCGAGATTCTGAGTATGTAGTTGTGGGTGTTCTTGATTCTTCTACAAATTTCCGCATTTCGGATTCTATCACGTAGTGAAACATAGCATAGCTCTCTCCACAGCCCGCGTTGCGACTTTAAGCTGAATTGGTTAAACTAATGGAAAAAAAAAATCGCAGAAAACAATATGAAATGCAGACACCCAAAAGCAAAAAACACCAGACGTTGTGTTTTCAGCAGCGAAGAAAAGTGGAGAAGAGAGAAATTTGAAGATTTTTGCCAAGGGGACTAAGAGTTAATCTTTCTTACTAATGTATGTATAAATGCGAAAGTTTGAAAGTTTGTTTGCTACTGGGGGGCTTAGTAAGAGTTTTTATAGTTTTCGAAGCTTTACGAAGTTTCGTTTTCTTCCATACATTTACTGACAGCTTCCTTAGTTTTGTTCTCATTTTTGCTATAGGCGCTGCAAAATGTATGAAAGGAACCGAAACTTCATATAGTTTCAAGAACTATCAAAACTCGTACTAAGACCCCTGAATAATGCTGTCATGATCCCGGAACTAAGGCTTATTCCACTTTTCCCCCCTAAAAATCCCCCATAGGGGGTAAAAGTGGAATATCCAAAATGAAAAGGGTATTTCTAGATTTTTTACGTTAGGGTCCAGTTTTCCCCCCTTAGGGGGATTCTCTCAAGGGGGAAAAGTGGAATAAGCCGAACTAAGGACTTATTTACGAGTTTAATTAATAGAAATACCAAAAGGTTTATGAAATAGGCTATATTATATTGTATAATTTAGTACCTATTAGATAAAAGGTACAATTTTAAAATCTATTTTCTGAAAAGCCTTTTTCATTGGTAACTAATTAACCCCTATCTAACAGCTAATAGGCTCATCGACGAATGAATGAGCAGGCTATAGAATAACTCCCCCGAGTGCTTATTACGAGTTTTGCATTACAACTATCGCTTTGCGAGTTGTAAGCAACATGACTTAACTACAACGCAGTAACTACTTATTTAGTAACTATTTATTCATCTATGCTGTTTCTGTTAATGATTAATTTACTAGTCACGGTGAACGCTCACGACTCGTAAAACGATAGCTGCAACACAAAACTCGTAATAAGCCCTCGAGGGAGACAGCCTATAGCCTGCTCATTCACTCTTCGGTGGCCCAATTAGCTGTTAGACAGGGTTTAATTAGTTACACAGTTAATAAAGGATAAGGCTTTTCGGAAAAAGAAAAATTCTGCATTTCGTCTTATAAGTACTAATTTATGAAATAGAAGTATATGAAAAACTTACTTGGTGTATCTATGGATCTTCGAATTTTTTCAATATGTAATTACTAGTGGTTCGCCCCGAACTGAGACCTCGCGATGACACCTATACCAGCTCGACAACTTAAATGTAAGACATTTCCATAATTTCCATTTTTTTTTTAATTTTCACCTCAAGGTAATTTCCTACAGATCATCGAAATAACTTTTGAATAGCACTAAGCAACGGGGTTTTCACTCAGAATAAGGATATTCTAAGGGTTTTCATATCACCAGAGACAAGTAACTTGTCTCTGATACTACATAAGTACCTGTTACGAATTAATTGGTAACGTCCTTTTAACGAAATCATAGAACTCCAACGTCATTCAAATTCCTAGAAATGGGAGGTCAACAACGGATATTATATTGGTTTATTGTTTAATAGGGTACATGTCTCGAAATTCTTCAATTTCAGACTTTTCCCTGTAGTTGTGATAGAAAAGCCACAAGCATAACAAATTTCAGCATTGTGGAATTGCTGGAAGTGGCCTAGAATTTTCGATTTTTACGTTTTTTATTTTCCCTAATATCTCGAAAATTACTAAGGCTAAATAATTATGAAAAACAGTTTTTAAATGTCCAACTAAAGTGCTTTCAATAGACACCCCACTTGATCTGACTGTCTCACTTTTATTTTTTTTACCCCCTCTTGGTCCCCAATATTTCAGCAACCCCCTGACCGATATAGCTCATAACCTTACCTACAAATTGTACCAATACTATCTAATTAACGGTTTGGAAGTTTTCATCGGACAAACATACATACATACATACATACAAACGCCGATTCTTCCAACTTGACTCAGAGAACTCGCTTCGCTCGTTCAATAATGTTTCGGTAGATGTACACAAGGGGATGGGCAGCATTCACCTGAGTACTCAACACCAACACTGCGATCAGCAATCTACCAAGTTTGGTGATTATGGCAAATCCGTCATTGCATTCTTTCGGAAAGGCCTCGTCTAGCAGTAGACGAATAAAGCCTGTCAGTAGATGATGAAGTGGTGTTAGCCTTTAGTTAGCCTTTTGCTACATCCACGAGAGGAGAAGAAGGGGTCTATTCTTAAGCCGAACAAACCAACGACACAGGCCAGACATACCACGATGATGGATATAGGGTAAAACCGTGATAGATGCACCACTTTTTGAAAAGGCATCGTTATTTCATAACTATTAATTTACCATCAAATTCTTATGAATATAGCTAGAGTTCGCGCCACCAGTGAAGTCCCACGGCGGTTTGAGGAACTAGCAGTTTAACAGAGAAGATTTCAGCTTTATGTAACTTTGAGCATAGACACTAGCGCCCCAGTCAAGGGACTTCATTCGTGGCGCGGGCTCTAGTTTAATACTTTATCTCACCACCGGTATCCCACTGGGGCATCTATCTCGACTTTACCCTAATAGTTAAAACATAAACATAACACCCAACAGTCACATACGTAGTATTGATCCCACACTAGGATTCCCCGTGTCGTGGGTATCAGGAACTACGAGTACCATGGTACCATAACACCCAGACCCAGAACAAATATTTGCATATCATACAAACATTTGTCCCGCAGCATGAATCGAACCCGCAACCTCTTGCATCTTAGCCGGCTACTCGTCCGCCACACCACAGAGGTCGTCAAGTTAAGACTTAATTTTCCACGAAACGGTCTTAGAGGTCATGAAAATAAATTTAATTCGTCTGCAAAACTAAGAAACGAAGTAAAACTCAATTTTAAACGCAAGAGAAACGAGCCTCATTCATCTTTGCAACGATTCTATTTCGCGACGAGTGCTTTGCAAAGAACCACTTCACTTTACCCCCCTCTTGATTAAATCTGAGGGCGCATTACGAGTTTTGCATTACAACTTTTCTTACTTCCTCTTTCTTTTTTGTTAGTAGTAGAACTTCTTGTGAAAGAGTTCGTCCGGGGAAGTACTACCACCGTACCTATTTCTGCCGCCAAGCAGTAGTGTTCGCATTGCTGTGTTTCGGTTTGAAGGGTACGGGTGCCGGTGAAATTACAGGCACGTGAGACTTTTCATCTTTATGTCTCAGGGTTGGCAGCGCGCCTGTGATGCCTCTGGTGTTACAGGCGTTCATAGGCTATGGTTACTGCTTTCCATCTAGTGGACCGTAAGCTTGTCTGCTTGCCAAGTAGCATAAAAAAAAAAAAAAACAACTATCGATTTTCGAGTCGTGAGCATAAGGCTTATTCACATCGGATGCGTTGCGTATGCAGCACGTAACGTAGACACGCGCGTCACTTTGTATATGTACACGCTTACGTGCACGTCACGCAAGCGGTGTGCCATGTCTCTTACAGTGGGGTCAGCACGAATAATTTACATTAGCAAGACGATCGCAAATGTCAAATATGGGCCAATGACATCAGGGTAACTTGAAATCTTAGTAAGTTGATTGGTTCATATTTGACGTTTACTATCGTAACGCTAGCGTCTCGATAACGTTAGATGTTCATGCTTGGGCCTCAGTTCCATACATTACAACTTCATAGTACGCCGACGTGCATGACAACGTCTACGCGTACGAAGGCGGTGTGCTGTAGCCTTTAACGTGATTTACGTAAAAACTATTCATCATTTTGTGCCACAGTCGATAGAAACACCACAGATTAATAGTTACTACGTAAGTCACATTGAACGCTCACGACTCGCAAATCCATAGATACAATACAAAACTCGTAATACGCCCTATGCTCTCAAAACTACTTCACGCAAGAAATATTATTAATTTCTGTTTTAAAACAAAAACCGACCTCTGTGACGTGATAGGCGATTAGCCGGCTTAGACGAAAGAGGTTGCGGGTTCGATTACCACTGCGGGACGGATTTTTGCATAATCTGCAAATATTTGTTCGAAGTCTGGGTGTTGTGATACCAAGGTAGGTACTATTTGGGTTTTATGTTATGTTAAGTTTATGTTCATAGAGAAAATATTTTCCATCGATTTAACTTATTATATAGAGTAGAAGTATTATGGTATTATAGTATGTATATCATATTTATTATAGTACATCGTTGCGTAACTAAATGACTCTACTTGACTATCGACGCACATAATATGTCTCTGAGAACTTGGGGCCTTATTCATAATAATTTTTTTAAACCTATTTTAGTTAAAACAGCTTTTGTCTTGTTCCCTCTGATGTAAAATGTCATACGTCAAAACAAGACAAAACATATTTTAACTAAAATAGGTTTAGTAAATGATTATGGATAAGGGAGTTACTATTTAGCTCCTAAATAGTAAGTCCTAGAGACATGAAATTTGATTTCTTTTGTATCGTGGTGTATCCGACCTAAGAATAAATTCCTCCGTTTCCTCCCGTGGATGTTTTAAAAGCCTTACTAACGGATTAAACCAGGGGATGGACAGCAGTATCTACCTGAGTAGGTAATTATTAACACCAAACTGCGTTCACCAATCCGCCTGCCAAGCGTGGTGATTAAGGCAAATCCCCCCATTGTATTCAATGGGGGAGGCCTCGTTCAGCAGTGGACGTAAACAGGCTATTGATGATGATGATGATGATTCCTTTGTAACTTAAGAAGGCGTAATATGTGATTTTGCCCAGCAAAATCGGTTTATAACTCGGTATGTACGGGTTCTACGAGTTAAATATTTTGGAATATGAAAATTTCATATTTTTGCATTTATTTTGTAAAGTTGAAAACACGATATGTAAAAAAAACCTCGATAGTTTTATTTAATGAAAAATCCTTGTTTCCCACACGTTTTGAAAGAAATCTCAGGAACCCTACGGTTTTTTAAGATAAATTTTACTACAACAAGTAGGTAATAATTCTTATGCTAAAATCAGTTTTTTGATAAACACTTTATTTTCGCCCTAATAAACGAAAAAACACATTTTTGTGCACGACACTCGCTAGCGCGAACGAGATGGCGCGCGGGTTATCGCGTACGTTAAAGAGGGAGCTAATTTGTAGAATAGTGCCCTCTTAAAGAGGTGCATTAACACGTTCACTGCTGAAAACACAACATCTGTGTTTTTACGTTTTTTGGTGATTGCATTTTTATTTTCTGCGATTTTTTCTTCGGGCGCCTTTTTTTCTTCAACATTGCGGCTAATACACACGTGTGTGTTTCAATACATAAAACCGTATTTACACGCGAAATTGTGAATAAAGTCCGCAGTCAATTTGTTAACAAAGCTACGCTACGTTTTAATCTGAGGAAACATTACTGATATGAAGATTTCTAAGGATGTGTTCAAATTCATCACACAGCTAATATTAGTATGACAGCGGGGGGGTAAGTAGAACCTCCTCCCCACAATAATTGAGATTGATTTCCCCCCCCCTGTATTCCTGTATTGTATCAGAATCTATAGGACTGTAGATTGCGACCGAGCCGTAATCTATGTTTTTACAAGCAATTGACACGTGTATTGGTGTACACGGTGTATGTAAACGGGTGTATTGGTGCGAAAATATGTTAATGGTAATTAATTTTTTGCTAGTTAAGTATATATCATTTTTTGAGTTCCGAATTTAAAAAAATAGACTGATGTGTAACATGATAGTTCATCAGTGTTACACTTTTTTCTCAACACGTGTCGTGTTACACAACACCAAACGTCGTCAACATACACGTTGCCAATTGCTTGTAAAAACTTAGACTGTGTAGCCTCAGAATAAATATTTATACAAATAACAGTAAAAATCATTTATACTAGGACAAACGTATATCTTATTTTCAAAGGTTCTGTATCGTAAAATGAAATGTTGATATAGCTACAGGGAACAAAATAATATTTTACTGTTACAATATTATATTAGAGTATGTTTTTAGGGTTCCACGTTGTTATCAAAATAAATAAACTGAACTTACCTGTCACGGTTTAGAGAGCGCATGCCTTCCTTTTGAAAAGTCACAGGTTAAACTTAATTTAGCACCATCACTTAAAAATTAATCAATAAATAAATAAATAAAGTATATAAGTGGTAATTTTTGGATCAGAAAAAATATCTATATTATTATGTGAGACTAAGATTAATTTATTGACAACAGATGAGACTGAAATCACTCTTTAGATTCAGAAATTTAATAAAATTTTCACTTTCCCAGTTTTTGAATATTACTAGCCTAATCTATTTAATTTACTCGGATTTTAAGATGTGGGATAGATAGACCCAGCAGTGGGAACGGACTGTGCCTATTCATAGCCCGCGTGGCCCGCAAGGGACGTCCATTCGCGACCGAGGTCCGAGGTTTACTGACGCCGCCTGTTGGTTATAGGGTGCTGTGGAACTAATAGGGTTGTTGGATACCCCTTTTATTAAATGTGTTTTTTTTTAACATTTTTAATTCATTGTCATCTTCCTGAAGAAGTCCACAGCTAAACAAACACCTCCCCATAGAATGCAACGATGAACAGCCTTGAACCGCCTCCGTGCACTGACTTTCAGCAATGTTTAAGACGACGTCAGTCCATTGAGATGGGCTTCAAGATTCAAGATATTTATTTAAATAATGTATTATACTTATTTAATAAATATCTTGATTTATATTATATATTTATATTTTTTTATTACACTTAGTGTAATAATTTGGTGTTATAGGATAGTGAGCACTGACTTATTCGCTCTTTGCAGGCATCGCAAATTTTTTCTAGGGCGCTAAATTAAAACTACGAAATAGCAACTGCGCTTTGGCTAAGTAACATAATATTTAGGTGAATAATATTTAATAGTATAGTAACATAATAGAATAGTAACATAATATTTAGGTATAATGAACACTAATCTTACTAATATTTGAAACAATACAAAATTTAGAATATATTCATTATAAATCTTAACAGTAGGTAGTATTCAACTAAGGAAGCATTCGCACACACATTTTGACTTTGACGCATTCGATTTCTAAATTTTAACATAAAATAAACTACCTAAAGTTGGTAGGTACTCAACATATTATAGTACACAATTTTGTTTGCTTGTTTATTTTTAAAACATATTTGGGTATTCTTTTCAGCCAAATATTCTTCAATAATGTAAAAAAAAACACAAAGAATTATGAATATAATTTTCCTGTTTTCTACTATGCGCCGTGCGTTTTTATTTTGAATTGGATAGAAAATATCGTCGAAACGATATTATGGATATAATATAAAGTTATAAAAAAAAACCACTCAGACAGCGACAACACCCCACTCTCCCCGTGAGGGGAGCGAACGATCATCGAGGGCTAGAGGCAAGCTGCCTCTGCCAGTCTCACGCTCAGGGCGCCGCGCCACGTCTCCTCATCGTGGTTTGAGCTGTTCTCACATATTGTGGAAGACAAAGGAAGAGCTTACTATAGAAATGATCCTATGAAGTAAGGTCTTGTCGAAACAATATCAGCCGAGCGAGGTAGTTCATCGCCGTGCGTTTTCGTCAGCGCGATTCAGCATTCGGACAATTTTAGCAGCGACATCTAGTTTTGATTTCTGAACTGTGATAACGATACGTCATCTGATAATAGCTGTCGAGACATGCGCGTGCGCATGACCTTGCGTGACATCAATGGAGCGTCATACTGCTACTGTCTGGCGCTTACGTCATAGTGTGTAAAATTGAGCAGAGGCTCGAATTCAATTTTAGATTCACACGTTGTTTCCTTTCAGCACACTGGTTGTCAGTCAGTGTCACGAGGCTTTTGATCTAATATACTTTGTAGATTATTTTAAATTCACTAAAACTATCGGTTACTCGACTAAGTGTTGGTAAAAGAAGTAATTTTACAAAAAAAAAACATCCCAATATAAGTATGATACCAGCGGATTGGTGATCGTAATTAGTTGTTAAGTACTCCGGCGGATGCCGATGCAAAGCGTGGTGTTTATGAGAAATCCCCCCATTGTATTCAATGAGGGAGGCCTCATCCAGCATTGGACGTAAACAGACCGGTGATGATTTGATACTGTCAATATTTTGATGGCTCTCTGTTTAAATTCGTTTTTTTATACTACTTGGCAAGAGAACAATCTTACGACCCTGATGGAAAGTAGTTACCGTAGCCTCTGGACGCCTGCAACACCAGAGGCGCGCGCTGGCTACCCTGAGACATAAAGATGAAAAATCTCATGTGTCTAATTTCACCGGCACCCGGTACCCTCCATACCGAAACTCAGCAATGCGAGCACAACTGTTTGGTGGCAGAAATAGGTACGGTGATAGAACTTCCCCGAACTCTTTTACAAGAAGTTCTACAACTAACAAAATAAGTTATGCGTCCTGTTGGTTTGTCCCATAAATATCTGAGGTGGCATTGTCATCTCGATAGGTGTCCCGCCCAATCAAATAGTAGCATACGCGGTATGATTGGTTCACCCTCGCGCGGCCGCCCCAGCAACAGTTTGCTAGTATTGCCAGTAAATGTCTAAAAATACCCTATAAATAATTTAATAAAATAAATAAATTAAATAAAAAAAAAAGAAATTATGTAAATAAATTGAATAATTCTGTTTATGTTTGACTTTTGATGTTATATTAAGAAGGCGTAATATGTGATTTTGCCCAACAAAATCGATCTATAACTCAGTAAATACGGTTTCTACGAGTTAAATATTTTGGAATATGAAAATTTTATATTTTTGAATTTATTGTGTAAAGTTGAAAACACGATATGAAAAAAAACCTCGATAATAAATAAATAATAAATAAATGCTGGACATTTCACACAACATTATCTAGCCCCAAGCTAAGCAGATAGTTTTATTTAATGAAAAATCCTTGTTTCGCACTCGGTTTGAATGAGATCTCAAGGAACCCTACGGTGTTTTAAGATAAATTTTACTACAACAAGAAGGTAATAACTATATATTCTAATACTAAAATCAGGTTTTTGAAAAACACTTTATTTTCGCCCTAATAAACGAAAAACTACATTTTTGTGCACGACTCTCGCTAGCGCGAGTGAGATGGCGCGCGGGTTATCACGTGCGTTAAAGGGGGAGCCTAAATTGTAGTATAGTGCCCTCTTAATGGTAAGTCGTAGTGTGTCTGCCCTAAGAATACATTTCTTCGTATCGTCCAGTGAATGTCATTAAAACAGGCATTGATTACACTGAGGGGACGAGCAGCAGCTTCCGCCTAAGGATAGCGGCGGCGGCTCAAGACCATCCTTCTTGGCATTCTAGGGGGGAGACCTATGTCCAGCAGTGGACTTCTACAGGTTGATGATGATGATAAATTATTTAATAAATTACTTGAATTTTTATTAAAACTAACCCTGAATTTTTTACATTGCTAGCAACCCTAACGTTCCACGAGAAGAGACAGATAAATCCACCATTTTAGAAAGCTGTGACAAAAAGATCCAAGACTACCAGTCTCCGATTATTAAAATCAGTCTTAAACTTAATAACTTAGTGTTGAGTTTCGATTGATATGTACGGCAGATGTTTTCGTAGAGGGTCTACGAAATTGTATGTTTTGATTTTGTTGGGGTAACATTGGGCAATGGGGTATGGGTCGAGATGAATTTGATAAATCCCTGTCTGATGCATAATTATTACGTATACACTCGTAAGATCGTAACCATAGTCTGAAATAAATATTATTCCATACGAGTTCCATTCAGTAGGTTGACATTCTTGTCAGAGCTAGAGTATAGGATACTTTTTATCCAAGAAAAAACCCTTAAGGGGTTCTAATGGGGTATGAAAGTTTATTAGAAAATGAGGTCAAACACATTAAAAAAAACATCTGAACTGAGAACCTCCTCCTTTTTTTGAAGTCGGTTGAAAACGTAATCTGCTTGCATATCAATGTCTTTATAATTTACTAGCTGGTGCCCGCGACTTCGTTTGCGCAGGATTAGTATTTCGAGTAGCTTATATTAGCGTGGCGTAGAAAAGAATATAACCTATAAATATACTGTGGCGGGCTTTTTTGTAGAACTATTTAAGATAAACATTTCCATCATACATTACATATGTATAACTCTAGCGGTTTTGGCAGCGCACGCCAGAATACTCGCAGATGGTAGATTTTTTCCTACTTACTTGACGCTTATCGTCATATTATGGACAATTCACACAATATCTTTATAAATTGTAGCCTATGTGTTATTCTGATGTATAAGCTATATTATTGCAAAGTTTCATTAAAATCCATTCAGTAGTTTTTACGTGAAAGAGTAACAAAACATCCATCCATCCATCCATACTTACAAACTTTCGCGTTTATAATATTAGTAGGATTTGGAAAAAAAGTCTTGCACACCATTCCTTTGTCTGATTTTACCAAAAGTTTAATCAAATAAATGTTAATTATACCAAATAACGTCTAGTTTATAAGCAATTACATAAAATTTGAGCAACCATGAAAACTATTACTTATTCAAATGAAAGGAACACTAATATTTATTCTAGTAATAGGAAGTGAAACTCTATCCCTGGGGGCCGGCAAGCCTTAACCTCTATCAACGTTATGGACTCCTGGTAGGTACTGGAGTAATTGGTTTTCTAATTTTGGTAAGTAGTGGACGCCACAATTCATGTTTTTTTTATAGTGAAAGTTCTTGTCGCCTAACTTACTTTGCTTGTAACAATAGAAATAAAAATACAATTAAAAAAAAGTTACTTTAAACGTCTATAGACCTTCTGCTACTGTGCCTTTAAATATAGAGTTATAATTATAGAGTTATTCAAATATATTTATAGCTGGAAACATCAAGGAACCGATATTTTGTACTCCAATAGTTTTTGAACTGAATCGCTTAAGAGCTCATGGTAAGGCCTGTGATAAAGATAAAGATAATTTTTCATCCCACCATCTCGGAAAGAGTATTTTTGCTATTTGATATCTGAGTGCAAAAGCCGTTTTTATCCGCTAGAAGATAAAGTAAAATTGAATTTAGAACATCGTGTGCATTAAGTTTGTGAATTCAAAACATCATTAAACCTATTTACTTTTACCTACATGGTGCCGAATTTATCATACTACCTTTTTTAATTTGTTAAAAACTTAGACTCGGAACCTTCTTAGGTTATTACTATTTTATTAATTTGCTTTACGCGTGCCATTTTCTTTCACGTCATATTGTTAAAACCTTACTTGAAAACAAGTGAAACCCCTAAAATGAGTGATTCTAGCGACGAGGAAGTTTATTTGACGCCAACAAAATTGACTGAAACTGTTGAAAATGCGCAATAGTATCATGTGATTGTAAGTGTTTTTTTTGCATTTAGTCATTTCCTCGCTGAGGTGGGATGAAAAGTTACGTGTTGCACTTGAGTGCAAAGATTTTTCACCTCGTGCTCTTTTGATTCCCTCGCTAACGCTCAGGATTCTAATTTTTTAATCACGAGCGCAAAAAGCAACTTTGCACTCTTGTATAACAAATAACTATTATTTGTTTTTAATATAAACAAAACATAAAAATAGTCTTATGTCCATCATTTGATTATAATGTCAGTATAACAGCAATTAGCCAACAGCACACCAAAACTTGCTGCTCTTAGTAGCAGAGCAGCGAACATTTCCGAGCAGTTGCTCCGACGGCAACATAGATGGCAAACTATCCAATTCAGACCCAAATCCTCGCTCAAAAATAATAGAATATCATCGGAGTGTACGACAATTAAGTTCTGGAAGAACCCCCATACGTAAACCAGGGACCATTCCAGGAGAAGGATTGAGGGGGGAACCTGGAACAAGTTTTTTAATTTATTTTTTTGTTTGACGGGACATTTAAATTTACGTCATCATCATCATCACGAACCTGTTAACGTCCACTGCTGGACGATGTCTCCCTCCATTGAATACAATGGGAAGATTTGCAGTTTTATTGGATTTATCTGTGTCTTTCTTATAATAACTATATCTAAGCGCTGTGGATTTTGTTGTGAAATAAATAAATAATTATTAGTAGCTTAAATTATTTATGTAAGTATTTAAGGCAAAACAAATGCAAGGCAAGACAGGTGTTTTGAAAGATTATCTGTTACCTTTGGCTAATGGTTAGATTTGACAAGACATTTAGTAACAAACAGAGTATGGTGAAATTAGTTCTTAGTATTTTAATCTGTGGTTTAATAGTTATAGGTACATACTGTTTGTTTTCCGAATAAAATAATTCTGGATGTGGGTCACTGATACCACTCTTGCTCGTCAGGAGTAGGTTGGAGTTCGAATAGTGGGAGTATTACGAGATCTTACCTCCAAAATCATGCAAACAAGTGGACATTTATTCCTTAGCGTACGTGGAATTAAGTTTACTTCTCTCAACACCAAGCTTGTACCTAGAAGGTACACTAGCTTCGATTCAAAATATTTATCTTTTATATCATCAGCTGAAAAAGAAAAGGTTTAAGGCCAAAGCACACCGGATGCGTATGCAGCACGTAGACACGCGCGTCTCTACGTATGTACACGCTTGCGTGCACGTCACGCAAGCAGTGTGCCATGTTTCACACAGAGGCCCAATTCTCTAACTTAAAAATAGTTAAATAGAGTTCAGATCATGTTTCGATCTTGTGTCGATGTCTTAAATGTCAGAAATGGTATTCTCTAAACATAACAACACTGTAATGTGATTATATCGAAATGTGACCGAAACTTGAACGATTCAAAGTTTTTTCGATAATTTTAGCTAAAGTAAATTGGAGTCTTTCTTTACTCTATGCAATTATATATATAACTATCCTACTCTAATGGTAGTCACTGTGAATTGAAAGTAGACTAAATTGTTATTTATAAGGGAGCAGAATACCAACTTTCTGTCAATTCATAATTTAGTCTCGATTCGGTTAACTTTCAGTGTAGTTTTAAAACAACTTAGAGAATTGGGCCTCTGTTCCATACATTACAACGTTATGGTACGTCGACTTGCACGTTTATGTCTACGCGTACGCAGCCGGTGTGCTGTGGCCTTAAAAGTTAAATGTATATGAGCAGTGTCCGTTTATAACATACAAACATAATACCCAAACACCCAACAGTCACATACGTAGTCCGTTCGATTATGTTTGCTTAAGGTTCTCATCTCTACACTACACCTCTAGAAACTTTTCGCTTTTCGGCTTGAGCCTACTAATGATACTCGTAACGAGAAAATGTGTATAAAATTGTATTAATAAACCGACTTCACAAAAAGGAGGAGGTATAAGTTCTCAATTCGGCGTTTATGAACCGATTTCAAAAATTATTTTTTTATTTGGATAGATATACTTCCAGATTGGTCCCATTTTTTTCAGAATCCAATTCTGATGATGGAATCCATGAGGAATTGAGGGAACTCCTCAAATATTGTAGGCATATATATAGGGAATTTGACATTTTCAGCAACAAACCAAGCATTTGCATTCAGAAAGTATCATAACCCTTTCACCACTATGGTTTTTTCATCATTTTTTTCATCCAGATATTTAGTCGAATACAATGGCGGAAGTCGGTTTTTTAAATGAAAAGTTATAGACTGATAAGTTAATAAGCTAGTGGTTACTATGTTAGCTTACTTGTACGGATTTCTATCCACGCGAGAGCGACACGCGCTTGACCGGTTTTTTAAGGTTCCGTACATGAACAGGAAAAAAGGGACCCCTATAGGACTTACTGTTTGACTGACAAGTCCCAATTTCTAGTTATAGAAGTATACCTAGTAGATTAGCAGGATATTCTTTTAAACCGGTTTTTTTTAAACTGTATATCCTTAGAAATTCTAAGCGGAAAGCAGTAAATTGATGTCGCGTGTCTTCAAACACAAGACATGCCGGTGTTCTCACGGCTCCCCCATCCCCCCTTCGTTACCTTTTAAGAAATAATAAATGCTTACATATTTATTCAAAACTAACGCTCGCTCACGGCTTCACACGTGTTATTTTGACGTCGTTGACAAACTCTGTGGCGCAGCAGGCGAGTAGCCAGCTGAGATGAGAGGGGTTACGGGTTCGATTCCCGCTGCGGGACGAATGTTTGTATGATCTGCAAATATTTGTTCCAGGTCTGGGTGTTATGGTATCATGGTATACCCACGACACAGGGAATCCTAGTGTGGGATCATGATTACGTATGTGGCTGTTGGGTGTTATGTTATGTGTTGTGTTATGTTATTGCTAGTATAGGATTATAGTACCATTATATTAATTAAAGACCAGCGCTGGGTTGTGTAGGCGGCCTAGCAAATGCTATGTTGGGGACCCTTTTGTGGCTTGCAACACACACACACTTTCTGTCATTGTTTTAAAATATGCATATTGTCTAATATTCTGTTTTACTTTCCTTCTTTCTTTCTAATTGGAGCCATGGTAGTCTCAGCCTGAAAGACCCTCCTGTCGATGGACTAAAGACACTATGAAGGTTGCACGAAGTCAGTGGATGGAGGTGACACAAGACCGTTCAGCATGTAAATCTAGGGGGAAGGTATATCCAGCAGTGGAATTTACAGTTTGATGATGATGATGATCGTAGGAGTCCTAGCATTAGGAATGTTACGTACTGATAAAGAACTCATGGCAGTTTTAAAATAAACTTTTACAAGCTTACCATCAGCAAGTAAATTTACTTCGTTGATTAAAAGTGATAAAGCTAGGAATAAAGCAACAGTGCTAGTCATAGCATTTTAAAGGAATTTCTGTGATTTTAAAGTATGTGATAGAAGGTAAGGTAAATAAAATTCTGACAATTTGCTTACAACCAAAGAGAAAACAAATCACTATATAAACATTTTTTTTTTTTTTTAATGGCATCTGAAGATTTTCTCAATTTTGCCAATGTCAAGTAGCATAGATAATTATCAAACAATGTCCAGTCGTCAAGTCCTCTGTCAAGTTATGTTCTAGTAAATCGATGGCAGTTTACTAGAATGTTCCTGGACAATTTCCACCCCTTCGAAAAGACACGCAATACAATTATTTTATTTAAATTCACTACCATGTACTCTTTATAAGCTACACCAGTTAAAATGCCACCAAAATTACACTATATAACTCAAACAAACACTAGAATTGAAATAAAATAAAAAAGGACGACGTCTCCCTTCGAAAGAGTAGAAAAAGTCCATCTTCAAAACTGTTATAATGTAAATAAAACTATGACAATTTGATTACAACCACAGATTTATAAGTCATACAACAAAAGAGAACTCGTCTTACAACATTTGCTTATAACCATAGATTTGTTTGTAAAATACTACGTAGACCTAAAAGAGTTTTTACTGGGGGACTTTTTTTACTATTTCGAAAGAAGACGTTTAAGTGTTTTTTGAGTTTTAAATTATCATGTTGTAGTGGCATTTTGACCGGTGTAGCTTATAAAGAGTGAATTTAAAAATAAAAAGTGTATTGCGTGTCTTTTCGAAGAGGTGGAAATTGTCCATGAACATTCTAGTAAAACTGCCATCGCTTTACTAGAAGATGACTTGACCGAGGAGTTTAATGACTTAGACAGTTTTAGAAAAATTACGACTATGCACCACGTACTTTACTATTCTCCTGCTGACGTTTCGTTGACCATTTTGAGGTCTTTCCTCATGAGCACCGACCGCGACCACGCTCAAAGGTAGAGCGACGAGAACTTGGACAGTTATTTAATAACTTGATAAATACAAGAAAAGTATCCTATATAAACAACTTGTTTTACTTTCGACCATCTGATAGCTTATTATAATAAGTACTAGACTTTATACTTGAAAGGGTAGTTCTGTAGAATTTCACTTAAAAAACCCACAATTACCAATTTGAATAGGAGCGTTGATGGTAGATGCAAAGAATTTTTATACTAATTGCTTTTTCATTCTCTTAGCATATACTACCAAAAGTACCTCTACTGAAGGTTACGTGAAATTTACTTAATTTTCATAATTCTTCATGACCATTTCTGTGCTGTATCATTAGATAATAAATAATTTATCTTATCTTTATCAGTATCTCGACGTGGTAAAATGACGAGCGAAACAAATCAAACGACTGCATTTTCTTTTTAGCTTCATAACTTTTGTGAGTTTATCGAAAAGAATGCGTGAAACAAACAGTTTCTTTAAAACTTTATGATTTCACCTAAAGTCGTAAAAACAACAATAAAAATAATGTGATCGAAAAATTTCACATTTCATTAACTTTGCAAAAAACTAGAAATGAAAATGGTAGACCTGATTCAAAGATGAATTTAAAAAATTGTATTCTTATAATATTAGTGTTTGTAAAAATAATTGTAGTTTTTAGTATTGAAAGCGAAGATGAAGCCGATGTTATTAAAAGAATCGCTTTTGCACCAGTAGATCAATACCATAACATACCAGTAGATGAGTACCATGTTGCACCAAAAGATCATATTAATACTGTTCCTAGTTTGGAAGTAAAGAAGGATGAACCTGATATGAAAAATGATGAAGAAATAAAGACTCTGTTGGAAGAAAAGTATAAGTTTAGAAATGACGAGACATCAACGAGGTATAGGATAGCTAAAGACGATAGAGATTATCCAGGTAGGGTTAATAATGTTGTGTATGAAATACATTGAAATTGATGACTTTGGCCGACATTTTTGTCGAATATAAAATTAGATAGTCACAGAAAATGCATTCCTGTATTAGAGATTCCCAAGATAAAAAAGCATAAGGGTGCTTAGAACCAGGAGGTTTAAACCAACTCAAAACCAATTGGTTTTAAAAAGATTCCTAGAACTCTTAGTGCAAGCAATTTATACTATACCAGATCACCACCGAATGGATCCCAACAATGAACAATAGCCACGTGGATGGCCCAGACAGAGATGGCTATAAATTGGGATCCTATTCAAATGATTTGTCCTATAATAGTGGACGAAGAAGCTAAATGAGAGGAAAGGAGGTCATTGCCCTGTAGGACCTGTAGGGATTACAAATAAACACAGGTTTTTTAACTTAAAAACTATAAAATAATGCTTCTTGGCTATTTCCACTTTAACTGATCTGTTTCAGTATTCACCCAAACCCACGATGACCACAACATCGCCTGGGCGTTCCGCACCTACGCTGTTCGTCGCATTGTAGGTGGTATGGAGACCAGCATTAACATGTACCCTTACAACGTGGCTATTAGCAGAAGCGGCAAACATTGGTGCGGTGGCTCTGTTATAGACGAGCAGTGGGTGCTTACTGCTGGTCATTGTTTTGAAGTGTAAGTACTTCTGATTGTTGATTACATCTGTGATTTGATAAATTGAGGGCGTCTCTACATCTTTTGATAACATTAAAATATTCTATCATTTTTACTTGACTCAGTCGTCGCTCCCATCTTTTGTAAGACCTTCCTGGTTTACGTTTTTTATAAATAGGTTACCAATTTGTCTCGGTTTTTGACCATCTTTCGTCGGGCACTCTTTGAATGTGTCCTGTGTGTTTTGATGTAGGATTTTTTTGGCATCTTTGAGGATTTAGGGCTGTAGAGCCGCTAGAGACAGAGAGAGATGGAAAGAGAGAGAGAGAAGGCTTTTACCGCTGAATGTGGTCATTGCACAGATAAATAGAAATGAATATATGTTAAAGGTATAGAATTAGTTACATTTAAGTATAAATTAAGTATACTTAGCGGTTTTTATGTTAATCTTGTTGTGCAAGGTGTGAATAAAGCTTATATTATTATAATTTTTATAGAGCCCATGATGGTGACAAAAATAAACTACATCCCTTCGTTGTACGAGCTGGTAGCTCGTTTCACAATCGAGGTGGTTACCAAGCTAGAGTTAACAAGGTAAGCTTACAGAAAATACCTCATGTAACTGATGTAAAAATGGAGTTAGTATCTAATATCTATCGCTATTTAGACGTTAGTCCATGTCAAATTTTGCCTAAAATATCACAATGGCTTGAAATCTTTTTAATTTAAAGAATTAAAGAAAGAAAATATATTGATTTGTCCCATATTTGTCCCCAAGAAACACAAAGGTAACATGACTTATACCTAAAAACAACAGTAGTATATTAGGTACAAAAAACAAAAGAAAGTATAAATAATAAAAGAAAACAGAAATCCTAACAGACGTCAGAATTTGATTAAGTAGTTAATATTTGATCGCTCTTTTAATCTCTAATTATCACAAAATTCGTCCAAGGTCTCGGTTGTGCCTCGATAATGTCAGATATTTGTGGTAACCCAAGTGTAAAGGCCTCTCTTCTTCCACTTATATTATAATAACTGTCTTATCGTGGCCACTCCTTTTAAATTGAAGATTTAATAGGAATGATATAACGCGTCTCTCCGCATTATTCTGGGATTTCCACGTCAATTTCATCCATCGACACCCTTTCATGGTGGCTTTCACCCATAGTTGTTCTGGTATGCGGCAAACGTGTCCAGCTCAGTCCCACTTTTTGGGAGATCTATGGGTTTTAGAGCGTTGAATCAACTTTCTATGTAGTCGAGCCTGGCTCAGGGGATGCTGCGCTCATCTCGATGACAAACACCGAGGTGTGACTTTTGAAAGTAAAACTTGGTGTACGTAAGAGTATGAATTGTAGCTTTATGAACTAGGAGATGATAATTTCGAGGACTCATGCCTTTTCCAGGTATTCTTTCCAAAGGACTACGTTCCTGGAAGCGCTGACTTCGACTACTCCTTACTACGACTAGACCGGCCCATGCCAATTGGAAGGAATATTGCGGTCCTCAATCTGCCTTCCAAAGACTATGCTTTGAATGAGGGAGATATACTGATCGTGACGGGCTGGGGGAGCACTGACGTGGGTAACTTTATCGTCATATTTTGAGAGAAGGAATAGATAAATAAATAAATGCTGGACATTTCACACAACATCATCTAGCCCCAAGCTAAGCAGAACTTGTGTTATGGGTACTAGATAACTGATATACTTAATACAATACATTACATAGATAGATATTTTTTATTATACATAGAAAAATACCCATAACACCCTGAACAAATATCTGCAGATTGTACAAGTATTTGTTCCGAGGCGGGAATCGAACCCGCAACCTCCTGCGTCGCAGGCAAACCTTCGCCCGCCGCGCCACAGATGTACGTGTGTCATCCTTTAAATCTAAGTTAGAAAAGGGGCCGTTCAGTAACTGTTACCAGCATCGTAGCTATGAGCTGGCCACGGGGGCGGTTGTCAAACCTCAAGGGGCGCACTTATAGACCCGCAACCTAGGATAGTACCTAACTTATGTTGCAACGTTGGCTGCGGGTCTAGATATTGTTCAAAATTTAATGGAGTTTAATGAAATAATAGCCAAAATAGAAGCAAACTTCGTTTCAAACCAGACCTTTGTTGCGCAGTGGGCGAGTAGCTGGCTGAAATGCAAGTGGTGCGGGTTCGATTCCCGTTGCAGGACAAATGTTTGTATGATCTGCAAATATTTGTTCTGGGTCTGGGTGTTGTGGTACCATGGTACTCAATAGCTCCAGACATAGGGAATCCTAGTGTGGGATCAGGACTATCCATGTGACTGTTGGGTGTTATGCTAAGACCATCTTCTGTTATAAAGAACTCAGAGAATTCTAATTTCAAGTTAATTGTATTTTCAGAGTTCTGGCTACGGCAGTATCCCAGAACGCGTACGCTTCGTACCTGTTCCAATCATGCGACTAGAAGACTGCCAGCAATCCTATCGGTTCTACATAACGTCTAGGATGGTGTGCGCTGGTTATGCCACTGGTGGAAAAGATGCTTGTAACGTAAGTCAATCAAACCTTTGTACGGGAAGCAACCAATATCACGAACTCTTTCACAAGAAGTTCTACTACTAACAAACCTCTTCCTCCCTCCCGCACCCCATACACTGGTGTTTCCTACAGGTAAGAAGATTTATCTTAAATTAGCTAAGCTGTTTGTTGCCCTGTTTCTTGGTTTGGTCACGAAGAATAAGGACTCTTTGTTGGACGAGACCTCACCCATAAAATGCAATGAGGCCATAAACACGGTGATAGTGACATGTGCAGTACCGGTTGATGAGTTATTTTATTGTGGGGCTTCTGGCTGGACAATGGTGTGTGGTACTAAGACAGACTTTGAACTCCGTTGGAAAAAGCAAGGGGAACTGCAAAAATGCACTTGGATATTTAAATCGATTGCATTCATAACTTTTCATTTAAAAAACCGACTTCCGCGATTGTATTCGACTAAATATTTGGATGAAAAAAAAAATGATGAAAGAACCATAGTGGTGAAAGGATTATGATACTTTCTGAATGCAAATGCTTGGTTTGTTGCTGAAAATATCAAAATAGCCGTATGTACCTATGCGTACAATATTTGAGGAGTTCCCTAAATTCTTCATGGATTCCATCATCAGAACTAGATTCTGAAAAAAATGGGACCAATCTGGAATCTATTCAAATAAAAAAATAATTTTCCAAATCGGTTCATAAACGCCGGAGAAATGAGGTAACATACATTAAAAAAAAAATACAACCGAATTGAGAACGTCCTCCTTTTTTGTGAAGTCGGTTACGTTTTGTAATTATTTGCATAAGATTCTATAATAAAAAGGGATCTGTAATTATTATTATTAGCTCTGCTTAGCTTGGGGCTAGATAATGTTGTGTGAAATGTCCAGCATTTATTTATTTATTTATTTATTGTTAAGTATAATGCCGTGCCGTGGTCGAGACCCCTCCGTCTTGTCCCGTGGATGTCGTAAAAGGTGATTTAGGGAAGGATGGGCAGCTGTATGTGTAACTTCGATACTGGGATCACCAATGCTGAAAAGCGTGGTGTTTATGGCAAATTCCCCTCATTTAATTCCATGGAGGAGGCCAGCAGTGGGCGTCTAACGGCTAATAACTAATCTTATACGCATTTATCGTGGGTATCTGGAACTACGAGTACCATGGTTCTATAACATCCAGACCCGGAACAAATATTTGCAGATTATACAAACATTTGTCCCACAGGACAATCGAATCCGCAACCTCTGGCAGTAGCCAGAGGTTGACCTTTGTCAACGGACGACGTCTGTGGCGCGGCGGGCGTACTCGCTCGTCACAGAGGTGACGAGCGAGTACGCCCGGGCTCGACCCGGGCTGCAAGTATGGATCTCTGAATCGATAAAATTTATACTATGGATATGGACTATGTCAAAGTCGGTAGCATCGAACTCTATTTATAGATTGTCTGATAAATTCGACATATCTTACCGAATTTAACGGAAACTCCAGCATGGATCTTAGTTTTGACATTTAATTTAGTCATGTAATTTTATTTTATTTTTCATTTTCACTTTTGGTTTTTTAAAAGTGCTCGATAGATTTATCGACATATGAAAATACAATTATTTGTCACTATATATTACTCTCTATAAGCGAGGAGGGCGTGTTGGATATCAGAGGATCAATGAACGGCGTATAAGAGTTTATTTAGAGATGCAATATTCTTAAATCGATAATCTGTTGACAATAAAGTCTCGATATATACGTTTATCGAGGCTAGTTCCATGCTACGACCTACCGTCACGATTCGATAAATAAAATCAGTATAATGTCATATCGAGATGTCAAAATCAACTAACGATCCATGCTTGCAGCCCAACAGCTGCAGTCTAACAGTAAATTTCTACTTTCAGCACGATTCAGGGGGCCCAGCCGTCAGAGATGGCGTACTTATCGGCATAGTGTCATTTGGTGGCAAGCAGTGTGGGGACCCTCGCTCACCAGGTGTTTATAGTCGTGTAGCTGAAGTGACTGACTGGGTGGAACACATGATACGTAATAACGAAGCCTTTGATGTACCGGAATTGAGGGCAAAGATTGAAAAGGCTAGGATGAGAGAAAAAGAATTACAGAAGTAAGTTTTGGAATCCATGAGGCATTGAGGGAACTCCTCAAATATTATAGGCATACATAATCGGTTCTCGAGTGGCGACCACAAACCGGACGACGCGGTAGAGGAAGGCCCTCAACTCGATGGACTGAAGACATTATTTAAACGTCGCAGGAAATCGGTGGATGGAGGCGGCTCAAGACCGTTCGTCGTGGTATTCAAAGGGGGGCCTATGTCCAGCAGTGGACTTCTACAGGCTGATGATGATGATGACATAATATAGAGATTTTGGTATTTTCAGCAACAAGTTATTGTTTTGTATAGGTACCTTTAGCAAATAAAAACATTCATATAGCTAAATTCAATGGCGGAAGTCAGCTTTTTAATGAAAAGTTATTCATTGAAAATATACATGCTCATTTGTAGTAATCAGCCGTTAAAAGTCCACTGCTGGACGAGGTGTACCCCATAGAATGTTATGGAGGGATTTGCCATAATCATCACGCTAGGCAGGCGGTTTGATGATCGCAGTATTGGTGTTGAGTACTCAGATGGATGGATACTGCTGCCCATCTCCTGGTGTAATCCCTTTGTCGATTTTTATGAGATCCATGGGAGGAGACGGAGGAGTCTATTCTAAGGCTGAACACACCACGGCAGTCATCATCATTGTCTTGCCCTTATCCCAATTTATTTGGGGTCGGCGCAGTACGTCTTTTCTGGTCTTTCTCTTCCACTCTCTCCTGTCAGTCGTCACCTCATCATTCACTCTTTTCTCTTTTCAACGGCAGTACAGCTTGTTAATTGCTATTTCCTTTTATTTTTGGTAATAAATTTATTTGCAAAGATTGATCCTTATTAGCAACAAAATACATTGGTTCAATAATATAGGATGTCTTTTTTTTAATCATTCGGTTTGGTCAATTTAAAAGATTTAAAAAAACTAAAATGCAGTTATTGTTTTCTTATAAATCGAGGGCATGACTTTATTCACGACTTTTCTCGTGGTTTTGGACTTGGCCATCACAGCGCCTCTCAAAAAACCATTATATTTATATTTGCCCTTATCCTTTTCCCGCAGATTCAAAGCCAGAGTCGAGCAAAAGAAGGACAAAATCAAGAATTGGCTGCGTGAAACCCTCAAATCATCCACCTTCTTAGAACTAGCCAAAAAGAAACTAAAAGATGCTGGCTTCAACACACGAAGACTTAACCCACTAAACGAAGACCGAAACAACAGTCACCTTGATGATAAGACCTTGGATGAAATCAATTTGACCAACATGATTAATGAACGGATTCTAGGTGACGATGACACCAATGAATCAGAGAAACTGTTGGGGACCCTGGCCATGAAAGAAGTGATGGCGAATGAAAAGGGAAAAGATGAATCGAACAGTGACGAGAGCTTTGAAAGTTTTGTGCAGTATGTTTCGGGAATGGGTTATTTTTAAGTTACGAAACAATAAACATTTATACAAAATGTGTTTTCTAAAATATTGACGAAATAATAAAACTTGTTTTACAACGCCATCTTTGTGTTCGTAATGAAAACATAGTATATTCCATGAACCTTCGACGCAGAAAATGTTGTGAAACATTGACTCGAATCGTTCTGCATTGAAACAGTAGAGGGCAATGTTATGTCAGTATCTCATATTTGCGAAAATTGGCCCTCAGCATAATAACATGTCCTTGGCATGTTATTTTTACATAGATAAATAATATAATTGTTATCGTTCGTACCTAGCTGTAAGTTTTCCTAAAATTGATAAAATAAAATAAAAATCTCAATACGCGCAACAGTGCCATCTGTGATATTTTCAGAGTACTTTGTGAACTATGGAGTGCAGTACTCATTGAGTAGTACATCTACTCAACACTAGATTTCATACTTAAAGGGCAGTTGTATAATTACTATCACGTTACTTTACCGTTGAGTGCTTCATGCTAGTTGCTCTAAACATCATGATTTTGTCATCAAGCATTTTGTTCTTTACAAAATAAAAACCTGTAGATATTATTTTTTTATGTCAGATAATAAAAAATAAAATAAACCAGCCATCATGGTTCTCAAACCATGCATAGTGTTAAGTTCCGAACTTAACTCAAGACTAGATGTCGCTACTAGTATATTAGAACGCGCTATCGGTTTTCTTCCTTGATTGGAGAAACTTGCACGGAGATTTTATTTTTTGCATTGGGTGATGCCCACACACCACAAATCAATTGTTATGACTGAATCCAGACAGGCAGGCACTCAGAAATACACGGATTTTTTTTTATACTTCTTCGCAACCAAACAAACGTACGGCCCACATGGAAAGTAGTTACCGTAGCCTATGGACGCCTGCAACACCAGAGGCATCACACGCACGCTGCCGACCCTGAGACATAAAGATGAAAAGCAGTATAAGCTTAGTAACAGGGTCCCGTTTGGCGCCCTTTGGTTACGGAACCCTAATGAATGCTTCAACAAAATGAGTACCTATGTAGAGAAGTGCAAAAGATGCAGAAAATGCATAAATGTTAATAATAGGTCGACTTAAACTGCTGTAATGTAAATAGTAGACTATCTAGCTTCTACCAGTATACCTATAATAACATCTTACCTACCTTCTTGTAACTTGATATATCCGGTTGATAAAAACGTTGATTCACCATCATATCACTCAGTTTAGCTAAGTTAAATCCTTACATAGTGTCCGGCCAATGACTAGACCCCTCCGTCTCCTCTCATGGATATCGTAAAAGCCGATTAAAGGAATTACACCAGAGGATGCCCACCTGATGGAAAGTAGTTACCATAGCCTATGGACGCCTGTAACACAAAATCATCACATGCGCGTTGCCGACTCTTTGAGAGTGAAGAACCCCATACTGTAGTCAGTAGAGAAAACTTTCGAAACTTGCAATGGGGACCATAATCACCACGCTTGGCAGGCGGATTGGTGATCGCAGTATTGGTGTCGATTACTCAGGTGGATGCAGACTGGCCATCCACTGACGTAATCCCTTTTACGACATCTACAGGAGTTAGATGAGTCCTATTCGACCACCATGGCTCTAAAACTTTATTACATCATACAAAACACTCACTTTTATATTTACCTTGCAAATAATGATATCAGACTAATGTTTTCAAGAAAAAAAAACTGCATAGATCGTTGAACGATAAAAAATGCAACGGCTGATAAAAAATGCACTGTAAGTCTCTTATCGTACGATAAGTTCAGCAACCTGAATGCGTTGGCAAAACCGTTGGTTTTTGCCTTTTTAATAGGTACCGTGGTGTGTCCAGCCTTAGATAGTAAATAGACCCCTCCATTCCTCCCTCCTCCCGTGGATATCGTAAAAGCTGACTAAGAGATGGGGATGGGCAGCAACCTGAGTATGAATACTGCAATCACAAATTCGCCGGCCAAGCATGATTATGGCATTTCCCCCTCCATTGTATTTAAAGGGGGAGGCTTTGTCTGGTAATGGACATCTAAAGGTTTTTTTTTTGTTGTTATTTTAGGGGTAAGAAAGTGGAAATTCATCAATTTTAGACTCATTACTTATATGTGTCACACAGCCTGTTAGCATTCCAAATTTCAGAACTATGAGGATACTGGAAGTTACCCTAGAGGTTATAAATTTTTACGATTTCCATACAAAAAGTTAGACATTCCTTGCTATAAATATTATCTTTTTAATGCATTAAGTTGCCTTTTATATTTCTATACATTTCAACTTGATAACTTCCGTTTTGATCGAGTTATTATCTTTAGACAGACTGACAACAAAGTGACACCCCTAATGTTATGTTAAAGAACTCCCTTTTCCTTATTCGAACTCCATTATTTGTGGTCCATTATGTGTGAGAGCTGTCAGGCTAAGTAGTCAGCCAGCCTAAATCCGTCCAGAAGCACAGACGTTTCCTGGGGTCTTTGCAGGCTTCGGATTTATTCACGTTGAGCTGCTGCTGCCACGTATTCTAGGGCTACGTGGGCAGTCGATTCTTCTTCGGTCAGACACCCCCTACAGTGGGTACCAAGTGACAAACCTGTAGCGCGGACCCCTACGGTTCTGTTTTTTCCTGTTGAGGTACCCTAACCCCCGAATTCATAATTATTTTTTAAACCCATTTTAGTCAAAATAGCTTTTGTCTTGTTTTGACGTATGTCATTTTACATCAGAGAGAACGAAACAGAAGCTAAAATAGGTTTAAAAAATGATTATGACAAGCATTAAAATATAGATATTGGTATAAATCATTAAACGAATCACGTCTAAATTCCAACTGTTGATGTTAATAAGCTTTCTCACAATCCTACACAAAAATCAACTTAACGTGGGCAGCCAGATATTAGTTTTGATCACGAGAATAAAACGTTTGATTTACGCAAGCTTTTCGTACTTAATACGTGGCTTAAAATCTAATACCGGGATACTCACGTAATCAGTCTTCTTTATAACATCCTCCACAGTCAGTTTTCACCTAACTATTTCAAATAACGTTTCCCTCCCCGCTTTCCTCATGACTGCCCCTCTCGTTCCTCGCAACATCTTTTACTCTTGCCCCTGTCCATAAGACCACTTTTTATACGGACTCTTTTACATCTAAGATCATCACATAATCTTCTTCTAGCGACACCTGCTCATAGCACATCTTTTTGGGATAGCTCTTTTTCGGTCGAGGTTGTGAAGTTATGGAATATGCTTCCGTTTGATATTAAGAATGTTGACTCCAAAGTGTGTTTTAAAAGGCTGACTCGTGAGCTTAAAAAACTGTATACATCATTTTTATTTTTTTTCTTTTTCGTTCTTCCAGATTTTATTATTTAAGTTATATCGTCGTAAGATATATAGTCTATGTATTTTATTTATTTATTTTTGTGCTTTTTTTAGTTTTCATTGTGTTAGCACGCCTTAATTGTTACCACCTTCTTGGTTGGCAGGTAGAAAATGACTTTGGCATTATGCCCTCCATTTGTACTTTTACTTTTAGTTTTGTGTGCAATAAAGTATATACAATACATAATATAACATAACACCCAAAAATCACATACATAGTCCTGCTAGTCATGCTGCATATTCTCTATCTCAGTGACTAACGTTTGATAAGTACCTAATATTACCATAAATTGCAAATTCTTAATGATAGTTTTGAGCAATTGGTGGTCATTTTACTTGTCAAACGTTAGTCACTGACTGACTTTCAGCTAATGAATCTCAAAATACTTGAGACCACCAAAAGCAAAAGCAGTGACAAGCCAAATAAATAACTTTTCATTTAACCAAAAACCGACTTCCGCCATTGTATTCGACTAAATATTCGGATGAAAAAAATTATGAAAAAACCATAGTGGTGAAAGGGTTATGATACTTTCTGAATGCAAATGCAGGTTTGTTGCTGAAAATATCAAAATCGCCATATGTATGCCTACAATATTTGAGGAGTTCCCTCAATTCCTCATGGATCCCATCAGCAGAACTGAATTCTGAATGATATGCGGTAACAAACATTAAACAAAAAAAAATACAACCGAATTGAGAACCTCATCCTTTTTGTGAAGTCGGTTAAAAAAAAGTTGTTTTGAGATAATCGAATGACTTTTATGTCACTTTGCACGATACACTCTTCAACTTTGGTCGTCGACGACCTCAATGGCGCAGCGGGAGAAGGTTCGCCAGCGACACCAGGAGGTTGCGGGCTCGATTCCCGCCTCGGAACAAATATTTGTACGATCTGCAGATCATTGTTCCGGGTGTTCTCGGTTTTTTCTATGTATAATACAAAAATATTCTATTTAATGTATTGTATTAAGTATATCAGTTATCTAGTACACATAACACAAGCTCTGCTTAGCTTGGGGCTAGATAATGTTGTGTGAAATGTCCAGCATTTATTTATTTATTTACTTTCCTGCAGTCGGGTAAAAATACATACAATTAAATGGCCTGCGCGCGCATTATTATAATATTCAACACTTGTAACGATTGCAGGAGCTTATGACCGATATAAGAACCTAGGTAGTGCAATATCCTAGGGTTAATGATTTGTGAACGCTTATCCTATCAGTTAAATCTATTATACGTTTTAAAGAATGACTAACTTATAAGTTTGTGAAATGTGGTGAAATAGAAAGGATATTATGTTTTTAGGTTGTACATGGTTGCCAGTGGTTAACATTATAAAGGTAGGGAAGTCGGTGGATGGTGGCGGCTTAAGACCGTTCGTTGTCGCATTCTAGGGGGTAGGCCTATGTCCATCAGTAACATAACACCCAACAGTCACATACAAAGTCCTGATCCCACAGGATTCCCTGTGTCATGGGTATAAGGAAATACGAGTACCATGATAAAACAACACCCAAACTCGGAACAAATATTTGCAGATCATGTAAACATTTGTCCCGTAGCGGGAATCAAACACGCATCTTTTTGCGTCTTACAGGCCATAATTAAAGATTAAATAAAAAAAATGCCATTATGTACCTAAAAAAATATAAAAAACTATGCGTTTCCCAAATTTCTCTGTGTCGTGGGTATCACGAACTACGAGTACCATGGTATCATAATACTCAGACGTGGAACAAATATTTGTAGATCATACAAACATTTTATTGAACGAGCGAAGCGAGTTCTCTGAGTCAAGTTGGAAGAATCGGCGTTTGTAGGTATGTATGTATGTATGTATGTTTGTCCGATGAAAACTTCCAAACCGTTAATCCGATCTTCATGAAATTTGGTATGGTGGTAGATAGTATTGGTACAATTTGTAGGTAAGGTTATGAGCTATATCGGTCCGGGGATTGCTGAGATATTGGGGTCCAAGAGGGGGTAAAAAAAATAAAAGTGAGACAGTCAGATCAAGTGGGGTGTCTAATGAATGCGCTTTAGTTGGACATTTCAAAACTATTTTTAATAAGTATTTAAACTTAGTAGTTTCCGAGATATTAGGGAAAATAAAAAACGCAAAAATCAAAAATTCTAGGGTACTTCCAGCAGTCCCACAATGCTGAAATTTGGTATGCTTGTGGCTTTTGTGTCACATTTACAGGAAAAAGTCTGAAATTGAAGAAATTAGAAACCTGAACCTTAAAAAACGATAACCAATATAACATCCATTGTTGACCCCCCGTTCCTAGAAATTTGAATGACATTGGAGTTCTATGTTTTCGTCAAAAGGACGTTATCAATTAATTCGTCAAGTACTTTAAATACTAACAGGTATGTAGTATTTACGCCCTGTTGCTTAGTCCTATTCAAAGGCTATTTCGATGATGTGTAGAAAAATTACCTATAGAGGTTAAATTTTTTTCTCTGTAAATGTTTTTAGAAATCGCTTAGAAGGGTAAAGAAAGTAAAATATGCAAAAAAATATCTCGAAGATACTTCAAGTTCTCTGGTAATGCTGAAATTTATTATTTACTAGTTGCGCCCCGCGGTTTCACTCGCGTGAATAATGATGAAAATTGATGATGATGATGATGATGAAAAGTAGCCTATGTGTTAATCCAGGGCGTAAAGTATCTCCATTCCAAATTTCACTCAAATCCATTCAGTAGTTTTTACGTGAAAGAGTAACAAACATTTCTCACAAACTTTCGGGTTTATTAATATTAGCAGGAAGTATATTTTGTTCTACGGGGAGAAGTCGAAAATTGAGGATTTTTTCTTTGTAATCCATTTTTAGATTAGAGAACTTAAATCTTTAAAAATTAGGTAGCAAAGCTACAACTAGATGACACTGCTTAGTTAAAAAAACCTTTTTTCTTGCTTCACAAAATCTCTTTCATATCAGAGAAATTGACTCGATAGTTTTAGATTTCTGATGGATCATCCATACCAACATACTTACATAGCCGTTAAATACAAAACCCTTTCTTCCTCTCTTAAATTAGTCGGGCTGATAAAGGTGTCATCGCGAGGGCTCAGTTCGGGGCGAACCACTAGTATATTTTATTACGGTATTTTTCTATGTATATTAAAAATATCTATCTATGTAATGTATTGTATTAAGTTTATCAGTTATCTAGTACCCATAATTACAAGCTCTGCTTATATCTTGGGGCTAGATAATGTTGTGTGAAATGTCCAGCATTTATTTTATTTTGTCTTGCAGCGGGAATCGAACCCGCAACCTCTCGGATCTCAGCCGACTACTCGCCCGCCACACCACAGATGTTGTCAAAATAAATAGTAAAGTCATATTAAATGGTATATACATGTACCCCTAAATAAAAGTCCTTACCTATTTTCTTTCGCTGGTCAAGACTGGTGCTTTCGTTGATGATTCCCAACAGTGGGAACAATTGTAGTGATCAAGAAGCCAGTGAAAACAAAATAATCAATGAGAAGACAGCTCGCGTTTCACTTTTCAAGCCTCATTCAGTGGCATTCAAAAATTTTCAATACAATAGTTTTTGTTATAAACTGGGTTGCAAATGACGTAACAAGGAAGCGAGACATGTTTCTTCTCATTTTGCACGCTGTGGCGTAAAATGAATGCAATTTTAAGATGATTGTACAGGTTGATTTATTATCTGTGCAGTAGTAAGTTGAAGATCAGCCCCCCCCCCATTTCTTTAACTGAAAATCACTCGGTGATTACTAGGCTCTTTAGTAGTGCTATTAACATTTGGCTAACATGCGCATCGCGACAAAATGTTGTCGTAGCATTATCTCGTGCTGAGACAAAATTTATTTATTTATTTATTTAATGTGTTCACAATACAGATCAATTAAGCAAAATAAATTACAATCAAATAAAAAAAATAAAAAGCACTTTCGGGCAATTCCAATTCCGGGACAGGTAAAAGAATAATTTCGCAATTATTGTCTCGATTTATTTATTTTATTTTATAGTTTGATGCATATAAACATTAACAATTCAGAACATTTCAGTTCAGATCTAGATTCGTAATTAAATATGTAAACAGGACAAAGTTACAGTGTTGGATATTTATAAACCCATAAACGGGGCACTAAAAAAATTAAACATTGGTAAGATATGTCTCTTTATCACCGTTCGTTTTCCCTAACATGGCCGCCAACCTAATTTGGATGTTTTTTTTATCACTCTGTTGATGCGTTTCAGAAACCCCCAAAATATTTATTATTTATGTTCTTAATGTTTTTTGTTTAATTTATCACGGTGAAGCAGCCGCTTGGTCTGACAAAATTTGACAAATATTTTTTTCTACAATTTGTTAGTTAGTATATCAAAATTACACCTCCTGTATAGTGTTGCGTTCCGGTCTACTTGCCCAGTTGTTTGCGGTCGGTTATGTAACACCCCGTAGCAATGCAATAGACTATTTTATTAATTCTCCGATCGTTAAACCTGTTTTTTGAATATTGTATATTTTTTGCCTTCATTTAGTTTTAGAAGAAAATTGATTTTTCATGCTAAGTTTAATTTTGGATATTGGCAATTTATCACTCATAGTAGACCTCCTTGTAAATCCATACCATATTTATTACTGCCGCCAATCATCTTTATGTCGGGTCTGGTTTAACAACCAGACCCGACATTTTCTTTGGTATCATGGTACTCGTAGTTTCTGATACCCACGACACAGGCAATAATATGACTAACAAACAATTTTGCACGCCTGCGTGCAGGCTGAATACAGTGACTAAATTAATTATAAGACCTGACATTTTAAAATAAGTATTCTTGCAAATAAATGATTGATTTGATTTGATAGTACAGGCAAATTAGCAAAAAGCGTGGACCTAAGTCGTGTAGTCGTGGATTCTTATGGAAACGTTAGATAACACGAAAAGAAGCTTATCCTAGGTTTGCACCGTTTCTGGCGCATACGGAAGGCTTTTAAATATTAGGTACAAACTTAAAAAGGCCGTAAATTTTAAAATAGAAAGAAATTACTTGATGCAAGTTAAATTACGTATAGAGAGACTGTCTTAGTGCATTGCGATTTTAATAAAAATCACGTGCATGTAGGGAACACAGTGTTGAACAAATGCATGTTCCGTAAAAAAAAACCAGTATACAACTTCCGGCGGATGTAGTACTAATTAAATGAATAAGTTTAAGTTTAAGTTTTAAGTGGTGTATAGTCGTAATTTTTCTAAAATGAATAAGTTTAAGTCAATTTCCAGAACTACATTAATTTTCCCCGAAGTAGAGCGACAATAAAATATGAAAAAGTGCCTTCCGTGAGACGCACCATGGTGCAAACCTGGTAATGTATTTCGAACATTTTTCTGATAAGTCTATCAATTTGCACCGACTACCTTAATTTTCCCGGAGCCGTAATAACCACAAAAAAATTTTTTGTAAATGATTTTTTTTTGTATGTTCCGTATGTCGGATTTAAAAAATACTTGGTGCAAATGTAGATCATAACGGTTCAAAGTCTATGCCAAATTGCACCGACTACTTCTATTTCCCCCATTAAGTTAGGTTTTCACCCTATTTCACCCTGTTCCGGGGGGTGAAATTACTGATGCTTATTATTAGAGGTGATTTTTAAGCCATACAAAATAATTAGAAAAGTTTTCATGACTACATCTAATTAGTTCCACACTTTTGCAAAAAATCACCTAATTTGACTGTACTATGATTTGAGGGAATCCTAGAGTGGGATCAGGACTATGTATATATATGTGACTGTTGGGTGTTATATTCACAGCAGTTATTTGGTGAGTAATTATTGTACTCAGGTAAGTACATTAAACACAGTGAATGAACTCAAATTAGCTTTAATTCCTCTGAAACAAAACTCAGCAAAATTCGACAAAGACGATTGTTCTCGGAAAATTTGATTCAAAGAAAATTATTTTAAAGAATTTATTCATTATAAATTAGTCATCACCTACCTATAACCTGTACTTAAGGGAGTACCTAACGCAAAATACAAATCGTAGTTTGACCTGAGTAAATCAAGTACAAGTTTGCCGTGGTGTGTTTTTTTTATACTAGTACTAGTGCGGTACTTGGCAAGCAAACAAGCACACGGCCTAGCTGATGGAAAGAAGTTACTGTAGCCTATATGAACGCCTGCAACACCAGAGGAATCAAACCCGCTCTACCGAGCCTGAGACATAAAGATGAAAAGTCTCATGTGCCTGTAATTTCACCGGTACCAGAATCCTTCAAACTGAAACACAGCAATGTGTGCACTACTACTTGGCGGCAGAAATAGGTACGATGGTAGTACTTCCCCGGACGAACTCTTACTCAAGAAGTTCTACTACTAACAAAACTACTGTGTACTAACTACTATGTCTGGTCTATGAATAGAACCCTCCTCCTCCCGTGGATGTCGCAAAAGCTAACTAAAGCATTACATCAGGGGATGGGCAGCAGCACCCATCTGAGTATTCAACACCAATACTCCGATCACCAATCCGCCTGCCAAGCGTGGTGATTAAGGCAAATCCCCACTATATTATCTTATATTCCCAGCGTACCCCAAATTAATTCAATTTCTGGCGTTGTCACGAGTGGAGGCGATGGCACTTCTTCTCCCAAAGTCCCGTGGGGCCAGATAGGTGGGGCACGCCGGGTATATACCCATTCTATGGGGACGGCCTTGTCCAGCAGCGAACGTCTACAGGCTGATTATGATGATGATGATGATGTTGATGATGACAGTTCCTAAATACGGGTTCAGTGGCTGTGAAATTAATATCAAAATGCAATTCAAATCAGTTGGGTTCAGTTGGGTTTTGTTTAACTTTTATGTCATTTATGAAACACTGCTTCTCGAAGGAACGGCGACAGCTCTACAAAGTCATGTCCTCCTAGTACTTTGGAATGAAACTCGCGCATTGTACTCAACAAACATTTTGTACACAAGACTAATTGCACTAAAGAACTTCTACGTTCTATGCGATCCTAATAATGCACATCTCCACGATGGTATTCGAATGTTAGTCTAGTTCACCCATCGTTGTTGTCTGTTGTCCTGGTACTTAAGTTTGAAGATCGTTAATAATGATTGGCTTTTGATTTCGTTTGGATGGCGAGCGTGGATATTACTGGCTGTAATTGTAACCTTTTACCATTTATGTGCTCCTAATGGCTATATAGAGCATATTTTGTCTCTTGTGAAAGAGTTCGTCCGGGGAAGTACACCGTACCTATTTCTGCCGCCAAGCAGCAGTGCTCGCAATTGAAGGGTATATGCCGGTGAAATTACAGACACATGAGACTTTTCATCTTTATGTCTCAGGGTTCGCAGCGCGCGTTTGATGCCTCTGGTGTTACAGGCGTCCATAGGCCTATAGTAACTACTTTCCATCAGTCGTCGTTTCAACTTGGTGGGCCACAAAGTCTACATCCCCTTTCCACCAGGTGATATGAAAGTTTATCTTGCACAGTGGTGATTGATGAAGGCTGAACTACCCGGAAGTCCTGTTGGACTCATCACTGATCCATAGAGCCTTATCATCAAAGAATCGCGGCAGCCGACACTCGGTCGTCGAACCATCGGCCTTGCACGTGCCGAGTGCAACGCACGACATCTTGGAACTTTGTATATCTACCTGATAGTGCAAAAAATACTTCATCATCATCATTATGTTTGGACTAACAAGTGACTACCCACTTGTAGAATCTCCTCACAGATCTGAGTAGGTACTGAGTACAGATCTGAGTACAATAAAGTGATTTTTGTGAGCCTGTTTTTTAATGGGATTATTTTGTTACTATCCTAGAGTTTTTGATATCTGGAGGGCGATTACTTAATTCTATTGCTATTGATTTCAATCGATTTCTATTGTTGTTTCTATTTGAAATTACGACAATGCGATTACCTAATTTACGCAGTCTTGTTGCAATTAACCTTTGTAAGCAAAATGCATAAATTGATTAGTCGCAAGAGCGTCATTTCGAATAGAAACAGTATTGAAATCGATTGAAACCAATAACAACAGAATTACGTAATCGCGCCACTGAGCTTATGATTTTTTCCCCATTCGAATAAGACGTTGCAGATTTCTTGAATTGCTTGAAGTTGGAAGCACTTTGTGAACATGTTTTAACATGTTTAAACCAATGTGTCAATAATCCGGTCAACAACCCTGGAATCCAACTCCATAAACCTAAGTTTGTATAGGTTCTTCAGCATTATAGATCAACAAATCAATTATAGATATTTTATTTACTTAGCAGTACAAAACATAGCTTTTCATTTAAAAAACCGACTTACGCCATTGTGTTCGACTAAATATGTGGATGAAAAAAAAATTATGAAATAAATATAGTGTGTAGTGTGTACTTTTTGAATGCAAATGCTTGGTTTGTTGCTGAAAATATCAAAATCGCCATATGTATGCCTACAACATTTGAGGAGTTCCCTCAATTCCTCATGGATCCCATCATCAGAACTGGATTTTGAAAAAAATGGGACCAATCTGGAAGTATATCTAATCAAATAAAAAAAGAATTTTCCAAATCGGTTCATAAACGCCGGAGATTAAAAGCAAAAAAAAAATACAACCGAATTGAGAACCTCCTCCTTTTTTGGGAAGTCAGTTAAAAACCTATCAAAAGCTAGTAAAAACTATGATCCACAATCACCAGCGGGTTTACAATGCGCCGGCGCACAGTGCGTTGACACCGCTGCAGTTTTGGAGATGTTGTCGCTAGATACGGCCTTGAGGTTTACGCTTAAGTTTTTATAGTATAGGCAGAGCAGATTTGTTGTTAGGCCCTTAAATAGATATGCCCAGAAAATAGTCAAGTGCAAGGCAGAAGTTCGTCCTGTATAATGTGACGGGAAGCTAATTTTGCGACAGCGTAATGCGCCGGCGCACAATGCGTTGACACGACACTGCTGCAGTTTTGGTGGTCGGATATCGATTGCTCTGAGATGGTTATTGTCCCAGAATACATTATTAGGTACCTACATAATTGAGGTTTTATGTTCATGATACATTTTTATAGCCGTAATTATTTCTGCTGCCAAACAGTAGTGCTCGCATTGCTGTGTTTCGGTTTGAAGGGTGCCGGTGAAATTACAGGTAAATAGGGTTACCATATCTCAGGATTTGTCCTGAGATCTCAGGATAATTAGGCTCTCCACAGGATTGCGGCCGGATTTCGGAAATCTAAGTAAATCTGAGGATTTTTGGAATTTTCAATAAGATTAGAGTAGATTTTTCAGATCTTTTTCATTACAAAAACAAATAATACTATATCTTCTTTTTAGAGGGACTAATTTAAAAATCAACTTTTGATAATGGGAATTGCTCAAATAAAATCAAGACTTTTAATCTATGAAACATATTATAATCATCAGTTTTATCATATTTATTTTTCGATAATACCATTTTAAGGAAAATTTTGTCTTTTAAATAGCTTTAAATTACGTTAGTGAGAGGATTCGTAAAATTAGAGAAAATCTCAGGATTTTTCAATAGAAATCAAGTTTTTCTCCGGACTTTTAAATCTATCTGGTAACCCTAGGCACATGAGACTTTTCATCTTTATGTCTCAGGGTCAGCAGCGCGCGTGTGATGCCTCTAGTGTTGCAGGTATCCATAGGCTACAGTAGCTGCTTTCCATCAGGTGGGCCGTATGATTGTTTGCTTAGCTAGTTGTATATAAAAAAACTAGGCAGAGTTTACCAAAGATGCTATTTTTTTATGGACAGTTTTGATAACTGGCCGTAAAGACAAGCTCAAAGTCACGCGTGGGCTATGGAGAGAGCTATACTAGGAGTTTCACTACGTGATAGAATCCGATACGAGCAAATCCATAGAAGAACTAAGATCACAGACATAGCCTCTCAGAATTAGCAAGTTGAAGTGGCAATGAGCAAGGCATATAACTCGCAGAACTGACAATCGTTCGGGAATAAAGGTTCTCAAGTGGCGACCATAAACCAGACGACGCAGAGGAAGGCCCTCCATTCGATGGACTAAAGACATTATAAACGACACAGGAAGTCGGTGGATGGCGGCTCAAGACCATTCGTCGTGGCATTCTAGGGGGGAGGCCTATTTCTAGCAGTAAAATTCTACATGCTGATGATGATGATGTTTACACTAGGTCTCATCAGTGTCTTGTTTATTAACCGACTTCACAAAAAGGAGGAGGTTCTCAATTCGGTTGTATTTTTTTTTAATGTTTGTTGTCATATCCCCGGCGTTTACGAACCGATTTGGAAAATTCTTTTTTACTTCCAGATTGGTCCCATTTTTTTCAGAATCCAGTTCTGATGTTGGAATCCATGAGGAATTGAGGAAACTCCTCAAATATTATAGGCATACATATAGCGATTTTGATATTTCAACAACAAACCAAGCATTTGCATTCAGAAAGTATCATAACTCTTTCACCACTATGGTTCTTTCATAATTTTTTTTCATCCAGATATTTAGTCGAATACTATGGCGGAAGTCGGTTTTTTAAATGAAAAGTTATTTGTTTATTGGTCTTTCTACAGAATCCGTGTTGCATTACACCATACGTCAGTGAAGTCAGTTAAGGCTCGAGAAGTTGAATAGCTATGACTGAAATCACGACACATTTTGAATATTTTGAGGGGGGTTGGAACCACCAAACCCCCCCCCCCCCAGGCTACGCCCATGGTAGGTTCATTTAAGGGGACACACAATCAAATAATATTAACAATTGAACAGCTAATTTTCACACTGATTTTCACGCGATGCTAGCATGTTCATGGTATCACTGGTTCTATTCTGGTGGTATTATAAGGGTTGATGACGTGAAATAGATGTATCTACTCTAGTACCTACTTATGGGAGCGAAATTATTTGTATGTCATAATGTATAACTGAGTATATTGGACGTGTGAATTATGACCACCAATGTAAAATTACCATATTCAAAACAAATAAAATCTATCTTTATGTTCCTCCGTTTGTATGGAAATGGTGGTCCTGAAGTGGCCCTCATACAGTTGTGGTTTGCAGATAATCAGCTAACTTTTCAGTTCGTCCCAAACAATAACAAAAAGCAAGCCGGTACTTTCCTAAGTACATAGATAGTGCATCGTCCGGGCCAAGGGCCTGTAGGGCTTTGCCCCCGACCCGGTGAAAGTACCATTTGGAGGCATCTCGCTTATTTGGTTCATTCACTTCGGGATGGCACACCGAGCTACATGGAGTAGGAGGAAAGTAAATGAAGTAAATGTTTTGAGAAAACTTTTTCAACAGACTTCAAAAAAAGGAGGAGGTTCTTAATTCGACTGTATCTTTGTTTTTTAACCGACTTCTATTATCGGCATTTATGAACCGATTTGGAAAATTCTTTTTTTATTTGAATAGATATACTTCCAGATTGGTCTCATTTTTTTCAAAATCCAGTTCTGATGATGGAATCCATGAGTAATTGAGGGAACTCCTCAAATATTGTAAGCATACATTAGTGATTTTGATATTTTCAGCACCAAACCAAGCATTTGCATTCAAAAAGTATCAAAATCCTTTCACCACTCTTCACCATGGTTCTTTCATCATTTTTTTCATTCAAATATTTAGTCGTATACAATGGCAGAAGTCAGTTTTTTAAATGAAAAGTTATTATGTTGACTTGAAATATAATAACTTTATATATAAACAAACGCTTTTTTCCCTGAAAGGATAAGCTGAGCCTCAAAAGGCCTTTTTTCACCGTGGGTTGCATAATCGCAGAAATATAGACGTGACAAGTGGTGAGCTCATTGCCGCCATTGCTTTCCACACCCAACTCGGCTAACTTTCTTCCAGTAATAACACCTCCTAAATAAGCCAGCAGCCAGGACAAATCTTATACGGTGCAAATAGGTCCATTGAGGATCTGCCTACCCCTTTGGGATCATGTTAATGTGGATTATGTATTTTGATTATTGGCAGTGCAAAGGTGCCTATTTAATGTGGTTACCGCAATGTTTATCACGTAGTGAAACTCGGAACATAGCTCTCTCCATAGTTTGCTGCATGAATTTTTGCATGAAACCAATAGTTAGTGACCATATACATTATAATAATATATAATTACTAAAACCTATTGAGCAAAAAATAGTTTCATTTTATTAATACAAAAGTCTCTATAACTGCCTCTGTTCCAAATTTCCAAGGCTTTCGTCGGAAGAAAGCTTGGAAAGTGATAGTGGAATGCTGGCGCTTGCGCATCCCCCCTCCCCTTCATAGGGTAAAGGGGGGATTTGGGAGCAATGCCTCGGGACCTCTGTTTGGGAAAATAGAAAAAGTATGATACTTTTGATTTTAGGCAATTTATTGTGTGGGATGAAAATGAAAACGGTTTTTTGAATTCGTTTGAATAGAGTGTACTTTATCCAAAACATGCATTAAGAAGTCATTTTAATTGTGTTTTATTTCTTGTTCAGTTCGCAGGAAGTCGGTGGATGAAGGCGGCTCAAGACCGTTCGTCACGGCAGTCTAAGGGGGTAATCTATGCCCAGTAGTGGACTTCTACAGGCTAATGATGATGAGTGGTCCTCATCTGAGGTCTTAGATTTGGGACACAATCAGAATTTCAAATGCTAGTCATACTAAATACAGTTTTTTTTAAAAGTGTTGCTATGTTGTCTAGAATAAATCTTCAAAATGATTGGTGTCAATTCTGAAATAATTTTCAGTCGTATATCTACATAAATCATAGCGCGTTCATGTCTTTTGTATGAGAAAATGTCGATGACCTCAGATCATCTTCATCATCATCATAAACAGCCTGTAGAAGTCCACTGCTAGACAAAGGCCCCTAGAATGCCACGACGTACTGTCTTGAGCCGCCTCCAGCCACTGAATTCCTGCGACGTTTATAATGACTTTAGTCCATCGGTATAGGGCCACAAAGTAAAAAGTGGTGCTTTTTATATTTTGAGGTCGCGTCTTCTTGTGATCAGAAAGGACATACCCCTTGCGAGTAATAGTTAGTTAGATAAGATAAATCATTTATTACCAGAAAATACAGTACAGTACAGAAATATACATGGAACACTATGGAATATTATGGATTTCTATAAAAACCAGAAACTATGGCCCCACACTAGGCTCTAGGCCCGTGTCGTGGCTAGTTAGTTAGTTCATAGTTATTTATTCCAAAAAACAAAATACATTGCATGCAGAAATCAGTTAATATACAGCGTCGTCCTGTTTGTGGTCGCCACTCGAGAACCTTTATTCCCCAACGGTTGTCAGTTTTGCGAGCTATATGGCCTGCCCATTGCCACATAAACTTGGCTAGTTCGATGATCAAAAGAAAGGTAAGATAAAGGAAAAAAGATAAAGAAAATATGGAACATGTAATATGAAAGGACTTTCAGTTTACAGGAAAATCGAAGTTTTTTTTTATGATACTTGGCAAGCAGACAAGCTTACGGCCCACCAGATGGAAAGCAGTTACCGTAGCCTATGAACGCCTGTATCACCAGAGGCATCACACGCGCGCTGCCGACCCTGAGACATAAAGATGAAAAGTCTCATGTGCCTGTAATTTCACCGGCACCCGTACCCTTCAAACCGAAACACAGCAATGCGAGCACTACTGCTTGGCGGCAGAAATAGGTGGTAGTACTTCCCCGGACGAACTCTTTCACAAGAAGTTCTACTACTAACAAAACATCATCATCATTAGTGAACATCCTAAGTCTTTAAATTCCTACGGGAATCGGAAAATATTTGCAAACAAAAATGCGGCAGTCTAACTTGTAGGTACGCAACCTTCCAGACCGGTTTTTAGGGTTCCGTACCCAAGGGTAAAATGGACCCTATACTAAGGCTCTGTCCATCCGTCCGTCCGTCCATCTGTCCATCTGTCACCAGGCTGTATCTCATGAACCGTGATAGTTAGACGGTTGAAATTTTCACAAATGATGTATTTCTGTTGCCGCTATAACAAAAAATAATCAAAAAAATAATTTAATACATATTTAAGGGGGCTCCCATACAACAAACGTCATTTTTTTCCGTTTTTCTAGAATACGGAACCCTTCGTGTGCGAGTCCGAACTCGCACTTGGCTGGTTATATTATTCCTTTTTTCAGTATTTTTCACAGACAGATTTTTTTATAACTTGTTTGTTTCAGTAACACGAAGACTTGATTGAAGGAAAACTGATTACAAGGATTTCTATAAATACTTCCTTTAAACTTCACTACCGGTAATTTTCTTTGTCTTTACTGAAACTATTAACAATGATTATGATAATTACTCTATTTATGTACTAATTTGTATTGTCAAGGGCTACAGTTTACTTCAGTTATCATCGCCTGTAATGTTCCCACAGCTGGGACTTGGCTCAGTCTTGTCTACCGAGAATGTAAAGCCTGTATCTACAAGACGTATAGTTAAGGTGAATCATCTCGCGTGTGGCGCAAAATTGTGTTTGTTGCTTGTCACAGCTCATCAACACTTTTTGAGATAGCGAAAACAGGTTTTGCGAAAACTAAGAGACCCAACATACATGTTTTAAATGATAGTATCTCATAAATATCCTTAGTTAAGCTACGGATATCCCAGAACCAAAGAAACACTAAAAATCATTGAACAATATTCGTAGGTAAACTAATATCTTTATGAGATACTAACTAAAACATGTGTGTTGGGTTTCCTAGTTTTCGCAAAATAAGTTTTCGCTATCACAGGAAGTGTTGATGAGTTGTGATGAGCAAAAAACACGATTAAAAATAGCATTTGTCTTGTTTTGATGTATGACATTTTACATTAGAGAGATCAAAACAAAAGCTATTTTAACTAAAAAAGTTATAGAAAATGATTATGAGACAGACCGTAAGTATATAAAGAAAAGTAAATTATATTAAAAACTTGTTGTAGGTACTTTCGACCATAATGATAGCTAATTAATAATACATTTGAAAGGGTAGTTTTGTACAGTTTAACCTAGAACAATTACCAGCTTGAATAGGAACGTTGATGTTTCATGTCAGTAGATGTCCTTTTCACAGATGATGTATTTTTGTAACCGCTATAACAAAATATACTAAAAACTAGAATAAAATAAATATTTAAGGGGGCTCCCATACAACAAACGTGATTTTTTTGCTAATTTTTGCTCGATTTTGATAACATACATATGGAAGACATAGAGAGGGAGCGTAGGGCATTGGCGGTCAGATGTAATATGCTGGCACGCAGGTTTTCTCGTTGCAGTAGGCAAGTGAAAATAACTCTCTTCAAAGCCTACTGCCAATCTTTTTACACGAGCAGTCTGTGGTTCAGCTTTACTCAGAGATCGCTTAATGCCCTGCGCGTCCAGTATAATAATGGTTTTAGGATGCTGATGGGACTGCCTCGCTTCTGCAGTGCATCTACAATGTTTGCGGAGGCTAGGGTTGATGGTTTTCACGCCATCATCCGTAAGAAAACTGCCTCATTGCTCAGCAGAGTGCGCAGCAGTTCCAACAGCATCCTGCGGGTCATTCCTGATCGTTACGATCTGCCAGTAATGAAGGCTTTTGTTCGAATCCTGGTAGGCGTCTTGCTGGAGTCTGTTTGGTCGGGATTCGGATAAAAGTTTTTAATTACCTGCTTCCAGTTACTGTCTGACGGCTGTTATGTATTTTTTAACAAATAATTTAAGTGTACCTACTAACAAAAAATGGATTTTAAGTATCTGACTCAATAAATAAATTATTATTATAACGGCAACAGGTAGACGCTTGAAATATTCACAGAATATTAATTTATATTATTTACGTTTTTTTTGCCGTTTTTATAGAATGGTACGGAACCCTTCGTTCGCGAGTCCGACTCGCACTTGGCTGGTTTTTTTTTTCATTCACTTAGCATATATTACCAATAACCAAAAGTATCTCAACTGCAAGTAAATTGTCAAAAAAGGTGGGTCACAAAATGTATGGAAAGTCGCCGTCCTTCTTTCACTGGCCCAGTCATTTTAGCGTGAAGGCCCGACTATCGCATGAAACTACTCTTGCAGTCTGCTGCTTGCCTAGTAGGTTTTGGATAACTTGATATATTCATTAATAAGTTTATTTTAATTTATATAATAATGGTAACCGTACAACTCCTGCTGCTTGCTACAATCCTGGTATATTTGATATATTTCGATAACTCCTAGAGCATCGGAAGATACGATCGTATTTGTCAAACTGTCAAAAATGTTCAAAATTATTCTTTATTGATACTAATGCAAGTTCTATTTTCTAGCATAGCTCTCTTGGATAGCAGTCACCATTTCGCAATAAGATAATTATCAAGGAATTTTTATACTATTACCTATAAACTTTGATGAACAATATTCATCAAAGATTAAGGTTTATTGGGGTTTTGTGAAATCTATTACATTCAAAATATTTTTTTAATTTTATTAGTGACTAGCTGCCCGCGCGCGACTTCGTTCGCGTGGTCCCGGTGTTCCCGGTGGTCCCTGTAGCTAGGTTTGTATTAGAAAATATTTTTTTATTATTTTTCATTTTTATTTTTATGATTTTCATCTTTTAAACCTTCCCTAAACTACGACAAACATTTCAAAACCAAAATCACCTAAATCGGCCCAGCCGTTCTCGAGTTTTAGCCAGACAAACGAACAGCAATAGATTTTTATATATATATAAGAAGATAATCGCTACAAATATACAAGTTACAAATATTTTTATTATATTATTTGAATTATCAAATTAATAAATACATATTATTAAATGTTAATTATTAAGAAATTATTATTCAATCATGCCGTGGTGTGTCCGGCCTAGAATAGACCCCTCTTCTCCTCCCGTGGATGTGTAAAAGCCAATACACCAGGGTATGGGCAAGCATCATCTACCTGAGTAGGTACTCTACAATCACCAATGCGCCTGCCAAGAATATCAAATATCAAGAATTATCAAATCCATTTTAGGTGGTTCACCGAATCATCGAAAACATGTGCATAAAAGGATACTATTTGGGAGCGCACTAAATCCTTTCACCACACTGGTCAAGTAAGGCATGTAAGTAACACCTAACGCAGTGAAGAACCGAGAAAGTGAAACGAACGAACGAACTATTTCACAGGTAAATGAACTTGGAGTACCAGGCTCACAGAAATCAATAAGAGGTTTGATTCACTTCGTTTTCTAAGAGCAAAGTGTATGGAAAAAGACTCTCTGTGATCAGCCTTTCACGATACTGGTTATTTTTAATAAATTAAATACTTTTCAATGTACCTCAGAGAGACAAGGAAAGAACATTGGAAAGAATAGATGGAAAGATAGCCTCTTCCGTTTGATAATTCTTCCTCATGACTAGGAATTTAACAGGCATTTTAAATGCATCCTAGTGTATATGTATATACGGTTAATAGTTATACATATTTAGTAAGTTCATATACCAAGCTAACATAAACGCAAAGAGCTATCACACACACTATTAGAGGTAATTGTATGAGAACTCTCTCACGCGATCGGTCGCAGTGATTTTACATGAGACGGGCAAAAATGCCACATATGACGTTCGATCACTATGATGTGACCTATTTAATTAGTTTTTCTGAATTTTTATGTTAGGTAGGTATAGCATAAAGCAAAAAAACCAACCGAATTGAGAACCTCCTCCTTTTTTTGAAGTTAAAAATAAGCAATGTCTAAGTTTTATCTAATCTGGGGCCCAATTCTCTAACTAAAAAATAGTTAAAATAGAGTTCGGATCATATTTCGATCTTGCGTCGATGTCTTAAATGTCAGAAATATTATTTAGTTGTATTTTATGTCAGAGTATTCTCTAAACATAAAATACAACACTGTAAGTGTAATGTGATTATATCGAAACCGAAACTTGAACGATTCAAAGTTTTTCGATAGTTTTAGCTTAAGTAAATGGAGTCTCTCTTTACTCTTTGCAATTTTATAAATAACTATCCTATCCTTTCGTTAGCGCGTTCTACGATTTTGAAAATTTAGTCGCGACATCTAGTTTTGAATTTGGAACTAAGTTGCTCGGCCTTATTACAGAACATGAACTAAATCTGAATTTAGTCCAGGCGTACTAGTCTAGGATTAAATATCGACATTAGACATATGCGACTTTAAATACGAAAACAGATGGTTTGTTTTCCGAAATAAATTCTCGCGATACTTCGCAAATTTCCAAAGTATCAAACTGACGGATTGTGTCACATCACAATTGAGATGTCCAAATTCTTACCTCTAACAAGCAATCAACTGACAATTTATAGACCATTGCTAAACTAGGGGGCTGCCTGGTTTTAGATAAACCAGAGATAGTCCAAGCTTATGTCATTTTTGGCATATCTAGCTCGAAAGTTGCTTCTGGAAAACAAACCATCTGCTTTTGTATTACAGTCGTATATACCCTAGGTCGATATTTAAGCCTAGACTGGTAGTCCTGGTTTAAACCCAGACTAAGGACATTTTTTTATAAAAACACCATTATTAGTTTCTTAGTTTAACAATATGTAAATATTTATAATTCCTCCCCAGCCAGCCTCTCTTAAGCTCTTAAAGGAGGCTGGCGTGGTAAGTGCAAAGGTTGGTTGCCAACATGGACAGAATAATACAACATGCAAATAGCGGGATAAAAAGGCGGAAATCGGTTTTTTTTAATGAAAAGTTATACTTGTCAAACGTTAGTCGCCGAGTGACTTTCGGTCAGGGAATAGGGGGCGGGAAGTCTTGACCCCGAAAGGGCAGGGAAGTTTACCGGTACCGGTTTTGTACGCGAACGAAGTTTTCTTCTATTTTGGCTATTACTACATCAAACTCCATGAATTTTTGTACACATGATCACTAATATCTAGATACGTGGTGCTTCAGCTTTTAGTATAAAAAAAAAATTATGATTTGTAAACCATATAATTTTATAAGAAACTAATCTCAAATAAAATATAGCCAAATTAGAAGCAAAGGACATGTTCCAAAATGGCCTATATCGATGTACACCAGACAGAAAATGGCGAAACAGTCAGTGATTATTGTAAAAATACTTTTACTCTAATTTGAAGCATAATTTACTGCACAGAAATGTTTAAAATTCGTTTTTTTTTACAATGGTAACATATTTTCCTGAGCAGCCATGACAGGGAATGTTACGTTTATTGCTCTGTGGTTGCTTGCTTTATTCGTTCGTTGGGAGTAGTGTGACTACATAGAATGTGTTGCCTACGCTAGCTTTATTATATACGATCATCACATCAGTACAAGTTCTTCAATTCAACATTTCGATTCTACGCGAAAATATTTTCCTTGCTCCAAGACTTTGGAGCCAAGACGCGAACGAAATGCAGTTCTGGTCAAAGTTGTCAACAGCTGTCGAAACATTTTACCACAGAGTAAATTGTATCCGCCATCATTTTTTGTCTTGTGTTGCTCTCCGTGAGAAAGTTATTTTAGGAACCTGCATTAAATGAGGCGAAATAATCAAAAAATTACAATGGGAAATCGTTTTACATATATATAGCCACGTTTACACAAGTGTACACCGACAGGGGCTAGGCTCCATACATCTTGGAACAACACCTTTGTTCGCGTGCTAAAAGGCGTAAGCGCTTTTTGCTAGCTAAAGGTGACTTTCTCATAATGATTGGTGAAAATGGGAATTAGTCTAAGTAGTCTAAGAACTTAATCAATTCATCTTCCTCCGGGAAATACAGGCAACTGACCTCCGGTAGTCTCGACACGGTTTTAGAAATGAATTTAAATATTCGCTGTTGCTAAGAACATTAACAATTTCCTAACCTATTTCTTCAAACCTACTTCTATCTTCAAATTGACGACCTCTGTGGCGCGGCGGGTGAATGTTCGCCTGCGACGCAGAAGGTTGCGGGTTCGATTCCCGCCTCAGAACAAATATTTGTACGATCTGCAGATATTTGTTCAGGGTGTTCTGGGTATTTTTCTATGTATTATAAAAAATATACATCTATGTTATGTATTGTATTAAGTATATCAGTTATCTTGTACACATAACACAAGCTCTGCTTAGTAGATAATGTTGTGTGAAATGTCGATTCCAGCATTTATTTATTTATTTTTATATAAATAGGTACCTACCTATGTTTTTAGGATAACTACTGCCCATCTGACTATTCGCAGCAAATTCCCCCATTTCTATGCATGCTATGGGGGAGGCCTCATCCAGCAGTGGATGACGAGACCTTGTTTGCCCAAAACCTGCCCCCCAATGAGGGGTTTTCACGGCCGTTTCAAATCATGCTTTCAGTATTGAAAATAGATGACGCTGTTCTGTAACGTAACTGTCAAGTGTCAAAATAAAGTGAAATGTCAACATCGACAACGTAGAAATAATTTTCGTTCCGTGGTATTTATTTTTGCCTACTTCTAAAAACACCACGAAATCACTAGCGCACACTCAAGAAGCAATCACAAACAGAATATCATGACTAATAGCCACAGACTACTTAGAATAATAGTTTTGTACGCGTGCACCACAGACAATCTTGATTGATACAGTTGAGTCAGCGCCATCTATCGAACCAATTTGAACTACTTTTTTTCTTTTTAATCGAAGATGAAAAGCCCTCATTACAGTAGCAAATGGCAATGGGGGACGCATCAATAGGGATCATTTTGGCAGCCTTACCGCTATCTAAATCTTATGCTACTTGAATAGGGGAAACTTCTAGACCTAAATATTCTTCGTTTCAAGTTTCAAAAGATTTGGACAGCGCTAAGGCTGCCAATATGATCCCCATTGTTGCGTTCCCCATTGCCATTTGCTACTGTAATTGGGGGGGTATCAAATTGAATATATTTTTAACCGACTTCACAAAAAGGAGGAGGTTCTCAATTAGGTTGTATTTTTTTTTTTTTTTTGTATGTTTTTACCTCATATCTCCGGCGTTTATGAACCGATTTGTTTTTTTTTTTTTATTTAAATAGATATACTTTCAGATATGACCCATTTTTGCCATCATCAATATCATATCATGATTCATATTATAATATTATGATCCATGAGGAATTGAGGGAACTCCTCAAATATTGTATGCATACATATGGCGATTTTGATATTTTCAGGAAGACACCAATCATTTGCATTCAGAAAGTATCATAATCCTTTCACCACTATGGTTCTTTCATACATTTTTTTCATCCAAAAATAATTTAATATTTGTATCCCAGACATGGGAAATGTGAGCTACCTTATACTAAACATAAGAACCTTGTACGTACCACATTTATGCAAATAATTACATAACTTTTCATTTAAAAAACCGACTTCCGCCATAGTATTTGAAAAAATAATTGGATGAAAAAAAAATTATGAAAGAACCATAGTGGTGAAAGGATTATTATACTTTTTGAATGCAAATGCTTGGTTTGTTGCTGAAAATATCAAAATCGCCATATGTATGCCTACAATATTTGAGGAGTTCCCTCAATTCCTCATGGATCCCATCATCAGAACTGGATTTTGAAAAAATGTGACCAATCTGGAAGTATATCTATACAAATAAAAAAAGAATTTTTCAAATCGGTTCATAAACGCCGGAGATATGCGGTAACAAACATTAAAAAAAAATACGACCGAATTGAGAACTTCCTCCTTTTTTGGGAAGTCGGTTAATTAATATTATTATTATATTTTTAAACATCCACGGGTGGAGGAGGGGTCTATTCATAGGCCGGATACATGGCAGGCCGACTACAGCATTTATTTATTTACAGTTTTTTTATAAAATTATGAAATTAAACGGTTTGCGACTCTGGCTCTAACTCTTTCGTGGCTATGAAGGAAATTTACATGAAAATCGAACACTCACGATGATGGCTGCCACCATATGCTATTAATAAAGGCATCTTGAATACCTACATCATAGCCATTTAGATTCTATTGTTAACAACGATCTTATAATTCACAATAGATCCAGGGTCACGTACAAAATGAAAGCTAAAAACTGTCCGCATGGATACATACTTATACAGCTACATTTGTTTACTAACGAACAAAGATGAAAGTTTTAAAACAGTTCTAAGTTCAACCTAATTACAACCATGACACCTAGCAAAAAAGTAGCAAATCTTCAAAATATTATCTTACACTTACGATCATTCGTCACAAAAAACGAGCAAAGCAATTATATTACTCCTGTCACTTGTCAAATCAAAAGACATAGGTTAAACAACTAGTGTGAAATCAACCTTAAAGAGCTACAAATAAAGTTCTTTTTCCCGTTATTACCTTGCGAGCTACATCCATCCGTTTCCATGGTTTCGCTTCTGTTTGCTTCTTCAAATTTAACTACAGAAGGTATGGAGTCGCGTTGATCACTTAAATAATTTATAATATGCACGTTAAAGTTAAGTTAAAATTATTTATGTTTTGGGCATGTATGTTTGATATTGATAGTATATATACTTGTTATTTTATTAACGTTCTGTTGTGTGTATATTTATGTGTATGTTTATGTTTTTGGCCAAGATGTCTATCGCTGGATGTCACAAATAAAAATATCACTAAATTCCACATCTTTATATTCATGTTTACAATCTTTATAATACAAGTACAGTTTAGTGCAATAATTTGATCAAAACCCAAAATGTTTAAAACAGCTCAACATTAAAAATTTTCCATTCTGCGTACCTACAGGCTGATAATGAAGCCCTAGTTATAAAAAGCTCAAATATAAAAAATATATGTTCTGTTACGTTTGTCTCGTTTCATAATAAAAAAAGATATCGACCATCAAAGTTTTCCAACAAAAACCGTAAAGTGCTTGAGGGCGGGCGTACAGGCGCCTGCCGTAGGTTGGGCATTTATTTGATATTTGGGAAATATACCTATAATATGATAAAAGAATTTGAAAAAGTACTGTTTTTTTACGATAATGTGTTCTATAAGTGATTCTGGTTCATAAATTTTAACAAAGCGAGAGGACTCATGATCAGTTGGTATAGATGTAAAGGGGTTGTTAACCAAAGATTTGGTTAAATAACAGTAACGTAAATGGATTGCTCGGAAAGCTAAAATAAAAAAGGAAAGCCAAGTATCTGATGAGAGTTCAACAAACAGACACAAAAGTAGTATTAAAATTTTTTAAAGTTCTGGTAAAAACAAATTATTACAATACAAATCTACTCCATGCATCTACTGTTCTGTTACAGACAATTTTGCGTCAACGTTGGCCAAACATTTGTAGCGGTGGTTTAAAATCGGTAATTTTGATCAAAATTTCATACTTTTTGTTAGTTTAAAGCTTAAAATACAACTTATTCTACATGTACTTAACGAAAGTAAGACACTCCGGCCGTTAAATTGTTTTTTCGGGGATTATTTTTGCAACTTTTAAATATACATTGCGGCATTGTGACACGTGTTTACATTGGCTTTGTTTGAAGCGAACTAAATCAAATACAAACTCACTTTTCAAGTGAGCTTAAATTCACCGAGACGTTTTTATTGCGCCGACCCGATATCTATGTGAGTATTAGAGATCGTTGATTGTTAAGGAAAAAAAACAAATGTCATGTCAAATAGATTTCATAACGTACCTCGTCAATCGTCATAAGGCTCTGAATCTCTCTCAGTCCCACCACATTCCATAATAAAACATCCTTACCACTCTCATCATACAAACAAAACTAAACCTTACCACCTTTGTTATAAGTTTCATTTATCCAGACAAAAGCATCTTCACTTTCGACATTTATCTCTTTAGATTTTGACTCGCACAAAGTCCAACAACGAAAGTACTTTCTATTTTCGATCGTAATCCAACAGCATAAAGCTTAAATTCTTATTAAGGTTTGTTGGATAGAACTATGTCGCAGTGAACCATTTGCCCTACTGAAAGTGAAAGTGTGTTCACGAGCCTCCAAAGAGGAGGGAGGACCATGATTTGAATTGTTAACGTGGATTTGACGACCCGTGGCACGTAGGTATCATAATGTGCTATATTTTGGTTATGTTTTTATGAAAGTTGTATGATAGCAGGAGATTTAGGTAGATAAGAGTTTGATTGATGCTAGAAATTCAGTGTTGAAGTTTTTATGTAACTTTTCATTTAAAAAACCCATTTTTGACATTGTATTCGACTAAATATTTGGATGAAAAAAATTTATGAAAGAACTATAGTGGTGAAAGAATTATGATACTTTTTGAATGGTATTGGTTTGAAGCTGAAAATATCAAAATCGCCATATGTATGCCTACAATATTTGAGGAGTTCCCTCAATTCCTCATGGATCATAATATTATAATATGAATCATGATATGATATTGATGATGGCATCAGAACTGGATTTTGAACAATGGGACCAATCTGGAAGTATATCTATTCAAACAAAAAAAGAATTTTCCAAATCGGTTCATAAACGCCGGAGATATGCGATAACAAACATAAAAAAAAAAAAAAAATACAACCGAATTCAGAACCTCCTCCTTTTTTGGGAAGTCGGTTAAAAATCAATATCTGTCTGACTAACCACGTTTTGGTATGAATGTGAATATCCTGTGAGTGTTTGTGTATAACAGTCATGTTTTTTTGGGTGTGCCCGTAGTCATCCCACGAAAAATGAAATTGTATTTTTTTCCGTATTAATCCCAAAATGTTGTCCGGATTCAGAACACAGTCGATAACAATGGATATTGGTACGGTCAGAGGCCCAATTCTCTAATATAAAAACATTACTGCATTTTGCATGTTTTTAAATTAGAGAATTGGGCCTCAGATATCATATTAAATTATTTAAAAAAAAATGAGGTAGTAATCAATTAATTCGTCACCAATGTATCTACTACTAGGCCACACACAGCACACAGCACTAGCTAAACTAACTATAGTAACTATTTATGAATCTGTGCTGTTTCTATGGACTGCGCGGCACAGAATGATGAATAGTTATTATGTAAATCACGTTGTATATTCGAGTATTTACTGATAGATCCCTTGGTTATGATCCTATAGACTTTGGAGTTACTAATAGATCCCTTAAACTTTTAGGCTGACACGACTCGCAAAGTGATTGTTGCAATGAAAAACTCGTAATAGGCCCTCAGTATAACAAACACAGCACACGTTAAACATATAAAGATAACTTTTCATTTAAAAAACCGACTTCCGCCATTGTATTCGACTAAATATCTGGAAGATATTTTGATGGTGAAAAACCAGAGTGGTGAAAGGATTAAATCACCAAATGGTACTTTCTGAATGCTTGATTTGTGTTTGTTGAAAATACCAAAATCGCTATAAGTAGGTATGCCTATATTAATTTAGGAGTTCCCTCAATTCCTCATGGATTCCAACATCAGAACTGGATTCTGAGAAAAAGGGGACCAATCTGAAAGTATATCTATTCAAATAAAAAAAATCCCAAATCGGTTTATAAACGTAGGAGATATGAGGAAACAAAAATAAAAAAATAAGAATACAACCGATTGAGGACCTCCTCCTTTTCGTGAAGTCGGTTAAAAATACTTTTGTTATTGGGCAAAGCAGGATCTGTTTATGAATAAAAATGAAAATAAAACAAAAAAATTAGCCGAAAGTGAAGACGACCTACTTCGAAAGGGTGACTCAGAAAAAACCCGTTATGACTTGACTGCTTATCACACTAATATAATCTTGCTAAGAATGAAGAAGCAACTACACGCACTGAAACCAATCACCACAATTGTTGTTTCACCATCAACCATGAGACACATTGAGACTTTTCATCTTTTTAACCGACTTCCCAAAAAACGAGGAGGTTCTCAACTGGGTAGTTTTTTTTTTTTTTAATTTTTGTTACCGCATATCTCCGGCGTTTATGAACCTATTTGGAAAATTCTTTTGTTATTTGATTAGATATACTTCCAGATTGATCCCATATTTTTCAGAATCCAGTTCTGATGATGGAATCCATGAGGAATTGTAGGTATACATATGGCGATTTTGATATTTTCAGCAACAAACCAAGCATTTGCATTCAATAAGTATCATAATCTTTTCACCACTATGGTTCTTTTATCATTTTTTTTTCATCTAAATATTTAGTCGAATACAATGGCGGAAGTCGGTTTTTTAAATGAAATGTTATTTTTATACTACTTGGCAAGCAAACAAGCATACGACCCACCTGATGGAAAGCAGTTATCGTAGCCTATGAACGCCTGCAACATCAGAGGCATCACACACGCAATGCCGACCCTGGATACATAAAGGTGAAAAGTCTCATGTGCTTGTAATTTCACCGGCACCCATACCCTTCAAACTGGAACATAGCAATGCGAGCACTACTGCTTGGCGGTAGAATTAGGTAGGGTGGTATTACTTCTCCGGACGAACTCTTTTACAAGGATCTTTGACCCAGTCAAGAGTCAGAACCCTGCTTTGTCAGCAATGATTCCAATTCGATCAATTGATTAATTTGATAATTCAATTGATTTTCGTCAACTTTTGTGGCGCAGCGGGCGAGTAACTGGCTGAGATGCGAGAGGTTACGGGTTCAATTCCGCTGCGGGACAAATTTTTGTATGCTCTGCAAACATTTGTTTCCGGTCTGGGTGTTATGGTACCATGGTACTCTTAGTTCCTGATACCCACGACACAGGGAATCCTAGTGTGGGATCAAGACTACGTTATGTGACTGTTGGGTGTTATGTATGTATGTAATTACCCCTGTTTTCAATTACCCCCGTTTATAATGAGGGGTTTTAATCTTCGATTAAAAAAAAATAGTTCAAATAAATTCGATAGATGGCGCTGACTCAACTGTAGCTGCCAAGATTGTGAAATGTATTATCAGTGGTATACGCGTACTAAGCTATTATCTAACTAGTCTGGGGCTATTACTCATGATATTCTGTTTGCTTCTTGAGTGTGCGCTTGTGGCATTTCATGGTTTAATAGAAGTAGGCAAAAATAAATACCACGAAACGAAAATATACCTACGTTGTTGATGTTGACATTTAACTTTATTTTGACACTTGACAGCTACGTACAGATCAGCGCCATCTATTTTCAACGCTGAAAGCATGATTTGAAACGGCCGTGAAAACCCCTCACTAACCCGATGCTGTGCTTACCTACTGTGATATTTACAAAGTGGTGGCAACAGGTGGGTCATAAAATGAACATGGCTAGGACGAAAATCATGTCAAATGGCCGTGTCGCCCCTATCCGCTACCTTCACGTTGGGGACGATCATCCTGCTGAAGTTGTTGACAACCTGACTATTGGTAAACCCCCCCAATGAGGCAGTCTCGACCAGCATCGGGCGTCTATCAACTGAAATGATGTTAATGATGATACATTCTATGACTATGTTCACATCCCCAAAATAACCATTATACGAGCACACAGACGTTACAGATCGGTGTGAAGTTGTCCACAAATTCGCGAAGTGCGTAACGATACACCGGATTCAGGATATTCCATTTCGCTATCCTCAAACATCTTTTATCATCAGTGACCGTGACCCGGATTCGGACAAACGGATCTTCCATAATATCCGATTCCTGGAAATTTATCATCAGCCAGTTGATGTCCATTGCTGTAGGACGCTTCCCCCGTTGAATACAATGAAGGGATTTGCCTTAATCACCACGCTTGGCGCATTGGTGATCGCAGTATTGGTACTAAGTACTCAGGTGAATGCTGATGCCCATCTTCTGGTGTAATCTCTTAGTCAGCTTCTACGACATCCACGGGAGGAAACGGCGGGGTCTATTCTTAGGCCGAAAACATACCACGGCTCGACATCTCCAGGAGATTGGGACTGGATTATAAAGGACTTTACTACTGAAGATGACGATATTTTAAAGAGAACAAATAATTTTTTGAAAATTCTGTATGAGTATAGGATATTCTAGCGTGGAGATATTTTCCTCACTTTGAACAAAAAGTGAGAAAGTTATAAAAGTGTAAAAAAGGATTTGTCGAAATTGATGTATCACATACTTTTCCCTGAGTTTAGTTTTAGACGGGTATTAAGAGGCGGGGTGCGGGGCGTTGGTTTTGAACTTGTGAGACTTCGACCTAACTCTGCAGAGTAAGTAAAAATTAAACTTTGACATTTTGTTGTGAAATTAAGGGAAAAAATCGGGATGGGGATCCATTTTCACCATTTAGCGTCGGAACCATAAAAACAAACCCCTCGGTTTAGTTTGAACTATTTTACAACAGTAAGGTCTCTCGCAATATTAGACAAACGTTGAACATTTTCATAAAACATTCTGTCAGTATTGACAGCACTTTGACAAATCTTGTCTAAATGTCATGTATGACATGTCTACTCAGACCGATGTCACAGTAGTCTAATTAATTAAGTTTAATTTGTTAATGTGTTAATTTTTTTCAATAAATAATATTCTATTCTATTAGCTTGAGAATTGGGCTCCTGAAGCTTAACATTCCCAAATCTCATCAAAATTCCCACATTCTCTGATAAGATCTTATCTAGATAACAAAAGGCCAGTTAGACCACTTCCTGAAGTGGGAAACAGAACCAAAACTGGGGTAGAACAATTGGTTATGTAACCAGAATGTCGGTCAGGAGGTTGTGTAAGAGTGAAAGGTTGCGTAAGAAACGGCTTAGACGAGATGAGGCTGCGCTTGCGACACGGCAAAGATTAAGTTGCATGTACAGATACAACGCTTTTAGTAGGCATTAAAGTGAATAAAAAAGGCAACATTTCAAATGGTTGCCTAAGAATATTAGACGATGAGGCTGCGACAAAGAGTAAGTTAGGTCTATAGATAGAATACTTTTTTATAGACATAAAAGTGAATAGGCATAATAATGTAAATAAACATGTATGAAAAGTTTATATTTAAAAAGGTTGCTTAAGGATTTTAGACAACGAGCCTGCGCTTGAGACTCGACAAAAAGTAGGTTGGATGTGTATTGTAGATATAATATTTAAAAACTACGTTTCTTTTTGAAACCAGAAAAGTTAAACGATTTATACGAGGAATCGTAATGTGGCAAAATTTATGAAAGTTAAACTCTATTATCTATGCTAAAAAACTACCTACCACATAAAAAACAATGCTTGTTAATAATTTAATTAATTAGGTAAATATATATACATAAATTAATATACTAACTATTATTAGCCAGCCTTAGCCACCGCACTTTGGAGGCCCTTCGGAAGAATGTGGCAACTAAGAAAAAAACATGCTAAGAAACCAGAGTGTCGATGTGAACGGCTTCATCCTCGTGGAATGAAGATGAAGAGACATCGACCAAAAGCATGGCGTATTCAACGCGGCACCGGCAAGATACCGACAGAGTCGACGACACTGCATGCAGTTGAGCCGACCAAATAACGACTCCCGAATAAGTGAGACGACCATAGGAGATCATGTCCTACGATCCGTGAGGGAGAGGTGCTCTGGCTGGATTCAGGGGACGGTTCAACTGTCTCTCCAGAGGCTGGAAACCAGGGCCACTGACTTCAAGTCCTACGCTCTCCAGGTTCAAGCGAAGTAAAAGGATGAGGTCCTTGATCTGGATTTCTGGCCAGCTGGCATTGTTTACTTACGCTATAGGGAAACAGTATTGAAATAAAATTCCACAAAAGATAGGTGATAGTTTTAGTTATTAACTACTTAATTATGTATGTTAGTATCCTTTGCACGAATAATGTCCAAAATACAAAATATCCTACTAGGATTAATGTCCAATAATACTAATTTTGTCCAATATGAAAATTGACCAACTTAAAATACATTGTACAAATGCATATATATATAAAAGTTTATTATAATAGGAATAGTGTACGGAATATATTTCTATGGGCTTATTGTTTAGGTATAATTTATTGAACATTTCCATTATATTTTTATTTAGCCAGATTATTAAATAAAAATACTTAGAAATATTTTTTTCACTTTACCCGTCAAGCAATTTTCGTCTTGATATCTAATAATACATTTTCTTATCAATTTTCCAAAAAACATGCAACCTCACCTCTCTATAGCACGTACTTAGAACATTACGCAGTGATAAGGAAATTCGTGCATTATCTTTCGTTTATTCTATTACGCAATAAATAATTATTATCTCAAAGAAATTGTTTTACGTGCTAAAGGATACTCTAATTTATCTAAGAAAGTACATATTGTGAAAATCGTTGCGCATTTTTTATAAATACTTAAACGTTAGTTTTATTATTAAAAGTAAAAGAATATCATGTTTCATTTTATAAACAATTTATATTTACTTGTAATTAAAACGACTTGGCTAACTCATTTATTTTAATATGTTACGTTTATCTCACATAGGTGGCGCCAGCAACTCATACAGGTTGATATCCTATCCTACTAATACATATTATAAACGCGAAAGTTTGTGAGTATGGACGTTTGTTACTCTTTCACGTAAAAACCACTGAATGGATTTGAGTGAAATTTGGAATGGAGATACTTTACGGCCTGGATTAACACATAGGCTACTTTTCATCATCATCATCATCATCAAACGCGAAAGTTTGTGAGTATGGATGGATGTTTGTTACTTTTTCACGTAAAAACTACTGAATGGATTTGAGTGAAATTTGGAATGGAGATACTTTACGCCCTGGATTAACACATAGGCTACTTCTCATCATCATCATCATTATCATCAATTTTCATCATTATTCACGCGGGTGAAACCACGGGGCGCAACTAGTTTGTTATAAAACTAACAATCTTTCTGTAAATAAGTTGAATTACAACCGCGTGTGTCCAACCTAAGAATTGACCCCTCCATCTCCTCCCGTGGAGGTCGTAAAAGCCGACTAAAGAGTTACACCAGAGGGCAGAAGCCTCCACCTGAGTACTCAACACGAATACTGCGATCACTAATCCACCTGCCAAGATGCTTGAAGGTGATTATAACAATTCCCCCCTTGTATTTTTTTTATACTACTTGGCATGCGAACAAGCGTACAGCCGACCTGATGGAAAGCAGTTACCGTAGCCTATGGACGCCTGCAACACCAAAGGCATCACACGCGCGCTGCCGACCCTGAGACATAAAGATGAAAAGTCTCATGTGCCTGTAATTTCACCGGCACCCGTACCCTTCAAACCGAAACACAGCAATGCGAGCACTGCTGCTTGGCGGCAGAAAAAGGTACGGTGGTAGTACTTCTCCGGGCGAACTCTTTCACAAGAAGTTCTACTACTAACAAACGTTATATGGGGGAGGCTTCGTCCAACAGTCGACGTATTGGTAAAGCTGATGATGATGATGATAAAATAAACTTGATATATATTAAAGCATTATTTATATAAATCAGTTTTTTTTTTCAAATTATATAATTCACCATTTGACTGCCTCACTGAGGCAAATCTGAAGTATTATCTACAATCCTTAACTACTCTTTGACGGATCTTAGACTTGGAGGAGGGAGGTATGTAGGTTGCTTTGTTCCCCACTGCTGGCCAATACCACCACCACTGGGCCGCTGGCCGGTTTGAGCTTACTTGATAACCCCTCCTTATTCGTCTAGTCGGTAAGACTAGGCCACATAAACCCCGAAACTGAAAGTAACTTGTGATGAATCCACATGGAGGATTGGATAGTCAGGATCCTGGGTTCCGTTCCTGAGGTCGTTGGTTCAAATCCCGATCGTGAACTTAGGGTTTTTCCCTCGAAATGTTTGTGCGTAATGTTAATGGAATCCTTTCAACACACTGGTCTTTTCACCATGGGCGTCACACGAGATGTGAGAGTTTTCTTAGAATAGGTTGCATTGGTTGAATAACGCAGGACTACTGAAATGAACCGGTGGTATGAAGTGGTACAGTGTGGGATCAAGGCTGGTGATGGTGATGATGTTGAAAGTTATTTGAACAACACTTTTTTTTTTATTAAATTTATTATATTTATTGGGTCCAAATTGAAAATAAAGTGTTTGAATATTTTGTAAAGTTTTGTGATTCTAACCACAAAATGTCTTTTTTTAAATGTTTTTTTTGTTTTTTTTTTTCAAATCTCAAAGCATTTGAGTTTTGACTAGAAATATGTATAATCCTCACCAACTTTGAAAGTGTCCATTTTTTTACATATTTCGTATATGACGTTACATTCAGCATACCAATTTGATATAGACGCAATATATAGGTATTTATTGAGGGAGAAATAATAATATTATATTAATAATAATATAAGGCATAATTACCAAGCGTGGAGATTATGGCAAATCCTCTCATTGTGTTCAATGAGTGAGACTTCGTTCAGCAGTGAACGTAAACAGGTTGGTGATGATGATAATGATGAGCAATTGTAGTGTGACATACGACGGACAAATGGACACGCAGGAAAAAATTAAATAGGTTCCTTTTTTGCCATTTGGCTCCGGAACCGTGTACAACATTTTCACAAACATCTCCATTTTTGACTGTACCTCTACCTAACTTCTATTTCAACTTTTACTTCCGGCAACAACGATACTAGATTTTAAACGACAGCCATATCGCAACATCAAAACTTTGGGCCATATCTGGCTTAGCCACAACGAGAACAAGCCCATAATATAATCGACAAGTCTTTGATAAAACAGACAATAAAAATGAAGAAAACGGCTACCGAATCCACCGAAGCTTCATTACATAAGAGTAGTTTTTTATTTCCCGATTACATAAACCAAAGATCATGATAACCGTGCTTCTGTGTCAGTGGGTGACAGTCATCATTGTATAAGTGAGGGCAATTAAAACTTTTTGATACAGTTTTAATGAGGTTTTGGTTATGCAACCTTTTGTGTTGGTCGAAAAATATGAGAACCTACAGTCTTAATAACCCATAATAATAGTATATAACTATATGTAAAACTGTGATATCTATGATCTGGGTATGGTCAGAGATTCATCATTTCACTGCTGGACGAGGCCGCCCCCATAGAATGCAATGGTTATAATCACCATGCTTGGCAGGCGGATTGGTGAGTATTGGTGAATTCTGGTGAAAACTTTCCATACCCTGCCGTAATCCCTTATGCGACTTTTACGAAATCCATGGGAGGAGAATGAGGGGTTTATTCTGAGACATCACGACTGCAGAGAGAATGGTTAAGGCATAAAACTGGTTTAGTGATTCATTAGATTTTCACATGGCAACCCCAATTTATGTTTTTTTATTAGAGGAAGTAGTGTAGCCTCCATCCGTAGATAATCTAATTGACATTTCTGCGATAACTTAAAGGCATTGCAAAAAATCATTAAAAAAAACTATGAAATCGGTGCCATCATAGCTACGACACATCACCAGGGCGGTAGAAGCAGGCAGAAGTGCGAGGGCGTTGTCCGCGGTGAAATTCGGCGGCCGGGCGGCCTTCGAACCGCTTTCCTTTACCACCTTCGTTTTCTGTGAGCCTGGTACCACTAGCCGGCCAAAGCACAAAAAACTATAGGCTCGTTTATTTTTTGTGTTGGTGGTTTTTAAGGCCTACGGTGGATCGTCTCGCAATAGGCGCGATATTCAAATATTGTGTTTTTGCTCGTCACAGCGCATCAACACTTTTTGAGATAGCGAAAACTGATTTTGCGAAACATCTACCAACATAATGAACATATTAATTATCTCATAAATATCATAAGTTGCTTAGCTACTATTGTCCCTGAAACTAAAAACACTGTAAAAATCATTGACGGACATTCCTAGCTTAATGATATTTAATATTAATTAGAACAATTCAACATTAGAACATGACGTATTAGGTTTCCTAGTTTTCTAAAAAACCGGTTTCGCTATCACAAGAAGTGTCGATGAGGTGTGTGATGAGCAAAAAACACAATAGTATTTGAATTTCGCGCCACTTTTGAAACGTTAGATGAGCTAGCACTCTTGAGTCTTGAAACTGAACACGGGCGTGTGGTGTAGGTACACCACATGGATTTTAGTATGGGATACCGAATAGCGCCCCTAGGGTACACTTGTGATAACCTCAATTTCCATACAAAAAATCGTGTAGCCCTCAAGCCCGTGAGCCATTTTATAGACTAGGCCAGTTCAGAGGAACTTGAGCCGCAAAAGAACTCCCTTTTCCGCGTTCGAACTCTATGGATGGTCCATTTATGCGTGAGAGTTAACAAGCCTAACTCCGTCCAGAAGCACAGAAGCTTCCTGGGGTCTTCGCAGGCTTCGCGGAGTGACCTCGGGTTGTTGAGGATTTGTTCACGTTCAGCTGCTACTCCCACGCATTCCAGGACTACGTCGGCAGCCGATTCTTCTTCGCCGCAACATATTATTCCCGCAGGTATATTATCTCGCGATAGGTTAGCAACAGGCGCAAACTGCATGTTCATTGCTGTCAAACGTCACTTTTCTTATACAAAAGTTACCGTTTGACAGCAATGATCGCGCAATTTACGCCCGAACACGGCTTGAGAATCTTAGGAAGGGCAATAGTTGCGAATTCGCATAAGGTTTGAGTGTTGGCCCAACAGAGTATTTTCACTCTTTTACCATGCACCTACTTACTAGAGATTCTGATCAAAACCCCATTTTTTTCAAGAATTAATACCTAGAGACTTACCTATGGGCTATTATATCCCATGTTGTCGGTACTTCCATTTTCCTTTTGTACTCGCGAGGCGCGGCGGGTGAACGCTCTCCGCGCTATCATCCGCGGCGCTCGCGCAGGGACTTTATTGCTGTGCTGGAAGGGCCTAATGGGATAAGTACATGTAGAGCCGAGCGCTGACGCTGATATTATTGTTTTTTGAGGATTCTATATAGTAAAGAAACTAGAGTAAAGTTCTAGAGTATTTCTAGAGTAAAGTTTAAACTCGGGTTTGTCTAATTTAATTTTTACTCTAGTTTAGTTTAATTTCGTTTTATCAACTTAATGTATTTTTTGTGTTGCCTTAACACCTTTTTTTTGTTTTACCTTCTTGTTTATATGGCACCACACAAGCGCTTCCCATCTAGCAGTTAGAACTTCTAACTGCTTGATACTTACTAAGAAGGATCATCAAGCATAGCCCAGTAATGTTTGTTGCTCTGATTCTTCGTGGTATGGTCGCTTTGGAACAGGAGAACTCTATTTGTTTTTTTTTTGTTTTTTTATACTACACTCGAGAGCAATGAATCCGGGTCACTTAAAGAATCCTAAAAATCTCGGAAACTAAAAATGCTAGGTTAATGCAATAAATTGTATTTAATAGACAATGTAATACTCCTTAAATGAAGGTATTAAAACTTCTTAGTTATTGTAAAGTTATATCATAAAAAAATCAAATTTGAAAAAGGGCCACTTTCGAAGATGGAACTACGAAATTAAGTTAAAAAAAAATTAAAATTAAAATTTAAAATTAAAATTTAATAATAAAAAAAATTAAATTAAAATTAAATTAAAAAAGCACGAGGAGGCAATACGAAGTATTAAAATTCAAGAAAATCGTAATAAAGTTCAAAAATTTCATGTTTCCTATTTTTGTTTTAAGGAGAGATCAGCAGTTTTTTTCTTTATGTAATTTTGTGTTAATAAAATGTATGGTGACTCATATTTTTTTTTACCTTCATTTAAGGAGTATTACATTGTCTATTAAATACAATTTATTGCATTAATCTATCATTTTTAGTTTCCGAGATTTTAACATTCTTTAAGTGACCCGGATTCATTGCTCTCGAGTGTATTTGGCCAAAAAGTTACCTCTGCCTATAATGGACGCCTGCAACGCCAGAGGCATCAAACGCGCGCTGCCGACTCTGAGACAGAAAGATGAAAAGTCTCATATGCCTGTAATTTCACCGGTACTCGTACCCTTCAAACCGAAACACACCAAGAGCACTACTGTTTGACGGCAGAAATAGATAATAAATACAGTGGTAGTGCTTCCCCTGACGAATTCTTTCACAAGAAGTTCTACTACTAACGAAACCAAGCTTTGGGCAAACCTTTGAGGCTAGATAGCGATGATTATAGAGGTAGATTGTTTTATTGTGGCATGAATCTTGTAATAAATAAAAAATACAAATCCTCAATCCTATGGGTATTTCTTGCATAAGAATTTTCCGACCCATCTGTACCCACTGGGGGACGTTGGGAGTAAAAGTGCCATCGTCCCCCACTCGTGACAACACCAGAAATTTTATGTTTAACAGTAGGAGAACATTTGGTTCTGTTGTTTAGAGACTTTAGAGGTATAAAATAAATAGTATATATACCGTCTAAATTATTTTGAACTTATTCCCCAAAAATCTGTACACTAATAAACGTCCAGGCCCTCCAACACGTGTCTTGCCTATCTCTGTGACCCACTTACGCACACACCCACACACGTCGTCACTGCATCCGTGCAGTCAGTGTGTGTATGGCAAATAGTTTGTGTGTGTGTTAGTGGGAGTATTTTTTTCAGAGTTTCGTTGTTGCTGAGTTTTTCAACTAAGAGAAGAGTGTAATAAAATGCAATGTTTTGACGTGAATACGTCATTAAATTTGCTTCCATAGCGGAAGGCAAATCAGAAAACTGATGATAAAAAAAACCGGAGGATACAGTTTGGTGTTGCAGCTACATTATCTATCATCTACATCCAGATTTTAATCCACAACTCGATAGCTAAAGGTTAAAAGAATTCGTTACGTTAAGTGAGGACTGTGACGCATCGCGCACGACTGATTGGGAAGCGCCGCTATTTTGAAGCTGTTTCGCTGCGTTGCTTAATTTCGTATTCACGTAAACGCACGGCCCGTGGTCAAGACACAGTCACACCCCGATTTTTTTAAACTAAGAGAAGAGTGTAAAAAATGTATGCAACGTTTTTTGCATTGCATTCTTACAAATTCTTCATAATAATATTCTCTGTCGGATTTTGAATTATGAGAACGCAATTAAAAAACATTGAATTATTAAAATCATGTTTTGGTATATCGTAAGTAAAATGTATTGAGTGTACATTGTATTCACACACACTACTAAAAGCATACGGATGACGCATCCATGCACAAGAACTGCGTGTATGTGTGTGTTAGAATAAATAGTGTGTATGTGTGCGTCTGTAGTAGGAATTTCCCGCGCTTTAGATTAGAGTTTTCTTTTCAGTTTTTCGTTATACTCTTGAGATATTTTTGTCGTGTGTTTGTAATAGAATATGTGTTAGATAATGGGCTGGTCTTGGTTATGTAAATGGGGTTTTCTGTCTAATAATACATTATTTATAGACCACCTGCAGTAAAATGTATCCTGAATTATGTGGTATGTGAGTGGCCTATTAGTTGATGGTTCTTTCTCCCTGGTTTATTTCCTACCCCAAACCTATCTCCTTAGCATTCCTCAACCTTCCTTTTTTATGTTTGTTACCTCATGTCTCCGGCGTTTATGAACCGATTTGGAAAATTAATTTTTTATTTGAATAGATATACCTACTTCCAGATTTGTCCCATTTTCCAGACTCCAGTTCCATGTCCAGTTCTGATGATGGAATCCATGAGGAATTGAGGGAACTCCTCAAATATTGTAGGCATACATAGCGATCTTGATATTTTCAGCAACAAACCAAGCATTTGCATTCAGAAAGTATTTCACCAATATGGTTTTTTCATCATTTCTTTTCATCCAGATATTTAGTTGGATACAATCAAATCAAATCAAATCAAATCAAATCATTTATTATCAGACAACAAATAGTCCATTGTGTTAGTAAATTGATTTACGCTAGGTTAGTAAAAATAAATGAAAGTCTAAATCTAACTAAAAACTAATTAATTAATTTGTTCAGGAGTCATCCCCCCATCAAACCATGATCTGAGATGACTCTCTGAACAAATCGTACCCAGATAGGGGAAAGGCAATTCACACTGAGAGAAATTTCCTTCTGAGTCGTGTTTTACCTTCCAAAAATTTTCTTCCAAATGGGCTTCCTTCCAAAAGTAGACCATTTCCTTCTAATATTTACCCACTAAAAATGATTCCTTCTAATCATTGGAAGGATTTTTCTGTTTTCCTAACATATCAGTTGGAAATATGGATGGGTATTTTTTTAAAAGGAATTTCCTTCTAGTTAATGGGAAGGAATTTCCGTCCTAATTATAAATCGGGGTTTTCTTCCATAAAAGTTCCTTATATTTTAGTGGGTGTATACTATATGGTGGGTATTTTTGGTCGGAATAACATAAATTTTATCTAGAAGGAATTTCCCTCTAGTTAATTGGAAGGAATGTTTGTCCAAATTATAAGTTGGTTTTTCCTTCCATGAAAGTTCCTTCTACTTCAGTGGGTGTATACCATATGATGGGTAGTTTTAGTTGGAATGATTCAAATTTTACCTGGAAGGAATTTCCTTCCAGTTAATTGGAAGAAATTTCTGTCCAAACAATTATTTGGTTTTTCCTATTATGAAAGTTCCTTCTATTTCAGGGGGTGCATACCATATGATGGGTAATTTTGGTTGGAATGATAAGAAAATAACCTGGAAGGAATTTCCTTCCAGTTAATTGGAAGAAATTTCTGTCCAAACAATTATTTGGTTTTTCCTTTTATGAAACTTCCTTCTACTTCAGGGGGTGCATACCATATGATGGGTAATTTTGGTTGGAATGATAAGAAAATAGTCTGGAAGGAATTTCCTGCCAGTTAATTGGAAGGAATTTCTGTCCAAACAATTAGTTGAGTTTTCCTTCCACGAAAGTTCCTTCTACTTCAGTGGATGTATACAATATGATGGGTAATAACGGTTGGAATGTTTTAAATTTTATCGTGAAGGAATTTTCGTACAATTAATTGGAAGGAATTTCTGTCTAAACTATAAGTTGGGTTTTCCTTCCACGAAAGTTCCATCTACTTCAGTGGGTGCATACCTTACGATGGGTAATTTTGGTTGAAATGCTTTAAATTTTATCAAGAAGTAATTTCCTTCCAGTTAATTGGAAGGAATTTCTGTCCAAACAATTAATTGGGCATTCCTTCCGTGAAAGTTCCTTCTACTTCAGTGGGTATATACTGTATGATGGGTAATTTTGGTCGGAATGTTTAAATTTTTACTGAATTCCTCTGTAGTTAATTTGAAGGAATTTAAATTTTAAAACAGCATGTAAATTGAACTCATAACTCAATGGTAGGTAGGTATAAACAACAAACAAACACACGATATAAGTATTAGTAGGTAACTGTTAATTACTAGTAGTTCTGCGAATAGTAGACCTCGCGAGCACAAACTTTAATAAAAGTCTAAAATAAATTGAATTACGGAATAAGCAGATGGCCCACCCGATATTTAGCGGTCACTTCTGCCTTTAACAGTGCATTAGGTACCTGATAGGTCACGTACACCTAGGACGCAACCTACGTGGCATTGCAATGCGCCCGCCACTCTGAGACATAAAGATGAAAAGTCTCATGTGCCTGTAATTTCACCGGTAGGTACCCGTACCTACGCCTCGATTAGTATTTTAAAGTACCTAAAGTATATTACTCAGCGGTTGATACGTCTGCTCACAATCACAGTCCGGGCGAAAGAGGATTAGCATAAGTCAAATCAAATCAAATATTTTAAGTTCTTAGTTTTAGAAATATAAACTAATTCAGTGGACCTACGTACCTACATACTGAATAATGAAAAAAAATAACATAATAAGTGCCGGACTTATGGAAATTGGAAAGTTGCCGGAACGACCAGAAAAACCGCCTCAACAGACTACATCGTATCTACACACCATGGGGGTAATAAATCCGTGCAACACACCGGTTTCCCATTATGTCAAAGTTATTTGCAAAATCTGTCTACTAGCTGATCCGCTTATTGCGACTTCGTCCGCGCGAAAATTAGAAGTACCTACCTACCTAGAGTACCTATCTACTCGTACTACGCATTCTAAATGGATGGTGGTACCAAAATCAACATGTAGGTCCAATTTCACCGCTGGAGGCTACCCCATAGAATGCCACAAAGAACGTCCTAGCTCAGAATAGGATCCTTATTCTGAGGTCCTGAGTCGCCTCCATGCAGCAACTTCCTGTGACTTTTAATATGACGTTTTTACTTTTAAAACTTGAGGCTCTGCAGTGTTATGACGTGAAGGTATAGCGTAATTTCCTGAACACTGCCCACCTTAGCTGGATTCGTTGGCCTCATCAACGAAGGTCCAACACCTTCCAAGTTGAATCTTCTGACCCAAATAGACATACCTACTGGGTCAATATGCTGAGACGTGCGTTCAATGGTTCCTGTGCATTTCGGGTTTCAAGTTATTTGGACCTACTTACAGTTGCAAAACTTCGGAATAATTCCGAATTATTCTCGAATACTTCGATGAATAATTCGATTAGGTACTCAGGATTATTCATTCAACTGAACAGAAGTGTAATAAAACAATTGTTGTACCTATTTATCTACTTGGGTACCTAACCTACCTATATCCTATACCTACATAAGTTCAACCCTACCTTTCATTTTATACAATACATTTACAAGGAAGTAGGTAACATGTAGGTAGGTAGGTAGGTATGTATCATAAGTAAGTATAGGTACCATAAAGGAATCAATCAATCAACTCGCTCGCAAAAAATGATTCAATGAATGAACCTGTAGGTACCTACCTACCTAGGTCTCTAACTTAAAAAACATGGACTTTCAAACAAATTGTCATCCCCTAAATTACCCCCTTAATTAAGAGTTGAACTTCACACACACACCCACACACATGACATGGCATGCCATGCCATGTCACACTGTTCACTAGGTACCTACAGTGCCACCAGTATAAGTTGACGGTGGCGATTTGTGGAACTAACACGGTCAAAAGGTAAAGTCGCTTTGACTTCATACAATGTTTCGAGCACAGTGGCGCAGTCGCGCCAAGTTATAGCGGTCGGACTATACGTGATATAATCCGAAATGAGGTGATCCGTAGAAGAACGAAGGTCACCGATATATCTCTCAGAATTACCATGTTGAAGTGGCAATAATATGCTCGCAGACCGTATAGGTAACCTTTTCGTCGTGGCATTCTATGATGATGATTATGACTTCTTTTAATAAAACTAGCATGTTCTGTCCCACTGCTGGACAAAGGTTGCTCTATTTTTACAAGCTTTTATTTACTACCTAACTTGATATGACTAGTAAGTACCTAGGTACCTATCTATATGTTAGTTAGTTAGTATGGGACAAATCTTGAAACGGAATTTTGAGTCAGTTCCACCCAACCGATTGAGCTGATATTTTTTATACAGAATTAAGTTCAGATGACAATAGGTAGGTACAATATTATGGTGACAGCGAGCTGATCTGATGTTGGAGATGGAAGGTGGGCAACGGAAATCCTCGATGGTTAAGAGTACCTACCTATATAGGTACCTAGTCAGGCAGTGTTTGGACACATTTTTGTTCCGATAAAGATATTTTTTTCAACAAAAATCTTGTGTCTTCCTCATTTTAGTTTAACCCTTTCTAATAGGTACATAAAAACGTGTGAGTTCACAAAAAATCACGGAAAAATTAGTGGGTACCATGACTTATTTTCCATCCAAGTTTTCCTTCCATGGCGCCCGCGCTACGCTACACCCCTTACTCCCCGCTACCCCCGATACCCCGCTCGTCTCACTCAAAGTCGCAACTACTCACGCATACCATTGTAATGTTGCCAGCCAAATGGGATTTTCAAAATTTCCCCAATATCTGAAATATTTCTTAACAAAATGACCTACTATTTCTCAACTTTTTCCCCAAAATATTTTTATGTACCTACAATAGTAATGGTCCGTAGTAAGTACATTAAAATTAGGAAAAAGTTTACCGTTTGCTTTTGTGAAATTAGTCTAAATGACGTAATTTTAGATTATAAAACCCAAGTCTTATAGATAAAGAAGTAACCCGCCGAAACTTAGGTAGTGAGAATGTGGAGAAACAATGTGGTAACCATATTATATTGAATAGTACTGAATAGTTTTTGAACTGCCTGGCTTTAAGAGCTCATAATACGACCCCAGGCCGTATTTTTTAACGGATCTTGTCGAAACTTTAAACATATCATATCGCAAAATTAGAAATATAAACTTCAAAATGAGTTCATATTGATATACTTTATAAAATCATCACTGAAATTTGAAAATATAATCAATTTATTATGTTCACACTTTTTCTCAAACGAAATAATAATATTATAATAATAACTGTTTTTCCATTATAACACACCTTGGCTAAGCCAACGAGGATTTGTACTCTTTTTCGAGTTATTTATTTACATAATCTGTGGTAACGCGTATTACATGGCTTACTTGGAAGAATGTTTCTTTATTAATTTGTCACCATGTAATCATGTTATTATTTTGGATGTGATTTGTTGTTCAAATAACAGTTTTACTACATGAGAGTAGTGTATGAAACTGCACATAACTAGAACTAGGTACCTATTCAAAGTTTCAAACACTCATGTAATACTGTTAAAAACCTCGCCAAGTTTCTTAAACTACTATTGTTACTCTAAACTATTGTTGTACCTAGGTACATTTTTATGTACCTACTTATTTCTCCTGTTATAGGTTAAAATGTTAGGCAGTGGCATTTTTTAAGTTTTGGCGATTTGGGTTTATAAGGTCCGCCCCTTAACTCGGATAAAAGTGTCACGCAGACAATGGATATATCCTTGGGTCTTGTGTCATTTTGTTTGTCACAGTCGCGTCATTCACAACCTTGCACGTGGCAGACAGAGAAGGCGTATTTTTACATTTACATACTGCGCGTTAACGACAAATAAACATTACATAGTCGTGGCATTCTAGGGGGCCAATGTCCAGCAGTGGACTTCTACAGGCTAATGATGATGATGAAATAAGTAGTTAAAAATAATAGGTAGTTTTAAGATATTTGGGGAAAAGTTGCGGAAATAGTTTAATATTCTTTAGGGAAAATTTCACGACTATCTGGAAACACTTATTGCATCAGCGAGCACGGCGGACGACGGATGACGGTTGTAATTTATAAAGTTTATAAACTAAGAAGTGAAGTGAAACTTGCGTGTGCTTCTATTGTATTTGTTCTGTGAGTGATATTTATGTGAAAGTGAATTGGATGTGATTTTTTTCCACGACTACTATCCCAGGTCAATAACCACGACCAATTTTGTCAAAAATCTATTCATCCGACTGATGTGTGGAAAACAGACCCAGGTAAGTGAGACATAATGTTTAACAGAATATGTTCTTGTGAATGAGTTCGTCCGGGGAAGTACTTAATACCACCATAATACCTTTTTCTGCCACCACCAGCCAGCAGCATGCATGTGTGTGAGCACCTGTTTGAAGGCGGTGTGTGAGCGGCTTGTGACTGTGAAATTACAGACACATGAGATTTCATCTTTATGTCTCAGGGTCGGCAACGCTTGTGTGATGCCTGTAGTGCTGCAAGCGTCCATAGCCTACGAAAAGCATGACTCGGGTGGGCCGTACCTACCTATGCTTGTTTGCTTGCATAGTACTTAGTTTACAAAGAAAAAAATATCCTATTATAGGCAGCTAGCGACTCGTAACATTTCACATATCATAACTTAGTACCTGGATCTGGAGCTTTGCTCGGTATTAAACCTAGCTAGATCGATTAATCGCCTCCGGAACCCCCTGTATAATTAATTTCATTAAAATTGTTGGAGCTGTTTCCGAGATTCAGATAAGTATACATATATACAAGAATTGCTCGTAGGTATTAGATTAGATAGGTAGATAGATAGATGTAATAATAACATAACATCCAACAGTCACATACATAGTCCTGATCCCCGCACTAGGATTCCCTGTGTTGTGGGTATCAGGAACTACGAGTACTATCGTACCACAGCACCCTAGCCTTGCATCCTGCATGGGGGCCTACAGAGGTAGGACTAACATATCCACTATTTGAATTATATAATTTATCCACTAATATGTTCGGTAACCAGGTCCACAATACTGTAACTTCTCAAATGGAGAAAGTATACCTACCATGTTTTTTTCAGTATTTTGGGAAATTTAACTTGGAATCTTCATTCCTACCAATATGGAGTTAAGAAATGTTTTGTCTAGCCTGGGAGCATCCGACATCATCGTTGAGAGATTCATTGGTAAGACTTTATTCCAAGTTTTTTTTAGACAACTTCAGCCTGGCCAAGGTCCCGTGGCTTTTGAATAGGCTCTAAACAGTTCATGAGAGAGTTCAGTGAGATTTTTTATACGAGATTTTCAGTCGAGTTTTTTTAATCGACAAATAACAATTCTTTACTGCTACCTTGGGTCATATTCCAATATTGTTTTTTCTGTGACTGTACTTTGCTAGCAAAATCCTCAAGGGATCTATTAGTAATTTGAAAACTGTTGAAAAATTCATATGGGTATCATTTTTGCTATATAATGTTGGCATGTTATTTTACTGGTGTGCCTTTACTAATACATAGGAATGTTTGTGTTGTGTTATTGGTGATGAATATATAAAAATAATAAAGTTCATGGAGGGGGGAAAAACTGAGACCTTGATGGTAATTACATAGTCCTCGTAACGTTTCAGAGAATGGATATTCCCAGGTTGAAGAGCTTTTGACGATAACCGATCACGAGCTGAACAGCTTGATACCACAAATACTAATCCGCAAAAAATTTGCTGCCTCCCTTGTTGGCTGGCTTCTAATAAAGGATGTTGAAGTTGAAGATAACATTCTCTTGGTAAGTATAGTACACTAGTGAACGCCCGTGACTTTGTCTGTGTGGAGTTTTTTAACTCGCAACTAAAAAGAAGGGTGTTATAAGGTTCAGGCCATAGTTTTGCACCGGAACGGGTGCTAACATGTCTGGCTTTTTTATTTTTTTTATTTGTTTGCAGACTGCTGGTCTTCACACTAGCCAAAAGCCTGTACGGCTACAAAAGGAGCTATGTGGTAGCTCTACAGGAAGCTATACTTGTTCCGTAACTACACATGGAAGTGGCCAGTTCAGCGGTTCTACAAAAACCACTGACAGTGACAACATAGATCTTTCCTTGTTCGAGGGTGACATCAGTGAAGTTGGATATTGTGTGCAATTAGCCCAAGATGTAACGAATGTTGAAAACTTCTCTCCCAACAGAAACATCACAAGTAATGAAACCACAGATAAGTCCAAACCAGACTTAACACGTGAGAACAACCCGATTTGGATACTTTTGAATAAAAACGTACCGGAAGGAAAAAGGATTGCTAATTTATCCGAAGATAGTATACTTAACACTTCTGAAATTAAAACGGTAGACAATATTGTCGGAGAATATTTATTTTCCAAAGCGGACATTCCAAAACGTCAAGTACCACCAAGTACATGTTTGCATTGGTCAAAGCAATACTTTGAAACACTGTTTCCACAAACAGGGGCATACCGATTTTATTTAATTAAAAAGGAATCTTACACGACAAAAAATGGAAAAAGTATAGATAAAGGTAGACCAAGTGGAGCCTTATACACGACTTTAAATTTACTCAGGAAAAAACTCTTGCAGAAAGATGAATCTGCCAAATTGCGTACTAAAAGTAACACATGTTCGCCATCAACGGCAACAGTTGGAACACCTCAAAAAGTAAAAAGGGCAACCTGCCATCGACCGCCAGGTTATGAGGACACCGCACAGTACTCGCCTCCAGGTATTACTTATGTTTAAATGTTTCATTTTTACCCGACCGCCCAGAAGGAGGCCTATGTTTTTCGGACGTACGTACCTATGTCTGTCCCATTGTTCGCTTGTAGCCTAAACGGTTTGATGGGTTTTGATAAATGTCTTTCAACATAATTCTGTAACTTTATGCTATACCTACCTCACTACGGGGTGATACCCCGTAGATACCCTACGTAATAGAATCCGAAATGAGGAAATCCGTACCAAGATCACGTACATAGATAGCTCTCAGAATTAGCAAGTTGGAGTGGCAATGGGCAGACTATATAGCTCGCAGAACTAATAACCGTTTGAGAATAAAGGTTCTTGAGGGGCGACCACCAACAGGACGACGCGGCAGAGGAAGACCCTTCACTCGATAGACTAAAGACATTATAAGCGTCGCAAGAAGTCGGTGGATGGAGCCGACGCAAGACCGTGCGCTGTAGCATTCTATGGGGGAGGCCTATGTCCAGCAGTGGACTTCTACAGGCTGATGATGATGAATTTAACGTTTATCTGTTTTTTTCAGAAGCTGATGATACATATGTAGCGTGTGTATTAGAAAATTTACGAAGCATTGTACCCTCGCATGTATCTGCAGAGTTGATGTTAGAATGGACAGAAACACATGATTATCGCATGATTGAACTCAAAGACACAACAGGAAGCATATGGGATTACTTCAAATTGTACAAAGGACTTGCAGTTCCAAATATTGGACCATCTCTAGTGAGTATTATTTCAAATAAAAGTAGTGGTTCGCCCCGAACTGAGACCTCGTGAGTACATAGGCAGATGGTACCGCTTAACATCAGGTGGGCCATCTGCTTGTTCCATAATACTAAGTTGTATAAAAAAAAACCTACTTAAAATACCTACTTACTACCTACTTAAAACCTACTTTAAATTATGTAAAATTCATTATTCATTTAATTACTTAGTAGTCGGCAGTTAGGTTACTCATAACAATCAATCATTAAGTATAAAACTATGCTCAGTAAATCTACATACATAGTAAATCCAAATTCATAAGCTTAATTTTTATATGCAAGTATTTTTTAATTTTTTAGGGTTCCGTTCCAACGGAACCTTATAGGATCACTCTTGTGTCTGTCTGTCCGTTCGTCTGTCACACCCTATTTTTTCCGAAACTAGGATATCCTAGGATATTTCATGCATAAATTAAATATATAATAATGCATGCAAAACAGCATTCATGTATTTACTTGATTATTTGTTTCTTTTAGATTAAAAAGGATTACGAATTGTTATTTAAGCAATCGGATGCAAACAGCAAACTTCTGGATTTTTTAATTGCCAAGAAGGACAAAATTATTGAGTTATCAATAGTCAATAGTATAGTCAATAGTCATTTATTCATAATATACATTATACGTCAATATATACCAATATAGTACCATGAGCTAGCTATATAACTATATAGGTAACCTAAAAATACACTCATTATATAACATTATTTAAATATTAAATAAAAATTAGTTAAGTTAAATAATAATTGTGACATCAAAATAATAATAAAGAATATAAATAATACAATTAGGTATGATTATAGCCTATGAATTCATCATAGCTATAAAAGGTCTGCTCGACAAGCCACTGTTTCAACTTTGTTTTGAATGAATACATACTTCGAGTATCAGTGATAATATCAGGGAGATTATTGTATACTGTCGGTCCCATTACATGCGTCAGTTTGGAAGACTTCGTTAAAGAACGTGGTACCGGCATTAACTTGTGACGGTTCCGGGTATTGTGCGAATGTAAATCTCCGTGCGTTTGGTACAAGCTAAGATTACTTCTCACGTATATAGCTACCTGGTACAACAACAAGCAGGGCAACGTAAGGATGTACAAACTCTTAAAATGGGGCCTCGCTGACTCGTCACTAGGTATCCGCACGATCGCGCGTATGGCCCTTTTCTGCATCCTGAACGCGCGTTCCCAGTCGGCAGCGCGCGCCCACAACTCGGCACCATACTCCAAAAGAGACTGGATCATGGCGAAATAGCAAGCACGAATCATATCAGCGGACACCACGCACGCTACCCTGCTCAGCGCGTAGCACGCACTCCCCAGCTTCCCGCACAACTTGTCGATATGACTCGCCCACTGCAGTCCACTATCGACCTGGAAGCCAAGGAACGTAGTGCTCTGGACTTGGTCCATTGCATTTCCGTTGACTAGCACCGTCAGAGGCCGCAGCGTGCGGCCTGAAAACCGGAAATGAATGAAATGGGTTTTACTCAGATTCAGAGCAAGCCCATTCATCCTGAACCATTCCGCTAGCAAAGTCATCGTGTCATTCAGTTTCTCCTCCAGCTGATCGACCGTGGGGGCTGTGACTATCGCAGCAACGTCGTCAGCATACATGAAGATCTCCGCCGCTGCGATAAACTCGGGTAAGTCGTTCATCAGCAAGGAAAACAGTATGTTTGAAACCGAAGATCCTTGGGCAACGCCCATCTTCGATTTCAATGGGTCAGATACTGCCTCTCCACCACAGCCAGTGACCACCTGAGAACGATCTCGCAACAGGTCAGTGAGTAGGCAGTAAGCTTGGCCGTGTATACCATAGTGTCGCAGCTTGACTGCTAGCACATCATGGTTGGCCACATCAAACGCTTTCGACAGATCGCAGCATATTACTGCAACCTGCTGCTTTCCCTCGCGTGCCGCAACAATACGTCTGACGACCTCGCGAGTCAAGGATGTCGTCGAACGGCCCTTACGATAAGCGTATTGTCGATCAGAGAGCACATTTGCTGACGACAAGAAAGTGATAAGGCGGGAGCTTAAACCGTTCTCAAATATTTTAGCCACAGCTGGTATAATCGACACAGGCCGATATCCATCCATACTGCTTCGCTTTCCTTTACCTTTAAATAACGGGGACACTTTACTTATTTTAATCAGGCTAGGGTACGTCCCATCAGCGATACAACAGTTAAAGACACGTGCCAGCACGGGAGCAAGAGGAAGAATCGCAGATTGAATAAGTTTAATAGATATTCCGTATACATCCTTCGAAACCTTTGGGGGAATCCGAGTTTTTACAATTTGATATACTTCATCCGCTGTGAACGGTTGAAGCCTCAGTGAGCGGTCAGAGGGCACACTTGCCGAATGCAGCGCGCGTTGCACACCAGCGACACTAGCGTTCGGCGCGCCGCACGCCTCCGCCGCGTTTTGGAATCGAGCATTCATAGCATTCAAAACTTCTTTTTTATCTCTAAAATTAGATCCGTCAGGCTTAACGACTACGTCGGTAAAATCAATGTGAGGGGAATTGTTCTTCCCCCTTTCCCTGTTTATCACTCCCCACATAGCTTTCGAGGTATTATTATTTGCCCCTATCATCGTCTCATAATATTCACATTTTGTCCTATTGATTAAAACGTTATAATAATTGGTCATGTCAGAAATTTGCGATTGTATAATGTCATTATTAGGTGCTAATTTACTTAATTCAATTATGTCGAATAATAACAATTTATAATTTTGTACATCTGGAGTGATCCAAGATGAGTCATTTTTCTTAATGCTACACTTCCGTATAGGAAAACATATTTCAAATTTATTTTTAATTACATTGATAATTGAATTAAGCATGTCGGCAGTTTGTTTTTTCTTCTCTAGGACCTCAGTCCAATCAACACTATAGACAGAAGCCACAAAATTAGAAATATTAACGTTATTAAATTTCCTACTATACGTAAAATTAGCAGGCGGTAGCCTTCTTGCCCGTGTAACCTCACCCTTGATTGCGATGTGGTCGCTAATGTTTGTGATAACAGGAGATACGCTCACTGTACCAGGTAATAAATTTGAATAAAGGTGATCTAGACTCGTCGAACTAACCGCATTTGTGCGCGTAGGGAAGTCTACCAAATTCGACAAGCCATGGGCCGACAGCAAATCCGTCAATTTTTTTACATCACTATAAAGATCCATCAAGCAGTTAACATTAAAATCGCCCACTAGTATGCATTCTATACCTAAACAGCTAATCTTATCGAGCAACCTTTCAAAAGCACAAATAAAATCATTAAATGATACTAAATTCGTTCTATATATACACACGATGGTCATGCCTAGTTCTAATAAATCAATGGCTGATATTTCGCACTTTCTTTCGACTGACAAAGAAGTCAAGTCAACGTTTTCTACACATTTAATCCTGTCTGTTATAAAAATGCATGACCCACCATGTACAATTTGTTGTCTACAAAAATAGGACGCTAGCTTATAGCCATGCAGCTGGACACACTTTAATTTGGGTTCAGTTAGTATCGCAGCGAGTACTTGGACAATTAGTAGCGCCCGCACAAAAAGAAAAAGTTTTTCTTTTTCTCTCCTTAACCAACGGTTAGACCTACTTTTAATAAAATATTTCATGCTAAGGTATCATTGTCTTCGCACAATTGGCCTAACTTCTTTAGGGCCTAAATTTTTTTCTTTGTCGACCTCTGTGGCGCTGCGGGCGAAGGTTCGCTTGCGACGCAGTAGGTTGCGGGTTCGATTCCCGCCTCGGAACAAATATTTGTGCGACCTGCAGATAATTGTTCCTGGGTATTTTCTATGTATAATAAAAAATATCTATCTTATGTATGTAATGTATTGTATTAAGTATATCAGTTATCTAGTTGCCATAACACAAGCTCTGTTTATATTGGGACTAGATGAAATGTGCAGCATTTATTTATTCAGAAGAATGATATAAAAAAAAAATACTTTTATGCACTAGAGCATAAAAAACAGTTTAGTGCGCTTACACCTAGCGTAAACAAGAACTTAAAGAACATCAAAAGTGAAACTGTTATTTAATTAACATTTCAGACGAAGACATCACAAAGCAGACTACGGGGCTGATTTTGCTGATACCATACCTGTTTCCAGGCGCATTTCAAGTAAACAAGAATTGGAAGCCAAAGAAAAATGACATCCTTGATGCCTTCGTTTCTAAGGTAGATACCGAAGCTGATGTCAGAGGCTTAATTGATGATTTGCGATTGCACCTCACTAAAATACAAGACAAATTGAAATGGAAAACATTGATTCGTATACAGCCATTTGTGATTGCAGTAGGCGATTCCTTCTCAAATATCGGGCAAGCTCACATTGCATTTGATAGTAAAGTTATATATAGCTTTCCTACTGTATTAGAGGCTGTGGATGTATGTTTCCAATTGTATCATGCATTTCATGCAGAATACCCCCTGGAATGCCACAATGTCTGGGAGTTTATTCAGCAAGCCATTTATAATATATACACACCATTCGACTGGAACCACAGAGCAACGTCAGAATTAGCCGAACAATTAGGCGTCTCATTAGTACGATCATCTAAAATCAGGGCAAAAAACATGTCAAAGAATTAATTTCAGTAAGTGGTATGTTTTTATTGCGAATGATCGCACCTCTATCATTATTTAGATACGTTTTATTACTTGGACTTTTGAGACTTGACTGAACGTTTTGTAAGGTTAAAAGATTCTGTTTGTGTAACTGTGTAACCTATACAGAGTGTTTGATAAAGGTTAAGTCAAACATGTTGGTCGTGTATTTGGAAAATACAAGTTCGCGTAAAAGCAGCTATACCCTGATTTTTAATTTGAGACAATTTTTGTAAACAAAGAAATTTCTCTGTGTGTATGAGTGTCATGTATGTGTGTCATATGTGAATTTACACGTATGCTACACAATCATGACAGTTATACTCACAGTGGCATATCTTGACATTTGTTTGTTTACAAAAATTGTCTGAAATTAAAAATCAGGGTATAGGTGTTAATACATTTTTTTACAGTTTGATGTTATTTTTTAGAACTTTTCGCACATTATCCTCGCTCGCGTCCCTTGTACCGCAACTCAATTATTTTAAGATATTGATTACTGTTCTACAAAAATCCCCGAAATCAACGTCAAGCCGAAAACGGGCGATGGGCCAAGTCATGATAGTTATCAGAAAAATTAAAAAAATATATTTGTCATGTACCTTTCGAATTAAGGAGTACTCTAGCAAGTAAAATACTATTTTGGAATCCTGACTAAATGCGCCATTTTTTAAAGTTACTTGCCTTAATAGTGTAGTTCATTTTTTTTACGGTACAGTTGGTTAAAGTTGGGTGATGTAATTATTTTAAATTAAATGTTGGCCAAAAATACAACATTTTATATAAAACTGAGGCAGTTATGTTTTAATTTTGAATTGTATTTTACAGAAGGGTTATTCATGGTTACATTACAGTAAAAAGTTTCACGAAAAGTTAATATTTGTAGTCACAGGACTTAAAAGATCATCACAGGGTGTCAGTTTTTCTGTTTTTTTTAATACTCATAATTAGAAAGGTACATGACAAATGTTTTTTTATATTTTTCTGATAACTCTCATGACTTGGCCCATCGCCCGTTTTCGGCTTGACGTTGATTTCGGGGACACCCGTATATTGCGAACAATCGCGCCTGTATCATTATTTAGATAAGTTTTATTACTTAGACTTGTGTGACTCAACGTTTTGTAAGGTTAAAAGATTCTGTTTGTGTAACTGTGTAACCTATACAGAGTGTTTGATAAAGGTTTAGTCAAACATGTTGGGCGTGTATTTGGAAAATACAAGTTCGCGTAAAAGCAGCTAGGTGTTAATACATTTTTTACAGTTTGATGTTATTTTTTAGAACTTTTCGCACATTATCCTCGCTCGCGTCCCTTGTACCGCAACTCAATTATTTTAAGATATTGATTACTGTTATATATTGCGAACAATCGCGCCTCTATGATTATTTAGATAAGTTTTATTACTTACGACTTGACTTAATTCCTTAAATTACTTAAAATTCATGTTTAATAGCCGTAAATTTGACTTAACGTTTATAAGGTTAAGGTTTCTATTTTGTAAGCTATATTGTTGCTGTTTTGTATTGTTGATTATGCAGTCATTCAATTATGTTAAAATGTTTATTACAGTTATATTGCGAATGATCGCAACTCTATAATATAAGTAGTTATGTTTTATGAGGTACTTGAACTTGAGTGACTTAATTGCGATTCTTGGACTTGTGTGACTTAGTTGCGATTAATATACTTGATTATATATCTTACGTCATTCGTTTTCTTTATATACGTTTAGGTACTGCATTCCACTTCAGATTAGCGTAAATCCTTAGTGAACCTATATGTGCTGCTGCACACACACGTGTGTTTGCGTGCGGTGCTGATGTAACGACGTCAGCATTTCATGTATTTTTCATTTCAATTCTGGTCGTATTTTCAGAGGTAACGCCGTAATTTATCTTTTCATTTCAGAAGGGTTTACCTACCAACTCAGATGGTACTTTTGGCAAGAACGTTGTTATTTCATTTGCTTTTCATTTCAGGAGGTTTTACCTGCCAACTCAGGTGCTGTTTTCAGAAAAACGTTAGAATTTCATTTATGTTTTAATTTCAGGAGGTCTTACTGCCATCTCAGGTAGTGTTTTCGGTGTGAATGTCGGCATTTCATTTCAGGAGGTTTTACCTGCCAACTTAGGTGGTGTTTACAGGAAAACGTCGGTATCTCGTTATGTTTTAATTTCAGGAGGTCTTACTGCTAACTTAGGTGTTGTTTTCGATGTAAACGTCGGCATTTCATCGTTCCCACCGAAAACACTACCTAAATTAGTAGGATCGATCTCCTGAAGTGGAAGGTAAATGCCGACGTTCCCACCGAAAACACCACCTAAATTAGTAGGATCAACCTCCTGAAATGGAGGGTACATGCAGACGTTCCCACTGAAAACACCACCTAAATTAGTAGGATCGACCTCCTGAAGTCGAAGGTAAATGCTGACGTTCCCGCCGAAAACACCACCTAAATTAGTAGGATCAACCTCCTGAAATGGAGGGTAAATGCAGACGTTCCCACCGAAAACACCACCTAAATTAGTAGGATCGACCTCCTGAAGTGGAAGGTAAATGCCGACGTTCCCGCCGAAAACACCACCTAAATTAGTAGGATCAACCTCCTGAAATGGAGGGTAAATGCAGACGTTCCCACCAAAAACACCACCTAAATTAGTAGGATCAACCTCCTGAAGTGGAAGGTAAATGCCGACGTTCCCACCGAAAACACCACCTAAATTAGTAGGATCAACCTCCTGAAATGGAGGGTAAATGCAGACATTCCCACCAAAAACACCACCTGAATTAGTAGGATTGACCTCCTGAAGTGGAAGGTAAATGGCGATGTTCCCACCGAAAACACCACCTAAATTAGGAGGATCAACCTCCTGAAATGGAGGGTAAATGCAGACGTTCCCACCGAAAACACCTCCTAAGTTAGTAGGATCAACCTCCTGAAATTGTAGGTAAAACCCACCAAGTTCACCTTCCAACCCATTCCTACCCCTTTGTTTCTTCTAAGTCGACTCAGCGGTTAATTCTGGGAGGTACTCAATCAGAAGGAATAATTCCCTCCAATAGTGTCTTCTAAGTCGACTCAGCGGGTAATTCTGGAAGGTACTCAATCAGAAGGAATAATTCCCTCCAATAGTGCCTTCTAAGTCGACTCAGCGGGTAATTGTGGAAGGTACTGAATCGGAAGGAATAATTCCCTCCAATAGTTTCTTCCAACTCGACTCAGCGGGTAATTTTGGAAGGAGCTCAATTAGTAGGTAAACTACCTTCCAATTTTACACAAGAAAATCCACATTGAAATCTATTTGGAAGGAAATAAGTACCTGCTAAATCGGTAGGTATTTTTCCCACTGAGTCGAAATGGTAGGTGTTATCTTCCAAAGTGGGAAGGAAATTTCTCTCAGTGCACTGCCACTGTTTTAAGAATGCTGTTGTGACTGCCCCGTACTCTGCTCATCAGAGATACGGTTTTTTTTCGAATGATGGCGTGGAAACCGTCAGTTCTACTCTTGGCAAACATCTCTGAGGCACTACAAAAACGAGGCAAACCCAACAGCATTCTCAAAGTGTTGTTATACTGGACACGTAGGGTGTAATGGCGCAATAAACACAATGGCGGAAGTCGGTTTTTTAAATGAAAAGTTATGTTTTAATAGATTGTCTTACTTATAAAATTTAGTTTATTGCCTAATTACTCCAGGGGTGCAATTTTTTAATGTCACTGAGTGACTAAATATTATTAAAAAGACCGCAAATCACCGTTTTTTAGGAGATGTACTGGGAGACACTTTATTGATATCATAACTTTGAGAATTTTAGTCATCAATGAGGTACAAATATAAAGGAATTTGGAAATCGTGGAATTTTACACGCAGCAGACGCGGTAATATTTTATATGCGTATAAAAACTTATCGCATCTGAAGGTATCACACACGTAGCAGATACGACAATATAAGAAAATGATATATTCACGCGGAAACCTTCAAACTGTATTGTATTTCAATTTGTATACACAGATATCATCTGTCCATCTTTTGATATATGTCTGTGCCTACAGATGCTTGACGGTAAAATATAAGTGATCTGCTACGTGTATGTTGCTCCTTGAGTTTAGTATAGAGAGCGATATGGACAGATACGCGATCAGATACAGATATCTTACCGCATCTGCTAACGTGTGTGACATACTTTAGTCATTATTTAACTTTCAAAATTCGCACTCTGTTAACTATTTAGCATTAACATTTCCAGAGGCTGGAGACCAATAGGGCTACTGGCTTCAAGTCCTACGCTCTCCAGGTTCTTATTTTCAGGAGTAATACCGTCGTCAGCAAAAGTAGCTGTAGTTTCTTTTTCTATCTCTGGCAAGTCTGCAGTTTCTATCTCTGTCAGATCTGCAGTGTAGAGTGAGTATAAGATTGGTTCTAGTACTAAGCCTTGGGGAACTCCAGCCCTTAAATTAGAATTTTGATGTTCTTAACAAACATTCTACATGTGAATCCGACTCACACTTGACTAGTTTTTTATCTGTCCCTTACATTTTGTTACATGGAAACTATAACAGTTCTACCATAAAATCTAACGGAATACAATTTGTTGTTTTAACTAAATTCAAATCATGCCGATAAGGCACGCAGTAAAACACACATTTATTTCCAATTTTATTGTTTTTGTGATTTACTCCTCATTATAGGTTCTCGAGTGGCAACCACTAACTGGACGATGCGGTGTATGACCGTACTTCTACAGGCTGATGATAATTATTTATTTATTTGACGACCTCTGTGGCGCGGCGGGCGAAGGTTCGCTTGCGACGCAGGAGGTTGCGGGTTGTTCGATTCCCGCCTCGGAACAACTATTTGTACGATCTGCAGATTTGTTCAGGGTGTTCTGAGTATTTTCTATGTATAAAAAAATATCTATGTATAAGTTATATTAAGAATATCAGTTATCTAGTACCCATAACACAAGCTCTGCTTAGCTTAAGGCTAGATAATGTTGTGTGAAATGTCCAGCATTACTATTTATTAATTGTCAAATAGAAATCAGGGTTAACCGTTTGGCAGAAACGCCGACTGAAGGCACGGTTATTTTTAACCGTAGTTAAATAGGACACTGTGCGGTTAACTGAATGCTGTTTTATTGCAGGAATTAATATTTAACGGTTACCTACCGGGTAGATCAGAAGTGACACCATTTTGAAAAGTTTGTGGTCTTAAAATTAATGTCAATACTAGAAATAAAGATAAACTCGCTGTTATAACCTTTAGACTTTTTTTTAATGTTGTTATGTATTTTAGAAGTAAGTATTTTTTTCTGTTAATACGGGCTGTCATGAAAATTATGTTCAAAAGCCGACAAATAAAAGAATAAAAAAAAACCTTTAAACTCCATAAAGTAACACATAACACCCAACAATCACATACACAGCAATAGAGGTAGATTTTTCTTAATAAAAATTAGTTAATACACTGTTCGGATCACGTTCCGATGTAGTGTCGATGTCCTAAATGTCAGAAATGGTATTCTCCTAACTTAAAATACAACACGTTAATGTGATTATAATATCAAAATGTGACCAAAACACACGCTGCGGGACAAATGTTTGCATGATCAGCAAATATTTGTTCCGGGTCTAGAAGTTGTGGTTCCATGGTACTCGTAGTTCCTGATACCCACAACACAGGGAATCCTAGTGTGGGATCAGGTCTTGACTGTTGGGTGTTATTATTATTTATTTATTTTAAAACAAAACATGAATGATACAAAATTCTCGATAATTTTAGCTTTTAAAGATGGAGTCTCTTTTTACTCCTTCCAATGATATATATAACTATCCTACTCTAATGTTAGTCACCGTGAATCGAAACTAGACTAATTTGTTATAAGAGGGAACAGAATACCAACTTTCTATCAATTCACAATTCAGTCTCGATTCGGTCAACTTTCAGTGTAGTTTTTACTTCAGTTCGCACTTAATGACTGTTGTAATGACATAATAATTTATGTCACTGTCTTAACTTGCTATCAAGTTAGACCTAAAAACATACACATTTAATTGGTGTAGCCCGCAAGGTAGTGAATTTAAATTTAATTAATATTTAATATATTTTTTTTTTTTTTTTTTGTATTGCGTGTTTTTTCAAACAGATGGAAATTGTTTGCGAACATTCTAGTAATATACTACATGGGTCCTATTTTATGCCTTGAGCTCTTAGCGATTCAGTTCAAAAACTATTAGGTACAGTACAAAATATCGGTTCCGTGCTGTCCGCAGCAATATTTAGAGGTACAGTAGCAGAAGGTCTATAGACTTCTGCGATTAAAGTTATTCAATGATGACAGATGTCAACGACGAACCAATATTTTGTACTGAATCGCTAAAGAGCTCATGTTACGGCCTCAGTTTTCGCAATATTATTATGCAAAGCAGATTATAATAAACAAATTGTTACCAGGCGCACATAAGACACAAGTAATGGAATAGTTATGTCAATAAAATAATGGACCGGTTTGTGAACGGCACGGTTAGCATGCGTCCGGCGAAACTGTAACAGTAAGGGCTACCACAAGGAGAAATGTAAAATAAATAAAAAATTAACAGGTTTTACCATTTAAAAGACTTTCTAGGATAAAAGAATATTATTTTCTTTAGACATAGAATACGCAATAACCAGAGTAAATTTAGATTAATTTCAATTTTTTTTAGCTTTAGAGTAAAAATTTTTGACATTTGTGATTTATGTGGTTATTTTTTTGTCCTAATTTGATGGTGGTTTTGTAGAGATAATCTGCCTGTTTTTGTAAATATTTGTACTCCAGACATTGGAAATGTGAGCTATCTAAATTAGCTAAGTAAATATATGCCACATTTATGCAATTTTTTTAATAATATTTTTTACTACTATATAAAGTTCAGTTGTACAAGGAAAGGAAGGAAAATAATTTTATGAGCTAAAAAACCCATGCCTGTTTATTGGGTGATTGGATTTAAATAGCTAATTGAGGTTACATTTTTCACAGATTATGTGTAGTACCAAATCAGTACAATCTAACTTAACAGCGAACAAAAGGCTTATTTTCTAAATTATAACTGACTTGCAATGAATAACGGTCAGTTAGAAAAAACACAATCTACCTCCCAAACTATTTTTTTTTGTTATAAATTTTATGTAATTTTGCAAAATATATTTGAATACTATTTTTATTTAAATTCGAAATCTTGCATAGGTAGTTGAAATTTGGTACATAATAAATACAGTATTAGGTGGCCCAATTAGGTGTCGGTGTCCACCGACTTCCTGCGATCTTGAAATATCATCAGTCTATCGAGAGTCCTTTCTACACCGCGTCGTTCGTTTCACGGTACTTGCTCAGAATTTTATTTGAAAAACATATTTTTTATCAAAATTTTCAGGCTAAGTAGCAGCCCTATACAGTGCAAGTGCAGTGCGTATTTATAATCGTTCCAAATTCTAAAGTGGGATGCGTTTGTGGGCCAGCCCTTCCCGCCGCACCTACGTCGCTCTACACTCCTGGTACTAGTCGACGATAGTTTCCAGTTTATAGTTTCCTGGTAGTTTACAGAGCCACCTAGCTTCTGGAAACATCGTTTCGGGACTTGGCGGCACACACGTCAAAACGTCCAATAGGTTAAAAACATTACCTGGCGCTTTGCACTCCTGGTACTATACGACAATTTCAACGATAGTGTACAGTTTATAGTTTCCTGGTAGATAAGGAGCCACACAGCTTCTGAAAAACGTCTTGCAGATCGATTTTGGTGCTGTTTTCTTGTTCTACTTTTATGATCTGTAAGCACTAGGCTAGTCTAGCTAGGCTGATCTAGTTTCTAGGTGTGTCCGTACCTAACCTAATAATAACTGGATTTTTGCTATAAAGATATAGAATAACTTGTAAAAAATTATCCAACAGAGTTAGAAGACCCATCTATTGTATACCTAACAATAGCTGGTTACCTATAAGGTATGCCAGTCCGAGCCGTAGGATTTTACGTAAAAACGTTCTATGATTTCTTTGCATCTTTGCAGCAATTTAATTTTGATCTTGTTCGCTTGTGCTCTTTTCGGGTTCTCCTTGATTCGGCTCTTTCCTTCCGCTAATTGCCGCATCCTTCGCTTCTGTTCGTATTTTCGTCACATATCTGAAAAAACACGTTGTTTGAATTTCTTTTTTTTTACTATTGTTTAGTACTACCACCGTCTATTTTTGCCACAAAGCAGTAGTACTCGCATTGCTGTGTGTGATTCGGTTTGAAGGATACGCGGTATGCTGGTGAAATTACAAAAGCCAATATCATTTGAGGTCTTATTCGTCGACACATCGACCAGATTCTATTTTTTGTCTTGTATTTTTCTGCTTATTTCACACACGACCGCTATGCTTATAGACGAATTTTCTTTTTAGGAAAAAACCTAAATACTACTTTTAAAAAAGTATGCTCTTTGAATTCAATCGGTTATTTTGTTATCGGCTCTGTATTCAGATATAGAGTAAAAAAATTCTATAAAAATATTTTGCCAGTACCTATGGCTAGCACAGGCTGACCAACGTTACCAAGACGCTAGCGAGAAGACCGCAAATGGCCAATGACATCGGGGTAGCTGAAATCTTTGTAATTTGATTGGTTAAAATCTGAGATTATCTATCGTCTCGCTAGCGACTTGATATCATTACTTAAGTAAGTAAGCCTGTGCTAGCCGTACTGAGGCCTTACCATGAACTCTTATAGCGATTCAGTACAAAATATCGGTTCCGTTATGTCCGCAGCTATATTTAAAGGCACAGTAGCAGAAGGTCTACAGACTTCTGTGATTAAAGTTATTCAATGATGACGGATGTTAACGAACTACCGAACTGGCTACCAAAGTGAATTTATAGACGTTTTTACGTCAAAAAAAGCCTACCATTCCAAGTACGTCACCTCGCGTGTGGCACCTAGGAAAATCTTCTATTGTTTTAGCAATAATTTAATAGCATAGCAAGGTGACTTCCGGGTTTGAACCCCGGACAAATTTCCTTGATAACGTTTGGTTCTAGATTCTATGTAGGTAATTGACGACCTTCAAAATGTATATTGTAATAGTTTCATCACTATTAATGATTTGATTATCTTCCTAGCAGCTTGTATTTTAATTAAAAATAAATTACCAACTGGGTAACAATACCTCTATTACCTCTGTGGTGCCGAGTAACCGGCTGTGACGTAAGAGGTGCGGGTTCGATTCTCGCTGCGGGACAAATGTTTGCATGACCTGCAAACATTTGTTCTGGGTCTGGGTGTTGTGGTACCATGGTACTCGTAGTTCCTGATACCTACGACGAAGGGAATCGTATAGTGTGGGATCAATTTGACTGTTGGGTGTTATGTTCTGTTATGTTATGTTATAATAATAATAATAATACCTATATTTCAGGCTTATTGAGAAATGTACAAAATCTAATCAATAATTCTGTTGAATTGTATACTTTATAGACATATTTACACGTGAAGACTTCGACGTTTAGCGCACCTGTGCTGTGTGCTGATAGGTAGTTTCAGTTATTCATATAAAAAAAATCTTATAAGTAATTCAAAACAGTCAGTATACAATAGAATTCCTTAGTAAAGACAAACTTAACATAGTTACTTAAAAACAACTTATGTGTTATAATTCTCTATCCTCTTCCTCATATATAACAATCAATTGCTGTTCGTTTGTCTCGCTAAAACTCTAGAACGGCTGGGCGGATTTATTTGATTTTGGTTTTGTTGTGTTCATAATTGTCACGGAAAGGTTTAAATGTACCGGGACCACCGGGAACACCGGGACCACGCGAACGAAGTCGCGCGCGGGCAGCTAGTTTTAAATAAATATTATGTTAATGTAGCAAATTGTATTAGTGCATCGTTTGAATCTAATTGTGGGATCAATGTTGTCAGCGTTACTAAACTTGTTAGTACGCGCCCTACCGTAAACTTCTCTTAGTAGGTCTTCTTTTTTCTTCTTTTCTTCTTCTTTCCTTATCTTCTTCTTCTTTTGGTTGCTATTCCATAATCCAGCATAACAATTATACAGGGTGTCCCAGAAGTCGACGTCAAGCCGGAAGCGGGTGATTGGCCAAGTCATAACAGTTATCAGAAAAATATTAAAAAAAAATCTAAGTTATGTTTTTAAAAACATAGTTTTAACTCCTGTTACTACAAATCTTTATTTTTTTTTTAATTCAAACTGTAATCTTAAAATTACGTCCTCGAGGAAAGCCCTTGGGTACACTAAAATCATTTTAAGTAAGTTTTTTAAATGTCTATAGTTTTAAAAATATATAACTTAGATTTTTTTTATATTTTTCTTATAACTATTATGACTTAGCCAATCACCCGCTTCCAGCTTGACGTCGACTTCTGGGACACCCTGTATACAACGTCCGGAAGTGCGTTGTAGATTTTTACCCCTAAGAAGCCAAGCAGCATTGGGATTTCTTAAGTGTTTTACTATGCAACCGTAGGCGGTGCCGACCTCTGGTCTAGGGTGCTATTTATGAAAGTGATCGAGTGAGTAAACGTTAGTAAAAATTTTCCCTCCGGACCATCTGACTACCATGAACTTGCCACTGGTGGTGACTTGGGATTTCTATATCCCAACTGACTACCATCAGTGACCAAATAACACAGTACTACTCACATATCACCACCAGTGGTGAAAATTGTCTCATTTTACCACTAGTGGTAAAATAAAACAACATCAGTAGCACTTTACCACCAGTGGTCAAATTATAAGATCAGTTTCAATTTAGTAAAATCAAGATTATCTAAACCACTTGAATAAATATACCGTTTACTATATCCAAACCATTTATTTGTACTTAAACCAAACTATCCGCTCTTAGCAAAAGTAGCTGTCCCCCCCTTTGGCTTGATATATATTCGTAAGTAATTGGGTTACTGCATGTAGGCACAGAATCTTGATCATCTCAACACCGGTGGTCAATTAGAACTAAAATCGTGGCATTTTATCACTAGTGGTGAATTGGGAATAAGTTTCTCCCAGTTGACCACCAGTGGTAAAATGGGGTGGTTTCCATCTCAATTGACAACCGGTGGCAAGTTCATGGTGGTCATATGGTCCGGAGGGAAATTTTTGATGATATCAATTGCAGTTCTGGTAATCATATCATGGCAGCCGGCCCACGTATGAAGCTGTTCCAGATTTTTTCTAACAAACTTTGCTGCTTATAGTATGGTCCCATCTAATTCTAATTCTAATTAAAAATGGGGGAGATAAGATCTGCACTGACTTCCCGCATTGGGATGTATTGTGCATTGTCCCCCTGCTAACCCTAGCCCAGCCAGCCCAACTCCTTAAAATAACGGAGAAGGACTCTGGGTTGATTGGCAGCACTGTTCAGTGTCCTCCCCGAGTGTGAAATGGAAGAAGTCATACAGGACTCTATCAGCTCCTGGTGTCCGGTTTTTTTCCTGGTCCCATTCTATACATGGAGTTTTAAGAAGTAATAGCCAAATTAGAATTTTAGCCCTACCGGGTGCGGCGACCTCCTCTTTACTGGTCACATTCAATGCTAAAACGAATCCCCTTAAGCAATAACATGTATCTAATTTAAAAGGTACATCAGTTTTGTAGAATGCTAATTGAAGCAAAGCTAGCACCTGTTTGTCATACTTACAATTCCTGGTTTTTAAGAACTTGAAACGAAGTGTTACTTTGAAAATTTCATTAATTTCGTAAATGAAACAAACATGGTGTATAGAATTTCATGGTACGTAATATATATTATATTAAATATTTCTTGTTGAAAGCTGAAACTAAAAAGTCTATAGTAAGTAATTAATATAACATAACACCCAACAGTCATATACATTGTCCTGAGTGGTGATAACGTAATTCTGTTAATGCAATCGATTTTAATCTTGTATCTATTAGAAATTACGTTTATGCGATCACCAGCACACAGTCTTATTGCAATTAACCTTTGTCAGCAAAATGCGTAAATTGGGTAATAAAGAGCACCCAATCTTTGACGACCTCTGTGGCGCGGCGGGCGAAGGTTCGCCTGCGACGCAGGAGGTTGTGGGTTCGATCCCCGCCTCTGAACAAATATTTGTGCGATTTTCAGATAATTGTTCTGGGTGTTCTGGATATTTTCTATGTATAATAATAATAATCATTTATTGATCCAGAAAAAAATACATTAAGACATGACAATAATATGGTAACATAGGTACCATAATTATAATTTTGTACACTAGCTCCCACACTAGGATTCCCTGTGTTGTGGAAAGCTAGGCTCTTCCAGTAGACAAGTGACAGATAGTAAGTACATAATTGCTTAGATAAAAAAGACAAATATTTTTTTTAGTTAGTTAACATTATTAACATTAGACAAGTAGGTAGTAGGTAAGAAAGTAGGTAACCACTTATTAATAATAGTAGATAACTACTAATGTTAACAAGTGGCCGCAAAAGCTTAGTAGGTACCTACCAACCTACCCAACCCACGCTACATGAGACATTAGCAAGCTTTAGATAAAGATATGATTATAAAAAAAACTTAAGTTATTAGGTATTGCTGAGCTAAAAATATCTATCTATGTAATGTATATTATATTACGTATATCAGTTATCTAGTTGCCATAACACAAGCTCTGCTTAACTTGGGGCTAGATAATGTTGTGTGAAATGTCCAGCATTATTTATTTATTTCTTTATCTAGAAAGCGTGGATCACCACACTTGTCAGTAACCATACGGCAAATCCCCCCATTGCACTCTATGGGAAGGTCTTGTCCAGCAGTGGACGTCTAAAAGGCCACTAAAATGATTACTGGTAATAACTTTTCATTTAAAAAACCGACTTCCGCCATTGTATTCGACTAAATATTTGGATGAAAAAAAAATTATGAAAGAACCATAGTGGTGAAAGGATTATGATACTTTCTGAATGCAAATGCTTGGTTTGTTGATGAAAATATCAAAATCGTCATATGTATGCCTACAATATTTGAGGAGTTCCCTCAATTCCTCATGGATTCCATCAACAGAACTGGATTCTGAAAAAAATGGGACCAATCTGAAAGTATATCTATTCAAATAAAAAAAGAATTTTCCAAATCGGTTCATAACGCCGGAGACATGAGGTAAAAAACATTTAAAAAAAAAATATAACCGAATTGAGAACCTCCTCGTTTTTGGGAAGTTGGCTAAAAATTGAGTAGTTATAGGTACTGATAGATCCTGTGGTTTATATCCTATGAAGTTTGATGTTACTAATAGATCCTGTACATTTCTTGGCAGTTTTTTAATTACTAATAGATGTGATAACGTTATTCTATGACGTTACTGGTAACGTTATAATGTTAGTACTAATACTTAGATGTGGTAAGTAACGTTATAACGTTACTAATACTTAGATGTGGTAAGCAACGTTATTCTATAACGTTATAACGTTACTTAATTACCGATATTGGTAACGGTCAAAATTAACGTTAAATTTAACAAAACTTATAAAAACGTGTATGGACTCCCTAAAATTCTCTAGAAAGAGCCGAAGAGAGAGAGAGAGAGAGAGAGAATCCCTACTAGGGACTGTGCTGCACAAACAGCGACTACTCCGTCTGACGACGCGATAGTGCATTGCATAATAAATAAAAAATAAATTAGTGTTGGCAATAAATAAATAAAAATTAGCGGTATTACGTAGCTAATGTAACATTAACGAATTGTTTTGTTACTTTTAACGCTTAATTTTAAGTACTTAACGGTATCTGTCCCTGCTCACCATTGGATGATAAAAATGGTACATGATAAGCGCGACAAAGTCATGCCATGCAACCACAAACTATGCTGCCTGTCTAATATGACTCAAATGAAGAGACTACAGAAAGTTCATTGTCTAAATAAATAAAATTAATGCTGGAAATTTCACACAACATTATCTAGCCCCAAGCTAAGCAGAGGCCCAATTCTCTAAGTAAAAAATTGTATTGAGTTCAGATCATGTTTCGATCTTGTGTCGATGCCTTAAATGCCAGAAATGATATTCTCTAACTTTAAAATACAACACTGTAATGTGATTATATCGAAATGTGACTGAAACTTGAACGATTCAAAGTTATTTCGATAATTTTAGCAGAAGTAGATGTAGTCTCTCTTTACTCTTTCCAATTATATATTAAACTATCCTACTCTGATGGTAGTCACCGTGAATTGAAAGTAGACTAAATTGTTATTTATGAGGGAGCAGAATACCAACTTTCTGTCAATTCATAATTCAGTCTCGATTCGGTTAACTTTCAGTGTAGTTTTAAAATAATTTAGAGAATTGAGCCTCTTAGCTTGTTTTATGGATACTAGTACTAGATAGCTGATATAACAATACATTAGATAGATAGTTTTTTCTATGCATAGAAAATACCCAGAACACCCTGAACAAAAAAATCTGCAGATCGTACAAATATTTGTTCCGAGGCGGGAATCAAACCCGCAACCTCCTGCGTCGCAGGCGAACCTTCTCCCGCCGCGCCACAGAGGTCGTCTACAATCTACATTGATCAGCTGTCTGGCCTGGCGAGAGTTATTGGCAGTCTCTTAGTCTCCCTGGTCGCCTTGACCATCTATAAATACAGCCCCAGTTTCTTATTTAGATGTGCTAAAGGGCTTGCATTTCTTCGGATGACAGTGACCATCCAGGTGAGCTACATCTGTTACGTCATCAGCTGGAAGACTGCTGGATGTACCTAAGCCTTCCCTTATAGAATGCTATTAACATAACATAAAACTCAACAGTCGCATATATAGTCCTGACTACGAGTGCCATGGTACCACAAGACCCGGAAGAAAAATTTGCAGATCATGCAAACATTTGTCCTGCAGCGGGAATTGAACTCGCACCTCTTGCGTCTCAGCTGGCTGTTCGCCTGCTGAAATAGGAACGGTCATGAGCCGTCTTCGTCAGTAAGGATGTGTTTTTAGCTTTTGCCCTAAACAGTGTCTGTCCTACACAGCGTCTGCCCCACACAGCATCTGCTCCACACAGCGTCTGCCCCACACAGCGTCTGCCCCACACAGCATCTGCTCCACACAGCGTCTGCCCTACACAGTGTCTATCCTACACAGTGTATGATCCATACAGCGTCTGTCTCGCACAGCATCTGCTCCACACAGCGTCTGCCCTACACAGTGTCTATCCTACACAGTGTATGATCCATACAGCGTCTGTCTCGCACAGCATCTGCTCCACACAGCGTCTGCCCTACATAGCGTCTGTTCTACACAGAGTCTGTCCCACACATCGTCTATCCTACACAGCGTCTGTCCCACATAGCTTCTGTCTCGCACAGCATCTGTACCACACAGCGTCTGTCTCGCACAGCATCTGTCCCACACGGCGTCTGTTTTATATAGCGTCTTGCGGATTGTGGATGTTTTCGATCGTGGTTTCATTTTATATTTTATCTGAGCGATCTTAGAATTCACCGAAAAGACTCAAAATGATAAATTCTTTCATCAATTTTTTTTTACCTGTATATGTGAAAATACACTCGAGAGCAATGAATCCGGGTCACTTAAAGAATCCTAAAAATCTCGGAAACTAAAAATGCTAGGTTAATGCAATAAATTGTATTTAATAGACAATGTAATACTCCTTAAATGAAGGTATTAAAACTTCTTAGTTATTGTAAAGTTATATCATAAAAAAATCAAATTTGAAAAAGGGCCACTTTCGAAGATGGAACTACGAAATTAAGTTAAAAAAAAATTAAAATTAAAATTTAAAATTTAAAATTTAATAATAAAAATAAAAAATTAAAATTAAATTAAAAAAGCACGAGGAGGCAATACGAAGTATTAAAATTCAAGAAAATCGTAATAAAGTTCAAAAATTTCATGTTTCCTATTTTTGTTTTAAGGAGAGATCAGCAGTTTTTTTCTTTATGTAATTTTGTTATAATAAAATGTATGGTGACTCATATGTTTTTTTACCTTCATTTAAGGAGTATTACATTGGTGTCAATTCTGTTGGCACAAACTAGACTAAACTAAACTAAATTTAGTTTTAGTTGCGTCAAAATGACGTTTTGCTATTCAGACATCGATTAAAATGACTGAACTAAACTAAATCCTAATCTGACTGCACTAAAATTAGCTTAGTTACTCAACTTAGCTTTAGGTGGTCTTTTCCTATTCTGTTGTACAGTTTATGCTATTGAGAATCGACTAAAATGACAGCACTAAACTAAATCTTAGTCAGACAGCACTAAAATTAGCTTAGTTACTCAACTTAGTTTTAGGTGGCCTTTTTATGTTCTGTTGTGCAGTTTTATGTCTAATATTAGAAAAATCTACCTAAAATTAGTCTTCATGAAAACTGGTGTGGATTAAATTTAGTGATTCAAAAAAAGTATTCTCGGGGCATATTTCGCTAAGAAAATAAATACTTAAATCAACTATTTACAAACTGCAAGTAGAGGAAAACAATTAGGATCACAAAGTATTGAATTTTGTTGTAATTAAGATGATAGCTTTCATGATTTATGCGACCGGGCTGGGTCTGAGCCGTGGCATAAACAGGTGCTTACGAGGCACGAATTTAAAATGAAGTAGTTCCAGTTCAGCGCCGCCCGCACCTCAATTCGTCCCGAGGCACGGGTAGTGCACGGCTACTTCATATATAAAATGTTTGTACCTTTTTAATCCATGCCTCGTCTGCACCCAAAGCTATGGTTCAGTACCAGCACAGTCTAGCATAAATCATCTTTTAAGGCCACAGCACACCGGCTGCGTATGCGTAGACGTAGGTGTGCACGTCAACGTACCATTATGTTGTAATGTATGGAACTGTATGAGACATGGCACACCGCTTGCGTGACGTCCACGCGCGTCTCTACGCGGCGCGGCGCAGAGACGCGCGTGTCTACGTTACCGTGTGCTGCATACGCATCCGGCGTACCTTGGCCTTTACCATACTGTGTGCAGTAAAGTCTAAAATGCTATATCTCCTACTTATTACTTTTTGATAGTAAAGGTGTAGAATCGACCTACAAAAAGATACTTTTTGATGGGGAACCCATGGAAGTAATAAGTACTACGTACAACCTTATTAATTCCATGGGTGAACCTCATTTCTTAATTTTAAAGTTGACACATTACCATAATGACATTTAACAAAAAAAATAAGTTTGAATTTTAGTAAATATAGACTGCAGTCGGTCGCAACTAAAAGAAAAAAAAAAGATTGTATGAAACGGGGCAGAATTTTAATGGTGACCATTTTTCACTTCCTCTATCTTTCTCGTTCTTAGATGACCTGTCAGTCAGTTACATTCTCACATGGTCAATTTGTTTCTCCGTTTATCTTAGACAAAATTTATATTGCAACATATTTTATTTTTGTGGTCTAAATACGTTTATGTGTGTTGTTTGCTTCTGAAACCTAATTAATTTCTGTGAATATGAAATATGAAGTACATAAATTGTGAAATATGCGGCTTACAATCAGATAGAAATAACGGCAAAAAACTTTTTATGGCCAGGTTTCCTCTGGATGAAGTCCGGTTAGTACCTACCTAGATTATTAGATAAATTATCAGTCCTATACATACTTCTTCTTGGGCCAAAATATCATATATTCCAAAAAATATCATAATCCCAAGCAATAATAATTTTGATTCTGAATGATAGTGTGGTGAACGATATCTTCATTTATAAATATCGATAATCGATGCTTTTATTTTTTTAGGTGTAAAAAATTGGTGAAATTACTAAATCTTTCATCATCAACCCAAAGAAGTCTACAAAGAACTGCTGGACATAGGCCTCCCCCATAGACTGCCACGATGAAACACTAGACACTGATTGTAGCACATGTACATTTAAGATGTTTATAACCTAAATGTTATGGGTGAGCCTAAGGTTGTCTGGAAGAGATCGCTCTGTAGCACCAAGACTGCCTGGTAAATGCCGAAAATAAATGTTATGTTTTACTTTATGGCCTTTTTGATTGTACACAAATCCAATAAACTGGACCTTGTGCCACTGGTTTTGATTAAGTGATGCTAAAAAAACTGGTGAAAATAATAAAAAAAAAAAACATTTCAAACTGTAGGTAATCAATTCATCAATATCGATAGATTTTAAATACTGGCTGCATATCACTATTCCATTTTTGTATGTTGGTAGAACTGATTGTTTTGTCAGTCGTCCGTCATGTTGGCTTTTTGCGGTAGCCCTGTTTTGACGACAGTAATTTATTTTACTCTATGTCCCGTCTCTTCTTACGTATAGTTATTGCATCCTCTTTGATAGATTGATTGAAATAAAATGTCTTTAACTCTGCAACAAAGGGCTGAAATATTATTTCTCCACGAAGATGGCTTGAATATTAGTGCGATATCACGAGAGCTCAATATATCTCGATTCACCGTGAGATTTTGGATTCGGCGTCATGGCGATGAAGGTCAAATAACAGATCATAAAAGCAAATCAGGACACGGTCAATACTAATAAGAATTCCCGCAAATTGATTACGTTCACGATAATGCACCGATACACAAGGCCCAGGCTACCATGGCGTGGTTTAACATGCACCCGTGATATTAGTCTCATTAAATGGCCTGCTTGGTCAGCAGATATGAACCCGATTGAAAATCTATGGGGCATAATGGTTCAACGCTGGAACTGTCAGAACGAAAGAAACCCCCCTGAAGCTCTTAGATCACACTGTGCACGGGTATGGATGATTATCAGGGGAACTGATTTATGCGTGCGCCTTGTCTCATCTAATACGAGATAGACTACGTGCCGTCATAGCTGCTGACGGAGGCGATTATACTAGTTATATAAATCAATAAATTGTGGATAATTTCCATAAAAAAATAAAAATGTTTTGACTTTCTACTTGATTATTTCTTTGTATTTTTGCATTTTGAAAAACAAGTTCGGCCTCGCTTGGTAAAAAAAGGTTTTCTGGAGCGCCAAATTTCAAATTTCGAATTAAAAAAAAATGTGCTCTACCTTAGTCAAATCCAAAGACTAAAGTGGGGTTTACACGGGTGATTAAAGCCGCGCGATTTTTGCCGCGCGGCCAAAATCGACCGTCTAAATGGCAATTCGACTAGATCGCAAGTGACTAAAGCCGCAAGCCCCAAAGTTGGGTAGCATCCGACTTTGGCTGCGCGGTGACCGGCCACATGCAGCTGGTGACTAAAATCGACCGTGTAAACGATGTTGTAGGCAATCGCCCGCCGCATGAAGGTGTGTTTCGTGCACGTTGTTTCACTACTGCGATTCTACGTACAGATCGTTTTTGATTAATTGAATAACTAACTATTTCAATTCCGGCACGAACACCTATTCTTCTCAACATTTTCGAAGGAAGTGACCGAGCCGCATGAGATTTTAGTCACTAGTGTAAATGGGCTAGCGATGCGGCTTGGTGAGGCGATTTGTAAAGCGACGAGCCGCACGACGAAAATCGACCCGTGTAAACCCCACTTAATTCACTTAACTCTGTCAATTCAATTCAATTTGGTGGCTGTCAAATTAAAATATAGTCCTGTCGTTTTCGAAGATTAAATTTAGTTCAGCCTGACAACAGAATAGCTTTTAGAACTAAATTTGACATTTTTAAATTTAATTTTAGTTTAATTTTAGTTTAGTTCGATGAACAACAGAATAGACACCATTGTCTATTAAATACAATTTATTGCATTAATCTATCATTTTTAGTTTCCGAGATTTTAACATTCTTTAAGTGACCCGGATTCATTGCTCTCGAGTGTAATATAATAATTATATAACATTATAAACAGAAGACATGAAAGAAGTGATGATATAAAATAAAAATGATTAAGTGTATTAAATAAAAATAAACAACCAAGCTTAGAATAAGTAGGTTATTATGTTTTATTGTTTTTTTTTCATTCAATATTAAATTGTGTTTTATTCATATAAATCATAAGAACTCATTGAATTGTTTTCTAAGCTATATTCCTAGGTCTTGAAGAAGTATTATTAGGATTAAGGTTGTCAAAACAAAAACAGAGCTATATTAAATAGGTATATATTAAATTTAATTGCACCTAGAACATCGAAATAGTTTTCCCGTCAACATTTACTTACAAATTACAATATTGTCAGAACATCTCCAAGGCCTCTTAAAATTATCGGTACGGAACACTATGAAAGGACTTTGCAATATATTTATTAACATTTTAATGTGAAATACAAAATATTTGTTAACTGCTTTCAAATTTTTGCGTAATATTCATAAAAACTTTATTAAATTTTATACAAAATATTGAGTGACAAAGGAAAAAAAAGTCTTTGGCTCTGAAAATAATAGACAGATTTCATCTTGTAGCACCATCTGGACGACGAAATAAAATAAAAACAAATAAAAATAAAATCAACAAAATTTCAACCAAATGCAACAGAAAAACAGAATATTTTTTTTACAAAATCGCTCTCTTTGCATTTCTTTTACAGCATTATTATTTTTAGATAAAGATATTTTTGTAACTTAATTTCTTTTTTTATTATTTTATTATTTTATTCTTTCAGAAAGACCAGAAGTAGATTTTTAAAGTTTTATAGTTCATGGATTTGTATAATAGTAGGGATTATGTTTCTTCTTAGTTTTAAATCTTAAACATACAGTAAATTACAATTTTAAATAAGCGCAGGTAAAAACGGGACGGAGTGATTCGATTATATATTTTATTATTATACGTAGTAATGACGTCCACACACGTAAAAATGTAAAAAAAAAATCTTTAAAAATTATGCAACTCACATAGTAAAATGACAAAAGCAGCTATTTTAAAATGACAGCGTGTAGATATCATTTGACTATTTACTTAAACTGTAGGATACATTCTGGTAACTTTACGTTTCGAGACCCGTTTACAATTGACTGCCAACCCTAGTTTTATAAATTAACACCAAAAATATACATTCCATCTTCATCGACCTAGGGTTACCACTCAAATCAGTTATGCGTTTTGTTTGTATAATATAAATCTGTAAGCAGCCTATAACCCGTGCTTGTAGCTACCGTCAAACGTATATTAAGTGGCAAACAAAAACATTCACAATATTACAATCATAAATAACTTCTTGTACTTTCAATGTCATCCACAAACATGATTTCATCATTTAACTAAATATTAACATAAGTAGACGAAAGTATTTAACAAAAAACTAAAAAAAGGTACTTTTATAGGAATAAATTTTTTAGAAATTCAACAAAAATAATAACTTATAGAAATCATTAGCTGTAAAACTAATCGCTAAGCGTTAACACTAAACATAAAAAATATTTACAAAAATTAAATTACATTTTGTTTTATGATTTTGTTAACAAAAAGATTTTTTTTCTTAGACACCAAATTCTTTTATCTATTTGAACAAAACATTTTTAAATTTCACTTTAAAACTGTACTTTCAGATACAACTACTTACGACGATTGATACAGAATTATTATTTACAACCAATATACACCAAAATCAATGCATTCCAACTTATCTAAATACACTTACAACAATTAAAATAATCTAAAAATGTATTTTGTCTGTGAACAAAAATTTTCATCAGTCAACTATGAAGTAATGTTTTATTCATAAAAATGATTTTGTGATTATGAAATGTCCCAATTTATTTATTGGTGAATGAAATTTTGGAGAGTAAAATTTTAGCTAATGATTTTCAGCCTTTAAATTTTAGACTTTATCGCCTTAGAATAGGGTACATTCTTTAGACAATGGCAGTGATTATAACAAACGAGTTTATGCCACTTCATTGAGATCACTTCTTTGCGGCAAAACTCGCTGTCAGATGGTAAATAACAATAGTATTGGTTAAAACATTCATAAAATTTACCCTAAGTTCAAAAACATGTAAATTTCAAAATTTTGACAACCCTATATCAAATTTTGTATTTTTTATCTTTCAAATAGTAATTTGTAGGTAAGTTATTAACTAATTAGAAAATCATCGAATAGAATATACTTTTTTTTTTAAATTTGTTTTTGTATGAATGCTTTACTCAATTATTACTGTAGTTTTTAATTTCATACATTCACATCTTATATCTATTTAATATGTATATTTATAAAAAAGTACAGTAAAAATCACAAAAGTCATAATTTCGCTAACTAAACTAAGCTAAGAGTTTAGTTAATGCACTCTAAATTTATCACACGCTTGCAGACTTCCGTATACCACGTTTCGAGTGATCTGAAACAAAACAAAATACATGTTAATAAAATTTAAAAACAAAAACCACTGTATTGATACCATCTGTATTTGATTCATAAAAATTAATTGTTAAATTGCATTGAGAAAACAAATACGGTTATGTGAGAAACGTTGTGGCTTGTCTAACTTTGTAAATTTTTGTCAAAGATCGAATTTCTAATAGAACAAAATATAAAAAAATTATTACTTCATAATTTGTTCTTTTATAAAAAAAAGATATGTAGGTTTCTAGTTTGATAACATAATTACGAAACTGCCCTTAGCAATTCACGGTCCAAAATCTATGCCGCTTGCGTCACTCTCGGAACCATTTCGACCGACTTTCCACATTATGCAACGCCAAAAACCGATTACGCAACGGCCCCGGAGACCTAATGTCCCACTGAGGGGGTTATGTCATAGTTTTTAATATTTTTCACCTTTGATGTAGCGCGTGAGAAGTATTATGACACACTTTGAAAGTTTAGGAGGATATAAAAGTTCAAGTTGAACTTGCAAGCAAAGTTCAATTTTTACAATGTTGATCAAATGTCGCGTGGTTTACGGCATTTTAGTATGCAATGCTTGCCGTGATGTGTCCGGCATACGAATAGACCCCTCCATCTCCTCCAATGGATATTGTAATAGCCGACTAAGGGATTTCACTAACGGATGAGCAGCAGTATCCACCTGAGTACTCAACATAAATACTTTGATCGCCAATCCGCCTGCCCGACTTGTTGACTATGGTAATTCTCCCATTGTATTTCAGGGGGGAGCTTCGTCCAGCAGTGGACAGAATGCTGATGATGTGTAATGCTTTATTCGTTCACCGGCAAGACATAACACTCACTCGACTCTATAATGGGGAGTGCTCTGAGGAACTATTTGAGCTTATACCCGCTTCCAGGTTTTATCATCGCACCTCTCGACATCGGTTGGGAGCTCATCCACACATCATCGATGTGTGGGTATCTCGTACAGCTCGCTTTACGAGATCTTTTCTCCCACATTCGTGCAAATTGTGGAATGAGCTCCCTTCTGAGGTTTTTCCTCTTAACTACAATATGCACAGCTTCAAAAAAAATGTGAAAAGGGTCCTCCAAGGCAGGCAACGCATTGGCAATGCCTCGGGTGTTGCAGATGTCAATAGGCGACGGTAACCACTTACCATCAGGTGGGCCGTATGCCAGTTTGTTGAGCCATAACATAAAAAAAAACAAAAAAAAAAAAAAAACACCTGTATCTTTGCCACTTATATTTTAATGTGATGGTAAACTACTTTGGGATAGAAAAATTGGCAAGGTGAGGTTAGAAATTATAGAAATTTTGCCAACGAAAGATTCGCGATTAGATATGGCTTGAAAAGGTTTGAGGGGGACAAGATGAAATAGGATAAATTTACACAATTAGTGCTTCTTTCTAGTTTGCAAGTTTAAATGGAAATACAACTATAACTTTCGGAAACTTGGAAATAGCCTAGCAACAGGTAAATCAGTAAATTTTATGCCAGTCTAGTGCTAACAACGTCGTTTAACATGTATTTTCGAGTGAAAGCCTAGCTAAATTTTATTTTAGATACCTAGACGACTCGGCTCTACCATTCAATGAAAGTTGATCAACGAAATTTATGAATTTTCTAGCTTAAAATAAAAAGAGGCTATTTTTGTCTTCAAAACGTCCCAAAATAAAACCAAGGTCAATATAACACCCAAATGTGGAAATAAAGTACCAGGACCGCATAAGCTGTAAGCGTTAGAAAGTTCACACACACAGATGGAGTCCAGAGTGCATTTACCCGGAGTTTCGGGCACATGGGCCGTTGACCCCAGTAGTGCACTGTGATTTTTTTATGACTGATCTCTAAGGTCTTGTACAGAGTAAAGATTAAATTTGTTGACATCGCTTATTTTTAGAAACTAATAAGAGGGGAAATTTATATACTTAATTATATATAAAATAGTTACAACGTCGTGCGTGCTATTTACCTTATGATCGCATTGGGTTTTTTTTATTTCACATTAATAAACTTTAGCTAGCTTAGCTAACTACACAACTTGAGATAAAAAATTAGGGACGAAAGAGATTAATTTCGTGTATAATTCAATGTTTATACACAGTCGGGGGTAACCAATTAACTTAGCCATCTGTACGCCTACCTACTTACTTAGATTATATATGACAGTGTTTAGAACTGTTTATGAAGATTGTCAAAAATCCTATCCTACTAATATTATAAACGCGAAATGTTTGTGAGTATGGATGGATGTTTGTTACTCTTTCACGTAAAAACTACTGAATGGATTTGAGTGAAATTTGGAATGGAGATACTTTACTTCCTGAATTAACACATAGGCTACTTTTCATCATCATCATCATCATCAATTTGCATCATTATTCACGCGGGTGAAACCGCGGGGTGCAATTGTGTTAGTATTTAATATAAAAATATTCTTACTAAATCTTTACAAAAATAACTTATGAATACTGCAATTAATTACCATTGGTACACTTTTTTACATCATTACATCACATTAATTTTACGGTATTGGGACCACTTTTTTAAACCCACCAAAAACTACATAACACAATATTAATAGAGAAATCTTCACTGTTAATATTGTATTCAATAGATGTACACACATCAGTGCGATACAATACATCCTATGATGGTAGACAAAAACACGAAAAAAAAAACGATAAAAAATATATATATCAATTTTGAAGGAAAAAACAGTAGGCACCTACGTATTTCAAAAATATTGCAAGATACATAAAACTGATTCAATAGTAAAAAAATATTCACCTGGACATATAATTTAAAATTTTCTTTTTGGGTTCCTTAATGGACCAAATACATTATAAAGTAGTAAGAAGTCAGTGTATGGAGACAGCCGGAAGCTGTTCATCGTGGCATTTTATGGGAGAACCTATGCCCAGAAATGGACTTGTATAGGCTTATGATGATGGTGATGATGATGTGTATCAAATTTCATCAAAAATAGCCCAGCTGTTTTGGCGTCACAGCCCTACAATTATCAGAATATCTAAAATAAATCTATAAAATAGATCTGGAATATCTCTTTTAAATATTTATAGGGATGTACAGACAAATATAATGCAGAGAATAACAAAATTTAAAATAAAAAAAAAACAAAAAAGTAAGTCAATTAATATAGCCTGAATACAGTGACATTGCCACTACAAACGCATGCTTCCTACATCGTTGCAAGGCATGACGTAACGCATCCCAAAAGTGGGCCAATTTAATAAAAAAAGGCCCCACCCACTGCGCACACGCACACTGAATATATTTTATTCTGTGGTACTAGTGAAAGTGCGTCAAGCAAGCGTCATTCCGATCGCGACTGCGGAGCCGACCGGACGTTAGATAACTGAGGTCAATGAATTATGCATTATAAGTTTGATTAGTTAAGAAAACATTAATGTGTAATTTTTTGTTTTTTTATTAGATGGCGCTTTAGATCGGTTTAGTTTGCACCAACTAGGGTTATATTTTAACCATAGCTCAACGATGACACGTTAATTACGCACCTTTATGTTTTGACTTGGTATTTGCTATTTGTGGAATAGTAGAAAATATTAAAAACACGACAAACACCATCACTAGAAGATACTGAGCTTCTTGTGATGGGATCTTGTTGAATTTACCTAATACGTCGTGGAATCGCTTGGGAATAAATGTATGAAGTTTTATTTTTTGAGAAAAACAGTTTTTTAAAGGCTTATTATTTATTTATTTATTTGTAAAAAATATAATCATGCCACAAAGTGTACTTATAAACTATATTATATTAGGCCCATTTGCACCAACAAGCTCTATCTCATTTAGGTAAGTTTAATTAAGTACAAAACTCTCCACTTCTACTGCTTTAGATGGTAAAATTATTTTTTAGTCATTAAACTTTTAATGTGAGTCATTGAAACGGTATTTTAGACATTTTCAAAGATAGTGACCACTTCAGATAATATTATGTTTTTTTGTGTTTTCGCGATGAGTAATAAATAGATCAAAACTTTCTCACGAACGAGGTGAATGATAGCGAATCAATCATTTATTGTCATATCTACGACAGAAATTGCACATCCGTGTGTGAAAAAGTGTTATGACGAAAACTGAATGGCATGCATTTTTTCAATAGGCAATTTAAATTAAAAAAAACCCCCTTCGCGGCCTCTGACCAATCATGTATTAATAGACCGAGATATGGGTGCGGTTTTCAAAAATGTATGTACTCGCGAGGTCTTCTTTCGCAGACATACTATAGAACACATAATGGCATTCAGCAGAGTAGGACAGGGAGTAGAATCTGGAATTCTACATTTCGGGCGCTTTAGAATTATTATTATTAATGAATTATTACTATTCATTATCATTATTCATTATTATTATTTCAGTAATTTATTTTCAAACACAGGCTTAACCTGGACCTTTATGAGGCATTACTGGGGCCGTATTAGCCAACAGTAAGAGGCCCTTTTACAATTAGGATATAAAAAACATTATTGTTATGGTGGATGGAAGGCAGATGATTAAACTACTGTGGAAATGGATGAAAGTTGGTGCTATTGTAAGGAGAACATGCTAATTGAATGTTTATTGGGCTATTATTATTATTAATTATTATTATTATTCATTATCATCATTATATTTCTGTAGAATTCCACTGTTGCACGTCTAGAACGCCACTAACGTTCATGCACCGTCTCCATCCACTAAATTGCCTTCGGTCTACTGAAACATTCTGAAAACTGATAAAAACATCACAGTTTTTGCAGTGTGTTTTTTGTTTTCTTTTTATTATATTTATTTTAAGTACTAGTACTCCACTGAATGAATGGATATATTAAGTGGATGGAGGTGGCTAAAAACAATTCGTCGTAGCATTCTTATGTCCAGCAGTGGACCTCTACAGGCTGATGATGACGATAATGATGATGATGATAATTCTCAACAATCCTCACCGGACTTGTCTCAATCAATATCAGATAGTTTGTTTGTTATGTTGATAACATAATCATGTCATTGCTATCGTGGCCTAAATATAGCCACTTGACTGAAGTTTTAACTGGCTAGTTTAACTAGTACACTTTCACTGCAGATAACTGAAAAGTGGTTTAAAAAGTATGTCATTCGAAACAATGTTTTTATACAACTTTTTCATCATCATCATCAATAGCCTGTAGCCGTCCACTGCCTGCTGGATGATGCATGCCTCATGAAATACAATGGGGGGATTTCCCAAATCATCACGCTTGGAAGGGCGATTTGACGACCTCTGTGGCGCGGCGGGCAAAGATTCGCCAGCGACCTTGCGGGTTTGATTCCCGCCTCGGAACAAATATTTGTTCAGGGTGTTCTGGGTATTTTTCTGTGTATAATAAAAAAATATCTATCTATGTAATGTATTGTATTAAGTATATCAGTTATCTAGTATCCATAACACAAGCTCTGCTTAGCTTGGGGCTAGATAATGTTGAGTGAAATGTCCAGCATTATTTATTTTATTTATTTATTTGTCGGGCTTTAAATACATCCACGGGAGGAGATTGTGGGATCTATTCTTAGACTGGGCATATTAACGCTACGGTTAATAATCTCATAGAAGTTTTAATTTAAAATTTAAACTCTTTTTTTTTACAATGTCTTTAAAAATTATTTATTCCCAAAGTACGTATAAAATTGGATTTAAATGATATACCTAGATCAAACCCATACAATTTTACAGAAGTTGTTTATACTTCAGAAAACAATTTAGTGAGTTTTAATGAATTTCACTGAACAAGGAAGACATTTGCTCGTAGTGCCGTGTGGCAACAAACGTGAGGTATAAAAGCCCTTCCCGACAACCACGTGAAGTAAGCGATGGTCCATGTAACTTTATGGAGTTTTTTTTTAATTCAAGTCAATACTTGAATTAAAAAATACACTTAACTTGCCGAATCAACGTATTTTTTAACCAACTTCAAAAAAAGGAGGAGGTTCTCAATTCGGTTGTATTTTTTAGCGTTCAAAACAAAGTGGCTTAAAACTTGTTTGGCTCATTTTTAAAGCTGTTACTAGTTTCATAATCATCATCACCATCAGCTGAAGTGTTATGTTATGTTATTATTAAGTGTTATTATGTTGTTATTGTTAGTTTTATGAATGAACAGTAAATTTTCAATAGAATAATGTTAACATATATATCACTAGGAACCGGGTATTTAACATGTTTTTTTTTAATGGCATCTGAGGATTTTCTCAACTTTGCCAATGTCAAGTAGCATAGATAATTACAAAGTCCAGTCGTCATGCCCTCTGTCAAGTCATGTTCTAGTAAATCGATGGCAGTTTACTAGAATTTTCCTGGTCAATTTCCACCCCTTCGAAAAGACACGCAATACACATAGTTTATTTAAATTCACTACTATGTGCTCTTTATAAGCTACACCGGTTAAAATGCCACCAAAATTACACGATATAACTCAAAAAAACACTAGAAATTGAAATAAAATAAAAAAGGACGACGTCTCCCTTCGAAAGAGCAAAAAAAGTCTTTTTGAGCTTTATTTCCTGATGGTATGGGTGTTCGTAATAAAAGAGTGAGAAAGAGGGTAGATTGTTACGGCTACCAATAACAATAAATCTACTCGCAAAGACTTCAGTTTACCCATGATCATGGCGAATGAAACTGTGCCGAAATATCGGGAATGAATAAAGCTCAAAAATCATGGTAAATATCCCGTCTCTAGTGATAATTATGTTAATAACCATGATAGTTTCAAAAGTTATAATATTGTACACATTTTTAAAGAGAGAACATGCCCAAATCTTTTAGGTTTTTCCCGCACCTAACGTGATTTTGATTTGAGGAAAAACGAAAAATCACGAAAACTCTTTCTCAGAAGTTTTTTTAACAGATTTAAAATAAACAAGGAAACGAATTCGGAGTACCAGAAGCTTGCCTGATAAACGTGTATTTTCTTGCGTTTCAAACACGTGAAAAATTTATAAGGAAATCAAAGTTCATAGTCCTTTCTGGAAGCCACGTGATGTGTTTTTTTTATACCTTATGCTCCTCGTGAATTTTTCACGCGTTTAAACAAAAGGTTTCAAAATAAGTATGAAGATATTGTTTTTATTTTGAATTTTGAAGTTTTTTTTCTGGTTCAAAGTTAGTATAATATAAGCAAGAGCTAATCAACGTGATTTGATTCCCCATAATTGCGCCCTCACCAACGTGAGTTCAAAAAACCTATTGTGGTACGTCAAATTCTCAAATAATAAAGAGATTTTAGAAAAAACTACGTATTTAGAACTTAAATCTCTTGTGAGTTTTGGTAAGTATCTTTATAAGCTTCGTTTGATAAAAATTTAAGAAAATATCTGACGTGATAAAGAAGTTGTTCCACAATGTATGGAACCTAGCCGTCAGTGTTCACTTGTATACGCGTGGCTAAATATATGTGAAACCTTTTCCCACTGTAATTTTTTTATTATTTAGCTTCGTTTAATGCAGTTTCTTATAATATCTTTTTCACGGAGAGCAACACAAAAGATAACAAATTGGCGTGGCGGATACAATCTCTGTGGTAAAATACTTCGACAGCAGTTGACAACTGTAAAGAGTATAGAAACACTACGTTTTTCAACACAACTCCCAACAAACAAATGAAGCAAGCAACCACAGATCAATAAACGCGACACTGTCATGGCTGCCCAGATGATACCATTACCATTATTAGATGTTACCATTGTAAAAATTCTTCGAATTTCAAACATTTTTAAGCTTAAAAATTAATTTATATATTTTTTTTTAAAATACTCTTTCTCTTAAGAGTAAGAGTATTTTTTCGAAACTTACTGATTTTTTCGTCATTCTCTGTCTGGTGGACATAGACTCAGGCCATTTTGGAACAAATCCTTTCTAAATTTACAAAAAAGGTTTGACATTTGCTTATTAACCTATAGAACACACACATATGTAGAACACGTCTACATAGTACCTACAGAAAATAAATACAAAAAGTAATGCCAACAAGCATTTTTATATATTTAATATGCTTTACAGGTCATATAAGATTATATATTAGCTAGTTGAAATGGCAATGGGCAGGTCATATAGCTCGAAGAACTGATAATCGTTAGAAAATAAAGGTTCTTGAGCATTAACCGAACGACGAGTTAGAGGAGGTTAGTAAGTCGGTGGATGGAGGCGGCTCATTACCGTACGTCGTGGCATTCTAAGGGGGAGGCCTATGTCCTTTAGGACTTCTACACTTATTTTTATGAGGATCAAAAAAGTCAAATAAGAATGAAATAATACCTTATCAAGCACGAATTAAAAACCAGTATGTCAGTATGACAGCAAGGCCACAGCTTCATTCATAGTCACTATGTACAATGTCACAGACCAACACGTAGTTACTACGTAACGGCAAGGTCACAGAATAACAAATACTCACTACGTGAGGGCAATGACTCTAGGTAAATGATCGAGGTAGGTAATGATTAGAATTTTTCTCACTATTCCTAAACGAGTAATTTTAGGAATAGAATTAGTGGAGTCAGTTTAAATTAGATGCAGTTTTAGGATTCTCTGGTTAAAGTAAGCCATCATCATTATCATCAGCCTGTAGAAATCCACTGCTGGTAGTAGACCTCTTCCCTTTACGGAGACCGTTCGTTTCTTGAGCCTCCTTTATCTATCGACTTCGATTTACTCTATCGAGAGGGGGGCATTCCTCTACTGCGTCTTCAGGTTTGTGGTTGCCATTCGAGAACCTCTATTCCCCAACGTTTGTCAGTTCTGCGAGCTATATGACCTGCCCATTGCCACTTCAACTTGCTAACTCTGAGAGCTATGTCGGTGACCTTGGTTCTTCTACGGATTAAGTAAAATAAGATCAATTATGTGGTACTTAGTATGTCTCTGGATTACGCGTGCAGTGCAATACCAATTAGGGCGCGTCCTAGATGGACGTGACCTAAGAGGTATTGCTTTTGTAAGATGGACAAATGCCAGACCCGTCATTTAAGTGCATCGCACACGTAGATAATATACGAAAATGATACATTCACACGGAAAAATTCAAACTGTATTGTATTTCAATTTGTATACACATATAATCTGTCCATCTTTTGATATAATATGTCGGTGCCTACAGATGCTTGACGGTAAAATATAAGTGATCTGCTACGTATGTATCTCCTTGAGTTTAGTTAAGAGAGTGATATGGACAGATACACGCTCAGATACAGATATTTTACCGCATCTGCTACGTGTGTGACACACTTAAGTCTATATTTCTTAAGAACTTACAATAAAGGTACCGACAGAAAAGTTAGTAATAAGTAATTAGTATAGCATAATAAGTTATTAATAGGTTATAGGTACTCCCACAGCATAAGGCTTTTCTTTATAACAAAGTTTTATAATAACTTACCAAAGATTTATAATTATGAATAGGACATGAAAATAAACTTTGAGGTTTGAAATTATTTTGTAACAAACTTTTTATTGTTTTCCCAACAAGGCATTTTTTTAATAGAAATGTTTGTCCCAAATATTCTACTTTTAAATACGAATCGACGACCTGCGTCTGCGGAACAATTGTTTGCATGATTTGCAAGTATTCGTTTCCATAGTGCTCATAATTCCTGATGCCCAATTCTACACTGAAAGTTAATCGAATCGAGACTGAATTATTAATTGACAGAAAGTTGGTATTCTGCTCCCTTATAAATAACAATTTAGTATACTTTCAATTCACGGTGACTACAATTAGAGTAGGATAGTTATATATATATAATTGCAAAAAGTAAAGAGACACTCCATCGACAATGCTAAAATTATCGAAAAAACATTGAATCGTTCAAGTTTCGGTCACATTTCGATATAATCACATTACAGTGTTGTATTTTATGTTTAGAGAATACCATTTCTGACATTTAAGACATTGACACAAGATCGAAACATGATCCGAACTCTATTTTAACCATTTTTAAGTTAGAGAATTGGGCCTCTGATACCCACGGCATGGGCACAGGGAATCCTAGTGTGGGATTAGGATTATGTATGTGACTGTTTGGTGTTATGTTATGTTATTATGAATGGAAGGGGGCCGTTGCCCTGCAATTAAGAATCTTAATGAAATAGGCAAATTATTTGTTAGCTGGTCATTTAGGTCATTGTACAGTTTTTTTAAACAACAAGAGCTCAAATTTACGAAAAAAAAATATCAGAACTATAAATTAGTTAATAAAACAAAAGAAAAACTTAAACATCACACTAAAATGACAGCATTTTATAGCTTGATTTATGATCGTGCAATCAAAAAAATGTTTATATAAATTTTGAAATAATTACAAAACCCGAAAATTCTCTGATCAAGCCTCTCAGGGCCGGTTTCCACCGGGGCGGAGAGGAAATGAGACTAGAGGAGATGTGTTTGAATAAACTAATCCGATTTCATTATTTCCTTTTCGTTTATACCTGTCAAGCGTGCTTGCCAATAACCAGCTTTGATCTCGTCTCCTCTCCTCTCCGCCCCGTTGAAAATCGACCCTAACCTATAGATAAATGATTCATGAACCCATTACGCAACAGCCTGTTCATTTTTTTTATTTGCTTTTTAATTTTCTACAAAGACTATATGAACACCTTCAAGTGCCCCAAATACAAAATTATTAGGTATATTTTAACACATAATTGAGGCCCAATCAGCTCTTCCTGTCTCTTATCAAACGCTCTATAATTATCCTAATAATAATATAAATGTAAAACTTTTATGAGGATGGATGGATGTATGGATGAATGTTTGTTATTCTTTCCCGCAAAAACTACTAAACAGGTTTTGATGAAACATTACAGTTCATAGCTTATACATCAGAATAACATTTATCCCTTTATTTATAATCATTTTTGAACCTATTTTAGTTAAAATATGTTTTGTCTTCTTTTGACATATGACATTTTACATCAGAGAGAACAAGACAAAACATATATTAACTAAAATAGGTTTCAAAATTATTATGAATAAGGCCCATAGGCTATAACTTATTTTATAATAGAGGTAACACGCGAGCAGCATGCTAGAGTAGTATGTAGAAAAAAAATCGCAGATTTTTTTTCTTTAAACAGTTTGGCTATGTGAAACTTTGAAAAACTACATCCTAATAGTTTGTGGCAAGAACATAGTAGATCTCTCCCTGATGATGCTCTGGTTTGAGTAAATCAGACACCAGAGTACCAGAATGTCTGGTACTCTGGTGTCTGGTTTCCAATATCCAATATTTTGTACTTGAAATTTTTTGTCATTACTTCTAACTCAGCTTAGATTCTGGAAAACAAACCATCTGCTTTTGTATTACAGTCGTATATATATACCAAAGGTCGATTACCTGATAATCTTAGGTATACCTAGACCGTCTTTCATAATGAAACCCATTGACACCAGTGACTAAACTAAATATTATATTTAGAAGTTTGTTTTTATTGGTTTTTTAAGTTTAAAAATGAATGCCATTTTAGGTAAAAGTCGCTCAATAAAGTAATATACTTATAAAAAAGTCTCAGTCAATACACGTTTTATTTATAGAAATCACAAGGATCATTTAAAATCGTCTTATATACTAGGGCACTACAAGAAATCAATTTAACTAAACTGAGAAACCTAACTGTAGTTTGAAATAACCTCAGAATAATGACTAAAGTCTTTATTCTGAGGAAATAACGACCATTAAAAATACTTTTTTGACACCTGTTTCTTTTTAAATTCCAACCTCTAAAAGGCTTTTTAAAAATAAATCGCATCGTAACAGATTTCCCCGGACGCTGCCGAAAACTTTCCAACGTGACTCCTGCGCACTTTATGCAACACGTAGCCAGCCAAGCAATGCTATTAAATAAATATTTAAATATAAATAAATTATAATTTAATTATTATTTTTATTACTAAGCAGCGGTGTAAGTAGATATCTAAATTTATGTGAATTGCATAATTTTTCTTAAAAACACTTTATAGCCATAGCTAATTTTGAAATTATTTTCTTTTTTAATTTTTATTTATATAACATTAATAGGTAGCCTAGTTATTGAGTTGTATTCTAGAATAGCAGATATTATGTCAAATAATTAAAATCTTATGTTATGACTCAAAACCTTGGTGCGAATAGAGGTACGCAGCGCAAAGACATGACGTTGAAAATACATGAAATCTATAGCCCTTTACGCAGTTATATCTTCGCTTTAGTAACTAAATTCAAGTCCATTGGCTTCGGTTTTAAAGTTATTAGATAATATTTGATTCGGCAGAATTTAAAGTACCTAAATATTTAGTTTTTAACTATTATCTAAATTTTATTATAGATGTATTGGCATTTTACCAATAAAACACTCCATCAATTTCACGTGGACGCAAGGAAAGTGTATCAAAATATGAATAGTTATATTTTGATGCACTTTTCTTGATAATTATAGCAGGACCACAAAAAAGTATCAAGCTAAAATCTAGGGGTATCACCCGAATCCACGTATGTTTGTTCCGTCATAATAAATTGTTCTTTTGTTAAGAAGTTGTGGCTATTTTTAATGTTTGAAAAATTCCTAAGTACGTTAATAAGTAATTTTCTCAAAATCAAGTTGTTATCATAAAGCCGTATAACCATAAGCTATTCAAATGGGTTTTTTTTTTAGTCCTTTATCATCCGGTATTGACATCCACTGCTGTGTGAGGCCTTCCTAGCATAGCGTACAGCCCATAGCGTGCAATGGAGAGATTTGCCATAATCACCACGCTTGGCAGGCGGATTGGTGACTGAATTTTAAGTACTTAGGTGGATGCTGCTGGCCATCTCTCTGACCTTTTACGATATCCACAGGAGTTGGAGGAGTCCTATTCATAATAAGCCGAGATTTATACCACGGCTCATTTTACTGAACATATTTCATTTATTATGTTCATGTCATTACATTTGTGTTCATTTATTTGTCCATGCAGACACTTCATATTTATTAAATATTTATTTGTCATCAGCTGTAAGATGTTCATTGCACGAGACCTCCCCAATGGGGGGATTTGCCATAGTCACCACGCTTAGCAGGTGGTTTGGTGATCGCAGTATTTGTGTTGATTACTCCGGTGGATGCTGTTCCCCATCTCCTAGCGTAATCTTATAGTCCACTTTTACGATATCCACGGGAGGAGACGGAGGGGTAGCCTATATTCTTACGCTGGACACACACGGCCAAATAATATTTAAATAATTATTAAATTTTTTCATATTTTAACTGAGAAAATATGCCCATAAATGTAGATATAACGCTAAATTTAACTTAATTAGACATATTTAGGTTTGATACAGATTCACACGTGTTCATTTATTATGAGACAAAACATGTTAAACCACAAAATAATAAACAAAAACAATAAAAACCGACCATCGACATTCTCTCATGACATAAGGTGGCTGACATACATTACTGCTTGCGAAACGACCGCGCATGGCACCGACTGTGTTCTGGGTTCTGTTTTGTAAGCTGCGGATGCGTTCTAGAATCTGACTTACAAAACTTTTAATTGGGTTCCGGAGGATGTAGAGAAAGGTATATAATTATTTTGTCCTTCGGTAGAGACAAACATTAATATAAAAATACTACCTACCTACGTTACCAGTAAGTATAGCAGGTATAGTTAAAAAACATACTATACATTGGAGGAAGGCCTTGTCCAGCAGTGGGGTGGGGGGAGGGGGTATATGCCGTAATCGCACCAAGCTTGGAAGGCAGATTGGTGATTGCAGTACTCAGGTGGATGCTGCTGCCCATCCCCTGGTATAATCCATTAGTCGGTTTTAACGACATCTATGGAAGAAAACTAAGTTTATATTATATCACGTAGATTAGAAATCAGAATTCCTTTTCAATATTTATCAAACAAAACTTTAGTATGTGAAACGAATACATTTTAGTTTTGTGTACAATTTCATTTATATGATAAGTCATTTAACAATGCTCATGTTTTATTTATAAACAATTTTTTATACGATCTATATGATAATTTTCATCTACGAAGTATCTAATCCAAAATTACCATTTCCAACATAATTTTAATGACTCCATCCAACGTAACACCGTCCAAAACACAAAAGGCATATCAACGAAAAAAAAAGTGAAAGTGGCAACGCACACCCACACATTATGCCTACCATAGACAAAATAGTTTTGCTTACCTGAATCATACCGTGTAGGTTGAATTGTCCTAGTCAAATTAGCATTTGAATTTGTGTGGTTTTAGATTTATGAATAGTTATTATTAGGTGAATTCTAATGAATAAATATCGTTTGTGCTATCATTGAAATTTCAATTAGACAGACAATATAAATTCATTGACTGACTAATGGGAAGTTTTCAGGGAGGCAATTAAAAAAAACTATTTCTTAAAATTCCGGTAGATGGCGGTGACTCGACATGGTTGTGTCTTCTGAATATTTTGCAAAAGCACCACAGAGAACGAATTCTCTTCGTTTTCTCTTTTTTTTCCTCCAAGTTTCGCGTTGCGATTCCGAAGCTCGTTTTTCAAGTCTACTATAGACCGGTCTACTTGGTCCAGCTTCAATAATAACAACAAAAAATTATAACAATAACGTAACACTAACAAATATATCAGAATTTCAACAAAAACTTTACGTAGGTAGATACTTACTTTACTTCACCAACGAACAGCATGAGCGAGTGAAGTCAGTGACACTGACAGTTGGTGGCTGACCGACAAAATTTAGACAACATATCTGGACTGCGCCATCTATGCATCGATTTAGAACTATTTTCGTTCAGCTGTCAGAAATCTTCCCATTGACTGAACTGACTGACTGAAGACTGAAACCAGTAATATACGAGCTAATAGATGAGTTTAGGTCCTATTAATATTATAATAACTATTAAGTTACATTAATTGGCCATGTTAGTCTCGGCCTAAGAATAGGACTCCCCTCCTGTGGACATCTTAAAAGGCAACTAAGGGATTACGCCAGGGGATGGGCAGCAGCATCTACCTGAGTACTTAATACCAAACTGAAATCACCAATCCGCCTGCCAAGCGTGGTTATTATGACAAATCCCCCCATTGCACGGTATGCATGCTATGGGGGAAACCTCATCCAGCAGTGGATGACTACTGGCTGATGAAGAATATTGTAAAGCTCAAGCTGACAAGCTCAAAATAGCGCGGTGAGCTATGGAGAGAGCTATGCTAGAATTTCACTACGTGATAAAATCCGTAGAACCAAGACATAGACAGAACATAGATAGAATTGTGTCAAATGATAAATAAATGAATTGCATTGAATTGAATTGACATAGCTCTCAGAATTAGCAAGTCGAAGTGGCAATGGGCAGGTCATATAGCTCGCAGTATTGACAACCGTTTGGAAATAAAGGTGCACGAGGGGTGACCACAAACCCGACGACGTAGTAGAGGAAGGCCTTACTCTCGATGGACTAAAGACATTATAAAGGTTGCAGGAAGTCAGTGGATGGAGGCGGCATCAGACTTTCTTGCAGTGGACTTCTACAGGATGATAATGATGATGAATACTTTAAATGCGAAAGTTTAAATTTTTGTTCGTAATGCAAACACGCCGAAACGTCTAAAGCTATTTTGATGATATTTGGTATATAAACGACAATCAAGTTGAGAACTGGTTTTTTCTTGGTCTTTCACTATGCCAGTGACCAGCATGAGATATGGTAGTCCTGAAAAAGGTCATTAATGAAAAAACCAGTGTGGTAAAAAGATTCAATGCTCTGTTAGAAACTACGAAAAGTGCATTGACACAAAATGTATGAAAATGACTCTAGATTTCATTTAAAAAAAACCAAACCATTCAACAAAAACGTCATAATAGTTAAAATCAACAAGTCAAACAGGCGGAAGCCTTAAACTAGGCCACGAGAAGCGAAAATTTCGACTGTGACAACCGATAACCTGACTTATTTAGTGTATATAAGGCCCAGTTTTAAGTATAGTTCCGCCGGTGAAAATGAAAGTTATTCTCAACGTTTTGCACTAACGAATTTGAATACTGAATTTTCGATACATCCATTCCTTTGAAGTGGCTACGGTTTATACACTCTTGTTAGCCGAGAGTAGGCCTCCCAATGGTGGGAATACAAGCAATTGATGAATTCTGAATCTTTATTACGTACCAATATAGACAGACATTTGTCATACACTTTTTTTTTGGCTTGAAAATTAGCACATTTTTTTTAACAAAACCTATTCCAATATGGAATACCTATTTATATTTTGTTTTAATCTTATATGGGGTCTAGAGGCGCGTTTAAAAAGTTCAAAGAGAAGGAAACATAGCTAGTGGGGTATCATATGAAAGGTCTTTGTTAACAGATTAATTTAATTTTAACAGAAAATTCTTTGATTTATATAAAATATGATGAAAAATACATAATTACAAAATTAACGAAGCTGGTTTTGAGAATATCTCATATGATTTCAGCTTTTATAGTTGATGACAGAACGTAGCTATTTTTGCGATCGGCAAAGCAATTTTTACCAACTGATGGAGGGTTATTGAATTAAACAAAGTTAAAAAACTGCAACAACATACAAAGCTTTTTAACTGACAAAAAAAGGAGGAGGTTCTCAATTCCGCATTTTTTTATAAGTAATTTAAATAATAATAAATATGATTAAAACTAAAACTTAAAAGGCCGACTACGTTAAATTGGATTAGTCCTATAAACATTATTATTGATAAATACAGAAATAGTGTAATTACTTGATTAGAGAGCTTGGGGTTGATTTTTATATACATATATTGCTCCATGCAGCAGTTTTTTTTTTTGGACACTTCTTTTCTTTGTTTTGAACCGTTTGTTTACTGCGAGGATCATACTCACATGGATAAACATAATCCTCTATCAGTCAGGCAAAGAGAAAAGTACCAGGCTAAGCAGAAATCTCAGCGAAACGCATACGAACTACCAGGATAGCAGAACGCAGGAGCTAGTCAGGCGTAGGATGAATAATGAGTGTTGAAAAGCGAAAGTGGCTCGACCGGCTTTACATCCTGTATGCCTAAAACGAGTGATTAGGCCTAAATTGATTGAGACAGATAGATTATAAATGATTTAGATGGAGAGAAAATACTTAATGCTCGATATTTTATTGAATTACAACCATTTTTGTGAAAAGAAACCAGTCTGTGTGGAGTTAGTCTACACTGTCGTGGTTGGGTTGCTATGGTACGAATTGTCAAGTTATTTGAAAATCAGGCTGCACTGAATGTTACCACTAGACCATACCACCCACCACTTCCTTTCAACCGTTTACATTTTTCATCCCAAAAAAAAAATTAGTAGATATCTATGTAATACCTACCTTGGTCTAAAGGCATATGATTTATTTTGCTCTGTTTGTTTCTTGTGTTCGACCTGTTCTACTTCAGTTTGCTGATTCCTTCTGTTTGCTTGTTGCTCTATTTGTTTTTCATGTCAAATCTACGTTTTTCATTTTATTTTACTTCAATACAAACGAAAGAATATGGTAGCACCGCGAGTTTTTGTATTAACTTGTGATAAATTCAACTCTCCGATATCTATGGTTTTATCGAGATGAAACATCATGGTCCGGTCAGATTATCCCCACCTTTGTGACACTGGTACTTTTTTGGACACTCTGCTTTAGATCTGTGAGCAGGTTGAGTTCTTAAAACGGCCTTGTGACAAAAAGGTGTGTGAATCAGTTTGATGAGAGTATTCAGTGCGCCTCACAAAGGCTCTTCTATTGCACGTAACTGTCACATATCTTCAAATGTAAAATTCAGGACATAACGGTTTCCTTACAATGTTTTTCTTCACCGTTTGAGAGCATTTAGTATGCGTACATACATATACCCATGACCTTAAAATCGACAGCTCGGTTCCCTACCAGTGCTTTCCATCGGTCCCATCTGTTGCATTCCTTTGATGACGACAATTGTCATTTTAATTGACATAATTTAATTAGTAATAGTGTAATTAACAAATTAAACGTGTAATTTGATGATTATGGTAGCTTTATCATCATCATCATTATCACCAGCCAGTTTACGTCCACTGCTGAACGAAGTCTCCTACATTGAATACAATATTGAATAGCTTATAAGATCTATAATGGATTGAAACTAAATTGTTTTAGAACAAGGAAATAAAGTAATTTAAAAAACCGGTCTAGTGCGTTTCGGACCACGCATAGTGTAGGGTTCTGAAGTGAAGTCATAGTTTTTGTCTCGAGACGAAAAGATTGAATCTCAGGATACCCAAGATATTTTTTTTAAATTTTTCACTATGATGATGATGAGCAAATATCTAATAAGAATGGAATAATAAATATCTAGGTAAAACAGAACAGAAATGACACATAATTTAAAAAATATAGGCAACATTTTTTTTCTCTTAACTTGGATTAATATCTAAAGTATCTTTAAGATCACAATAGGAAATAACATAATAAAAAACTAAGGAATCCCTAACTGCTATCTAAAAATGATAATTATGTATCCATCAAAGGTAAGTGTCCCCTAAGACATTCACCTGAAACCATGAACGATAAGGGACGAGTTCAAAAATCTCAAATTATGCATTTCCTTTATCATCTAGTAAATAATCACTAGGATTAGCCATACCTACTTCAACTACTAGCTACTATCGACATACGAGAGTAGAGCTGCCTTACCCAGGCATATGATGAAGCTTTTTTTGACTATAATAATATTAGGAAACTCTTAAATAGTATTTAACTAATTCGTTATTATATTATTTGTACGGTTTATTCGTTTTCGAGTGCAATTTGTTTGTCTATAAAAATAAAAATATACCCACGACTCCTTACGCGCGTGCCAAAACTATGGCGTAAAACTAGGTACATATTGAAAATTGGTCATGTATTATGAATATCATGGTCATCTTAAAAATCTTTAAGCTTTTATAGATCAGTTCCAAAAAGAAATTTAGGCAAATACAACCTAATATTAATAAAAATGATAGAAAAGTTTCTTCCTGTCCAGAACTAAAAACAAAAAAAAGCAAAGTTGAAAATATCGAAAAGCTTCATCACAAATTGCGCAACTTTTCCTTTACCAACAAGTTTATGTACCAGGATAACAGAACTACAAAGCAGGTTCCAAAGAGGACGACCACGTGCGTTGGAAAGTGAGAGTGGCCGAGGATGAATAACACTGACTGAGATAAAGCGATTTTATCCTTATTACAAAGGCTTTAGAGTTAAAAATGACGAGTAAAGCGAGACATGTGATTCGTCACGTCAGTAATTACGAGTCAAGAATTGAAAATATGTGTAATCGAAACGGAACTTAAAAATCAATGTGGGAAATTAAATTTTATACAATGAACTTTCTGAGAATTGGATTTTGATGTGAGATTTTCTATTCTAAATTTAATTGCGTTTTGCAATTTTGATATTTTTACTCAAAACAAAATTACATCAAAATGGCCAATTTCAGACAGAAGCTGGCTTAGTTGTATTTGAGTAGAAGATTCACAAAATGGAGAACGCAAGCACAAATAAAATATATAAACGAAACGATAATCCTATTAATATTACAAATGCGAAAGTCTGGTCTAAACCATTCAAGATCAAATTTGGCACTCTGATAAAATATGAACTGAATTCAGACAGATTTTTATCCCGGTGTTACGCGAACGAAGCCACGGTCGGACACAAGTTACATAGAAGAAAACTTGGTAAAAAAATATATCAGATACCTACAAAACTTTTAATTTGACCTAGAAAAGAAAGCAGCAAAGTCAACTATTTTAATAAAAATGGCAATGCTAAAATATTATATAAAATAGAAGTAATTAGTTTCACTCAACACACTCGTGAATCACTTTCTACAAACGCCCCAGCAATTGAACCCGAGCTATTTATCAAAATTGTGACTCAGACCACGTGACATTATTATTAAAAAAATCATCATAATGATTTATAATCGTTACGTTATTGTTACAATGGAAACTATAAACATCCGACTAACGACACGTGATTTGAGAAACGTGATTCAAATGATTCAAAAAGAAAGCGGCATTAGTAATGGTTTTAAAGATTATAATTAAAATGTCATTTTTTTAGAGGTCAATGTAATGTAATGTTTTTAATATGAATATTAAAATGGTTGTATTAATAATGATGATGATACCTAAATATTAACATACAAATATTATAAGTAGTTGTAATAATATTGAGTAATACCTAACGTCAGGTTTTTTTAATCAAGCCACGTCTGTGATTTTTGAAACATTATCAGATAAATCAAGTAATATTCCAGACGAAGTGTTTATAATTAGAGAGGTCTCTAAAAAAACAAAAAAAATTGTAAAACCTTATTAAATGAAATGAAAGAAACTGGTAAAATACACGTTTTTAAATTTATCAATCAACAAATCATGAATCTGAATGCACTTATTCAAGCAACTTTTTTCTAAAACAATAAAATTGCGTAGGTATGTAACAGTATCGTAAAAATATCAAACCCTTTTCACTGTGTGATTTACGACTACACGGAAACACACACATGACAAATATACAGACACACAACATAGACGAAATTTAATCACTCGCAACTCACGCACACAGCGTTGCCAACTAGGTTACAAACTTTTTAGTAAGTTTACTATCTTTCAGGTTTTTGCTCAATTTAACATCTCCGAACCAAAAACTAACTTTAGGCTCTCTATAATTAGAAAAACAAAGAAAAAAGTAACCATTGGCCATTAATAATGATTTTACTGGTGCGTAATATTGTACATCAATATTTTTTCTATCACTTACCATTATTTTTTTATGTTGGCAGCACTCTCATCCATCTGTTACAATATTTTTTACGAACATATCTTCTACAAGAGTAAATGTATCACATAACATCGCTACAAAACACTCACCTATAATTGTCAAAGGTTGTGATCCTGCGAATGTGGAGCACCAAGTTGCAGCATTGATCGACACAGCTCCGTGATCTCAGGCAGATTCAAATTGATCAGATGAACGTACATCTGCTTGTGAAGACTCAGTTCCCCTGACACAGCCTCCAGCCTCTTAAGTAATGCATCTTTTTCTCTAAGCAGCGATTTCACCTTTTCTTCTACTTCCCTAGAGCGTACCTTCGCCTTTTCGCGAGATTTTCTCACAGCTATATTGTTCCTTTCACGTCGTCTTCTGTATTCATCTGTACCTTTATCTAGCTGTTTACCTGAAGACCGTCTAGGGGGAGGTACAGTGTTTTTGTGTTTCAGTAACGGAGGAAGCAAAGGAGCTCCCAAAGGAGGTAATGGAGTAAAACCACCACCATACGGACCGTTCACACCTATCGGAGGTTGAGGGTTGTACTGCCCGGTGTATTGTGCACAAGTCACTGATCTTCGGAAGTCATGAGGTTCTGGAGGCTCTTCTTTAATAGGCGGTGCCCCTTGCTCATGTCCAGAATTCTGTACAGGAGCGTAGGATACTCCAGAGTGGACCGGTTGGGGCATATACGCAAGTGTTGTTCGCTGAAACGATCGATGTTGCGGTGATCTTCCTCCTGGCAAAATCTCCTGAAACAACGCCATAGATTCCTCCCCCCGGAACTGATCTTCAATAAGGTGTTGTAAGTCAAGAGATATTTCCTGTCCATTGAGCTCATCTAAATCTGAGGATGGGTAAGAAGACCGTTTGTCATCTACGGTTTTCTTCAGCTGGTCTGGTTGTGGTGGCGGCGGGGGTGCTGCCGCCGCATCGTACATCTGCGGGGACTCCATGCCGCCGCTCGGGCCTAACACTGGCCCAGCGGCCCCTGTGGCCCGAGCCTCCACTTCAAAGCACCGGTTGGCCGTCACTAAAGCACTTGCACGAATTTCAAACTATGCATCCAATAGAATGAAAACAATCCTTCCGTTCAGTCAGTTTGTTGCACGGATATCGCGATCGTATTTTATTGACGAAGTGACGCGTGCGCTTGGCACGAAGGTTCAACGCGGACTGGCGCGCCGGCAGCAACGTCGGACTCGTTGGTGACGAGGAGTGCGCAAGGTTGTCCGCTGTCCGGAAGGAAGTCTCTGAAAGCTGAAAGTTCGTAAGTAAAAGTTTAGCAACGCTAGCGTGGAGCGTGCCGCGATGTTTTGTCGAAGCAGTGGTGCCTTTTGGGTTAGTCTTGAGTGCATAGTTTTAAGGCTTCACGTAACATTTTGATATGAGTATATTTTTATCTCAGAGTAATTTTTACATAATTATTTTTACCTCAGATACTAAAATAAATTTTGTGACAATTAATCATTATCATCATCATCATCATCATCATTCTGTTTACGTACACTGCTGGACGAGGCCTTCCCCGAGGCCTGCCAAGCGTGGTGAAATCCCCCACATTGTATGTGGGGGATTTCAGAAAGAAAGAAGAAAGAAAGAAAAAGCATTTATTTGTGCCAAAAACACAAGAATGACACGGGAAAAAAACACACATACAAATAGAGATTAACAAAGATTATTAAAAATACACAGAAGACAAGCATTACATTAATAAAAATAGTGTGCCTCTCAGTACCCACCAGTCATACAACACTGGCACAAATTGGCGTCCAGCTCAGCATTTGTTGTGTTGTGGCAACACAACGCTGATCTTCCGCTGAAACCATACAGGTGAAAACACCGATGTCTGCTTCACAGCTATATAATATATTATAGTATTTCACCACGCTTGGCAGGTGGATTGGTGATCGCAGTTTGGTATTAAGTACACAGGTGGATGCTGCTGCCCATCCCCTGGTGTAATTCCTCAGTTAGGCTATCCACGGGAGGAGAAGAAGGGTTTATTCTTAGGCCAGACACACAACAGCACCAAATAATACTAAGGTAAACATGGAATTAAATATAAATATTTGTTAGATTGCGGTATAACTCGATTTGGCTCTTTTAGTAGTTTGGATTTTAAGGCCTTCTTTTATCATAAACGTTTGTTTGTTCACAAAACTAAAAGTAAATGTACAAATGGAGGGCATAATGCCAAAGTAATTTTCTACCTGCCAACCAAGAAGGTGGTAACAATTTAAGGCGTGCTAACACATAATGAAATCTAAAAATGCACAAAAATAAATAAATAAAATACATAGACGATATAATTTAAATAATGAAATAATAAAATCTGGAAGAAAGAAAAAGAAAAAAAAAATACGGATACAGTATTTTAAGGTAATGCTCACGAGTCAGCCTTTTAAAACACACTTTGGAGTCAACGTTCTTAATATTAAACGGAAGCATATTCCATAACTTCACAGCCTCGACCGAAAAAGAACTATCACAAAAAGATGTGCTATGAGCAGGTGTCGCTAGAAGGAGATTATGTGATGATCTTAGATGCCACTCATGAGTTTCTGATCGAAAATCAAAACGACTAGATAGAATTAAATATTCGGGAGCAAAAGGATCTTTCAGAACAGTAAAAAGGAGACATGGAATTCTAAGGTTTCTGCGTTCACGAATAGGTAACCACTTGAGTTTGGCACGGAAACTACTGACAACGTTGTTCAGGACCTTCCCTGAAAAACCATTTACCTTCACTTCACTATAGTTCGTTGGTATATATTTATGTATTATTTGTTATTATAATATAGTTTTTCATTATATATTATATATATTTTTACATATATAAAGTATTGTACTTTCTATAGCAGACACTTTTATTCTGTTAATTATTTCGGTGGTTATTATTAAAAGCATTAGTTTTTACTTCTTTCATATTCTTCTTATTTTAAGATCTCTCTTCATCCAAAGGTTGTCTGAATGAAATCAATTCTTAGCGATTGGCCGTCCATTGTACTTTTTACTGCTGGACATAGGCCTCTCCCTTAGAATGCCACGACGAACGGTTTGGAGCCGCCTCCATCCACCGACTTATCAGAATAATCATGTTAAGTTTTGTTTATTTTTTATTATCTTAAAGGTGTACAATAAAGTATTTTCTATTCTATCCTATTCTATAGATTATGAAATTATCTGAATGATTTTCATTAAAGAAATTATTAATTCATAACTATATTGTCACGTGTCACACTATCAGTACGTGTGACTTTCAATTTCGATATGATATCGCTTTGAAATCGAGATTTGGCACGAAAGTATCTACGTGAGTAATCAATGTAGGGGTTGTGAAAAAATCGGTAAAAAATACTTTGAGCGATTAGGAGTAAAATAGTTAGAGATTAGGAAAAAATACCAGTTACACACTTACTAATTGGGCGGCAAACTTGAGCGATTATGGGAAAAAAAAAACTAGTTAGACACTTACTAATTGAGCGGCAAATTTGAGCTATTAGGAGAAAAACAGTTACACATTTACTAATTTAGCGGCAAACTTGAGCTATTATGAGAAAAAAATAGTTAGACATTTAGTTATTGAGCGGCAAACAGATTTGTAGGCGATAGTTTAAATAGTATTGTGGCGTGTCCAGCCTGAAAGTACGCTGATCTTCCGCTAGCTCAGCTAACTCTGAATATACACCGAATTTCACATGTTTCCTTCAGCAAAATCGGTGAAAATAGCCTGTGACAAGTGGACAGACAGATACAAGAGTGATCCTATAGTGGTTCCGTTGACACCTTTTGAGGTACGAGCCCCTAAAGATGAAAATTGTAATATGAGAAACATGAGAGAGGTAGTTTCAAAGCAACCTCTTCAAACAAAAACTCTACAGTAGGCACCCAAATACCTACAACTTGTTTTCACCACAAAAACGTAATGTGAAACTCAGCATTCTGCGAAGAAATTCTGAGGCGCGTTTTTAAGTACCGCATGGGCGGCAGTAATGCCATCTGTCATTTAAATGGAAATCAAAAGTACGTGATATGTCAACTCTGCGGTGCTATGGCGCCCTGGTACATTTTTTGGAGATTTTTGTGATAAATACAGGATTATTGGGAACCCCAAACTAGGGCAGAGAAATGGATGTTCTCTGAATTATTTCATAGTTACGTTATTCGAAATTGCTTTTAGAATTAGCATGTTGAAATAAATAAATAAAGTGAAAGATCCGTATAGGTATTCCCAGCGTCCCCCACCTGGCCCCACTGGGGAACGAAATGCCACCGTCCGCCGCTCTTGACAACGCCAGAAATTTTATTAAACAGTAGTAACTTTTTTCTGTTGTATAAAATAAGTAGTATAGGGAATAAAAAGGTGACCTATCCACGGGAGGATACTTATCCACAGGTAGGAAAAACCCCCTCCTACTATTAAAACATTAAATTTCTGGCGTTGTAACGAGTGGGGGACGGTGGCACTTTTGCTCCCAACGTCCCCCAGTGGGTCCAGATAGGTGGGAGACGCTGGGAATATACAGAAGGATCGGTTATGCTCACAAGATTGTAAAATCGCCATGAACCAAACTAACAGAATACCACTGTACGGAAAGAGAATAGTCTTGGCAAAGAATGTAACTAACTGATAAATTTTTATATTGCAACCTAAACCAGCTATTAAATTTTTTATTTTAATATTAAATTGTTCATTACAAATATTAAAATCTTGCAGTCAAGCTATAATGACGAGACAGTGTTGCTAACACTACAAAATTAGTAATTGAGCACTATCACGCCCTTATCTCGCACGCCTTTTCTGTTTCCGCACAGACTCTAACAGCCTAGGTGTGCGAATTTCCCTCCCGCAAGTTTGTTGGAGCCCTAGTAACAGAAGTGGGGGGCGGTGAGTGGCTTGCGGTGTGACGCAACTGCGCCGGCGCACTGTACTAGATAAACTGAGTATTGGCGGTGGAAACTTAGACATAGCTTAGACAATTTTTGAATTTTAAAATTGAAACATATTAGCAATTTAAGGCATCGGTTTGACTTAAAGAAGCCTCGAAGAGTCCCATTGAATCCTGCCACCACACTGGTCACCATTGGTCACTAAACCAAGGACCACTATTCCTCAAGAGTCTTCTAACCTAATGCAGAGTTACTAGGAAAGAAACGGTGACACAAATGAATAGTAGTAGCTTGGGGTTATTTACCGAGCGAGCGAAGCGATCCAAGTTCTTGCAATAACCTGGCATTTGCTTTCATCTGTCCGGCGGGGCTTATCTATCTATCGCGGCAGGTTTGCAACAGCCGTAAATTATGCAATCAGGGCTACCAACGGTAACTTTTGTATGAGAAGAGCTACGTTTGACAGCCATGATCGCACAATTTACGCCTGTTGCAAACCTCGCGAGATAGGGAATACGCGAGCAAATGTATTTATGCTGGTACTCGCCTATTTTTCAATGGATCTTGATGAAACTTGATATGCAGGTTCTGCAATTTCATAATTTGGTTTTAGTTTGCTACGGCGCCATTTACCGTCTAGTGGGGTGTCATAAGAAAGAGACACAAACTGTGATCGCTAGGTCTACACTGTTCGCAGAACTACTAGTGTAGCCTGGTTGTAATCGTTACAGCAGACTCAGGGCTGCCAAACCAAAGTCCCCGTGGCCTTGTAGAAAACAGCTTAAGTGCCCCCTATTTAAATTCCCGAATAAATGGGTCCTCAACCCAGCTCAGGTATGCCACCATACCACTGGGTGATGCCCCCATTTTGGGGAAAATCTTAAGAACCTTTATTTCTTTCCGTTTATTGGCCGTATAAACAAACTCAAAATCACGCAGCGGGCTAGGGAATGAGCTATGCTTGGGGTTTCACTACGTGATAGAATCCAAAATGAGGAAATCCGTAGAAGAACCAAAATCACCGATATAGCTCTCAGAATTAGCAAGTTGAAGTGGCAACGGGCAGCTCATTTAGCTCGCAGAACTGACAACCATTGGGGAATAAAGGTTCTCGAATGGCAACCACTAACCGGACGACGCAGAAGGGGAAAGCCCTCCTCTCGATGGAGTTTATAAGCGTCGCAAGAAATCGGTGGATAGAGGCGGCTCAAGACCATTCATCGTGGCATTTTAAGAACCTATAAGTTCTTGTTTGGGGATCACAAACTGGGCGACTCACTAAAGTCTATAGTCAGGTGAAAATTAGTTACAACTCTGCGAAAATAATTAAAACAGCAACAAGCGACCAATTCTGTACAAACCAGCGTCGCAGTGACTGGGTAAGTAGGCGAACGACAGCGCAGAAAGTGGTTTTGTGACGCAACCGCGCCGGTAACCCAGTCACTGTGCTATACAGTACTGCCATCGTCTAGTTCGGATGGTGAGACGGTACACCAACAACCCCCAGGAAACTAAACGTTTCGTTCCGTTTGACGACCTCCATGCTGTGGCGAGCACGTAGCCAGCTGAGACGCTAGACAGGGTTCGATTCCCGTTGGGGCCAAATTTTTGCACGATCTACCAATATTTGCTCCAGTCCACTAATTAAATGGAGAATGCAACAATGGCGACCATGCTGGCAGCCTTGGTGTTGTCCAAAAGGAGGAATATTTAGGTCAAGAAATTTCGCTATCCAAGATATCATAAGAATAATTCAATTCAATTTCATAGGTAGCACTAAGGCTGCCAAAATGATACCCATTGTTGTTTTCTCCGTTGCCAGTTGCGGGGTAGTTCTGGATGTGACCATGGTACTCATAGTTCCTGATACCCGCAATACAGGGAATCCTAGTGTAGGATCAGGACTATGTATGTGACTGTTGGGTGTTATATTTCCCGCTAACAGTAATAGAATACCGTTGTCTGTTTTCCTGCTAACTATAATTTTAATATCTGGTCTTTCTAGACCTTCATGCTCCATCGCTGGCCGCATCGTCATTTTACCAACAAATGAGATCGTCATCAAATGAAGGTCTATTCATGAAGGAAACAAAAAACCATCCACCCTCACAAACTCTTAGGCTGCATTCCCACCAAAGATGTCCGAGGTAGATGAGTGGTGCGAGGATGCGTAGCGAGGCTGTGGAACGATGTGAGTGTTTCCACCAGAGGTGTGCGAGGGCGGTGCGAAGATGAGCGGTGCGAGGATGTGGATAGATTGATAGATAAACTCTTTATTGCACACCAAAATCAAAATAAAGGAAACATTAAAATGTGTAAAAATGTGATGTGTAGCGGACTCTTTTCAGATTTCAGATGCAAGCGAGCGGGCGAGGTGTGGTGGGAGCGGAGCACTGAGAGCTGATTCTACGTTTTGACAAGCAATTGGCACGGATGTCTGGTGTAGTGTAACACGGATTTTTGTATGGAAAATGAGACAGAGTTCACAGAGTGTACGCTAGGGGCGCTCATCAGTGTCTCCATACAAAAATCCACATTGCACTACACGAGACGTCCGTGTCAATTGTGTGCAAAATAGTTAGAATCAGCTCTCTGATTGCTAGTAGTTTCTCGCTCGCGTCCATCCTTTGAACACATCCCTCGCGCACATACCTCGCACACATTCCTCGCAAACATTCCTCGCACACATCCCTCGCTTGTTTTGTACATATAAACACCTCGCTCGCTAAGCCGTTTCCACCAGAGCTGCACTGAGCGAGGCTAAGTAAATTAAGTGATTCTATTGGTTCTTAACAAACAGATCCCTCGCTACGAATCCTCGCTCATCTCTGGTGGAAACGCAGCCTTACATTTAAAATATAAGTAGAAAAATTATCCCTGTTCCAACGCGACAAACCCATAAAAAATCAGGGCAACAAACACAAATTGACTTCTTTTTACCGATCCTCAAAAAAAACTACTTATTAGATGTTTCCGAAAAGGCTCTATCTGCTCTAGAAATAATATTTTTAGTGAACCTGTCCGAAATCACGTTTCCAATTGGACTGTTATATTTGAGTCTCCTCGTCAAGCTAGTTTATTTCTAAATGATCACAATTTTCACCGAGTTAAATGATTCACAATTCATTCAACAAGTTTGAACTTGACTAGAAAGAAAGTTAGGTACAAATAGGTATTGAACCCAAAGTGTATTGTCTTATTTTGTGTGACTGATTGAAAGTAGGGTGAAGTATTTGGTACACCGGAACTAGGTACAATCAGTACAAAACCAACTCACCAAAATTTTATGGTGATATTGTTATTGTGTTAGATTAGCGGTCTCCCGATGAAATTAAACTGTGGGATACAAAGTAAATTTGAAATTTAGTCAAAATTAGCCCAGCCTTTTTCATGTGAAAACATGGCAAACAACTAAACATACAGACAATATTCCATTTTTATTTTTTGTAGAGATTTTGAATCGTATTTAGCAGCGAATGTTTCTAAATTTCTGAATTTTCCTTTACACCATCGCTCATAAATGATCAATGAAGTACAAATCTTCTAAAAATGGTTTATAGCATCGTAACGCTAAGAGGAAGATGGTGGATGGAGACGGTTCAAGACCATACAACGCAGTACTCTATGAGGGAGGTTTATGTCTAGCAATGGCTGTGTTTTTGTTCCATCCCAATCTTGGTTCAACCCATTTTTTTAATGTCCATTCTTATTTCATCCCACACCTATTCACTAACTTCAAATATGTGACACAAGTTGACAAAGGGGCAGAAACCCTACTCCGTGCACACCCTTTGCTAAAAGTACTAACATTTCTGTTTAAATCGCTATCAGTTGGTTAGGTTTGAATAGGAAATGACCAGAAAATTAGAAATATTTTCTATACATGAAGACAGAAAAAAAAGTGCTTGAATGTAAGATTAGTTAAAATTGTTTTTTTAGTAAGAAGAGTTTAAAAGCAAGTATTAAAAAGGATTGTTAGTTTTATTACCACTGTAAATATACTGTAACTCATATTTTAGGATTATTTAGAAACGATTGCATGATCTGCAAACATTTAATCCGGATCTGGGTGTTGTGGTACCATGGTACTCATAGTTCCTGACGACACACAGAATCCTAGTGTGAGATCAAGACTATGTATGTGACTGTTGGGTGTTATGTTGTTATAATGTTGTTATGATTGGGATGAAATAAGAATAGAAATTAAATAACGTGGTGAACTCATGGGATGAAACTAGAAGCATTCCTAGGATGTTTTCCGGCTCATAAATTTGATAAGTTTTTTACGTTAATTAATAAATTGAAATGAAACAAGCAAATGTTCGATAATAGGAATTTCAGTCCGCGTATCATATTACGCAAAGTAAACTAAGTTTTTATGCATGTTTGCGAAATACAAAATTAATTGAAGAACTTCGCAAAAATTTACAGCAAGATATCCAATAGGTCACTAATACACGTGTTATAGTTTAATAATTCATTTGTAATGTTTGATTTCTTTTTGTCGCAGGAAGTCGGTGGATGGAGGCAGCTCAAGACCGTTCGTTGTGGCATTCTAAGAAGGAGGCTTATGTCCAGCAGTGGACTTCTAGCTGCTGCTGCTGATGATGATGATGATGGTTTAGAACTAGAAATACTAAAATGAAAATTATTGATTAGTCATTAGAACGACGACCTCTGTGGCGCGACGGCCGAGTAGCTGGCTGAGATGCGAGAGGTTGCGGATTCGGTTCCCGCTGCGGGACAAATGTTTATATGATCTGCAAATATTTATTCCGGTTTTGGGTGTTATGGTACCATGGTACTCATAGTTCCTAATACCCACGACACAGAGAATCCTAGTGTGGGACCAAGACTCGTATGTGACTGTTGGGTGTTATTTTATGTTATGTTAGTAACGATTTTATCTATTTGTTTTTGTTTGTTTTTGTTTGTGTGTTCTAAATTAACTTATCTCCAATTGCTGTCTTCAAGATCAAAATCGAAGAACAAACTCCATAACTGAGTAAAATGTATGTTAATATCAGTTGCATTAGCATTAAGAAATGTTGGGACAATTCCGAATAATGATTCAGATTCAAATGCTGAGAAGCCAATACCTTCCTAAATATTTGAAAGTCTTTCTCAGTTATTCATATGTTTACAGTAGTAGGTACATAACAAAATATGACATAACTCAACACCAAACAGTGACATATATAATATACTAAGTCCTGACCCCACACTAGGATTCCCTGTGTCGTGCGTGGGTATCAGGAACTACGAGTACTATGGTACCACAACACCCAGACGGACCAAATATTTGCAGATCATGCAACAATTTGTCTCACAAAATATGATTCTGCTGCGCATTAAAAATTACTAATTAAAGTTATTTCAGTAAAAACTCAAAAGCTACAATTCGAGCAGTGGGGTCTGGAGAGAGCTATGCTAGGGGTTTCACTACGTGATAGAATCCGAACCAAGATCACCGACATAGCTCTCATAAGCAAGTTGCAAGGCATGTCATATAGCTCGCAGAACTGATAACCGTTGGGGAATAAAGGTTCTCGAGTGGCGACCACAAACTGGACGATGCGGTAGAGGAAGGCTCTCCACTCGATGGACTGAAGACATTATAAACGTCGCAGGAAGTCGGTGGATGGAAGCTGCTCAGGACCGTTCTTCAGCAGCAGTGACTTCTACAGACAGATGGTGATAACTGTGATGAGTAAAAAAAATTATCTAAATAATCGCCCACTATCATAAGATTGAATAGTTTGAGCGATTATGTTATGAAATCAAGTTCCTACCAAAATAGCATAAAATTATACTTCGTGCCTGAAGTGCAATATCCCCATTTTCCAATACACAGTCGGCTAAGCACCAAATCTCAAATCTCTAGCCATGGTATTTAGACTAGCTTGCTACCAGGGCGTCAGCGCAGCGCAGCGGTTACGCAACCTATCCACTCTCACTTTCCTGAGGCCACGAGCTTATTGCTTATATCATCAACCTACTACGCAGCGCTGCTGCCCTGGTGGTTTCGTTTTTGATTTTAGAATTATTGGAGCGTGGTGAAAAGCAATTTAAATTAATTTGTTTATGTCATAGAGACAACATCTTTAGTTATTTTTTTTTTACGATTTTCAAATCTATTTTTGGTTCAATAATTCGATTTGTCTCTTTTTAAGCATTCATTTATTTATTTTTATTATTCTATATAAGTTGAGAAGGTTGAGAAAGTACTTTTCATGGCAAGATAAACGAGCTCTAAATGAAAGTTAAAGTCTTGTATGATACCAGAATGCTCAAAGAAAACTATTGTCACGCCTTGAAAAATTCAATATTTTTTTGTTGAAAAATTATAATAACTTGTCGATGCCCACTAGGCAACCAAGACAACCTAGGCATTAGGCGACAAGCTCTTTGAAAACCTAATTTTGTTCTAAAAATAATCTATAGCAACACAAAGAGCTCCAACGAAAGTCCGGGCCCAGTCATGAATAGTCTGTGCCCAAAGGCCCGAGTGTAGGTGGTAACTATGCCCCCCACCACGCCTGACATACTTTCGCGAGGCACAGCATGCCTTTGTCGGTTCGGATGTTCAACTTGGGTTTTAAATATCCTGATTTTGAAGCAGTATTCATTTGAGACAATTTTGTTGCCATCTTTTGGGACAAAGAGGTAAAATATTCCTTTCATTTTAAAATTCGCTTATTGAATTGGGTTAGTACCAACCTTGTTCAAAAATTGATCCTCAATAACAGCTGGAGATATTCAGAAGACCACACAGAATGCCACGATGAACGGTCTTGAGCCACCTCCATCCACCAACATTCTGCGACCTTCAAAATGTCGTTGGTCGATCGAGAAATTCACACAATTGGGTACAATTGGTTCTAATTTACATTAAATAAAGTTAATTCATTAAAATGTAGGTACTGAGTTAAAATAAGGACAAGGACTCATCGAAACACAAATTATATCTACTATCAATTTGATTTGTTTCAATTTGTAGTACCTACTTGTGCCCCCCCTCCCCCCACCCCCCATTTCACGCTGTAGTTTGTGCGCCTGTGCATGTTAAGGGGTCCTCCAGCAGTCCACTGACTGATAAAGAAGGTTCAAGAGAAGCTACTAAATCTCATTGGTATATTAGGTACCTACTGATCCTAATGTATTTAATTCTAATGTAATTCAAAATGAGATAAGATTTTCACTGACTTCCCGCCATTGGGGTGTATTGTGCATTGCCCCCCTGATAACCCAAGCCCAGCCAGCCCAACTCCTTAAAATAACAGAGAAGGACTCTGCGCTGATAGCAACTGTTTCAGTGTCCCCAAGGGAATTATAGATGAAATGAAACAGGACTTGATCAGCTCTCCTGGAGTCCGGTTTTTACATGTCTTAATTTGTGGCTGTGGCATTGCAGTATCACATGCTCCACTGTCTCCTCGTCATGAAGACAGCTGCGACATAGACCACTGGTCCGTAGCCCCTGTCTTCAGTAGATGGTGGTTGAGATCACAGTGTCCCGTGATGATGCCCACCATCATCCGTTAGGTCTTCGCGTTTCATCTTTAACAATGTGTTTGTTATCTTTTTGCTTTTGGCAGGAAGCATCGACTTTGTCTCCTTATTTTGTGTTGTTTCGGAGTTAAGTTTCAGCCTGTTTTTAATATCCACCGTTGGTGGGTTGGATAATCTGATGTCCATTTAACAATACTGAATAGAAAAGGCAAAGTCCTGACTGACTGACCGAGTGACAACGCACAGCCTAAACTGCTGGTCGTAGAGACTTGAAATTTGGAGGGTGTATTCTTTTTAGAGTGTAGGGGTGTATTAAGAAAGGAATTTGGAAAGTTCGCCCTCTAAGGGGTCCAAAAAGGGCTTTTAATGTTAAACAAAAATGTTTTGTATTTTGGAAACGGTTCGTAGTATATGCTTGAAATTTCACATGTGGATTACCAAATTAACAATTACATGTTTCAGCGATACCTGAAATTTTCCTGAAAAAGGCATGGGAACGTTTTCTTTGTAATAAAAATACACTTTACGTTGTGGCCTGATTTTAGATTATTTCGATGCAGTAAAAGTTAATTTCACGGTGTAGTTGTTGAGATTAAAATATTTTCAGGACCTCGAGGTTAAAATGTGATCCCCAAATTGAAAAACATGGTTAAAGGAGGTTGTTGGAGTTTGTAGGGGTATGTTTGTTTCACTGCGGCCGCATTATCTTCTTCCACGCGTACGAAGTCGCGAACGGTTCAGCTAGTATTGAATAGATACAAATATATAGTAACAATTCCCCTCCCAACCTTCTCCACCGAAAATTCAGAAAGAATTCGGCACGTAGGTATTTCCTGAGAATGCTTTGGAGAGAGGCGAAACAATGTGTCGAATTCTTCTAAGTTTTCGGTAAAAATGGTTGGGAAGGGAATTGTTAATATTTATTTGTTCGTCTATTCAATTATTGCTGATGTCTTTAGGTGTTTGTTGGTATGTTGTGAGCCCTTCAACCAACTTATTTTTCAAAACCAGCTAACCTAATGCGTCTAACTTTAATTGGTACCAAGGCCGGGTCTAAGTTCACTATGTCTCTAATGCAATTGACCAACTAATTCATTAATTGTATGCTAATCGGTGTCTAGTGTTTAAATTAAACAATTTAATTGGGTTTCGACTTTTAGCAAAGTTGTTAAAGGGCCGCGACCCTGTCCACGTGGACTCTTTGTCCCTAATTTTGAAGAATGCGGAAATGTATGTTGGTAGTAGAACTTCTTGTGAAAGCGTTCGCCCGGGGTACTACCACCGTACCTTTTTCTGCCGCCAAGCAGTAGTGCTCGCATGGCTGTGTTTCGGTTTGAAGGGTACGGGTGCCGGTGAAATTACAAGCACATGGCACTTTTCATCTTTATGTCTCAGGGTCACCAGCGCGCGTGTGATGTCTTTGGTGTTGCAGGCGTCCATAGGCTACGGTACGACCACACGATACATACGTACTAAATTAGAGGTCCAGTTTCGTGAGTGGCGACCACAAACTAACTTTCCATCAGGTGGGCCCTAAGCTTGTTCACTTGCCAAGATAAAAAAAAGATGACGCAGTGTGTGTTAACGACAATGTAAAGGTAGCAGGAAGTCAGTGGATGCTTGCGGCTCAAGTCCATTGCTCTGTTTCGGTCTAGAATGGCTATAATATACTTTCCCAGGATATTTCCCGAAAAGTCTACTTTACCGAAACTTCCAATGGCATTCTATGTGCAGCTGTGGATTCTACTGGGTACCTAATGATGAAGGCTGTATAATGTACAGATGTTATAAAATAATAGATCATCATCATCATCATCACCATGTTTACGTCCACTGCCGGCGAGGCCTCCTCATTGTATAACAAGCGTTAGCGTGTGCTGTCTGCATACTTTTGCTGATGTTTATTTACTTTTGACTACCTACCTAAGGTTTTTAGTTCTCATTTACTATGTATCAGCAACTCCTTGCTCCGAGGCACCACACAGGCGCTTCTCACCTAGTGGTAAGACGGACCATTTATGTAAGCCAAGCCGAGTTTGTTGCCTGATTCTTCTAGGCTTGGCCGCGTTGGAACAGGAGTAATTTTAGTTTATAAGACGATTCAAAATGATCCTTGTGATTTCAATTAATAAAATTATTTTGATTTGATTGATTTGAATACAATGAATGGGGGGATTTACCATAATCACCACGCTTGGTAGGCGCTTGGAAAATAGGTACTGCATTCTAAAGTACATAGAACCTTCTACTTTTTAAGAAATATATTAAAAACTGCGTGTCTGCTGTCTACATACTCGCGTATACGCATACGCATACGCTATGTGCTTGTGTGTGTGGGCCCTATGTTGCAATCCCTTAAATAGGTCGAGAGACACTAATAGAAAGATGCAGGGCCGTCTTAAGGGAAACGCATAGACCAAATAACCACAGTCCACAGCTTTAGTAGTAGAACTTCTTGTGAATGAGTTCGTCGGTGGAAGTACTACCACCGTACCTATTTCTGCCGCCAAGCAGTAGTGCTCGCATTGCTGTGTTTCGGTTTGAAGGGTACGGGTGCCGGTGAAATTACGGGCACATGAGACTTTTCATCTTTATGTCTCAGGGTCGACAGCGCGCGTGTGATGCCTCTGGTGTTGCAGGCGTCCATAGGCTACGGTAACTACTTTCCATCTGGTAGGCCGTATGCTTGTTTGCTGGCCAAGTAGTATAAAAAAGTCACATTTAAAGACATCTCTGATCATTGACGACCTAGTCTGTGGCGCGGTGGGCGAGTAGCTGGCTGAGATGCAAGAGGTTGCGGGTTCGATTCCGCTGCGGGACAAAATATGTTTGTATGATCTGCAAATATTTATCTGAGTGTTATAGTACCATGGTACTCGTAGTTCCTGATACCCACGACAAAGGGAATCCTAGTATAGGATCAAGACTACTTAAGTGACTGTTCGGTGTTATGTTATTTTCTCGCTTTTTTTTTCTTGTCGCTGGTTACTTCTTAGTCACCATAGCGTACTATGTACCTCTGACACTCAGAGGCCCAATTCTCTAACTAAAAAATAGTTAAAATAGACTTCGGATCATGTTTCGATCTTGTGTCGATGCCTTAAATGTCAGAAATGGTATTCTCTAACTTTAAAATACAACACTGTAATGTGATTGTATCGAAATGTGACTGAAACTTGAACGATTCAAAGTTATTTCGTTAATTTTAGCTTAAGTAGATGGAGTCTCTCTTTACTCTTCTCAATTATATATATAACTATCCTACTCTGATGGTAGTCACCGTGAATTTTTATGAGGGAGCAGAATACCAACTTTCTGTCAATTCATAATTCAGTCTCGATCCGGTTAACTTTCAGTGTAGTTTTAAAATAATTTAGAGAATTGGGCCTCTGGTAATCAACGAACACGAATCTTTAGTAAGAATTTAATAATTCGGACCCCATTTCTGATCATCCTAGTCCGACCCTGGTACCAAAACTTATAGATTGTTTGCATCTTTTTACGATTTTAGGTCGCATGACCTACGCGCGTGTTTTATGATTATATTGATAACTATTCCACATAAACATGGTTTTCGGTAGTTATCGGTAATAACAGGTTTATTGATATCATTATATAATGTCTATCTATTTACTTAATATTCTGTCCCAAAACAGCGTAGATATATTTTATCTAAACCTGCCGAAAGTCATAGAAATGGCACGGGTTGTATGAAACAAAATGTTAATTAAATATAGTATTTATTTTGTAACATGTTAATAGTAAGTACTCGGATGTAACATCGCCTTAGGGCTTAAGAAAAAAAACTGTAATGATGTTAAGGTGATTCCTCTCGCATGTGGCGCGAAATTCAAATTTTATTGCGTTTTTGCTCATTACAGCTCATCAACACTTCTTGAGATAGTAAAAACTGATTTTGCGAAAACTAGGAGACCTAACACACATGTTTTAGTTTATAGTTTCACATATAGATCATTACTTCAGCTACGAATACTCTTCAATGATTTTTACAGTGTATTTTTGGTTTAAAGATATGCGTAGCTTAACTAATGACATTTATGAGATACTATCAATTAAAACATGTGTGCTAGGTCTCCTAGTTTTCGCAAAATCTGTTTTCTCTATCTCAAGAAGTGTTGATTAGCTGTGATTTACAAAAAACACAATAAAATTTTAAATTTCGCGCCACATGCGAGAGGAATCACCTTAATGTCTCAATAAATAAATCTATCTTATCTTCTTTATTATATTTATTTATATATATATATAAAAGAAAGTCGTGTTAGTTACACTATTTATAACTCAAGAACGGCTGAACCGATTCGGCTGAAAATTGGCGGGGAGGTAGCTTAGAACCAGGAGAAGAACATAGGATAAAAATTTAATTAAAAATCCTAAATTAGAAATTCATATTCCCGAACATTGAGACAAAGTGAAAGAAGATTATAATAATATATTTTTTGATGCTGAGAATACCAGGCGTTCATGGCGGGGTAGAAAGTGGATGCATACGCGAAAAAGTGGTCTTAATTTGTTAAAAAAAGTCAATTAGGACAAATACAGTATATGTACTGGGACCACAGGGACCACCGGGAACACCGGGAATACAGGGAGCATGCGAAAGAAGATTATAATAATATATGTACTAGGATCTCATAAAAGAAAGAAAGTGAAAAGAATCCATGCAAAGATGCTTTTGATATTCAGATGCCTACGCAAGTGGTCTTAATTTGTTCAAAAACATGTCAATTAGGTCAAACACCGGGACCACGCGAACGAAGTAGCGCGCGGGCAGCTAGTAAATAAATAAATAATGAGCAGTGATTGCCTCTGCCTAAGAATAGGACTCCTCTAACTCCTCCTGTGGAGGTCGTATAAGGCAACTAAGCGATTACGCCAGGTGATGGGTAGCAGCATCCATCTATACATACCAAGCGCCTACCAAGCGTGGTTATTATTGCACTCTATGGGTTGGCTTATTCAACTTTTCCCCCTTGAGAGAATCCCTTTTAGAGAGGAAAACTGAACCCTAACGTAAAATCTAGAAATCCCCCGTTTCATTTTGGATATTCATCTTTTCCCCCTATACGCTATGCATGATATGGGGGATGCCTCATATAGCAGTGGATGTCTACCGCACGCTATGGGTTGGCTTATTCCACTTTTCCCCCTTGAGAGAATGCCCCTTAGGGGGGAAACTGAACCCTAACGTAAAAATCTAGAAATCCCCCTTTTCATTTTGGATATTCCACTTTTCCCCCTATACGCTATGCATGATAAGGGGGAAGCCTCATCTAACAGTGGATGTCTACCGGCTCATGATGAGCGCCTCTAAGGTATATGAAATCATGTTATTGCAACTAAGTACTTTTGAAATAACTCTAATTTGTAACATATTTTTTAATAGAGCGAATAAAATTATCTTTATCTGATCTTAATATACTTAGTTGCTCACAATTTTTTATCATTTTGAGGTGTCTAGGTGAGTCAGTAGTAGGCTCCGAAACTAGGGTATAAAATTGAAATGTACATAGGTAGTTGATTGTGAAATAGTGACCAATGTTTAAAGAACTAGTGTGGTGAAAGAATTCATTACATTTCAGAGTCAGAGGTTTATTACCTGCACATGTCACAAGTCTTCGTTTTTTTTTTAATTTCCTTACTTTGTTTTCCTTCACCGTTTGAGAGCACGTTATATTGCACTCATTTTTTTTAATGAGTTAATGAATTAATGAATTAACTAATGAATTAATGAATAAACTAATGAATAAATGAATGAATTAATGAATTAATTATAAAATGAATGAATTTTCGAAGAAATCTGTCATTTTATTGAATTTGACAGCTAGATACTTGGACAAGAAATACTCAAGTAAAGGGCAAGGTACTAGAATACGGCTGTGAGATCATTAGACCGTTTACGTTTGAACACAGCGTTAATCTTATTACTTGTAATTATTGAATGTTTAAACATTTTTTTTTATCCATTTATGGAAAATCATTATAAAACTACATGAATTGTTTCAACTTCGGTAATAACGCACTAAAAGATATGCTATGCAAAGCGATAAGGTATCCAACATTCACCTGCATAGTTTTGATACGATAGAATTCCCTGTGTCGTGGATATCAGGAACTACGAGTTCCATGGTACCACACACACGACCTGATACTAATATTTGAAGGCAAGCAACCATTTGTCCCGTAGCGGGAATCGAACCCACGCCTCTCGCATCTCAGCAGGCTACTTGCCCACCGCGCCATTTTGTTGTGAAATAGATAGTTAGATCTGTAGACCTAGTGTGAGTAAACGCGCGTTGGTTGAGTAACCCGGCAAAATTAAATAAATATGCGTAAAAACTGCGAATACTTTAATTTTTGCGTTACCGCGTTTACGTGACAACCGATTCTCACACTAGGCCTACTGATTTCCAAATTTCTTCATATTGAAACTTTTTTTTTCCAGTAAAAAACAATAAACATTGTATATTACTGTGTTTTACTATAGAGAAAATTGTTAGAAAATTGTTTTACCTAGTTACTTAACACATCGAAATTAAAAACTAGCGAATCCGATCGGAAACGTTTCGGACGTTTTAATAGCCCGGCTGATACCGAGCTGCAGCCTCACAATTACAGAAGCAATAAAAAAAAAAAAAAAAAAAAAAAATTCGTTTATTTCAAGCCATATCAGCCCATAATTTTAAAATACATTCAAATAAAATACTAATACTAATCAATAATAACATTACACTACAATATCATAATAAAAATTCAAAGCAAATGTCAAAGATATAAAAAGTCAAATAATTACACAGGTCAATGGCACTCTTTTAAATCTTATGAAACTTCAAAAGGATTATACCAATGGGCAGCAGTATCCTCCTGAGTACTGCGATCACCAATCCACCTGCAAAGCGTGGCGGTGGTTATGGCAGTTTCCCCCATTGTATTTTATGGGGGAGGCCTCGTCCACGGGAGGCCTCGTCCAGGGGAGGCCTCGTCCAGGGGAGGCCTCGTCCAGGGGAGGCCTTGTCCAGCAGTGGACGTAAACAGGCTGGTGATGCTGATGATGATGATGATGATGCCAGTGAGCTGATCTGATGATAGAGATGGAAGATGTACTATGGCACCCCTTATAAATAATAGGACATACTGTTTTTGGGCTAGTTTTAATCAGAGGCCCAATTCTTTAAATTATTTTAAAACTACACTGAAAGTTAACCGAATCTAGACTGAATTATGAATTGACAGAAAGTTGGTATTCTGCTCCCTTATAAATAACAATTTAGTCTACTTTCAATTCACGGTGACTACCATTAGAGTAGGATAGTTATATATATAATTGCAAAGAGTAAAGAGAGACTCCATCTACAATGCTAAAATTATCGAAAAAACTTTGAACCGTTAAAGTTTCGGTCACATTTCGATATAATCACATTACAGTGTTGTATTTTATGTTTAGAGAATACCATTTCTGACATTTAAGACATTGACACAAGATCGAAACATGATCCGAACTCTATTTTAACAATTTTTAAGTTAAAGAATTGGATCTCAGCCCACGATTTCAATTACGAATTTCATAAAATATTTGCTATGTTTATCTTATTGCTATTAAAGGAGCACTACCTTTAGGGAATAATATGCAATAATAATTATACACAGAAGCATATTATTTCTACATTTAATTAGAACATTAAAGGAATCACTGAGAACTATGATATGTCTGATGGAAAGGTCAAATAAGGTTGGGGAATATAGGTTCAAATATGGCGACCACATGAACGCCATGAGACAGACGGTGTGTAAGGAGGCACTGGATGAACTGGTGACATTTTAATGGTTCCAGGAAATCCGTGGATGCAGCCGGCTCGAGACCCTTCTTCGTATCCTGGATGACAGCAGTTGACGTCTATCGGCTGATGATAATGATGATGATGATGAATAATGACAGATACGCATAAGGGCAGAAAAGTAGTCTATAGAATGTTTTCCTTGGACTTGAAATCGGTATTTTACCAATCTGGTATTTTGCGAATTTGGTAATTGGCGAATCTGGTGAATTGCGAATCTGGTATTTTGCGAATCTGCTGTTTTATAATAGAGGAAACGGCACTATGTCCAGGATAATAACCATCATCATCATCATCATATTATGATGAAACCGAACGACGTACCTGCCGATGGACTAACAGTGGATGGAGGCGGCTCAAAACCGTGGATTTCTATGATGATGATGATTTCATGATGATGGTTCACATCCTAATCAAAATGCCGGTCACTCATCATCATAATGATGACGATTTTGAATCTACGACTTTGCATCAAAACAATTATTAGGTCGGCGTCCAGTCTACTATTTCACAAAAGCAGAACCTCATTTTGCATGCGCAATCGGCTAAATCCTTCCATAAACTATTCTTTTGTGTGAGTGGGTCAGTGGTGGACTCCTAGATCCATTTAAATAGCGTGAATCATTCAACATCTATTTATAAATAACTTTGTGTAGGTAGATGACTTAGTATGTAGCCTAACATCAACATACTGTGTAGGTAGGTAGGTAACTATATAAGTTAGATAGATAGCTATAGATTAACACTTTATTTATTACCACACATAAACAATATTTACGATAGGCAATACAACAGGCGGCCTTATCGCTGAAAACGATCTCTTCCAGGCAACTTTTGGATGGAACGACATAAACAACGCTATAACAAACTGCGGTGTGCGGTGGCTTTTGTTAGTAGTAAAACTTCTTGTAAAAGAGTTCGTCCGGGGAAGTACTACCACCGTACATATTTCTGCCGCCAAGAAGTAGTGCTCACATTGCTGTGTTTCGGTTTGAAGGGTACGAGTGCCGGTGAAATTACAGGCGCATGTTTTCATCTTTAGGTATGTCTCAGGGTCGGTAGCGCGCGTGTGATGCCTCTGGTGTTGCAGGCGTCCATAGGCTACGGTAACTACTTTCCATCTGGTGGGCCGTATCCGTATGCTTGTTTGCTTGCCAAGTAGTATACAAAAAAAAAACAAAAAAAAACTCTGGACCACACGCAACTCAAATGAAAAACAAAACGAATAAGTGCGAGCGAATGGTTTTTTCTGTTTTTTATGGAACCCTAAGAAACTGATAAAACCATTGCTGCGTAACGTAACTTGTTCACTCAACAGTCACACATAGGACTGAACTGCTGCGTAAGCATTAGCTTACGCTATCTAACGGTGAGTTATCATACTAATTAGGGCACTTGCGCGTTAGTTCAGTGTGTAGTGCTGCTATTCCACAATAGATGGCGCTTTACGAGTTTCAAAACAAAACTGATTCTCAGCAATTTTATAATAATTATACCTCTAATTTAAAGATGTATTGCTATATTTCCAAAATCTTTCTACAGTTGCAATGTAATGTAATACTGTAAAATAAGTCATAATTTACGGGACATTGTTTGATAATTATCTATGCTACTTGACATTGGCAAAGTTGAGTATATTATCCTCAATGTCATTTAAAAAAAAAGTCAATTTTACTTTTACAGTACAGTTTCTTAGTATGTACATAATTTGGAAAACTGCAAAAAGGTATGTTTCCGCCCGGGATCGAACCGGGGGCCTTCTGCGTGTTAGGCAGATGTGATAACCGCTACACCACGGAAACGAATACGGATATTGTCAAAATTGACGTTCATAATATAACTAAATACATTGGTATTAACTTTTGGTATTCCAAATTACCATTCAGCGTGGCAATACAGCCAGCGTCTTGGGTACGCTTCCGTATTTGGTCAGTTAACTTTTCTTTAGATCGTTTGCAACGATCTTCAGATAGATGAAATGTATCATTGTATTTTTTTAATTTTGTGTATAGACTTGTTTTACTTGTAGGTACTATTCTTTCTGTAAATAAATCTTAATATTGTTTTTATTGAAATACAAATCATCCGACTTGTTAAAACAGGAGGTTTTCATGTAACACAATATGAAAATGTTTTTGGCTATTAGATACAAAACAGCAATAGCGAACGTGCGATTGACGCAAAACACTTATCTTTTTTCTAAGCAAATTATTAATTATTACTTAATTAGCTATCTCTACCGATTCGTCTTGGTTAAGGGAAGTTTACCGGTAGCTTGCTCCATACAAAACGAAGTTTGATCCTCATTCTCATATAAATGAATCAAACTCAATGTAATTTTGTAGACATCATGGAGACACTAAACTAAAATCTAGGGTTTTCCAATTTTTCGTTAAATTATACAGTATAAAAAATAATCTTAGATCCTATCTTTAAGCTAGTATTTCTAGACCATAAAACATGAGTGTCGAAAAAATATTGTATTTTCAGTATTAAATAGTTTTTACAACAGATCTGTAATATTAATCGAATAAACATCAAAACCAGTTGTAACTTTACATTATGGGTTGCAGGAAGTCGGTGGATGGAGGCGGCTCATGACCGTACGTCATGGTATTCTATGGTAAATAAACAGTCACATACCTAATGTCCCACACTAGGATCTCCCTGTGTCGTAAGTGGCAGGAACTACGAGTACCATTACCACAACACCCAGCCCCAGAAAAAGTTTAATATTTGGAGATCATGCAAATTGTCCCGCAGCGGAATTGAACCTTCTCAGCGAGCTACTCGTCCACCGCACCATGTAGGTCGTCAATCATGGTGATTATAATGAGGCCGAATTGAATCCATATCCAACGATCAGGCTAAAGTAGATACGCCAGCGTCGTAGCTAGAGGCTGGGCCATAGGGGCGACTGCCCGGGGCGCAAACCTCAAGGGGCGCATTCACAGACCCGCAACCTGCGATACCTACTAACATCTGCTGCAATGTTGGCTGCTTCGCTCCTAAAAAAAATTCAAATTACTCACCTTACCCTGCATGTATATTTTGGAGTCGGCTTTATTTGTGAGAAAGCACACACATTTATTTATAAAAGCAGGCGTTATGTATTCAAGAAACACTAGAAACCCAGACAGAATTGTTTTATCCAAGTATCCTAGAACTGCAATGTATTTAAATAGCAGTTATGTAATGTGTGGGAAAATTTATAACTCCATACCCAGTGAAATTAAAAGCCTTCCACATAGCAAATTCACCACAAAAATGAAGTTGTAGCTGCAAGAAAAGTGTTTTTATAGTGTTAAGGAACTAATTGACAAAAAATGAAATTTTAGGTATTATAGCTTTGACATTTGTGTATTGTGCGTATAATTTTTATGTAATTGAATATTTTATTAATTTAAAGTCTGACGTAGGTATATATAGGTAAATGACATGTGTAATTTGTTTGACATTTAAATTCTTATAGACATACCTAGCTTCATTGATATTATTGTACCCAATCTTGGTAACATAGTGGACATTGTTTTTAATTTTTACCTAACATCTTAATACCATGCTTACCTATGTTTCACAATAAATGATATTTGATTTGATTTGATTTGAAAATCTAACTAATTTCGCGGCTAATTTAATTTTTTTTTTTCTGGTATCTCTGCTCACCATTATCTTCTGTAAGCCTGTTATCTACTTCCACTGCTAAAATGCTTAAGAGAAGGTTACCGGTACCTAAAGCGCTTACGCCATTTTGTACGCGAACAAAGTTTGCTTCTATTTTGGCTATTATTTCTTCGAACTCCATGAAACTTTGTACACAATGATCAGTACACTAAATCTACACCCGTGGTGCGTCAGTTTTATATTTTTATTTTATTTTATTTATGGTTTGGTTACCATATAAAATTTTCTAAGAAACTAACGCACCACGGGTCTAGATATTAGTGTACTGATCATGTGTACAAAGTTTTAAGGAGTTTAAAGAAATAATAACTAAATTAGATGCTAACTTCGTTCGCGTGAAAAAGGGCGAACCTAAGCGCCTTTTTGCTAGCTACAGGTGACCTCCTCTTAAATGTATAACTTCAATTAGACTTTTAAGATTGTATTGTTTCTCTTCCTACAAAATAAATGTTGGGGGGGCGTAAAATTCAAATCTTGCCCTGGGCGCTCATGACCTTAGCTACGACACTGTAAGTACCTTACTTACCTATATGCATAGGTATTTATCTAAACGCAAGGTCCCAATTAGTTTCAATCTACTATGTCATTATTCAATCGATGGGCTGTGGAACAATTGTATGCACTTGAATAAGTGTAGCTCTGTGACTGTGACGTTGTAGAGCAGCATTTCCCAAACTTATTTTGTCTTCTGCCCACTTTGAGAATAAATTTGTTTTTTAGCGCCCCCATTTTTTCATCTATTTAAAAACCACTATAACTTAAAATTAAATTAATTATTGTGAGCTATATAAGCGGAGAGTTAAACATTCATTCTAAACGAGATTTTTACTATAACCCGCATGAGTTAACTTGAGACCTGAGGCCCAATTCACTAACTAAAAAATAGTTAAAATAGAGTTTGGGTCATGTTTCGATTTTGTGTCGATATCTTAAATGTCAGAAATGGTATTCTCCTGACATAAAATATAACACTGTAATGTGATTATATCGAAATGTGACCGAAACTTGAACGATTCAAAGTTTTTTCGTTAATTTTAGCATAAGTAGATGGAGTCTCTCTTTACTCCTACCAATTATATATATAACTATCCTACTCTAATGGTGGTCACCATGAATTGAAAGTAGACTAAATTGTTATTTATGAGGGACTAGAAATTCAACTTTCAGTCAATTTACAATTCAGTCTTGATTCGGTCAACTTTCAGTGTAGTTTTAAAATAACTTAGAGAATTGGGCCTCTGAGCGCACCGACCATTTTTTTTTCTGGGTCTCTTACCCTTTAGGCCTGCAGTGCCCACAACGGGGCGTTATCGTCCACTTTGGGAAAAGCTATTGTAGAGTCTGTTCGGAAAGAGAGCCGTCGTGGATTTGAGAGAGCAGCATTGCCTACCATTTACTCCACCACAATTACCACCATTTACCATTTTACCATGGTACTCGAAGTTCCTGATACCCTAGAAATGTGTGCTAGGTTCCACTGGCCCCGAAAAAGATTACCGAATAGTTACTACAACGCCAGTTGCGGTACTTGCAGGGATTTATATGTATTGAATTATGAATCGTACTTAATAGGATGTAATCGGTAGCTATGCACGCGAACGAAGATTGCTTCTATTGTTTCTTCAAACTCCCTGAAACTTTGTACACAATTATGATTACACTAATATCTAGACTCCTAGGTAAGTTAGTTTCTTATAAAATTACCTATGTGGTTAAAAAAGTGACTCACCACGGTTCTAGATATTAGTGTACTGAGGCCAAATTCTCTAAGTTATTTTAAAACTACCTACACTGAAAGTTGACCGAATCGAGACTGCATTGTAAATTGACTGAAAGTTGAATTTCTAGTCCCTCATAAATAACAATTTAGTCTACTTTCAATTCATGGTGACCACCATTAGAGTAGGAAAGTTATATATATAATTGGAAAGAGTAAAGAGAGACTCCATCTACTTATGCTAAAATGAACGAAAAAACTTTGAATCTTTCAAGTTTCGGTCACATTTCGATATCATCACATTACAGTGTTGTATTTTATGTCAGGAGAATACCATTTCTGATATTTAAGACATCGACACAAGATCGAAACATGATCCGAACTCTATTGTAACTATTTTTTAGTTAGTGAATTGGCCCTCTGATCATGTGTACAAAATTTCATGGAGTTTGATGGATTAATAGCTAAAATAGAAGTAAACTTCGTTCGCGTATCAAAAGGCGTAAGCGCCGTACCAGCGTAACCTCCTCTTAACTAGATGGCAGCACCCGATCTTACTAATTAAGTTGAAATGAATTAGCTGCTTTACTATAAAACTGTTATTGGATAATTTTAAATGCAAATCCTACATCAATATTTGCTTATTAAAATACATGTTCCATTCTGTTTTGCGAGCTTTCGGATTTTAATATGCGATTGGTGTCACACCGATCAATCAATGTCACGCGCATGTGGACAAATCATGGTATAAAAAAATAAAATCTAATGACGTCCTCTATGGCTCATCGGGTGAGCCGCCTGAGACGACGCGACGGTTCGATTCCCGCTGTGGTATTTGTTTGCAATATCTACTGATAAATTATATTAGTTCCGGGTCTGAGTGTTGTCTCAGAGTACCTACCTAAAGGCGGTGGCCGCTATTTTGTGGAAAATAGGTACGGTGGTAGTATGTACTTCCCCGGACGAAATCTTTCACAAGAAGTTCCACTACTAACAAAAAATAGGTATACCAAAGAATAGGTATCACATAAATTTATTGTAAGTATTATAATTGCTTATTCTGACAAATTAATTCAGTATATCCGAATTTGATTTTATTATTTTAATTGTAAGATGACTCTAATTGTAATTTCATTAATTTTTTATTATATTAATGCTATAAACGTATTCTATGACTGTAGTATAATATATATATATATATCAAGGCTTGTGATTATGTGACGTGTAATACTCAACAAATAAATGATTATTGATTATTGTAAAATCCAACTAATAATTATAAAAATAATAGTTTGCAAGGATGGATGGATGGATGGATATTTGTTACTCTTTCTCGCAAAAACTACTAAACGGATTTTGATGAAACTCACACAGTATTTATAGCTTATAGGTACATCAGAATAACTCTCCCTTCGAGGCACTACACAGGCGCTTCCCACCTATTGGTAAGACGGATCATCAAAGTAAACCAAACCGTGTTTGGTGGCCTGATCCTTCTAGGTTAGGTCGCGTTGGAACAGAAGTAATTTTAGTTTATAAGTATCCTATCCTACTAATATTATAAACGCGAAAGTTTGTGAGTACGGATGTTTGTTACTCTTTCACGTAAAAACTACTGAATGGATTTGAGTGAAATTTGGAATGGAGATACTTTACGCCCTGGATTAACACATAGGCTACTTTTCATCATCATCATCATCATCAATTTTCATAATTAATCACTCGGGTGAAACCGCGGGCGCAACTAGTTTTAGTATATATTATATTTTTAACTATTCAAAATGATCCTTCTTTAATTCTTAAATTCTTTATTGTGCACAATATTACAGACAAAAAAAACTTACCTACACATATGATATGTACAAAGGCGAGCTTAACCCTAAAAGAGTTTTCTTCCAGCAAACCTTAGAGGAGTGGGAGAAATTGTAATAGTGGGTAATGTGTACCTATAAAATACAAAACAGAGAAATAAACAATATAAAACATAATATTCCTAATTTAATTACACTAATATTAAAATACTTTACTAACAAATAGGTAACATACCCTAAACCTACAGAAAATAAATATCTAAGTATATAAAAATGTACTTGCACTAAATTCATAATAATACTAATACATAATCCTTGTGATTTCAATGAATACAATTCTTTTGATTTGATTAACATACCTAATTATATACCTAAGCTATAATTTATAATTAAAGTTCCACGCGGGTGGATCCGCGAGCAAATGCTAGTTATTTATATTTTAGGAGATATTCAATGCCGGTTTCGAGCGACGTGAGATGTTTCTTTTGTATGAAGCATGTATGAAGATTTCTAATTGCGATATGGGCAGCCTTGGGATCTGAAGGAGCCCTCCACTCAACTGCTCTTCACTCAATAAGAAAAACCTTGATCTTTATCTCCTATTTGCTTAGCGAGGTCTAAACGAAAGACAAACACGGTAATCAATTAGATTACCAAGCAAACATGATCGAAGCAGGCAGATTCTGTTGCTTTTATTTTATTGGGTACTAACTTACCTACATTTCTGATCGATTTCGGAATAATTTCAAGTGAAAATAATAGCAAGCGATTCCCTCAAAAAGTTGAGTAGTTACTGATAGATCCTGTCATCTTGAACTGATTCAAATCTATCTAAAACTCTACATAATCAGAGGCCCAATTCTCTAATTTAAAAACAATCCAGTCACAATATAATCTCGTGTCAGTCGCACTATTTTGTATAGTAACTATTACATATTCTTCGCAAGAAACGCGAAGATTAAGAAATAGTTACTATACGTGACAGTGCGACTGAGACGAGATTATACTGCGAATTGAATGTTTTTAAATTAGAGAATTGGGCCTCTGGCCTTTGGGCAAGCATCAGTAAATTTAAGACGTTATCGAGTCGCAAGTGAGTCGCTGTCATTGTCAAATATTGGTACATTTTTATAACTAACACACTGAAAAATAAAATACAATTAGAGGAACCAGAAAACTGATAAAAGTTACTGTTTTGCGAGGTTAAAATGGAGCCAACACATTAAATACGTTAGTATAACAGAAAAAAAAACAGTTTTAGTAAAACATTTAATTTTACTGCTAAAACAGTTTCAATCATTTTATTGTAGTTACTGTAACTGAGTGAAATCGTTACAATTACTCCAATTTACTGTCAGGATACGTTGCTATTATTGACCAAAAACTTCCTGTAACTGTTTATATATCTATATTTACTGTTTGCTACCTAACTGTTTTTTTTTCAGTTGCCACAATGGTGTAAAATAATTCGATCTCACTGAAAAATATGTTGTAACAGCTGTGTAAATTTTAACTGTGCTTTTTTTGCACACAGTTTTTTTTCAGTGCATTCTAGTAAACCTATTTGAAGCAAATAAGTAATTTGATTGATTGAAAATCCTTGTGAAGCCAATGTGAAATTTCTTAAGAATAGGGGTCAGTCCGGTTTGACGCACATGCGCGACAGAGCGTGCGAGGACGCCAATCAGGCGTGGAGTGTCATGTGGACTACATTCAACGATTGCGCATGCGCACAGGTTAAGAAAACGAACGAAATTATAATACACTTTCAAATAAGGGACAAATAAGTTGCGAGAGTTAAATGCTAGACATTTCTCACAACATTATCTTGCCCCAAGCTAAGCAGAGCTTGTGTTATGGGTACTAAATAACTGATATACTTAATACAATACCTTACATAGATAGATATTTTTTATTATGCATAGAAAATATTCGGAACAGCCTGAACAAATATCTGTAGATTGTACAAACATTTGTTCCAAGGTGGGAATGGAACCCGTAACCTCCTGCGTCGCAGGCGAACCTTCGCCCGCCGAAGACCACAGAGGTCGTCAAATTAAATTTATTAGATTAGAACTTGTGAATACAACCATATTATAGCAAATTTTAATAAGGTTCTTGTGGTAGAACCAATTCTATGGTTATATTTGTAGTAAATTCATATTTTGACGATTTACTAACGCAAAAAATGTAACTGGCATTTTTTTTAATGGCTATTTTCTTTATGGCAGGGCTATGCGAACCTATTGGCTGCCAAAATGATCCCCATTGTTGCATTACCCATTGCCATTTGTTACTGTAATTGGGGGGGCTGGTTTGTGTGGTATAACCAAATCCAAGTCTTTTTGAGTTTATGGTATGCTTAAGGCAGTAACACGGCCCCCCGACCAAACACGGCGTCAAGCTGTTTTTTTCAAGCCTCTCTCCTCGTTAAATAAAGCAAGTAGAAAAAAAAGTCACCACATATATTTGACATTTTGTCATCAAGTTCCACGATTGGTTTAATGATTTAACGTCGTAAGTACTCGACAATAAACCAATGAAAAAATTGAAATAAAAAAATTTTAAATCATGATTTTGTACATCTTCTCTTAAAGTTCACGTTACTGAATTTTTTGTTTTACACAATTGGATAGTTAATTTAATAGTAGAATTATTACACGATTAATTTTTTTTAAAAATGGTTTCTCTTTATTTTTTATGAATAATATTTCCGTGCGAATCTGGCTGTGCGCAAGGAGCGGACCAGTCAGCCGCCGGTTATCGGACGGACAGCTAGATGGCAGTACTATTAGAATGGACTACATAGATGTCACTAAAGTAAATAATTTGCGATGTATTGTAGAGGCGAAGTCCTCAAGGTCATTCGGTCAGGGTAGCGCCTTAATGGATTGTACTAAAAGTTAATGTCTACGTATACCACATAATGTTGACGACCTCTTTGGCGCGGTGGGTGATAGCCGGCTGAGATGTGAGAGGTTGCGGGTTCGATTTCCGCTGCGGGACAAACGTTTGTATGGTCTGTAAATATTTGTTCCGGGACTGGGTGTTATGGTACCATGGTACTCGTAGTTCCTGATACCCACGACACAGGGGACTCTGGTGTATGATCAGGACTACGTATGTGACTTTTGGGTGTTATGTTATGTATTATAAACAGTATATTAGCGTCATTTTTAATCTAACAATGGGATTCACTTATTATTTGAAACGATGATTCAGAAATAGTAGTTTATGAAACTGTTGCATAATAAGGGTTCTTAAAACAAAACGAGCCGGAGGCGAGTTTTTTTATAGCATCACACGAGTGTTTTAAGACCAAATTATGTGCAGTTTCATACACTACTTTATCCTAATCTCATGAAATAGGTAATATTATATTTTAGTCTTTGGTAACATTTATTGTAATACCTTCTAGATTTCGCCGGTACGAGGTTCATTTTGTTCGTTGCAGCTTCGAAAATGTCCTGTGGTGTAAAATTTTCTTCAGTAGGTATCGCTACTGTCGTTTTCAGTCATTTTTTAAAACAAAAACTAATTTGACAATGAAATTTGCGTAAAATTACTGTTTATATTTGCATTCATTTGTAAACGTTCAGCGCCAAAATCCATACGCGCGAGCGTGTTGCGCCGCGTCCACAGATTATGTTTAGAAAAACTGCATTGCAACCTCCTTGGTCCGAGTGAAGTTGTATCGTAATGGAAAAAAGTTACATTATGATACAGTTGTCCATAGAAGAGCTGTATCTTAATGTAATTTTTTAAATTTATTTCGATGGCATGTTCATAAAGACTGCCATTTTAGTATTGTTTTTAGTTTTTTAATCTTTATATTTCAGTATGAGAGTAGATAAAAAGTTAAAAAGTACATATTACAGTGTAATAAAACCGTAGACTTTTACGAATGTACCAAACGGCAATATGCTCAATGGGGGAGGCCTCATCCAGTAGTGGACGTAAACAGGCTAGTGATGATGATGATGACCTAAAGAGGTCTCAAGTACTTATTGATTCTATTGAAAATGCAATCTATATGTGAGCAAACGAATATCCGCTAGCAATCAGTATAGTAACGATATAATCAGTAAGGTACACCACGGATTAAAATAACTTTAAAATAAATCACTTATTGTGTGTTGATATCCGTTTTAGACGATCATGTTTAGCTGATAAGATAACAAGAGGAAGGGAGGTCTGTGATAAAGTAATACTTACTATATCATTATGTTGCAATACTTGTTTATTCAATAACTTACCGAATATCGTCAATCATTACTGCTGAATTATAGAAGCTATATAGGTATCTCAATTTTTTCATTAATTGTTTTATAAAATCTAGAAAGCCTCGTTCCGTTCGTTGCAAATATTTGTTCTCTAATTACAGTAGCAATGCCAATGGGAAACGCAACAATGAGGTTCATTTTGGCTGCCTTAGCGCTGTTCAAATCTTTTGAAACTTGAAATGAGGAATATATAGGTCAAGGAGTTTCCCCTGCTCAAGTTTCATAAGATTTAGACAGCGCTAAGGCTGCCAAAATGATCCCCATTGTCATAGGCGTATATAAGGGGGGGGCCGGGTGGGCCGTGCCCACCCCAGAATGGTCTGGTGCCCACCCCAGGATATTGGGTTAGGTACGTCACGGCAGAAAAAGTTTGAAGTATTTTTGCAGAGAAGAAACGTAAATTAAAGTTGGTTTGGTAATTAATATTATATACAATCAATCGAAATAAATAAACATTAAATTCACGAAAAAGTTTAATAAATAATTGACTTCCTGCATAAACGTCAAAAATATTGATTTGCCAATAAGAATAGAAACCGCAAGATCACCGACATGGCTCTCAGAATTAGCAAGGTGGTCAGGGAAAGTCAGTGAAATCAAGGGGCCATCTGGAAAGTTACTCAGTTGAAGTTCCAAAATTTCCCAGTAAAATTTCTGTTTATGTTCCAAACATTTTCACTTCGCTCGCCACTGCATCGAATTGCTGCGAATCACTGCCTGTAAATTTGGCTGTTTACACTTCTGAAATAAAACATTCACGAGGCTCACCGCTGCCTCTGTTAAACTGTTTTTCGACTGGTCTTGCCACTAAAATCACAAAAACTTTGGCTGATCACTCTTCTTAAATAGGTACTAAATTTTCGCTGCTCGCTCCGCTCGCCGCCACCTGCACTATATTACTTTATCGGCTCGTCTTGCTACTAAAATCACAAAAAAATTCGCTGTCTACACTTCTTAAATACGAAATTTTTGCGGCTCGCTCCGCTCGCCGTTAGAGAACTTTTCCTTGAAGAAGGTGATTTAAGAGGACTCCCCCAAAATGTTTGGCTGCGACCGCGCCTGTAGAGCGACTTAGGTACATAAATTACATTGGCCGTTGACTCTGGTTCTTCGGCCATCACATCTCAGAGGCCTGGCCCCCCCTGGAAAATGGCTCTAGATACGCCAATGCCCATTGTTGCGTTCTAATGTTGCGAAATCTACTGTTGGATATAGGCCTCCTCATTAGAATACCACTACGGTCAATGGTATGGTACAACGGGAATAGTCTTGAGCCGCCTCCATCCACCGACCTCATGCGACATTTATAATGTCTTTAGTCCATCGAGAGGAGCGCCTTGCTCTACCACGTCGTCCGGTTTGTGGTCGCCACTCGAGAACCTTTATTCCCCCAACGATTATCAGTTCTTCGAGTTATATGACCTGCCCTTTGCCACTTCAACTTGCTAATTCTGAGAGCTGTGTCGGTGACCTTGGTTCTTCTATGAATTTCCTCATTATTTATATGTAATTACTATTAATACTAACTCTTTGAAAGGCTAGCTCTTCACTGCTCTACTTACAAAGGGAATCATGATCAAGGAGCCACATCTCAATGGTCGGACCCTCTTGGAAGCCATTACTTACACCAATTGTCTGGGACGCTCTGATTAAGATGCTTCCTGGACTTGCCTGCGAGACTTGTTTATTGGTAGACAATTTGGCTTGGGAACAGAAGGGAAAAAGGTAATATAATAGAGTTTTTAACCAGAAAGCAATTTCTCGTACATACGTACATACATACATAAATACACGCTTTTTTCTTCGAAGGAGTAGGCTGAGCCTCTAAGGGCACAAAGGGAAAAATTCTAAAGATTTCGCGCCAATGTCTTTTTTTGATTTCTTCTGTAGCCGAACGCATTGCATGCATTCTACCAATAGTACAGGCAAATTAGCAAAAAGTGTGGAACTAAATCGTGTAGTCGTGGATTCTTATGGAAACGTTAGATGACACGAAAAGAAGCTTATCCTAAGTTTGCACCGTTTCTGGCGCTTACGGAACCCTTTTAAATATTAGGTACAAACTTAAAAAGGCCGTAAATTTTAAAATAGAAAGAAATAACTTGATGCAAGTTAAATTACATATAGAGAGACTGTCTTAGTGCATTATGATTTTAATAAAAACCACGTGCGTGTAGGGAACACAGTGTTGAACAAATGCATCTTCCGTTAAAAAAATCTTCTGGCAGATGTAGTACTAATTAAATGAATAAGTTTAAGTCGATTTCCAGAACTACATTAATTTTCCCCGATACTTCGGGGAAAATTATATTAATTATCATATTTTATTGTCGCTCTACTGAGCGACAATAAAATATGGAAAAGTGCCTTCCGTGAGACGCACCATGGTGTAAACCTGGTAATGTATTTCGAACATTTTTCTGATATGTCTATCAATTTGCACCGACTACCTTATTTTTTCCGGAGCCGTAATAACCACAAAAAGTTTTTTTTGTAAATGATTTTTTTTTGTATGTTCCGTATTTCGGATTTAAAAAATACTTGGTGCAAATGTAGATCATAACGGTTCAAAGTCTATGCCAAATTGCACCGACTACTTCTATTTCCCCCATTAAGTTACGGATATTATAAGGTTTTCACCCTATTTCACCCTGTTCCGGAGGGTGAAATTACTGATGCTTATTATTAGAGGTGATTCTTAAGCCATACAAAACAATTAGAAAAGTTTTCATGACTACATCTAATTAGTTCCACACTTGTGCAAAAAATCACCTAATTTGACTGTACTACAAAGAAATCGCTGACTTTAGTTGTTTAGTTCCATTCTCAAAAATAAAATGTTGTTCTTTTTTTATGAAACAAATAAGTCGAGTCATTCATGATTATTCTACTTATGACTAAAGTTTTTTTTCGTTTTTGAAGGCTCACTGTCATTTGACAGACAACAATTAAAAAAAAACCCCTAGCGGAAGAAATGATAAAGAAATGGTAATTTTTCTTCGCTCTGGTACGCTCTCCCTAGAGTATTAATATTCTTTGGGTACGCGACAATGACGCTCCGGTCTTTTTGAGCAAGAGGAGTGAAAAATAATTTCAATATTCGTTGATATAAGATTCGTCCTGGCTGCTGGCTTATTTAGGAGTGTGTTGTTACTGAAAGAAAGCGTTAGCCGTATTAGTCGTGGATAGCAATGGCGGCGATAAGCTCACCACTTGTCATGTCCATATTCCTGCGAGTGTAACCCACGGTGAAAAGAGGCCATTTGAGGCTATACCTACACCTTCGGGATAAAAGGCGTGTGTATGTATTGTGTAACACCACACAATATGTTCGTGTAAATTGTTGGTTACAACTCAGTTAAGTCTCTAGAAACGCTAATCCCACAACATCAATCTCGAATCACTCAGTTTTTTATAAGGTAATATATCTATGGTAATATCAATATTTTTTTGTCAACTAACCAACATACCAACATTATTGTTTTTATCATAGTTCTATTTTTTTTGGTCAGACGGAGACGCTGAGTCAATACACTTATCATTTTTGTAATTGTGCACATGAGTGTATAAACAGTAAACAAGCTTTTGTGGGGGCCCTCTTCGATTATCCTGGCTTCTATGGTTATTTGCCGACTCTTGCTGTCGCTTAAGGGGTCGGGGAAGGATAAACTGCCCATGCAAACGTAATACCAAAATCATTTGTAATTTGAGCATATTTCCACCATATTATGCTACTATTCGGATTCGGATAGTATTTATCTATGTTCCTATATAGTTTTTGTTTTAAAATACTTACCTAAAACGAAATTTAAGCGAATTCCATTTTGTATATTTTTACGATTTTTACGACATGTTTTCATCTTATTTGTTTCGTGTTAAAAACAACGTACTTTCTAGTATTCTGTGTTTAGGAACATAGCATATATTGTCAAGTTATATAATAACAACAAGATATGAAAAAAACATTGTTTTTATTCATAACTTTTGGTATTACGGAACACGACCTAATTTGATACAAATTCCGAACGGCTCGTACACCCATCGCGCATGGCCCCGGTGCCAAACAGGGATAGCTGATTTTGATAAAAGCCCTAAAGCGGTGATATACGTCAAACTTTGTCACTATCTAACTCATTAAAGTTCAGGTAAGTTAGAAGGTGACAGAAAAGCGCTCGCTAAACAAAATGTTAGCTAAAAACAAAGATTTGCAGCCTAATAAATCATTAATTTGACTAGCCAATTGTACACTTTCTGAAAAAACCATGATAAATATTTGTTTAAAAGAAAAATACTAAAACTCAATGCCGTTTAGGACAATTTACATTTTTTCAACGTGTACCAGCTTAGGTGGGACATGCGGCATTTCCTGCCCATGTTAATTTTAAGACCCACCTGTTGGGAGACGGTATTGAGGTCTCTGAGCATTGTGCCAAGGTCTTCCAGTGATTCTGCCATGATGACTATGTCATCGGTATATCGAAGGTGACGATGTATTCGCCATTGATATTGTATACGTTCCAGTGCAGAAGCTTAAAAACATCCTACAATGTAGAGGTGAACAGTTTCAGAGAAATAACATCTCCCTATCTCACACCTATTTGCAATTGGATAGGATCCGTGCGCTGGTCCTGAAGACGCATACACATAGTGGCTTTGATGTACAAACATTTCAATACTTCAATAGGTATACCAGTAGTCAATCTGGCAAAACTGTTTTTTTTTATTTTATATACAAATTGGTATACGGCCCACCTGATGGTAAGCAGCTACCGCAGCCTATGGACGCCTGCAACACCAAAAGGCATCACACCCGCGCTGCTGACCCTGAGACATGAAGATGAAAAGTCTGACGTGCCTGTAATTTCACCGGCACCCGTACTCTTCAAACCGAAACTTAGCAATGCGAGCACTACTGCTTGGCGACAAAAATAAGAACGGTGGTAGTACTTCCCCGGACGAACTCTTTCACAAGAAGTTCTACTACTAACTGGCCATGCTTACTCTCGACTGAATCGAAGGCTTTCTCGTAGTCCACAAACGCTAAACATAGCGGCTGATTATACTCTTCGGTCTTCTGTATAATCTGATGGAGCGTGTGTGTCTGTTGTGATTCCGGCCTAAGAAAAGGCTCCTCGGTGTTCTCCCGTGGATGTTGTAAAAACCTTTAGAAGTGATGTATTTCCAGTAACTTAACGAAATTTTCAAATATAGTATTTTAGCCTCTATATGTGCTATCTTTCTGTTCGTTGAGGTACTCGTGTGATTGGAAGTGCGCACCATACTACGTATGTAGATAATCTATTTATCAACCAAGTAGGTAGGTTAGGTACCTACACAAATCTAGTTTATCGTTAGATCGTATCTATTCAAAACAAGTCTATACTCTTGATTGGAGAACCTGACTGGTTCTTTCGTAGTGACTGGTTTTTTCTCGGTCTTGTTTCAGGTGAAAAAGTGTGGTGAAAGATATTCAGATATTTAAATATTCATTTATTAAACCACTAGCCCAAATTTGATTTGCAAAATTTGAGTTAATTTGTCTAATATTAATTTAATAAAAATACCTGAATAGTTTTCTATAATTAAAAGTAAATAAATAATAACCAACCGACGACCTCCGTGGCGCACTGGTGGGCGTGTAGCCGGCTGAGATGCAAGAGGTGCGGGTTCGATTCCCGCTGCGGTACAAATGTTTGTATGATCTGCAAATATTTGTTCCGGGTCTGGGTGTTGTGGTACCATGGTACATACTCGTAGTTTCTGATACCCACGACACAGGGAATCTTAGTGTAGTGTAATCCTACAGTAGTCCCGGAACAATTAATTTCAGATCATATACAAACATTTGTCCCGAAGAGGAAATCGAACCCGCAATCTTGCACCTAAGCCGGCTACTCGCCCGCCGCGCTACAAAGGTCGTTATAGTGTAAGGTTTGTCTGAAATACTTTAATATTAAATAAGCCATTTTATGCAAAAACATAAAATGCCCATAGAGCGTCAGTTAAAAAAAATATGTTTTTGAATTCATGATTTGGTAATCATATAGTTTAAGAAGAAACTAACGCATCACTGGTCTAGATATTAGTGTACTGATCATGTTTACAAAGTTTCATGGAGTTTGAAGAAATAATAGCCAAATTAGAAGCATATGTCTTTCGCGTGGAAAAGGGTGTAAGCGCCGTACCGGTAATCCCTTAAGTACTAGGTACATGTAATGTAATGTTTTTTCAAAAGGAGGGAAGGGAGGGCAGATCTCCTGTATATACGTCTCTATGCCAAAGTCATCTTTCAAAACACAACTATACTCACATTTTTAATCTTAGACATTTTTTGTATACAAAGAAATGTCTAGATTTGCCACTGTTTGTTTGCGTCATGTTTTTGTATCATAAGTGTATATATGTGTGCTACTAGTATCATAAAATATGTACTACTGAAAATTTTTTTTTTATATAATTTTGTCAAAAACTCAATTAACGCAATAATTAACCGACTTCACAAAAAAGGAGGAGGTTCTCAATTCGGTTGTATTTTTTTTTTATGTTTGTTGCCTCTTATCTCCGGTGTTTATGAACCGATTTGGAAAATTCTTTTTTTATTTGAATAGATTTACTTCCAGATTGGTCCCGTTTTTTCAAAACCCAGTTCTGATGATGGAATCCACGAGGAATTGAGGGAACTCCTCATTTTTTGTAGGCATACATATGGCGATTTTGATATTTTCAGCATCAAACCAAGCATTTGCATTCAGAAAGTATCATAATCCTTTCACCATTATGGTTCTTTTATCATTTTTTTTCATCCAAATATTTAGTCGAATACAATGGCGGAAGTCGGTTTTTTAAATGAAAAGTTATTAATCTTAGACATTTTTTGTATACAAAGAAATGTCAAGATTTGCCACTGTGTGTTTATATATCATGTATTTGTATCATATGTGTATATATAATAATATATGCTACCAATACCTAAAATATGTACTACTGAATTTTTTTTATTTTCATATAGCTTTGTCAAAGCTCAATTTACGCAATCATTCCTACTAATATTATAAACGCGAAAGTTTGTGAGTATGGATGGATGTTTGTTACTCTTTCACGTAAAAACTAATGAATGGATTTGTGTGAAATTTGGAATGGAGATACTTTACGCCCTGGATTAACACATAGGCTACTTTTCATCATCATCATCATCATCAATTTTCATCATTATTCACGCGGGTGAAACCGCGGGGCGCAACTAGTAATATATACGTTAAAATTATTCTAATTTTATATTCTATTGGGTTTTGGCTAATAAAAAATCCTACCTATTTTTTGGGGCTAATTTATCGGGATATTCCCGCTCGTCCCCACGTCTCGTCCCTCTACTACATTTTATTTATATAACGCATTTTTTGCTCTGGTATCCCCTTTGTTTACAAAAAATAAGAGTATAGGACAGGTACCTAGGTACCTACTTTGCAAAATATTGCTGCAACTTCTCCAATCAGACCTAACATTGTTTGTTTCGATATTGCTTTTAAATCTATTTTCGGAGCTGGTCTTGCAAAACAAGAAATTAAACATACACCGTTAATGCAGTACATATTGGTTTGGTTAGGTAGGTACCATTTCGATGTCCACTTCATTTGGAACTACTATTAAAACTCACTGTATCGAGTTATTCGTCGAAGAGTGAAAATAAATCGAGTTCAACTGCCTACTCGTAGAAGCGCCCCCAATTACAATAGGAACGCAACAATGGGGAACGCAACAATGGGGATCATTTTGCCAGTCATAGCGCTATCTTAGTCTTATGAAACTTGATTAGGGGAAACTTCTTGACCTAAATATTCCGTCTTTCAAGTTTCAAAAGATAACAGCGCTAAGGCTGCCGAAATGATCCCCATTGCCATTTGCTACAGTAATTGGGGGGAATAAAGGTTTTCAATTGTCGATAACAAGACGCAATGTATAAAGGACTTGATAGACCAACAACATTTAAAGTTCACAAGAAATCGGTGGGTGGAGGCCGCACAAGATCGTGCATCGTGGGATTCTTGTATAGAGATAGATAAGACAGTAAGGTATCATGCATGACTATGACATGTGAATTTATTTACCAAAATTATACACAATTAATAATTATAAATCCTGTATAATTGTATACGGGAAAACTTAAGTCAATGTGACACTAAAACAGGATTATCATTGTTACAATACGAGGAACAGGAAAAATATTGAAGCATCCTGTATAAGACTATCAAAAACCAAAATAGTTTTATGATTGTAGGTAGGTATACATACATAACATACAAAACATAACACGCAACAGTCACATACATCATAGTCATGATCCCACACTAGGTTTCCCTGTGTCGTGGGTATCAGGAACTACGAGTACCATTATACCATATAAGCCAGGCCCGGAACAAATATTTGCAAATCATACACACATTTGTCCCGCAGCGGGAATCGAACCCGCAACATCTGGCATCGCAGCCGGCTACTCACCCACCGCGCCACAGAGGTCGTCAGATAACTATCCAACTTATAATATTCAATTTGAGATAAGAAATAAGACTGACTTTGAGTTAGTATAAAATTAAAAAAATGTTAAAAAAAATATAAAATTGTTGAAGCCTTTGCTGGTGAATCCAGATTTTGTTATGTTAAAAAGAGAACTTAGAAGAATAAGATTAAAAAGATACTGGCCGCCTGAGCTTCTTTAGAGCCATTTGAATTGATTCACTTTGGTGAGTATCTTGTGAGTTTCACACCAATAGTAACTCTCCATAACTACCTTATCGGTATAACACAACCAAATTAAAGTTCTGTATGACTGATAATTTTTGTATAACGTGTTGGTGTTCTACAAACAGGTCAGGTTCTACTCCCTATGGGAGGGAAGGACCGCAGTTATGAATTCATGTTAGTCACATAAAGACGTACCTACGTTGTGATTAGTGCTAAGTTTATGAGTGCATTTGCGGAATAATTGCCCTGGATTATAATTTGAAAGCAAAAGACTGTGATAATTATTATGTGACAGAAAAATCACTTTGTGTAACATTGTGAATTATGAAAATAGTGTTTCGTTTTACGGCCTACTTAGTGGATTAAAAAAAAACGTTTTTACTGAGAAAAACTTATATATAATTAATTAAATTCAGTGTTTAGTGAATTATAAATACTTTTATGAAAAACTTGAATTACATATGAAACGTACACTTAAATATTTTGCGGACACTTATAAAATAGAATACATAAGTTGAGACATTTTTTAGCCATAAAAACAATAAAAATGCATAGAGATCCTTGCCACCAGCAGTCCATATTAAGGTGATCATGACGTGGACTAAGGAGTTGGATGAAGCGGCATTGCTGGCCACCCGGAGTGGTCAGTGGCATGTGGTGCTATTCTACCTGCTATGTGGAGTAGCAGCTATACCTACCTCCTTCCTCGTATTCTCTCAGGTACTAAAAAAAATATCGAAAAAACTTTGAATAGTTCAAGTTTCGGTCACATTTCGATATAATCACATTACAGTGTTGTATTTTAAGTTAAGAGAATACCATTTCTGACATTCAAAATATCGACATAAGATCGAAATATGATCCGAACTCTATTTTAACTATTTTTTAGTAAGAGAATTGGGCCTCAGCAACTAAATAAAATAGTAAACTACGACTTTGGTCGAGAATTCGGTTGTTTTTAGCCAGTTTTGTCAACATTGTTAAGTGAGCGTTAAATGTGACGTAAAAATACCGATCAAGGCGGTACTTTAACCAGTTTTTTGGGTCACTTTTTAATTTATTAATGTTCGCGTTTTCCCCGAGATGAGACCTAGCTTGATCGATTCTTCTCCCCCAAAATCTTCATATTTAGGAAATTACATCGAAATCGTTAGAGCCGGTTTTGAGATCAAAAATATTTAAATATGTATAAGTACTTATACAAATATTGCTCGTCTAATTGTATTAAATAAATTAGATAGATAATAATAATACGAGCGGTGAAAAACGCGAATGAAAACTTTTTCTTCAGGGAACAGAGTTTCGGGATAAAATGTATCCTATATTTGATTTTAATCAAAGTTAAATATATATATATATATATATATATTTAACCTATAAAATGTTAAATATTTATATAAAATTTCATTAAAATAGGCATAGCAGTTTTCTTCAGCAAATGTTAGTGCCTCATGCCTAGTATGGGACGGGTCTGTCCCACCACGCAGTGCTGAAGCATTCGATGATGTGTAGGTGTAGCTTGAGCTTAAGGTTCATTGTTTAATCCTCCACAAATTCTAAGCAAGAGTTGTCACGATTATACCGCAATCCTGAATTATTTATGTACCTTATTCAAATTTTACTAAAATGCTAGTCACGTCTTTCATTCATGTTTTTGTCATTGAAATAACATATTATGCTAAATATGAGTCAGAATTCATTTGTTTATGAGATGCTTTGACGCTGGTACGAAGATGATTCAGTTCAAAAAACTTGGTATCCTTCAAAAATATTTTTGTTTTTTTTGAATCCTTTTTACCTTATTTTGCGTATATTGCCCGTGTTACTACCAGTATTTTTGCGGCTTTAAAATGGATAATAAGGCTGCGTTTCCACCAGAGATGAGCGAGGATGCGTAGCGAGGGATGTGTTTTTTAAGAACCAATAGAATCACTTCATTTACCTAGCCTCGCTCAGCGCAGCTCTGGTGGAAACGGCTTAGCGAGAGAGGTTTTTATACGTACAAAACAAGCGAGGTACGTGCGAGGAATGTGTTGCGAGGAATGTGTTGCGAGGGATGTGTGTGAGAGAAAGAGAGAAAATACTAGCTGTCAGTCTGAAAAGAGCCCGCTACACATCCTCGTCCCGCTCATCTACGCACCGCTCCACAGCCTCGCTACGCATCCTCGCACCGCTCATCTACCTCGTACATCTTTGGCGGAAATGCAAACTTAAACTACGAGTTTCCAAATACCCTTTAAAGGGGATTGACCCTCTTTTTACAATCTTAGATAATATTCTAAAGAAGAACCTCCTCTTGAACTTGAGTCAAAACAGCTAAATCACTTATTTTTGGTCATAAAAATTCCTACAAATCATTTTTCCACCTGTAACGGTTCTGGCAAATATGTTTTTCAGTTAGTAACGACAACGCTTAATCTAATTTCCGTCAAAAATATTTTAAAACGGAAATACATTTATTTAAGCTTTGAGCAGGAAAAGTCTACCTCTAGCATATCACGATTCTTTCGTAACTGAATCAAGCCTTATTTGAAGACAGAGACTACAAGAGCAAAAGGGCAATGAAGGTTTAGAAAGTTGCTGTTATTTCATGAAGGTATCTATCGGGACTAGGCTCGTCATAAAAATTAAAATAAATCGGTTTTGCTTAGAGCAGACGGCTTATTTTTCTAAAAATATAAATTCGGAAAACCTTTGATAGCTAAAATAGCTTTTGTCTTGTGTTGGCGTATGTCATTTTACATCTGAGAGAACAAAACAAAAGCTATTTTGACTAATATAGGTTTAAGAAATGATTATGAATAATGGTGTTGGGGTGGAGAATGGGGGTTAATGTCGATATTTAACTGTAGGCTGGAAAGCCTGGTCTGAACTCAGATTTAAATAGTCTAAAGCCGTCTTTATTGTTGAAATTTGGGTACTTCTTGATTTGACAACAGGAGAACAGGTTTTGGACCAGGAGTAATTTTAGTTTATAAGACGATTCAAAATGATCCTTGTGATTTCAATGAATAAAGTTCTTTTGGCTTTGACTTTTACTTTGACTTTGTACTACCTACTTCCGAATAGAATACTTCTGACTTCATTTATGATAAAAAGATCAATTTTCTCCATAGATTTCTCACTATAAGCTCGGTTAGTTTTCTTGTTTTACAATTATCACATTTTTTTTTTTTTTTTTTTATTATACTTTGCAAGCAGACAAGCATACGGCCCACCTGATGGAAAGCAGTTACCGTAGACTATGGACGCCTGCAACACCAAAGGCATCACAAGCGCGCTGCCGACCCTGAGACATAAAGATGAAAAGTTTCATGTGCCTGTAATTTCGCCGGCACCCGTACCCTTCAAACCGAAACACAGCAATGCGAACACTACTGCTTGGCGGCAGAAATAGATACGGTGGTAGTACTTCCCCGGACGAACTCTTTCACAAGAAGTTCTACTACTACCAAAACATTAATGAGTCCTTATCATAATTAACACATTTATCTTATGTACAATTTCATCATTGACACAACCAACACCCAGCAACGTGAAAAAGCCAAATTTGATTAAAAATTAATCCATTTCCTAGAAAGCATAGGTTTGGATCGCGTGTGTATTTTAATCAAGTGATTGTGTATGGTTGGTGGTATTGTGTATAGTTTTGTTACCAAGTTAATTTAATAGGGAGTGTTAGGTTTGGATTGATGTGTTAATGGACATTACGGATACGTTATCAACAAAGTTTTTTTGTGCGAAAACATGTAAGTGTTGATAGTGAAATATGGGGCAAACACGATCTAAACACGATTAGCGATTAGTGATTTAGTTTTTAGGACGATTCAAAATGATCCTTGTGATTTAAATTAAGTAAATACTTTTGTCTTTTCAACTAAATGCCCTCTTGTTCTCGTGTTGTCTGGTTATGGCTTGAGTCAAAATCCTACGACGAGATCGAGGATATTGTTGGAGAATATTATTAGCACCATAGAGAATTTCTGTCTTGACGACGATAGTTCTTTTTTTTACACGACCCAACACTTGTAGGTACACTTTAATAGGTAGGTACACACCTTCGCCCTAACACACAAATATGTAAGGATTTAACATGTCATTATTCATATTATTATTTTTCTTATTACTAGGTATATAATATGTACATTTTTGTGAATCTTCTTTTGACCAATTTCTCATGGATACCCCGGCAATTTCTATAATTTTTGTTAATCGCTTTGGGTACCCACGACACGGGCCTAGAGCCTAGTGTGGGGCCATAGTTTCTGTTATTTATAGAAATCCATTATGTTACTCAATTTGCCTTATTTGTTCCATGTATATTTCTGTACTGTACTGTATTTTCTGGTAATAAATGATTTTTCTTTATCTTTATCTTTAATGATACCCTATTTCCAAAATCCACCGTTGCTGAAGCACTTACATTAACTAACAGAGAGTTCTTTCTAGGTGTTCACAAATGCAACTCCCGAGCACTGGTGTGCGCCGCAGTCGGAACTGGATGCTCTGGGTCTGCCTGATGACCTGCTGAAGAACCTCACAGTACCAGGAGATGAGACGTACGAGGAATGTAGAGCGTATAAAGTCGATCTGAATGGACTACATGATCTGCTCAATGACAATGTAGAAGAGAAGTAAGAGATCTTTATAAATAGATATATATCTCGTATACAGAGCTAAGCTAGGAGTTTCACTATGTGATAGAATACAAAATGAGGAAATCCATACACAGATCTCAGAATTAGCAAGTTGAAGTATATACATAGCTCGCAGAACTGGTAACCTACAACCGTTGGAGAATAAAGGTTCTCGAGTGGCGACCACAAACCGGATGACCTAGCAGAGGAAAGCTCTCCACTCGATGGACTAAAGACATTATTATAAACGTCACGGGAAGTCAGTGAATGAAGGCGGCTCAAGACCATTCGTTGTGGCATTATATATGGGGGTGATTTATGTCCAGCAGTGGACTTCTACAAGCTAAAGATGTTGATTATTATAGTAGCTAAAGCTGAACTCAATAAAAAGTAAAAACAAAATAAGTAGAGCGATCAAGAAACAAGCTGTTGTCTAAGCAAGTCCTGGCCTTTTCTTATCATGTTAATTTTTCTGCATGATGCTAGTATGAGAATTATTTATCTGGTAAAGCATAAATCTAAGGCTGTGGTTGATGGAATCCAAGATTTTCCTGACAAAAAATCCTTTACTTACAGTTCTGCATCTTTCAAAGTTGGAGATGTATTGCGAACCGTTAGAACCCATCAATTGAAGCTAATACCAGCGAAGGGAGAAATACAGCAACTTGAACAAGTTAGTAACCTTTTTAAGATTCAAATTCATAACACAACCGACGCAAGAGATTGGGTTCGATTCCCGTGGACAAATTTTTCAAGATCTGCAAATATTTGTTCCTGGTCTGGGTGTTATGGTAACATGGTAATCGTAGTTCCTGATAGTCACGACTAATGTTTAATTAGGACTACGTGTGACTCTTGGGTGTTATGTTAAAAAATCACTGGAATGCCATTTGATTATCCAAAAGTCTAGTTTTCAAGCATTACAACATGAAGGGAAGATTTGTCTAGCTCTGGAGATATTAGGTAGACAGAACAAATTTATGGTTCTCTCGTGTTTTTCAGATTGAAAGAGTGACACAAGCAATCCTGGCAACGCGAAGTAAGGAACCGAAAGCCTGTACTAATGGCTGGAGGTACAGCACAGAGCATTACAGCAGAACGCTTGTCACTGACGTAAGTTCATCTTCTGATTATTCAATGGTCAAAGCTTGAGGGTATGTAAGCTCTGTCTATTGGTGGAAAGCTCAAGTAATCAATACGTTCCTTTTTTCCAGTTCTCTCTGTTTTGTGACAAGGATTGGATTCCTCGGATGAGTAACACTCTCTTCTGGGTTGGCTCCATTTTTGGAAACCTCTTCTTTGGATGGATGTCTGACAGGTACTATTTTCTTCGTCCTTAGTCTGAGGGTAAGGCAATACCCACAAAATAAATCTTGATTTAAAACCTCATTCTCAAAAAACCTTCTTTCATTAAAAGAGGAACGTGTAACCCTCTGTCTGTATGTACTTCTAGTCAACCAATTTTCTCAAGCTCAATTTTCTTAGGCCCGTATTAATAGACTGAACTCAACTCTGAGATCTTGAAAACCCCAAAATGACATTTTTGTATGGGAATTTGAAATTGGAACACACTCAAGACCGTTCTTTAGAGTCAAGTTCGGTTTATTAATATGGGCGCTAGGCGTTGACCCCAAAATTTGTAGTCAACTATGACGAAGGTTCTAACAACATTTTCACCATTTGTATCTTTTAGATCTCTTATGAACTTTTTCAGATACGGCCGTAGACCCACAATCCTTCTCATGATCTTCCTAGAAGTACCCCTCGCCATTGCAGCATCATTCTCCACTACCTACTGGGGATACGCAGCATTGAGGGTAGCAGGTGGTCTGTTCTTCCCAGCACTATACCAGCTACCTTTCATCCTGGCTTTGGAACTAATGCCTCCTAACAAGAGAACCTATACTGGTATGATTATTTTGTCATTAGCCACAAGTTTTTTTTTGCAAGTTAAGAAATATATGGTTGTGCCAATTGATTGTGCGTTATTAATCAAGCGGTCACCATAGATTTGACGACCTCTGTGGCGCGGCGGGCGAAGGTTCACCTGCGACGCAGTAGGTTGCGGGTTCGATTCCCGCCTCGGAACAAATATTTGTACAATCTGCAGATATTTGTTCAGGGTGTTCTGGGTATTTTTCTATGTATAATAAAAAATATATCTATGTAATGTTATTATTGTATTAAGTATATCAGTTATCTAGTACCCATAACACAAGCTCTGCTTAGCTTGGGGCTAGATAATGTTGTGTGAAATGTCCAGTATTTATTTATTTATTTATTATAGATATCATCCGCATAGTTTTTCCCTGAAAACTTCTAGTTTCGGAATAAGAAGTATTCTATTGTTTTATTTATTTTGGTTTTGATTTATTTTTGTACTGATTTCGATCAAAATCGGCCCAGTTTTGGCATGAAAGCATGACAAACAAACGAACATACTTTCAAAAGACGACTTATTACTATATATCATTATCAGCTTGTAGAAGTACACTGCTGGATATTGGCCTGCCCCTTAGAATGCCACGACGAACGGTCTTGAGCCGCCTCCATCTACCGACTTTCTGCGACATTTATAATGTCTTTAGTCCATCGAGTGGCCTTCTCACTATTATGCTATTATACTCTATCACTATTATAATCATTAATATTATTTATCATTATCTATGTTATCACTAATATGGTAAGGATAATTGTATAAAATCCGTTGATAACGTGATTATCCTGGAGTTGATGAGCTTTCTTACATTTTCAGGAATTGTGGTCGGCATGCTGTTCGCTACGGGTATGTGCATACTGTCGTTGCTCGCGTATGCTCTCAGAGACTGGTACCACTTGTCACTGGCCACCAGCATTCCCTTTATTCTACTTTACAGGTAATCTCAACTTGCATCTGTCTTTCTCTATTCTTATTCCTTCTTTCGATTCAGAACCAATTCTGGGATCACTTCTCATTGTATGTAATGGGTCTAAACAAGTTCTGCAGTCTGAAACCTATGACGCGACCATTGAGGTATGTCCTCAATAGATACGACCTTTCCCAGTGATTCACGGCTCTTTTCTTCAATCACCAAAAATTCTAGACGCCCTAGGAAGACAAGGACAAAGGAAACAAGGATCTAGAGTGTTTCAGAAGTCAAAAGACCCGTGAAAGTTTATAGCAAACCGATTTGTCTCCTACCTCTTCGTGCTTAGTAATAAACTGAACTGCAACCATTTCAGCTATTACTGGCTGATACCCGAATCTCCAAGATGGCTCGTGGGCCGCGGTCGCATTGCTGAAGCGGAGAAGGTGCTTAGGAATCTCGCAAAGAAGAACGGAATAGATTTACAAAGAGGTTTTCTACTAGAATTACATGTGAGTAAAATGAAAAAACTGACAACCTAAAAAAATTATATAATAGTTATCGACGCACCATTAGGTTACTCTATCAAAATACATCGTTTTTATAGATGTTTAAATCATAAAAACTGATTTGATCCACAGAAAAAGATGAAAGCAGAAGAAGAAACAGCAGAAGCAGAAATTGCCATGTTACCCAATATAAACGGCTACGTCACCGGCCTCACCGACAAAGAAGAGTATGACAGAAGAATTAACAATATGCTCACATTCAAACCAGACCTTAACAAGATCGCGGAGACAGAAGAGTCTAAAGACCTGGAGAGAATAATCGCTTTAGAAGTAGTTGATATAGTCAATAAAAAAGCTAGAATAAGAAATAGTGATGAAGATGAAGAAGAAAGGTTCAATCCTAGTCAAAATCAGAAAGCAACACAGACCGATTTTGTGAAATCTCCTAAGACGCTACGAAGAAAATCAATTCAACTTGTGAATAAGATTTTTATTCAAGAGAACGAAGAAGATGATTTCATGGAGAATAAAAAGATGGATGATCAGAACTCGGAAGGCGATTGTAAAGCGTCTCCATTGGATGTATTTAGGTATCCAAACATAAGGAAGAAATTTTTCATACTGACGTTTGACTGGGTAGCATTAGGAGTCGTTTATAATAGTCTGAGTTATAACACACCAAATCTTGGAGTTGATGATTACTTGGCGTTTTTTATTGGTAAGTATATTAAACCCTAGATTATACATAATAGTCATTGGCTAGTACCTATAAATTAACATGGAATGACGTGTTATAGACAATTGTAATCTCACTAGAATGCGAAAGTTTGTGAGTATGTTCGTAACTCCTTCACGCGGAAACAGCTGAAGCGATTTGGTTGAAATTTGGAATAAACATAGCTTTTACCCTGAATTAACATATAGGCTACCTTTTATCCCGATATTCCCACTCCATCGAGACTTATGTGGGTGAAACCGTGAGGCGCAGCTAGTCATTGATATATCAATGGTAAAAATTACGAGTTCTTATGACCTGCTTACGACAAAAGCAAAGCAGAACATCTTAAGGAAAATAACAACTCTTAGAATAATGCTACAATAAATTCCCTTTATAATGAAGAGTGTAGTAAGTGTAATTGTGAACTATAATTATGTCTAGTTTTACAAGCAAAATGTTATTCAAACTGATGGTAATAATTTGATCAGTGTGCTAATATCAATTCACTATGGAGCAAAGTATCAATTCACAATTCAATTCTTGAGAGGCAAGAGGCATTTCAAGGCACTAGTATGGCTTATTGAATAACTTGTATATTTCAGGAGGAGCCGTGGAACTGCCTTCTTATTTCATCGCGTGGCGTTGCATGGAGCGTTTCGGCAGGCGCTGGGTGCTTTGTATTTTCATGTGCGTTGGTGGACTAGCTTGTCTTAGCTGTGTGCTGGTGCCTGAATGTAAGTACTTTCCTGTCTGTAAACATTAACCTCGCTAGGCAAATCTAGAACGTTTATCAATTCAATTTAAAGTTTTACAGAGTCGTTTTTTTTTTGTAGAACTGGTATTATTGTTTTTTCATACATACATTTTTACAGCGTTTTTGCAAAACATGACTTGAAAATCAATAAAATATACTCGATAAAAGTCTCTCTACCGCTACCAACCAATCACATCGCTTTGCCTATCCAAGATTTCCCAAAAGTCTTCCCAAGTTGAGATTATCACGTTATTTTTAGTTATGTTATAGTTAGAAAAGCAAGACTCTAGCGATAACAAGAATGATAGTATCTACATAATAAAAGTTATTGAATATTTAAGTATATTGATTGAAATAATGTGGTCCCTTTCAGCCTGGCCCTGGATAACCGTCTCTCTGGCTATGCTGGGCCGCCTATGCGCTGCATCATCTTTTGCAGTATTCTACGTACTAATCGGAGAACTGCTACCTACGGTGCTTCGTGCTCAAGCCATGGGTGCTGCTTCCTTCATATCGGGATTGGGACTTCTAGCTGTTCCTTATATTGTGCACTTGGTAAGGAAGGCGCCTAAATCTGACTCATCCTTTCAATAATCTCATAAAACCCAAAAACCGACTTCTACGTAGTGTAAGTGGCCAAATTCATCATCATCATTACCAGCCTGTTTACGTCCACTGCTGGATGTAGCCTCCCCATTGAATACAATGGAGAGATTTGCCATAGTCACCACGCTCGGCAGGCGGATTGGTGATCGCAGTTTGGTAAGGCTCACGTAGATGTTGCTGCCCATACCCTGGTGTAATCCCTTAGTAAGGCTTTTACATCCACGGGAGGAGAAGGAGGGGTATATTCTTAGGCCCGTCATACCACGGCAAATCCTATATAAATAACAATATAAAACATAATCCACACAAGTGGCCAAATTACGCATATAATATTATTACATATTGTTATGAAAAAAAAAATTAAATGAAATACATTTATACATAACACACAGATACACAGAAGAGACAGGTAGAAGAAAGAAAAGCATACAAACAATAACACAAACAAAACAATATATACATATTATAATAAACACAAATTCTAATTAAGGTTAGATTATCAAAAAAAACTGTTCCATGTGAGAAAGTGACCCCAAAACAAAAACCATTATAATTTTTTGCCATGTCATGGGGAAGTAGACCTTAGAAGTGCAGTGGGTTATTGGACAATGTTGATGATCATGCATTTGTGCGTGAAAACAATCATCAATAGGGTTATCGGAAGCGTAAGCGTAGATGCATCTACTGTATCTATCTCCTATCTAGACTATAGGATTAGGCCTAATGTGTGTAATTTTATAATGTTCTTCTTTCTTTCAGGCAGTATACTCCAGAGCCTTACCATTAACGATCATGGGTTTCCTCAGCGTGCTAGGAGGGATCACTTCCCTGTTTCTCCCAGAGACTCTCAACCAACCACTACCCCAGACCTTGGGGGATGGTGAAATGATGGGTAGGAGCTTCAAGATTTTGAGTTGTATTGAGAGACAGGATAAATGATGGACTTGATTAGAGCGATGGCGTCGTTTAGGTCACGAACAGCTAAAGTTTAGTTATTTTAGTTTACTGTTGTTGTAACTTCAGATAATGATGCACCGTTTATGTCTAAGATAAAATTTAATATCAGCAGTACTGATTATTGTCTCTAGTTATAAGTTTTGAGTGCTCCAGCACGTTACAATTGAATTGTATAATTCGTTGCCCTAAAAAATGATTTCATTTATTTTTCTACATGATTTACTGCTGAGTAACTACTGAAAATATAAATTTTAAATTTGCGTGGTGCTTAATTGTCTGCTACGTGACCATGATAAATTGACTCTTGATCCAAGGGAGCAGTGCAGTCCTTTACTGTGAGACGCTATTTACTCTTGAGCCATTTCATCTGTTTGAGGCTTCAGGGCGGTGCAACAGCCAATTCGGCTATGGATCTCAAAAGGCGTAAGTCTTGGCAGAGCCTACATATTTGAGCCTTTTGGAGTCACGGCTCTGGGTCCGTGGGGTACGGGCCTTTCGCGTCTACAAAATTGTTTCAGGGCGTCTGGTCGAAACGACGCGTGACCCAAGAGCTGGCTCTTATCTGGCTCATCACATTGGCATTCAGCGTAGCAATGTATGTAGCGTCTTCCATCTAGTAGTGATCTGTATCAGTTGAGCTATTATTAGATCGTTTGCAATGGTCATCACATAGCTTAACTGATTTACTATCATTTATTATGTTTTTATTCAATTTTGTAAATATTTGTATTATTCTTGTTAAATAATGTGTTTAATTAATTTGTAAACAGCACTCAATGGCACAACATTTTTACACTAGAATTAATAATTGATATACTTGTAATTGTATTGAGTTGTATTTTAACTTCAAATGTAATAAGAACCGTTATAGTCACAAGTAGCTTAGTTTGTACCTAGGAGTTAATTATAACGAAAAACTAACAAATACTATTTTTGAAAGAAAACTAAGCTATTTTTAATTTGCTGTACATTTATACCATTTTCTCTGGTCCTGTTTGTCCTACCACTCGTTTGACGTCGTCTGACTATCTCTGTAGGCGTCTAGTGTAAAACTAGACGCCCCTACCTCAGAACAGTTCTGAGACCCCCCGACCGCTTTTACTTGACACAAGATTGAGTTCAAAAGCCTCTGCCGCACTGCCTGCGACCGCGTTCGACGGTATACCGGCGAATACACCGTACAGTATTCGCCGGTCTACCGTCGAACGCGGTCGCAAGCGGTGCTCATGATGAAAAGGCTTTCTGAACTCAGTCTCAAAACGTCCGCAAGAATGACGGAAAACAGTAGTAAATATTCGTTTTTTTTTCAATTCAAAGTGATTCCCAACCACGAAAGTTTCAATTCTATACTTGACATAAGCTTGTCGTTCAAAAACGGTGCTTGTATTGGATTATTGAATATTTTATTTTGACATAGTTAAAGTGATGCGTTCATTTTTAGATCAGACAAACTCTACTTATCTTCAAATATGAGTATTATTTAGCTAACGGACAAATCTATTTGCAGATTAAGCAAACATTTGTCACGCAGGGCTATTCTCTATCTCGCGACAGGTTTGAAACAGGCGCAAATTGTGCAACAGGACTGTCAAAGTTTTGTATGAGAAAAGCTAAGTTTGACAGCCATGATCGCACAATTTACGCCTGTTGCAAATTCTACTAAACAAATTGTGTTTGAATTGTTAATGAATTATCTCAACTTTTGGTATAGCAATGGTCACTTTTGACACTTTTGCTACACCAAAAGGTGCAAAAATGAAAATTTTGTGAAAATTCATTAACAATTCAAACACAGTTTGTTTAGTAGAATTGGGGCCCTGTTGCGAGATAGAGAACACGGAGGCGTTTGTGTTTGCGAACCCGCAGCCTTTTGCGTCTCGCCATCTGCGCCACTGAGGATCTTGCTGGGTTTGTAATTTAGCATAGAGTAGATGCAACACTATTTAATATCCATGTATTTTAGCTACTGGGTATTTCTATTTTATCAAGCCGAATTGCAACAGGACAAAGGTGTATGTAGTTATTTGAGTGCAAATCATGAAGGGCAATGTGGCGTCCAAGTCAAATAGCCCTCGAGCATTAGCTTTCTTAAAGGTATGGTGATGTAGACGGAGGATGTTCTTGAACATTCTTCTTTCAGCTTCTGCAAGGGGAGAATATCTTTGTGGTGAAGCTACACACGAACGGATTTCCAATAAAATTCAAATGCTGGAAGAATAGGCCGCAAGAATAGGTTTTAGTAGTAGTAGAGCTTTTATGTGAAAGAGATCGTCCGGAGAAGTTCTACCATCAAACCTATTTCTACCGCAAAGCAGTAGTGCTTGCATTGCTTGTTCCGGTTCGAAGGGTTGCCGGTGAAATTACAGGCACATGAGACTTTTCATCTATATGTCTCAGGGTGGCAGGCTGGCCCCTTATCACCAGGAGGGCCACTAAGGTATTACATTAGGGGATGGGTAGCAACATTAACCTGAGTTCTCAACACCAAACTGCGATCACCAATCCGCCTGCCAAGCGAGGCATAATCATATGGCAATTTCTCCCATTGTATTTTATGGGCAGGCCTCGTCCAGCACTGGGCGTAAACAGGCTGGTGATGATGATGATGATAATATTTACGCTTGTTTAATCGTGAATTTGGTACATAAATAAAAATCATTGTTTCGCATAGCCGAAAATCTCATTTATCCCAGCTTTATTTCACGCTTGACAGTTGGAATGGTGATCGCAGTTGGTGATAAGTACTCTGATGGATGCTGCTGCCCATCCCCTGATGTAATCCCTTAGTGAGGCTTTTACTACTCCACGGCAGGAGTAGGAGGGGTCTATTCTCAGGCCGGACACACATATCAAAGCTATTACCAAATATGTGCTCCCCAGACCTGGCAATATGGTACCAGGCGTATGGTGTATGTATCATAGCATCATAACAGGACACTGCGACCTAAACCATCACCTGTACAAGATTGGAGCCACTGACATCGGGCTATGTCAGGGCTGCGTCCAGGAAGAAGAGACGATGGAGCACGTGATCCTGGATTGTGCGGCCACAAAAGAGACCAGGGCCAAGACGGGTTTGCAGGAGCTACTTCTATCCTCCTTTCCATCATCGACGCCTTCGGACACACTTCAACGGTGTTGCCACAAACCCAAAGTCCTGCTCCGTCACTTTAGACAATGCACAATACACCCCACAGCGGGACGTCAGTGCTGGTCTCAACACCCCCACTTAGAATTATTATTAGAAGTTATATATTATATACTTTAAACAAAACTCAACAGGGTGACGAGGATTGCTTATGATAAAAAAATAGACAGGTGCTCTTTTATACGTGCAACGAGTGAAGAAGCATGACGAATCCACACCAAATTACATTATCGGCATATGAATTGTCATAGAATTCAATTGAACTAGGGGAAAAGTGCTTACCAGAACAATTACAATCAATTACTTCTGTTGAGTATGCCTGTACTCTCTCCATAACCGTGTGAATCTTCTCTATCTCAGTCACTTGTATCGCAATCAGGACTATGTGCTTCATCATCCACCAAAGGATAAGACAAAGAGCTATGAAATTACGTTTCTGAAAAAAATATGTTGCTTTATGAAAGAAGGTAGAGAATAGTTAAATACATCTACTAGATACTGGGCAATTTTTTTATTTTTATATCGAAACAAAGACATAAACATAAGATAAAGATATTTGAAGATATTTTGTTATGTTGTAAGAAATGAGTGAAATTGAAATAGTACCTATAAAACCTATATGTGTTTAAAAATGTTATAATTCTAATAATATATTATGTGTTGATAGTTGCGTTAATAATTAATCGATGTGTGCAAAATAGATTTATCTTATCTTATATAACCCTTATACGGTATACTTATTAAGTAATATAAGGATTATGATTAATGATCTTCATTCACACATATACCTGCGCCTGTGCATTATCTTCTGCAATAAATGATGAAATCGATAGCTCCACGTAGACCAAGGAACGTCCAAATGTGTCAATAGACCAAAATATCAACTGAAAAACACAACAAATATTTCTGTTAATATATTTAGACCACTATAATCGAATTCATTTAAACCCCAAAATCAGTTAAACTTAATTTTAATTGACTTACCGTATCTTGAAACACTTCAATAAACATTTCATACAAACTCAAAATATTAACATATGTTTCGAGCATTGTCTTACAATATAGGTCATTTATTTTAACATTCAACATTTTACAGCTATTGACATCCTTGAACCATTTCTTGAAAATACTCTTTATATGTACAGTGACACGAATTGCATTTACCGCGTTAGCATCAAAAATAATCAAACTACAGTCACATAAGAATACTAATAAATTCAAATCAGTTAATAGTGTGTAACGTAAAATATACAGAAATAAAAATTGAATAAGAGTCAAGACACAATAGAACCAGTTCCAAATGATGAAACGTTTGATGATCTTCTTACTAAAATTGAGAGATTTGAGAAGCTTCTGGATGTTCAGAACAAATCTAACATTGAGGTTGCTATTGTTGACATTTGCAATGAAAGCAATTATATGTCCCAAAACAGAAAGGGAGAGACTCGAAATGATGCAAAATGTAGAAATGTAATCGTAGGTTTGATACTCGCTCGAGTTTAGTATTGTATAAGTTTTTCGGGATATCTGTATTCCAGTTAATAAGACAAAAGCAATTAAGCTGATAAGTGATATGATATTGGCTCTCCAATCGTTTGGAAAAATGAAATTGTCGCATATTTTATATTTGGAACTAAATACGATTTTTTGCAATATATTAAGAGGCAAAAAAAGATTTTGTACATCTGTAGTCACAATATTATCTAGAAGAACTTCAGAATGGGCGATTCTTCGTTGAGAGTTCTTCCTTTCTTTGACAAGTATTGTTAACACCATCGTTATGAAATTTTATGTTGTTAATAACGAATAACTCAGGAAATTCATTTTGGTAAGTAGATTAGCATCTATTTTACCATTCATTAAATCATTAAATTTATTGTAAAATAATGGATTTATAATAACAGAGCAGTGAGTGACACAACGTGTTACCTGAAAACTGATAAGTTTTAATGGAAGGAGCGCAGGGCATAATCTACCCTTATGCCGATTGATACATTGATTACCAATATAACAACCCGAGACATTAAAGAAGTCTTCACTTCATTTCACTTCTTAGTGAATGGCCTCTGCGGCTAGCTGTCACTATTTGCCGGTGTCCATGTTATAAACACTAGCAGAATTGTTTATAACATGTTCCGTTCCATCCGTTTCCCACGGAAATTTAAACACTTTTTCATTTAGGTTTTAAGTTTTTTCAAAAATTTTGGCTTAGTAGCATTCGAGGGGGAATTTTGATGGGGGAATGCCAAATTTTTACATATTTTCTATATTATCTGTTAAACTGATCATCTTGAAATTATAAAAAAATATATGTCACAATGAATTATTATGATTATAATTATGATTCATTTGACCCAATTTTTTTATTTTATTTCCTAGTTTGTCTCAAGTACCTCTATATAGGTATGTAGCAATTTTTTTTTGGTCTCGTAGTTTCAAAAAAAAATAGGTTGCGACAGATACACAGACAGGCACGTGAGTGATCCTATAAGGTTCTGTTGATACCTTTTGAGTGCTAAAGCCAATTTTTATGTAGGTTCTCTCCTGTACAATTCATTATTATCATTTTATTCGGTTAGGACGTCGATAGATTATTTACAAAAAATAACTATAATAACACCCTACAGCCACATAATGTGAGACAAAATAATATATATGTTCGTATGAATTGCATCTATTTATTTTGGCTCCCAAATTATTGCTGGCCATGGTAAACGCAACTCAGGATGGGGATAATTTTGCGAAGATTACGACTGCCAAAAACATTTGAAAGTTGCAAGGTGTAAGTGTAGGTAAAGTAGTTTCTCCTTTTCAAGTTTCAAACGTTTTAGATGGTTTCAAGACTATCGAAATGATCCGCATAGTTGTGTTCCCCATAGCCAGATGCTAGAGCAATTTAGTGGCTGTTCTTGGTGTTTGTGTTGCAAGAACAGCCCCCACTCGTAGAACTCGTACTTTCAAATGTTGTTTCCCAATGACACATTGGGATCCTAGTATGGGGTTAGGACTATTCAACTATATTTCTAAGATCAGCCAGACAAAGAAAACAAAACAGTTCAGACAATCATTTTATTTTTAATCAAACAACATCAATCCAAAGTTCATGATTTATGTTTGTAGCATACACATGTAGAAAATAACGGTGATAGAGGGTGCCCTTTATAGGGTAGCTTGATAGTCACTAAGGACTAAGGTCACTAAGGTTCTGTAATATTCAGCCCTTATCCAGCTACAGGCATAGGCCGTCTCCATAATGCCGTTTATCTCTGTCCTTTATGCATGCCTATAACAAATAGCAGTAGGCCATAGTTCTACCTTGCGTTACTCCAAAATGATTATCTTGGGATTTTGTGAGGATTTTGTAATTTATTGTGCAGATAGAGTTGTTGCAAGAGAATTTACTACGTTATTATTTGAATACCTTATTAATTATTATTTATTGAATAATTATTTATAGTCGCGAGCTGGTAGCTTTTGCTCCTTGAATAAGTGGTTAAAGCTTGAGTAGAGATACTATAAAGAAACTTAGTTTTACGCAAGTTAATCCAGCGGAACTAAATTGTCTACCTATGACTTTTAAAAATGGGGTTTTTCTATCTCATCAAGTCGTATTGCAGAAGGACAAAAGTGTACGTAGTAACTTGAGTGCCAATCACCAGAGGCAATGTGGCATTCAAATTGAACAGCCCTCTTGCGTTTGCTTTCCTAAAAGTGTGGCGATGTAGACGGAGGATGTTCTTATACGTTCTTCTTTCAGCTTCTGAAAAGAGGAGAATGTTTTTGTGATAGAATAGAATATATCATCAGATTAATGCTTGGAATTACACTTCTCCTAAACATCAAGTGTAAACGAACTGTATTATATTACATTAGAGAGAAGTGTAACTATGTCACATTTTTTTTTTTACACAAAGTGATAGTAATGATAAGTAAAGGTTTAACCGCATTCTACGTTTTGGCCGTATTGCCTTCTAGCTTGGCGGTGGCAAAATTTTCCCACACAGCATGATACTTGCCATGCGACAGAAGTGACTAACCCAATCCTATTTCAGCTAAACAGCCTTCAATACATTTCCTGAGTTCAGTCTAAAACTTAACGCCCCACCACCGCTATACAAGGCACTTAACACAGCTTGACGTTCGAGAACGGTCCTTCTGGTAACGAACATTTTGTTTTGACGTAATATCATAGTGGGGCGTTCAGTTTTAGAACGTATTCAGTATTAGACGCACTCTCTACTATCTGATTGATCAACTTCGTGATCATCGGATAAAAATGCTTACTTGAGCAATCCCTAGTTTTAATAACTTTCGCTGAATATGCCTGAACACTCTCCATTGCTATATGAATCTTCTCGATCTCTGTCACTTGCATTGCAATCAGGAGTATGTGCTTCATCATCCACCAAATGATGAGACCAAGAGCGACGAATTTCTGAAAATATGCAATTGTTTATCCTTTTCTAAACATTTCAATAGATTTGTACCTAGGCAGTGTTTTAGGTTTATGTAAAAGAAAAACAAACTTTTTGATCTTCTTTTGAGGGTAACAGACCAATTGCAATAACATTTAAGGTAAGCGGGAAAGAGGAGAAGAATTTTAAATTGTCATGTCCTGCCTGAGTCAATGAAGCAATTAATGATAACCAAATAAAATTGGGAGACGAGGCATCAGCAGAGTCCTTCCCAAGTGATTAAGCATCAGTCGAGTCCTTTTTAACATCATCATCAGTGATAAGACGTCCACTGTTGGACGACCTCCTCCATAGAACGCAGTTGGGTGATTTGGCATAATCATCACGCTTGGCAGGCGGATTGGTGATTGCAGTATTGGTGTTGTGTACTTAGGTGGATACTGCTGCCCATTCCCTAGCGTAACATACTGTTTCTGCCGAGGCTTGCCTAGTACTTATTATTCTCTAAGTTTTCATATACCGAGCCTTTTAAACTTTTAACAAAAAAAGAAGAACACATACCTTTGTCTGTGCGTTACCTGCATTTTGAAATAATGCAATTAATATCTGCACGTAGATCAATGAATGTCCAAATGTTTCCAACGACCAAAATATCAACTGGAAGAAGTAAGATATTAATAACATACCTCTAACAGATATATTCATAGTAACTTTAGCAATATACACAATACACCTAAAACAAAATTGATGTTTAATAAAATTACTTTAATTTAATGTCGAATCAACGCGTGACCACGAGCTGGCTACTATCTGGCTCAACGCATAAGTATTTCCATTCAACGTGGCATTTCAGCCAGCGTCCTTGGAACGCCTCCGTCATGTAGTGATTCGGTTCAGTTGAATTATCTTTTAGATCATTTGCAACGATCTTTAGATAGTTCTACCGTTTTACTTGTCTATTTTAATTGTGTATATACCGGGCGTAAAAAGACTACTCCCGAAAACTGAAACAGTGCATTCAGACCATGATTCTGAAAATATTTAAGCTGAAAAAACACGAAAAAAAAATGCTCACTTTTGGGGAGCTTTATTTGTGTTTTCTTTATAAATATCCATAAAATATCGTTAATGGAACACAAAACCATCTTCAACTATTTTCCATCATTAAAAACACGTTAATAAACAAAAACGTCAAAAAAACAATGAAAACCACATGAGAAATATCGGCCCAACGGGTCGATTAGCTGACCGGGAGCGTTACTCGCGCGGCCGGAATAAATGCGTACATTGCTGGCTGACAAATACGATACGAAACGAAAAAAAAAAATCTCTGGTATGAAACATCTCTCAGGCGAAAGCTATTTTTTATAGCTATGATATAGGTAGCTTTACTGGTACCTTCAATATTCGGGAGCTGTCTTTTTACACCCCGTATACTAGTATTAGTTGTATTATTATTTATGTAAATAAATATATTCATTTGAAATAATTTGAACTTAAAAATTACTTACCATATCTTGAAACAATTTGATAAACATATCATAAGAATTTAAAATATTAACGTATGTCTCGAAAAATCTCTTGTAATACAGGTTATTTGCTGTCGCATTTAAATTTTTACTGGTTTGCATATCTTTGAGGCATTTCAAGACAATACTATTCATTAATACAGCTACTCGAACAAAGTTTACTGCGCTAGCGTCAAAAATAATCAAAGTCGAGTTAGAGAAGAAATTTAGTATATTAAATTCAGTAATTAATAAGTCACCTAGAGTATATAGAAGGAAAAATTGAATAAGAGTCACGACACAATAGAACCAGTTCAGAATTACGAAACTTTTGATGACCTTCTTATTGAAACTTAGAGATTTGAGAATCTTCTGGATATTCAGGACAAACCTGACATTAAGGTTGCTGTTGCAGGCATTTGTGATGAAAGCAATAAAATGTCCCATTAAGGAAAAGCAGATATGCAAACATGAGAAAATTACAGAAGTTGTACTGCGGGAGGGCCCGCTTGAGTTTCTAGTTAAAGGTATTCGGGATAAGCGTAAACCAAATAGTAATAAAATAACACATAAGCTGAACAGTGATGTGATTTTGGCTTTCCAACCGTTTGGGAAAATGAAATTGTCACGTATTTTGAATTTGGTAATAAGTAAGATATTTTGCAATATATTAAGTGGCAGAAAGAGGTTTTGTACATCTTTAGTCACAATATTATCTAGAAGAACTTCAGTATGGGTATGGGTGACTTTTCGTCGATAGTTATTCTTTTCTTTTACCAGTATTTTTAACACCATCGTCAATCAATATTTAGTAGTGAACAGCCACTGAAATTCATTGGTAAGTACAGCATAACAATAAAGGTTTCTATTTCTCCTCTTACTAAAATTAATTTAGTTAATTGATAAATAATTGAGTTATAATAACATAGACAGAATGTCACAACATGATACCTAAAAACTGATAAGTTGTAATAACAGGATACCTCAGGGTCATATCTACCGCACGCACGCAATACATCACATCCAGGAGACTAAGAAAAAACCAATGGCACTAGAGAATAATGAATCGACTTCCGTGCTGCGATGGACGAGTCAGCTAAGTCACATGAGGTGCGGATTCAATTCCCGCTGAGGGAAATGTTTTTATGATCTGCAAATATTTGTTTCAGGTCTGGGTTCTGTGGTAGCATAGTGCTCATAGTTTCCTAATACACACGACATAGGAAATCCTAGAGTGGGATAAGGACTACGTATGAGACAGTTAGATGAACTTCGTAAAGCATGCATGTCATTTCTTGACCTCCGCAGTGCGTCAGGCGTGCAAGACGCAAGAAAGCGGCTTCGATTACTGCTGCAGGACAAATGTTTGCTTCGATCTCCAAAGTTGTTTTGGGTCTGGATGTTGGAACCATGGTACCAATCCGGCTGCCATTCGTGGTTATTATGGCGAATCCTCTCATTGTATGCTCTGGGTTCTATGCTATGTAGGAGGCCTCATCTAGCAGTGGATGTTTACCGGCTGATGAAGAGATATAGAAGCTAAAGAAAGCAGTTAAAGTTGCAATAGGCAGGCCATGTAGTTCGCAGAACCGACGACCGTTGGGGAATAAAGGTGAAGGAGTGGCAACCATGAATCGGATACATAGTTTATAAAAGTGCCCCCTCTATGGACTGACGACATTTTAAAGGCCACAAAAATTCTGCGGAGGAGGCTCAAGACCGTTCGTTGTGGCGTTATATGGGGTATGTTAATGTCCAGTAGTGGACTTCTACAGGCTGAAATGTTGATAAAATTATAAAAGCTAAAAATGAACATGATGCTTTAGTATGAGAATCTCTTATTTTTTTATCTCTTCTGAGTGAGGAGCCACAAAAAAAATGATTTATCTTATGAATAATTATATTAAATAATAAAAAACCTCTTCAAATAAAGCTGCAGCCATTTTAAATTTTGCGAAAAAATATGTTTTAAATTAAATAATAATAAATGCTGGACATTTCACACAACATAATCTAGCATTCTAGCCCCAAGCTAAGCAGAGCTTGTGTTATGAGTAACTGATGTACCTAATACAATACATTACTTAAATAGATATTTTTATCATACATAGAAAAATACCCAGAACACCTTGAACATAATATATCTGCAGATCGTACAAATATTTGTTCCGAGGCGGGAATCGAACCCTCCCGCGTCGCAGGCGACCCAAAAAAATACAAAAAAGAATTGAATTGAATTATGAATTTGTGTACCAAAGTAACGATTAAATAAACAAAAGCATATCAACTTGAACAAGTAATTGGTATAATATTTAAAATAAAACCGAGGGTTGCTAAAGATAATAAATATAGATAAACTCTTATAAGAGTGTAAGGAGTGACAAAGCATGACGAATCGACAAAATCATTACAACATTATCGTCATTGAAATTAATGCCGAATATCAGTAGGCTAGGCACTGATTGAAGTAGGTGCAAAATGCTTAATAGGTACCAGAACAATAATTTTAATTTAATTACCGTATCTTGAAAAATTTTAATAAAGATTTCATACGAATTCGAAATGTTTGCGTATGTTTCGAACATTTTCTTACAATACCAGGTAATTAAGTTTCACATTCAACATATTTACTGCTATTGACATCATTGAGCCATTTCTTGACAAAACTCTTTATAAGCACTCGTAGTTTCTAATACTCATGACACAGGAAAATCTTAGTATGGGGCTTGGACTATCCAAATGTGTGTAATGACATTGCGGGACAAATGTTTGTATGATCTGCTAATATTTGTTCCGGGTCTGGGTGTTATGGTACCATGATGGCACTTCATATTCCTGATACCCACGACATAATCCTAGTGTGGAATCAAGACTACGTATGTAGCTGCTGGGTATTATGTATGTTATGTATGTAAATATATTTTTAAGATCTTTAACCAGACAAAGAAATGAGCACAATTTAGACAATAATTTTAATCATTTTAGAGTATACTATAAAGAAAGTCAATTTTATGCTAGTTAATCCAACGGAATTAAATTATCTACCTATGATATTCATAAACAGGGTTTTTCTATCTCATCAGGTTGTATTGCAGAACGACAAAGGTGTACGTAGTAACTTGAGTGCCAATCACCAGGGGCAATGTAGCGTTCAAATTGAACAGCCCTCTCGCGTTTGCTTTCCTAAAAGTGTAGCGATGTAGACGGAGGATGTTCTTGTACATTCTTCTTTCAGCTTCTGAAATAGGAGAATATTTGTGTGATAGAATAGACCATTACATCAGAGAGCCTATTACGAGTTTTGCATTGCAAAAACCGGAATGCGGAACGTGATCATTCAACGTGACTTACGTAGTAACTATTCATCATTCTGTGCCGCGCAGTTGCGTCAAACGGTACAGATTAGTAAATAGTTACTACGTAAGTCATGTTGAATGATCACGTTCCGCATTCCGGATTTTTGCAATGCAAAACTTGTAATACGCCCTCAGGTTACGAAAAAAATGATTGGAATTACGCTTTTCTAAATGAAGATGATAATTTATTTTTAGCTATTTGTATCCCACTGCTGAGCAAAGGCTATGACTGCCAGTTCGTTCGGCCATCACCGTTTTGGCCGCATTGCCTCCTTGCTTGGCCAGGGTGGCTAAGTTTTCCCACACAGCACACTTGGCATGCGACAGAAGTGACCAGCCAACTCCTACTTCAGCTAAGTGGCCAACATAGTCAATACTAAGTCTGCTATTTCCCAAGTCCAGTCTTTAATTGAACACTCCACCGGCACTTGACACAAGCTTGACATTCGAAAGCGGTCCTTTTGGTTACGGATTAAGGAACATTTTATGTTGAAGTAGGTCATGGAATAGTGGGTTCAGTTCATTTCAGGTTTAGATACGCACTTTACAAACAAGTATATCTTCATCGTCATCATCAGATAAAAATGCTTACTTGAGCAATCCTGAGTTTGAATAACTTTTTCTGAATATGCCTGAATACTTTCCATTGCTATATGAATCTTCTCGATCTCTGTGACTTGTATTGCAATAAGCAATATGTGCTTAAACATCCAACAAATGATGACACCAAGAACGATGAATGAAGATTTCTGAAATTGATTGCAAATGTTCAGCCTTTACTCCAGATGTTTCAATAGGTTTATAAGCAGTGTTTTAGGCACTACTTGCCTTATGTTGTTATGTAACTACTTTAGCTTTTCTAAATGTTTTCTTAGTGTTTTCAGATAAGGAAACTCATTGCAATAACATTTAAAATAAGGAAAAGTTGAAGAAAATAAATAAGTTTCCATTCTAATTTTTCCATTTAGAGCCTATTTGGCCGCGTGCTCTAGTTGGCCTTCTTCTGAACTTTTGAACTTTTGTCAGTAATATGAGGAACTAAACATAAATTTAAAAATAGTTTGAGAATACATACCTGCGTCTGTGCGTTACTTGAGCTTCGAATTAATGTAATAAATATCTGCACGTAGATCAATGAATGTCCAAATGTGTCAAACGACCAAACTATTAACTGGAAAAAGCAATATATAAATGAAATACATCAAATAGAAAATTGATGTTGAATTAAGTATCTCAATTTAATTTAAAGTCGACAGGATCTATCAGTAACTAAATTAAATATAGGGATCTATTAGTACAAGGGATCTAAAGCAGAGGATATATCAGAAACTACTCGAAGCTACGCGTGACCGCAAGCTGACTCTTATCTAGCTCAATGCATTAGTATTGCCATTAAGCGTGGTGATGCAGCCAGCGTCTTGGGGACGCTTCCGTCTGCTAGTGATTCAGTTTACTTGAGCTATCCTCAGATCGTTTGCAACGTTCGTTATATAACTCAACTATTCAAATTGTGTACATACTTGTATTAGTTGTATTATTATTTCTTATATTACCACCAGTGTATTTTTTACATACAATAATACTATCTAATATTTATTTCTAAGTGAACTCTGTTCTTTGAGAATAAATATCTTTAACCACATTTCTGTAAATTCATAATATTCACTTAATTTACCATCAATAATGATTGAAACTCATAACTTACTTACCATATCTTGAAACAATTTGATAATCATATCATAAGAATTCAAAATATTAACATATGTCTTGAACAATCTTTTGTAATACAGGCCATTTGCTGTCACATTAAAATTTTTACTGATTTGCATATCTTTAAGGTATTTTAAGAAAATACTATTTATTAATACAGCGACGCGAACAAAGTTTACCGCGTTAGCGTCAAAAATAATCAAAGTAGAGTTACTTATGAAATATAACACATTAAACTTAGTAGTTAATATATCATATATAATGTACAGAAGAAAAAATTGAATAAGAGTCACGACACAATAGAACCAGTTCAGAATTACGATACTTTTGATGACCTTTTTATTGAAACTGAGTGATTTAAGAATCTTCTGGACGTTCAAGACAAAACTGACATTGAGATCGCTGTTAGTGGCATTAACGAAGAAATAAATAATATGTCCCAACATAGAAAAGGAGATATTCAAATTGGAGACAATTATAGAAGTGGTATTGCGGGAACGATACTCGCTTGACTTTTGTCTAGTTAAAGTTACTTGGAATAAGCGTAAACCAAATAGTAATAAAATAACACATAAGCTGATTAGTGATGTGATTTTGGCTTTTGAACAGTTCGGGAATATGAAATTGTCACATATTTTGAATTTGGTACTAAATATGATTTTTTGCAATATGTTAAGAGGCAGAAAGAGATTTTGTACATCTTTAGTCACAATATTATCTAGAAGGACCTCAGGTTGGGCGAGTCTTTGTTGGGACTTCTTTTGTTCATTTATCAGTATTTTTAAGACCATCGTCAATAAACATTAAGTAGTGAATAGACACTGAAATTCATATTGGTAAGTTTATTACTATATAGGTTTACATTTCTCTTAATGATTAATTTAGTTTATTGATAGATAATTGAGTTATAATAACATAGATAGAATGCCATAACTTGTTGCCTGAAAACTGATAAGTTTTAATAACAGGGTGGTCAAGGTCTTATCTAACACACGCAATGACACTAGAGAAGAAGTAATGACCTTCGTGGCACGGTGACTTGCAGAGATGCAAGGGGTTCGGTTCGATTCCCACTCCACTATCACTATTCTCTTTGTGTACACTACCGACGCATATTTTTGTCCACAATACATCAAGGATATCTGGAAGACAATGCTTTTTAGCATTAAGTTCGCCTTTGTGCTTTTTTTTTATGTGCAATAAAGAATTTTCTATATATCTATCTATTCCCGCTGCCAGACAAATGTTTGTCTTGGGTCTGTGTGTTGCATGCAGCATAGTGCTCGTAGTTCCTTGATACCCATGACACAGGGAATCCTAGGATAAGGACTGTGACATTTTTTATAAATGACATTTATTGACCTCTGTGGTGCGTGGGGCATGCAAGACGTAAGATGAGACGTAAGACGTGAGGATGGGTTCAATTCCTGCTGCGAGACAAATGTTTACTTATTCTGCGAATATTTTGGGTCTGGGTGTTGGTACCACGGTTCTCATAATTCCTAATCAATTTAACACAGCAATCCTAATGTGGGATCAGGGACTTTGTATCTGACTGTTTGTTGGAAAGGTAACGTCAGGATAATGGATTTTCATACGATCATTGCTTACCGCTACCGGCGTGTTAATATTAATAACCACTACTGTTCGGGAGAACACTTAGTAAAATTATTATTTTGTTTGCAGCCTCAAAAACATGAACTTGGAGCAACCCACGTCCGTACCTTTGACTCTCAGACCAGACTCCGGCCGCGGGAGAGATTGTCCGTTTTTCTTTATATCTTTTGCGCTCGCGCTCCGCCGCCATGTATTTTCTCGAATTAATCGATTCACGAGTGTTTTTCTTGTGATGCGTGTGGGGGCGCCACTGGTTAGCCATCCCGGTCTGTGATTGGCCGAGCGGCCGCTGTCGTCGCCGGCGTGTGGGAATGCCGCCAATGTTCAAATATTAAGAAGCGCAAAAGACTACTAAAAGGTCAATTTATCTTCAAGAATGTTCTCTAAATACTAGTTGAATATCTAAGTCATCATCGTCATCATCATCACCAGCTTGATTACGTTCACTCCTGGACGAGGACTAGGACGAGGACCTAATTTGCCATAATCACCATGCTTGGCAGATGGATTGGTTATCGCAGTTTGATTTTAAGTACTACGGTGGATGCTGCTACCCATCTCCTGATGTTATCCCTTAGTTAAGTTTTTACAACATCTGCAGGAGGTGATGGTGATCTATTCTTAGGACAGACACACCACGCCTTTAATCTAAATCTATCAGATAAGTTGTTTGTACGCATGAACATAGATACATTTGAAACGTTATGGGGTGATTTCACCAACAAATAAACAGGCGGTTAAACAACTATATAGCCTAACTATTCTTTTGACAGGTGTTTTCAAAGATTATCTGTCACCTTGACCAATGGTTACGGTAAACACCCGTTTATTTGTTCGTGAACTTGGGCCTAAGGGTTGTAACTAGGTAAAGAAAATTCACAGGCTTACGAAGTAAAAAAAACTGTGTGATAGAAAATACCATATTTATTAATTAACTGACAGACGAGATAAATAAAGTCGAGATAAATAGACGTTACTTAGTCCGTAATGCTTAGAACTGTCCTTGTCACTGTCACACGAATGTTAAAAAACGCGTGCTAGAGAGTGACAGGGACAATGCTAAGCATAAGTACGTGCTAAGTAACGTTGAGTTAAATATCTCAACCTAAGTGTAAGGGGTAAGTGTACTCCATCCAAGGGCTTATTTCAATGCCGATTGAAGCAATACAATAGTATATGTGGTTATTTGAGTAGCAATAGCCAGTGGCAATGTGGCGTCCAAATTAAACAGTCCACGCACGTTAGCCTTGACGAAAGAGTGCCACTGGATCCGAATGATGTTTTTATACATTCTTCTTTCAGCTTCTAGAAAAGAACAGTTAAAATTAAACGTAAGTTAATTTTTATAAACTAGGTGCCAACCTAGGTTAAAATCATGCCATCTCAGCTTGATAGATAGACCAATGACATCGTTATGGTTGTAGCAGTTCGGTAGACCTCCTTCTTCCAACGACTTCTCATGGTTTTATGAGTATCGTAGGTCCATCGATTCGAGGCTGACTTATACTGCGTCGTCTGGTCACCACTTGAGAGCCTTTATTCCACAACGGTTGTCAGTTCAGCGAGTTATTTGGTCTACCCATTGCCACTTTAATTTGCAAATTTTAAGAGCTATGTCGGTGATCTTGATTTTTCTAGGGGCCTTCTAATTTCAGATTATGTTGTAGCATAGCCTTAGCCTGCTGCGCGACTTTGAGCTTATGCAGCTGGCTTATAGTTAGGGACCATGTCTTAGTACTGTAAGTTATCACTGGCATCACGCACTGATAGATTTTAATCTTGAGGCTCTGTGGTGTCTGTGACGGGAAGATATGGCGTAGTTTCTTCGTCGTTGGATTCGTCGGTTAAGCTCTTTATCGAAGTTGGACCTTCCTAGTTGAACCATCTGACTTAATTAGACAGTGGTTTATAATATCGATGGTTATCTTTCCCATCATGTAGGTGCCTGGGTGCGATATTTGCCCATGTGCAACTACTAGTCTTACCTGAACATAAATAGTAATCCATGGTCTTAGCTGACATTAGAACTGATTCTACAGTTATATAGAATTTTTCCATTTGTACAACCAGCAGTACAATCAGAACGATGTGTTTCACCATCCATATGAGGACAAGGACCATTGATATGATCGAAAATTTCTAGAAAACAAATAAAAGCAATGTATAGTAAAATGCATAAAATACCCCATCATTAGAAGCTACTGCACGGTAGGTGCCCTTCATAAAATCATTTTTAATGTCTTCTACTAAGTATTCAGTTAACACTTAGCAGAAGTAGCAGTTCAAGCGAAAATATTGATAGGTGCTCTTCGAGGAAATTAGGAAATGATGAGGAATGGCGAATCTACATATGCAAGTTAAGGTCGAGGATCTAGGGTATACGGATTGCGGGGCTCAAGTAGAGATGGGCGGGACACTTGACAAAGCACCAATGGTGGTCAAGAGACTAATATTAACTTAGTACGAATAATGCCTAAGATATTAAATAAAATAAAATAATATATAATATATATATATAATATATAATATATATAACTATACCACTTATATAATTACAGATAGAAATGTTAAATATATAAAACAATTGCTCTTAAGTCCATCTTACTGAGGTAATGATTATAGATTGTATACCTGAAAACCACCACTGAAGTGGCTTTACAAAAATTGGTATTGGATGAAATGGATAGATGATTCCAGAGACGAATAGCAGTTATTGTGAAAGAACCAGAGAATGAAGCCGTTTTATGCAGCGGAGTCATTAGTTTGTTACGTTGAGAAGGACGCACAGGATGCCCTGGTGCAATAAAAGGAGTGAACCACGGTAACTTGGAGATAATTGATTAACAGAGGATAATCATGATGATAATTATGAAAACATACCATGTAATCTGCCGTATCCTCAGTTGTTTGCACAAATGCTATCCACACCTCCACATAGATCAAAGAGTGTCCAAATGTGCCTGCTATGAAGCACAGCAACTGAAAGTAATTCAACATTAGAGAACAATCCAGATCTTCAGATTAACAAAACTGTATTTTTGTGATATCTCTGAGGATCATCTACCTACCTACTTCTTCCATAATTCTAATTCTAATTCAAAATGGGGGATATAAGATCTGCACTGACTTCCCGCATTAGTGTATTGTGCATTGTCCCCCTGCTAAACCTAGCCCAGCCAGCCCAACTCCTTAAAATAACGGAGAAGGACTCTGGGCTGATGGCAGCACTGTTCCAGTGTCCTCAAGTGAGTAATGGAAGAATTTAAACGGGATGCTATCAGCTCCTGGAGTTCGGGTTTTTTTCCTGGCTTCATTTGAACCTTTGCAGTACAATATTATATGCTCCACTGTCTCCTCGTCCTGAAGACAGCCGCGACATAGCCCAGTTTCCGTAGCCCCTTCTTTACCTCTTTTATTTTATATCATGGTATAGAAGTATAGATTTATCACCATAAGTAGCATGGCAAATCTGACCACATATCTTATTCATCAACCGTTTGCAGTTCAATGATGGGCAAAGGTCTTTCTCATAGCTCGCTACTAAGCCCATTATTTAGCTCTCCCATCCTAGTAGCTACCAGCCATCCATACAGGTTGACACCATGTGCCATGGTGTATCCGCCCTACGTTTAGATCCTTCCATCTCCGCCCGTGGCCGTGGATATAAAAAAAGCCTTACTACATCAGAGGATGGGCAGCAGAATCCATCTGAATACTTAACACCAAACTGCGATCAGCAATCCGTCTGCCAAGCGTGGTGATTATGGCAATTTCCCCATAAAAATGAGGGAGGCGTTGTCCAGCATGGGGCATAAACAGGTTGGTGGTGATGCTTGAATACAAACTTGAGTTCTTCACTGAAAACCTTTAGTAATATATTTCAAATAGAGCCACCTTTTGAAAAGTTTTTACTTCATTTTTCGTACCTTATCTTGTAATAGTTTACTGAACAAGTCGTAACATTTTAAGATTTCGACGTATATTTCAAACATTTCCTTCCAGTATACTTCATTTGAATTCACATTCAAATCCTTGCTTTGTAATAAAGCACTTTGCCATTTCAAGAAGATATTATTGATAAGTACTGCCATTCGAATAGCATATAACATATTCGCATCAAACAGAATCAATGTGAAGTCAGAAACGATGTCTATAGTTTCTAATTTGTAGTGATATAAATTATAAACCATTACAATGAATATTATATACTGAATGAATGTTATGACACAATATATCCGGTTCCAAATCATGAGTTGCCTCAGTTCTTGTTTGTTGAAGTTGAGAGTTTTGATAAGCTTTTGTATTCTTAAGACAAATCTAACGTTGATACTACTGCGGAAACTGTTAGCAACAACGTTTACTATAAAACTAATACTGTAAAGTGTGAAATTAGAAAATCTACAAATATCAAATATTTTATTGTATTTTCGGTCTTTGAATGATTTTGGCGTTCTTCTCGGATTAGATTGAAATAAACGAATAAAAAATAGAATAATAATTATACAGTTGCCGATAAGTGACAGCGTAGTTTTTTTCCAGTCATTAGGGAATATTAAATTATCGCATATTTTATATTCACTGCCAAAAAAGATTTTTTGTATTATATTTAACGGTAGAAGAAATCTTTTGACATCTTTATCCACTTTATTGTCAAGTATAACTTCTGTATTAGCATGACGTTTTTGTAATTTATTTTTCTTTTTGAAAAACATCGGTATTGTCTCTATTCAACAAAAATTTCGTGACTGAATAGTCTACCACCATCGTATGTTAGTGTTCCGTACCTCGTTAGTAAAAACCGTTATCTGTTTGTCCATCGTTGTGTTTGTCTGTCACTATCTCACCCATAAGACCGCCCATTGTTATCATAGTTAGTTTTAGTTTTTTTTTGTGAAATTGTTTCTTTTTTTAACAGACTTCAAAAAAAAGGAGGAGGTTCTCAATTCGATTGTATGTTTTTTGTTTAATTGTTTATTAATTGTCAACATGTACATAATTTATAGCTTAGGTCTAAGAGCAGCTTATGAAAGTACATGTACCCTGTAGGGCGCTGCAATTTTAATATTATAAGTCACATTATATAAAAAACGCGCATACCTAAAAAAGTTAAACTAACAAGTCAATCAATCATAAAAATCAATGTCAAACTAGGTCCTAAATTACTTAAAATTACAGATTATCAAGTTCAGGCTTGTCATTTACAGATTTATAAACAAGTATAGTATGTCATAACAATTATATTAACAATTTATCACATAAGAATTCGTCCTATGTAATTGTATGTTTATTACGCGATCATTCCGCCAATTATGAATTGATTTTGATTTTTATTTTTTTGTTTAGTAGGTCATACTTCAGAGCAGCGGTGGTCCCATAATTTTTTTACCAAAATTGATTCAGCGATTTTTGAAAAAACTCGATGGTCTAGTCTACTATTTCATCATCATCATCACCAGCCTGTTTACGTCAACTGCTGGACGAGGTCTCCCCCTTTGAATACATTGATAGGGATTTGCCATAATCACCACGCTTGGCAGGCGGATTGGTGATCGCAGTCGGTGATAATTACTCAGATGGATGCTGCTGCCCATCCCCTTGTGTAATCCCTTAGTAAGGCTTTTACTACATCCACGGGAGGAGAAGGGATGTATTCTTAGGCCGGACACACCATGACAACTATATATGTACTCAAAATTGGGCATAGTCAAGTTTTTGATATGAGTCCTTCAAGGCAGGCAACGCATTGGCAATGCCTCGGGTGTTGCAGATGTCAATAGGCGACGGTAACCGCTTACCTTCAAGCAACACGGACTTCCTGCCGCGGGCCGAAAGGGAGTAGCCTTAGCGATATATTACCATTCAAATAGTTCTGTCATTTTTTGCGGGGGGAAATGTGCACACAAGCTCAATTCTGCATATACACATCCAAATACAACACTGTAATGACGACACTCACACTAACAAACCTTGCACAGAATAACAACTAGTTTTATTAAACGCATATGCCTACTTTCGCTTGTAGTTTGACAGAAGGGAACGTTGCGAATGGCTACTCCCTTCCGTGGTGCTCGAAGCCGCTTACCATCAGGCGGGCCGCCTGCCAGTTTGTCGAGCCATTACATTTTTTTTTTTTTAAATACTAAACTAAACTCAAGTCATCATCAGCCTGTAGAAGTCCTTTGGTGGCCTAGGTCTCTTTCATAGAATGCTACCAAGAACAGTCTAGAGCCGCATCCTTCCATTGACTTCCCGCGACCTTTAGATAATTATGTATAAGTTTAAACAAGTATGTACACAAATTACTTTACATGGCAAATAATGAAGACCTCTAGGTGAGTAGCCGGCTGAGATGCCTGAGATTGGGGATTCGATTCCCGCTGCGGAACAAATGTTTGTATGCTCTGCAAATATTTGTTCCGGTTCTGGGTGTTGTGGTGCCATTGTACTCGTAGTTCCTGATACCTACGACACAGGGAATCCTAGTGTGGGATCAAGACTACGTATATATGTGACTGTTGGGTGTTATGTTTTGTTATGTTAATTTAGTTTTAGTATTAATCAAAACTGCCATGATACGGAACACTCATTAACGCGAGCTCCGTCAGTCACTTTTTTTAAGTTGTTTTATTAATTTAGCTAATGGTGTTATTTTGATGACTAGGTGGATGTAGACTACTTAGTAGAGTATATAGAGTACTTAGATGGTGAGATAGCACAAATTGAAGTACTACAATAATGTATGTCACCTGAAAACAATGTACATAAGCTTAATGGTAATAACGCAACTAGTACGTATATACATAATACATATTAGATTGATAGATAGAAAATTCTTTATTGTACATATAATAAGTACTACAAAGGTGAACTTAACGCTAAAAAGCATTCTCTTCCAGATAACTTAGGTATATTGGGGATAAAAGATGTGTCGGTAGTGCGCAGAAACGTAATAATGCCAATTTAGCAAAAGTACTAATTAATGTCTAATATAACTTAAACTTATATACTTAAATATAAATATATACTTCATTTTGTAAAAAAGGGAAATCACGTAACGATATGTTTTTACAAAATGAATGATATAATTCACGAAAGTTACTTTACTAAAATTACATAATATGTATATACATAATATACATTATTACATAATATATATTATTATGCACATTCATTCTCTTTAATCGATCTTAGTGTTATCTTAGAATCGGCTGCCCACGTAGTCCTGCAGGGCGATTCTAAAACGTCGGAAACGTTTCCGATCGGATTTGTTAGCTTTTCATTTCGATGTGGTAATAACTAAATCAATTTTCGATAGTAAAACACAGTAAAAAACAATAAATATTGTATATTACTGTGTTTTAATAAAGAAAATTGGTTAAAAAAAATTGTAGGAAGAGAAACAAACAATAACTTTAAAAAGTGAGTAATAGAGGAGACTTCAAAGGGTTAACAATGAAGCCCATGAATTTAAGTATATCCTTAAGATCAAGCCCCCTATTCCCATGTGACTAACGTTTGACAAGTAAAATGACCATCAATTGCTCAAAATTATCATCAAGAATTGACAATTGATGGTCATTTTACTTGTCAAACGTTAGTCACTGGAATGACATTCAGTTAGGGAATAGGGAGGCAGAGCTAATTAAGTAAGGTACCAATACCATACGAGATTTCATCAACTTTGAAATGGTGATAAATTTTCAGATCATCAGCATAAAGATGAACAAGAAAGAATGTGCGGATGATGAAATAGTATGTTATCATTTCAAAACACCGGAACAATGATCAAATTCCATTTTCGTAAAATAACCTTAAACAATTTTCAGACATTCAAATTTAAAGTCAATAAAATGTTTCAGTTTTAATCTAGGATCAACAGCAACAAAGGCAACGTGACACCAACGGCCGCACTCAGAGTCCCTAAAAATTATGAGTTCAATAAATTCAATTTGTAGTATTTAGATAATTAGCTTACCTGTATAAATAGGTGGATGTAGATAATGAAAATTTTGATTTTAGCAGTCGAGGGGCAGAGCGGCGTCAGGCCACGCGGCGTTATCATCTAGAGTGTTTCTGGAATGTCATTATAGAACCGTACAGAATTCCCCATAAAAGACCCACTTACTTTTTTTAATCGAAATTTAGGAATATTCAGTTTATGTTTATTTTTCGTGTTAATACCATGCGCGTCACAAGTATTTATGTGAAGGTTGAAGATTTCAAAGATATAAGACTGATGATGATGATGATAGAAAATTTTCATTAAGAAAACATTTAATGAGATTTAATTTAAGTGGCGTACCTGAGTAAGTACATACTTATTTCTTATTTAAACTTATATAAATGACGTCAAGTCTGAATAAATATGTAATTAGCTTTGATACTAAACGGTTACTATTTAATTCAGGTAGTTACGGCTATTTACGTAATCATAGACGTATGTATTTACATTATGTATATATATATATATATATACATACAATACATAAATACATAACACACGCCTTTTTCCCCGACGTATCACAATCAAAGTCATGATCTGCAAATATTTGTTTCGGGTCTGGGTGTTGTGGTACAATGGTACTCGTAGTTCCTGATACCCACGATACAGGGAATCCTAATGTGTGACTATTGGATGTTATATTATGTTATAATTATGTCCAGCAAAGGACGTCAAATGACTGATAACTAAAGCAATTTTTTACAATAATATTTTCCACGTAAAAATGAGAAAGAGATGGCAATAAGGAAAGCAAGAAGGAACGATGGTATTGTAATCAGAACTTGACAATAAAATTTCAGTAGTAATTATTATGGAAGTGGAGTTGGCTTGTAAGATTTGAAACCAAAACTTATGTCGTGACATAGTCTCGCACTTGGCCAGTTTTTTAGGGGTTGTAGGAGTTTTTAGGGGTTGTAGGGATTTGTAGGGGTTTTTAGGGGATGAAGGGGTTTGTAGGGATTTGTAGGGGTTTTAGGGGATGAAGGGGTTTGTAGGTGTTGTAGGGGTTTGTTGGGGTTGTAGGGTTTTCAGGGGATAGAGGAGTTTTAGAGGTTGTTGGAGTTTTAAGAGCTGTGTAGGGGTATTTAGGGTTTGTAAAGACTTGTATGGATTGTAGAGATTGTAGGAGTTTAGAGGGGTTGTAAGGTTTTTAAGGGGTTGTAGGCGAATTAAGGGGTTATAGGGGTTTGTAGGGGTTAATTACATAATAACATAATACCCAACAGGTTGAGGGGTTTGTAAGGAAGTAGGGATTTTTAGGGGTTGTAGGGGTTTGTTTGTTTGTTTCACTGCGGCCGCATTATCTTCTTCCACGCGGATAAAATCGCGAGCGGCTCAGCTAGTATAACAATAAATAATTATTGTCATATTGGCAAGCTTAGATCATAAAATAGTTATCGAAGTTTAAGTAGGACGCTACAATTTATGTTTTTTAGAGTTCGAGTATTCATTGAAATTACAGAATTGATAAAAATAATTATGTAATAAAAAAAACTGAACTTTTATCGTTTGCTGTCTGTCCGTAATTAAATATTTTTAATTCATCATTGAATTTAATCTAAAGATTTAACGTAATCAACACGCTTGGCTGTGGTAGCAATTGGCTGGTGGATTGGTGATTGCAGTCATAGTCATAGTCAAAGTCATAGTCATAGTCAAAGTCAAAGTCATAGTCATAGTTATAGTAATTTATTTGTCAGAATGTAGGTAAATTGATGTATAGATTTCAAACACAAAATCTTGATGTTGTTTTTTTTTTTTGCAGTTTGTTGTTAAGTACTCAGATGGATGCTGCTGTCCATCCCCTGCCATCTCTTTGTTGATTTATACATCCACCGGAGAAGATGGAGGGGTGTATTCTAGACCGGACGTATCAGCCAGTCAACGGCGGAAGTGAGTGTTAGTTGTTCTATATTTCTTAAAACATTTACCTTAGTTTGATAGCTAGTACAGTAAGTACTTTAATTATTGTCACTCAGCATAAAGATAACATAAATTAAGTAAATAACCTTTTAAATTATAAATTCCTGGTTACGCACCGAGCCACCATTCAAGATGATGTCTCTGTAGTGCGCGCCGCGACTTTGCCGTCATAGTACTTAGTAGTATTTTAATAGATCCAGCGAATAGTACACGCGTTGTTTATTATATAAAATATATACTAAAATGTAGATCAAACCTTTTTTGTATAAAAGTAAATTACTTTTAAATATTATAAATAAAGTGTACAAACAAACAAAAAACGCGTTAAGTGTTATTGTGTATCATTCTGCAGTGTTTTTATTAATAATTAATTAATAATGACGAAAAGTTATTATTTGATATTTAAGGAGGGAAGTCGAGTGAACCAGATAATATGTGCCATTTTGAGTAAGCATTACATATTTTAATTATTTTACATAGAAATATATAAAGCAAACTAATTATGTAGACTCAATAGAACAAGGCTGAAGTACGATTAGGTTTTAGTGTTCCGTACCTCAAAAGGTACTAACGGAACCATTATAAGATCATTATAGAATCTACTGGACCACAAAAAGTATTTGGTCAAAGAACAAAAGAAAAGAAAGAGATGTGAGAATCACAATTTATTTATTTTGTAATTTGAAAATGCTTGTTTTAGATGAAAATATAATCCTTTCTAAAAAACAAAAGAGCAAACATTTAAAAAAAATATGATTTAATGGTCCGTTTTCATAGTTACAGGAAAACTTAAATTAAAACCCTAAGCCTTAAAATTCCCACAAGAAACGGAAAATACTCGTAATAAGACAATGTGTTTAAAATTGTGTTGATTGACTAATAAGTTAACTATAGTGATAACTAAATATACTCTACTGGTAAGGAACCCTCTGCACGCGAATACGACCCGCACTTGATCAGTTTTTGAGTGTACACGAGTAGAAGACTCAGTAGCATCACTGTTTTTTATATATCTGTTTTCCTTTCAACTTGTATATTGGTTTGATATAATTATAAACAGAATATTGTTGAGGATGTCGAGTTTTTTCTTAAATATTATGACAAAAAAGAAATATTAGTGCTTCTTGTCTCAACCAAAAAAACCTCAGGGATATAGTACAGTCAAATTAGGTGATTTTTTGCAAAAGTGTGGAACTAATTAGATGTAGTCATGAAAACTTTTCTAATTGTTTTGTATGGCTTAAAAATCACCTCTAATAATAAGCATCAGTAATTTCACCCTCCGGAACAGGGTGAAATAGGGTGAAAACCTTATAATATCCGTAACTTTATGGGGGAAATAGTAGTCGGTGCAATTTGGGATAGACTTTGAACCGTTATGATCTACATTTGCACCAAGTATTTTTTAAATCCGACATGCGGAACATACAAAAAAAAAACATTTAAAAAAAAACTTTTTTAGGGTATTGTGGCTCCGGGAAAATTAATTTAGTCTGTGCAAATTGATAGACTTATCAGAAAAATTATCGAAATACATTACCAGGTTTGCACCTTGGTGCGTCTCACGGAAGGCACTTTTCCATATTTTATTGTCGCTCTACTTCGGGGAAAATTAATGTAGTTCTGGAAATTGACTTAAACTTATTCATTTATTTAGTACTACATCCGCCGGAAGTTTTATACTGGTATTCATTTACGGAAGATGCATTTGTTCAACACTGTGTTCCCTACATGCACGTGATTTTTATTAAAATAGTAATGCACTAAGACAGTCTCTCTATACGTAATTTAACTGACATCAAGTAATTTCTTTCTATTTTAAAATTTACGGCCTTTTTAAGTTTGTACCTAATATTTAAAAGGGTTCCGTATGCGCCAGAAACGGTGCAAACTTAGGATAAGCTTCTTTTCGTGTCATCTAACGTTTCCATAAGAATCCACGACTACACGACTTAGGTCCACACTTTTTGCTAATTTGCCTGTACTAATATGATAAGAACAGGAATTTGATTGATCAAATCACGCCGTAATTATGTTAAAAAGCGTTAGCTGAGTTGCTCATGGCGGCGATGAGCTTACCACTTGTCACGTCTGTATTCCTGCGATTACAGGAAAGATAAACATACGCCTAGGTTGTATAGGTGATTACAGGAAGGAAGGTGTTTGTGCTGTCTTTACACAATGGTGAAAAGAGGCCCCTTAAGGCCCAGCCTACCTCTTTGGGGAAAAGAGCGTGTGTTTATGTATTGTATGTAATGAATACAAAAATATTCTAATTTATTGGTATTTTTACAGTAAACCTACCGGTATTCGCGTACGGTGCCAGTATAGGATGGATGTCACCGATGACGTTACTGCTGCAGTCCAAAGACTCGCCCAGAGACCCTCCTCTATCAGACTTTGAAGTAAGTTAGTGCTCTTCATCATCATCTTCATTTAAGACAAGGACTGATCTCAAAAGTAGTATTTTTGAAAGCCCAACTTTTTTCAACTCAACGTGAACAAATCCTCAACAACCCGAGGTCACTCCGCAAAGTCTGCGAAGACCCCAAGACGCTGGACTTCTGTGCTTCTGGACGGAGTTAGGCTGGCTAACTATCTAGCTAGTTTACTCTCACGCATAAATGGACCATCCATAGAGTTCGCATGCAGAAAAGGGAGTTATTAACATTAGCCCAGTGCGACGTTTCGTCACAACACACTGGGTTTTCAAAAATACTACTAATGAGATGCAAAAAATAGAACAATATACTAATAATAATAGGTGTGTCTGAACAGAATTTTGGAAAAAGTCTGATTTTGCATAAAAAATCGTACAAATGACAACCCTGAAAAAGCTTTGGCATTCCAATGCTCCTAATTTATAACGGCAACAACACTATTTTATAGCTTACGTAGACTTGTATTTTACGTCCATTTGCACGCGAACGAAGTGCTTTGCTTTCTAATTTGGCTGTTATTTCTTTCACCTTCATGAATTTCTGTACACATGATCAATACTTTTATATACAGGGTGGTTTTTAGAAATGGGACAGTATGGGGATTTTGATCAAAACAACTCATTTTTATGGAGAACTCAAACTTGACCAAAAAAATAACTAAGCCAAAATCGTTTTCATACAAAATGATGAAATGGTTCCAAAGACAGTTTTCCCGTATCTCTTATGGATTCGGATATCCCCATACTGTCCCATTTCAAAAAAACAGCCTGTATAGACTCGTGGTGCGTTAGTTTCTTAAAAAATATTATGGTTACGAAATCATAAATTAAACAAAACGATTTTTTAAAAACTGGCGCACCACGGTTCTAGATATTATTGTACTGGTCATGTGCACAAAATTCCATGTAGTTAGAAGAAACAATAGCCAAAATAGAAGAAAACTTCCAAACCTTCTCAAGTCCTTCCATACCTTTCAGTTCCTTCCAGAGTCCAGACTCTTCGCTATAAGTCCATTCACTGAAACAACTATCGGGACGAAAATCGTTGAATCCACATCACACATTATTATTATTATTATAACAGCTGATGGGTTTGATTACTTATTCATCATTATCGGCTAAAAAACTAATTTATGAAAGGTTTATCACTAGAAATGGGATATTTACCATGATTTTTGAGCATTATTGATTCCCGATATTTCGGCACAGTTTCATGCGCCATGATCATGGTAAATATCCCGTTTCTAGTGATAATTATGTTAATAACCATGATAATTTCAAAAGTTATATTATGAAAGGTTTGTTTTAAGTTTACGAGTGACCTTTCGGAAATCCATTCTCCATAACTATCACTATTGTCCTATTTTAATTGTTGTGTGGATATGGTACTTTATATATCAGCTATTCGTCTATTTAATTAATATTGTAAAGCTAATTTTACGAAATTAGTTTTATTTAAGATAAGATAAATTTATTTTTAGTAAACACAATTACAAATCGCATCAATAAACACAGTTATACAATATGACATCCAATGAAAAGGAACTAAAGCTACACTTTAAATATAACTAAATATTATATGCTACAGACATTCCATCGGGTCCCAAACTAGGCGAAGCCTGTATCTTGGTGACAATAATAAAAATAAATGTTTACAATGTCATATTTTGTATTAATTGTACAGGTGTCAATGATGGGAGCAGCGGCGTATCTCACCTGTGTCCCAGCTGACTTCATGATGGCGTGGATGGGAGACAAGTTTGGAAGGAAAGTTGCATTACTGTTCATGTCTACAGTAGCAGTGGTAAGAATATGTTTTTTTTACAACTCTTCAGTCACATACGTTATCCTGCACACTCCCCTTCCCTGATTCCCTGTGTGCGTATCTAGAACTTCGATTTCCATGGTACCATAACACCCCAGACCCGGAACAAATATTTCCAGACAGTGGCGGATTTACCAGCAGGCTGAGTAGGCTGGAACCTAGGGCGGCAGATTTTAGGGGCGGCAAATTAGGGGCCAAATTTTTTTTCTTTTTCGTAATCATCTTCGTGATCCGAATTCGATTATTCACGATAAAATTGCTACTAAAATTACAAAAAATTTGGCTGTTCACTCACACTTCTGAAATACGAAATTTTCGAATTTCAGAAATTTCTCACATTTCGTTCTTTTTAGGCTAGTTTGGTTCGGTTTAAAGAAGTTTATTATCACTCATAAAGAACTTTATAGTTCACTTAAAATGAACAAATTTAATTTAGTAAGTATATAATAATGATATTATGGTTAGTAGCAAAATTATGCAAAGCATATAAAGCAAAAATGTAATATGAATGAGGAACTTAATTCCTGCTATAATTTGATTGGACGTAATTCAAAAGAGTTACTTGATATGTCAGAGGTAATCAAAAGTTTAGAAACATCACTTCATGATGTAACATGTAAATATAAAAAAGCTGAACGAGAAGCATCTGACAATATTCAGAAAATGAATAATATCGTAGAGATACGGAGTGATGATAGCACTTATGTACAAGTATGTAATAGTAGCTCACAGACAAACCTTCCTTTATCAGAGCCTTCTGGATCAGCTTTAGGTGCTTTAATACACATGGCACCATGTGCATCGCAGAGACAAGCTAAACCTACTGTTCAGGTTGAAGTAGTTTCCACACCTGGTACGCAGTCTCCGGTTAGACAGGTAAAATCCTGTCGGCAGACCCGGAAGACTGTGGTGTTTTCAGATAAGATAGGTGTTGGGATGGGTTTGCTTCTTAGTGATCTGTTAGGGCAAGTTGTGACAAATAATTGCTTTCCAAATGCCCCTATTCACAAACTTATAGATTCTATAAAGAGGGAGGATTGCTTTGACAACGACACCACTTTGTTAGTACAATTAGGTGAGAGTAGTGGTGTCATGCGATTGGATATAATTAAGCTAGTTGAGACTTTGCTACACAAGTTAGATTCAGGATTGGGAAAATTAATTTTATGTGCTTTCCCTTACTCAAAATCTTTGAGTGCCAAAGACAATCAAAAAATTTGGAAACTTAATTTAATGCTATATAATTTGACATGTCGTCATAGAGACGTTTTGTTTTTGTTTTGACAAGAGATGATGTGTACCTGAGTAGACATAGTAAATTAGTAATTGCTAAATTGTTAGCATTTAATATTTTTGATCCCGTTATAAGTACTATAACGCAGTTCACCGACAAGCCCGTAGTTAGTAGTAGTACTAATGAGGGCAAACAAGTAGGAGTAGCTGACAGTCATTTAAACTGACGAGTTCGACAATGAGACAGCCGGGCACTTTAAATGTAGTACATCAAAACGTGCAAGGCCTTCCCAACAAAATCTTAGAATTAGAATTATTTTTAATCCGTTTTAATGTTGATATCATGTGTGTAACTGAACACTGGATGTTACAATTTGAGTTACTCCCTTATTATGAGAATTATAATATTGTAAGTTCATACAAACGCAAGAACGCCATACGTGGGGGTTCCTTAATTGTTGTTCGAAATACTTTAAAATGCAAGGAACGTAAAGATGTTGCAAATCTCACTATTGAGAGGACTATTGAGCTATCTTGTGTTGAGCTAGAGCGGCATATCATTGTAAGCGTTTACCGTCCCCCTGACGCAGACTTCGCATTATTTGAATCCACTATGGAAGAAGCATTGCTTAAAACTTTTGTTCGTAATAAAATGCTAATAGTCTGCGGAGATTTCAATATAGATATTCCGGTTAATCCTCTATCTGAGAGGCTGCTTAATTTATTTAAATGCTTTAATTTATATCACCTCTTCGAAGAACCTACAAGGGTGACACTAACAACATCCACCTGTTTAGATAATATTTATTGCAGTAGTGTTCCAATTGATAAATCAGTAATTAAACATTTCACCTCAGATCACTATGGTCACAGTGCTATATTTACTTGTAATTTTGTAGATGAACCTAAGGAATTCACTTATCGGCCTATTACAGAAAATCGCATTAAGAAGTTCCAGGGTAGTATTGAACTCAAAATGCCCCTTGTACCGTGCGTAGATGATCCGAATGACCTTTTTACTAGTTTGTTTAAGTTGATATGTGAGGAACATAGTGAGATATTTAAGTTAAAAAAATGTAAAGCTAGAGCTAATGTCGGGTTAGCTGATTGGACTACAACCGGTATTTATAGAAGTAGGAATAAATTATATGAACTCTATGCGGCTAGAGAATCAATGTTGCACGATCCAACGTTTATCTTATACATAAAGAACTATTCCAAGACCTTCAAAAAAGTTTGTCATGCAGCAAAATCATTGCATTTGAGAAATAAAATAGAAAAATCAGCAAATAAAATTAAGACAACTTGGAAATTAATAAATAATGAAACAGGTAAAGCTAAACCTCGTAGTAAACAAATTAATTTAAACGTAAACAATACAACATTATCAAATAATATTGAGGTCGCAAATGCCTTTGATAGTTTTTTCTCTAGTATACCTAATTTTGTGACTCAATCTTTAAAATCAACTGCCTCTGGAGCATCTACTTTATTGGAATTAAGTGTTGATAAGTGTGAGGTCGCGTTTAGTTTCACATACGTTAATGCCAATGATATTGTTAAAACATTTAAGTCACTTAATATTAAAAATACTGAAGACCTTTGGGGAATATCTACAAAGGTGTTAGGTGTTATAATTATTGATATTGCGCCGTGTATGGCCTACATTTTCAATGGATGTGTTGACGAGGGAGTCTTTCCTGATCTTATGAAACATAGTAAATTAATTCCTTTATTCAAGTCTGGTAACGAAAAAGATCCAGGTAATTATAGGCCAATTTCTATATTGCCTGCGTTAAGTAAAATCTTCGAGAAACTTATTCTTACTCAGTTATTGTCACACTTCAACCTCCACGGACTTCTTCATAGTCATCAATTTGGATTTACTAAGGGTCGTTCGACAGCCGATGCTGGTACCATGCTCTTAGAACACATATTTGAAGCATGGGAGAACTCCCAGGACGCGATCGGAGTTTTCTGCGACCTGTCCAAAGCTTTTGACTGCGTGAGGCATGATACTTTAATTTCCAAGTTAAAACATTATGGCATACAAAATCAGGCAATTAATCTTGTAAATTCTTACTTATCCAATAGAGTCCAAAAAGTTGATGTTGGTGGTGAAAGGTCTTCAGGATCGACTATTGTCATGGGGGTGCCACAGGGTTCAATACTAGGCCCTTTTTTATTCCTAGTTTACATTAACGATCTCCCTTTTTTTGTGAAAGACATATGTGACATAGTTCTATTTGCTGACGATACTTCTTTGATTTTCAAAGTTGATAGATCTAAATCTAATTACGATGATGTAAATGATTCACTATCGCGTGTTCTTGAGTGGTTCACAGTTAATAATCTTTTGCTTAATGCTAAAAAAACTAAATGCATCAAATTCACATTGCCAAATGTAAAACATTATCCAACTAATATTAAAATAAATGGGGAGACACTTGATCTTGTCAAGTCTACCATTTTCTTAGGGCTTAATATTGATGCAGGGTTGCAATGGGCACCACAAATTGTGGCTCTTGCTGGTAGACTTAGTTCCGCTGCATATGCAGTTCGTATAATAAGGCAGCTTACTGATGAAGCTACAGCTAGGCTTGTTTATTTTAGCTACTTCCATAGTGTTATGTCATATGGTATCATACTGTGGGGTAAAGCAGCAGATATCCAAGCTATTTTTGTCTTACAAAAACGGGCAATACGTGCCATTTATAAAATGAAGTCGCGTGACTCCTTGAGGGAGCGTTTCAAAGAAATCAATATTCTTACAGTAATATCGCAATATATCTATGAAATATTATTACATACACATAAACGCTTGGATAGTTTTATGATAAAAAGTGACGTGCATGGTATTAACACGAGAAATAAACACAAACTAAATATACCAAAATTTCGATTAAAGAAAGTAAGTGGGTCTTTTATGGGGAATTCTGTACGGTTCTATAATAAACTTCCAGAAGGTGCATTTAAACTTCCTATTCGAAGATTTAAATCCTACATAAAGATGAACCTAATTAAGAAAGCGTATTACACTTTTGATGACTATATTAATGATAAAGCCGCGTGGCCTGACGTCGCTCTGCCCCTCGACTGCTAAAATGGAAATTTGCAATATCTGTACTTTCTATTTACATGTTTGTATTAGATTATTATTTATAAGTATAAGAAGCGTAGCGTGTGCTGTCTTGCATATTTTTGCTGATGTTTATTTACTTTTGACTACCTTCCTAAGGTTTTTAAGTTCTCATTTACTATGTATCAGCAACTTCTTGCTCCGAGGCACCACACAGGCGCTTGTCACCTAGTGGTAAGACGGACCATTTATGTAAGCCAAGCCGAGTTTGTTGCCTGATTCTTCTAGGCTTGGTCGCGTTGGAACAGGAGTAATTTAATTTTATATGAGACGATTCAAAATGATCCTTGTGATTTCAATGAAAAAAGTTATTTTTGACTTTGACTTTGAGTAGTCTTCTATTTGATTAAGTAACTGTTTTGTATAAAAGTAGGCAAGTAGCAATGACATATATTATTTAAGTAGGTATATCAATGGCAAGTAGACAATATACAGAGTACCTACCAAGTTAGTAATTGAGAACTAATCAATGATTACCAAAATATTATAAATTTGTTAATGTGGTAATATAATATTTGGTTACCAAAATCACAAAAATTTAACTGTTCACACTTGTTAATTAAGTATGAATAGTTCGTTAGAGAAATATGAAAAAGGACACCCTAATGATGACCCCCCGAAATCTTTGCCTGTGACCGTGCCGGGTATAGAATTGTAGAGGTCGGTAGGGGCGACAAAATTTGAATAGCCTACTGGCGGCAAATGTGTAAATCCGCCACTGTTTCAGCAGATCATAAAAACATTTGTCTTGCATTGGGAATCGAAACCCGCATTCTCTCGCATCTCAGCCGGTTACTCGCGCACCGCGCCACAGAGGTCGTCATTGTAATTTATAACTACCTACATATGACGGTAACCATCATTGGTAATTATTAATCATTGTGCGTCTAACTAAACCTATCAAGCGTAACGTCTGTTGTCTTTTTGCTGATTCTCTTTACGTTTGACTACCTTAGGTTTTTAAGTTCTAATTTTGTATGTATCAGCTTCTCCCTGTTCTCAAGGCACCACATAGGCGCTTCCTACCTAAGTAGTAAGGAGCACTTTCAAATTAAGCTAAGCAGTGTTTGTTGCCCTGATTCTTTTAGGCTTGGTTGCGTTAGAATGTGTAATTTTAGTTTATTAGACAATTAATCTGATCTTTGTGATTGCAATAAATAGAATACATCTTGATCTTTTTGACCTTTGTTGAATCAAAATGAGACGTTCTAACATTTTGAGATTTTCTAATAATTTTTCGAAGTGTTTGAATACAAGACTACACTACAAATGACATAACTGTAGGGTATTTGCCAGAATCACCACGCTTGGCAGGCGGATTAGTGAAGTATTCGTGTTGAGTACGCACTGGCTGGTGTAATCCTTTAGACGGCTTTTACGACATCATCGGGAGGAGATGGAGGGGTATACACAAATGTGTATACCCCTGTGTGTGTGTATGTGATAGATAAAAAAAAACTGATTGAAAGTAATAGTCTTCATTATTTATTAGTTTTAGTAGTAGTTTAATTAAAAGTTTAATTTTAATTGTGTTTAACTTGAAAATTACCGTCATCTCAGGCAGCCTGGGTCATCAAACTATCATCGATGGAAACGTGGGCTTTTGTGACAGCACGTGCTCTCATGGGTATACCCATGGCGGGAGCCTACGTGACCTGCCCTCTTTACACCAAGGAGATCAGTGAGAACTGCATAAGAGGACTTCTGGGGTCCATGGTGAGTGAAGAATTCAGCATCATCTCCGCTGATGCTTCCACTGTTGGTGCTTTTGTTAATGGCGATGTAACTATGTCCACTCAACATAATAGTTTATTCTTTTCTGATAAACCTATTTTGACTCACAAATTTATCAGTATCTGACCTACTCGTGATTCGTTCGTGCTATTATCTTAAAACCTGACAGAAGAACGAAGTTATCCAACAGTTAAAACCCGATTCGAGTCCATCCAATGGATTTTGAGATGAATAGAAATTAAAAGCATTTACATGAAAAGCATGCAACTCTCATCTATAACTATTAACCTAGTATTAATTCGCACAGATATGGAGAGAGCTATGTTAGGAGTATCTTTATACAATCCGAAAGGAGGAAAATCATAGAATAACCAAGATCACTGACATAGCTCTCAGAATTAGCAAATTAAATTGGCATTCATGGGCAGGTCATATAGCTCGCAGAACTGACAATCGTTGGGGAATAAAAGGTCTCGAGTGGCGACCACAAATCAAAAGACGCAATAGAGGAAGGCGCCGCTCAATGGACTGAAGACATTATAAAGGTCGCAGAAAATCGGTGGATGTAGGCGGCTGAAGACCGTTCGTTCATCATGGCATTCTAATAAAGTCAACAACGTAGCAAACTTATAAAATGATTATTTCTTCTTCACAGTTGATCCTAGCTCACACAAGCGGTAACCTCTTCCTATACGTGATCGGAGATATCATGTCATACCGGCCTGTGCTGTGGGTCTGTCTGGCTCTTCCTACTGTGCATCTGGTGCTCTTCCTGATGATGCCCGAGTCTCCGTCTTACCTCGTCAAGTGTGGGAAGCTGGATGTAAGTTACAAACACACAAAACATCATACAAAGACACATACAAAGATATCTTCATCAACAGCCTTGTTCACTGCTGGATGAAGCCTAGAATGCAATGGGGGGATTTGCCAAAATCACCACGCTTGGCAGGCGGATTGGTGATCGCAGATATTATAAACAACGGAAAAATTTCAAAGTAAAATCCAAAAGTATTTATTTAGTAATGTACCAAATACCGTTGTGATAATTCCCCTTTACCACCACAACCACCCATTTTTGTCACACAACCACCTAACATGCATCTTTGGGACGCGGGAGAAAAATAACTCTCGTTTGTGATTTAGTATAGTAAGAATTTGATATTTAAAAAATAATTTAAGGACATATTCAATTATAATGCTGTGGTGAGGCGGGCGTGTAGCTAACTAGCAAACAAGAGGTGAAGGTTCAATTCACGCTGCGGCACCATTTTTGCTGCTTAATGCGTAATCTGCTTTAATCATGCATAGATTGTTGCACCAAGCGGAAAGTTACTTTTTGTTGCACCGGGTGTGCTAGCAAGTTCTGGAGATTTTCGTCACCGTAATTAGTCAGCGACTCGGCGAGCGCGGACACAAATGCAACAACAATTTTGACTACCTTCCTAAGGTTTTTAAGTTCTCATTTACTATATATCAGCAACTCCTTGCTCCGAGGCACCACACAGGCGCTTCTCACCTAGTGGTAAGACGGACCATTTATGTAAGCCAAGCCGTGTTTGTTGCCTGATTCTTCTAGGCTTGGTCGCGTTGTTGGAACAGTTTGTGTAAATGTTGGAGTAATTTTAGTTTATAAGACGATTTAAAATGATCCTTGTGATTTCAATGAATGAAATTCTTTTTGACTTTGACAAGAACACACTCTGAGCGAGGTTCATAACCTGCTTCTCTTTCATTTACAAGAATCTATTTTTACATAGGTAATCTGAATAATAAAAACTTTACAATGTCATTTTTAGTCGCATTTACTAGATTCGCGCCAATTTGTTTTTTTTTTGTATTTAGCGTCACATGTTTTGTGCATTTGCCAATTTCACGTATTTTTAGATTATCTTGCAATTTGCAACGTTAAACTCTTTACAAGTTGTCAAAGTCAAATCATGTTTTAGTTCAGCAGTTTTTCAATACTTTTGTCATAGATTTACTTTTGTGGACAATTTCCACCCCTTTCACTAAACACACTCACACACGAATTCAGTCGTGATTCAGTCACGAATTACACTTCTATTTCTGCTTTATTTTTATTTTTTCTTTACTGCTTTTGTAATAAGCTACATTGGTTAAAAATGCAAGGTTTTTTTATACTACGTTGCATAAAGTTCCTTAAATGCCACTTAAAGACTCGATGTAACTAAAAAATAAACGAAAAAGGCAGAAGAGTCCGCCAATTTGTTTTGTTTGATATATTTTTTTTTAATTTAATAATCTTTTTCTTAAGCCAATACGTTCTGTTTTTAAATCTTCGCATTCACTTTACATGAAACTTTGAGAACTTTTTGGTCAACTACCTAATAGGAAGTCTTAGGAAATATAGAATAGTGTATTGTCTATAGAATATAGAAACCGGGATGTACTTACTAAATTTTCATACATTTATTATTATTGGACTAGACTCATGTGTTTTAGGTGAACAATTAATTATGATTATTAAGAAATTACTTATAGAAGTTAGATTGATTGGTGGGTGTTAATGCTAAGGAAGATAGGGAAAGATAATGAGTGTCCAAAATCTAGCTTTAGCAATTTATTATGTACCTATGTTATGTGGTTAATTTGGTTGGCAGACACAATCTTAGCCCATATACATATTAACTCTTCATAATAGGTTCATTTTGTGGGCGTAGAAAATTAAGAAATAGTAAAAAACAACGCCCCCTTTCTTATTCTTAATAAAATAATAAACATTTTATCAACATGTGTTAGAAGATTGTAAAAGTAAACTAAAAGTTATCTCAATCATAAATCAAAACAAACTTTTTAATCATAATACTGTTTGTGGTATCAATATTCATTTTGCATAATTACAAAATGCTTCGTGATAAACAATACATATAGTTACATTATCTTGTCACATGGCGTACAGAAGCCTGTATTGCGTAGATTCTAATATTTACTTTAAAATGAGGGGTTTTCACGGCCATCTCCATTTATGCTTTCGGCGTTGAATCCTACTTCCTACTAATATTATAAACGCGAAAGTTTTTGAGTGTGGATGGATGGATGTATGGATGTTTGTTACTCTTTCACGTAAAAACTACTGAATGGATTTTAATGAAACTTTACAATAATATATCTTATACATCAGAATAATACATAGGCTACAATTTATAAAGATATTGTGTGAATTGTCCATAATATGACGATAAGTGTCAAGTAATTAGGAAAAAATCTACCATCTGCGAGCTATTCTGGCGTGCGCTGCCAAAACCGCTAGAGTTACACATATGTAAAGTATGATAGAAATGTTTATCTTAAATAGTCCTACAAAAAAAGCCCGCCACAGTATATATCTATATCTTATGTGTAAGCCATTACAGCCAAAATGTGTATAATACTGAACGAATTTGAGTGAAATTTGGAGTGGAGATACCTTATACCCTGGATTAACACATAGGCTACTTTTCATCATCATCATCATCAATTTTCATCATTATTCACGTGGGTGAAACCACGGGGCGCAACTAGTAGGTTATGATTTGTTGATCACCAATCCGCCTGCCAAGAGTGGTGATTATGGCGAAGTCCTCATCCAGTAGTGGAAGTAAATAGGCTGGAGATGATTTCTTTCTTTCTTTCTTAAAACAGTGAGTTGGGGACCCTTGAGTGGCTTACGACAGAACAGACACACATGATTTCTCATTGCTATTTTTTATGCGTTTAATTGGTAATTCGTTTTTATTAAGTTCCTGGGGTGCGATTTTTTGGTGTCATTGAGTGATTAAATGTCAGTAAAATTGCCGATAAGTTTCAAATTTCTATGTATTGAAACTCATCGGTGACTAAATTTGAATACCTATGATATCAATACAAGTAAAACTCACAAGTGAGTGCTTCTTGACTCAACCCAATGAAGGTCAACCAATTTAGGTATTTATATCGACTCAACCTATTTTTACTAAATTTATATTCTTAACTCAACCCAATCCTAAAATATTAGTATATATTGCAAGTTTCTATATACGAGTAAGAGTGTGTACATTTCCTGAAAAACGGTGATTTGTGGTTTTTTTTAATTATATTTAGTCACTCAGTGATATCACACTCCAGTATTCTGTTTTGTGTATGTGTATCTTTTTGTTGAAACAAATAAAAATAAACTATTTACATATATCATTATATTTAATTACTGTAAGCATAATGATATTGTATGTTTAAAGGAAGCAACAAGAGTTTTAGCCTGGCTACGATGCAAGCAAGACGATGACATGACCGTCGTCTCGGAAGTGGACGATATAAAGAGGGAACAAAAACATGACGATGAAAGCAGTAAATTCGTGCTCAAAGCTATACGTAAGTTTTATAGAAAGAAAGAAAATAGAAACAAAATACTTACGTTTATTTACCCCCAAAAACAAAACCTAACACCCGTAGGCTCGTAATTGGGCCGATCGGCCCAGGCTAGACAAAAGAAAATCTAATTTCCTTTACTTTTATTCTATTATCAATAAAGAATAATTTTGAAAATTTGTGTCTTTTTGACGGAATTCCCGCCATTTGCCGTAGCTAAAAGGGTTAACTGACATTTAAAAAAATAACAAGAAATACTTTTGACTTTGACTTTTTTGAGTTCATAGACACATCGGGATTGAACGCTAAAAACAATTCTACTCTACTAAGATGATTATGAATAAATCTAGAATATTTTCAATAAAAGTCAATTTCTCAGGAGATGGGCCATGGGTCACAAATGTGACTAATTTGTTTTGTCGGATTTTGAGAGCCACAAATAAATGTTAAGAACTGTTTTGGGTACTAATGGACAGCTTAAAACGTATTAGAGAACCAGTGGTCATAACTATCTACCATAATAAACACATCATTGTAGTTAATGATACAAAATCAAGACAATATAAGCGCTCTCAAGGCCTATTCAATTGATTCACATCTTTTTTGTCTCGTTATTATAAATTTAGCATTGTTAAAAGTACCTATCTAGTGCTAAGATGACAACGTTTCTTGTATCTCGCTCTGATGTTCGTTCTTATAAAAGTTGAACCAATTAAAGATACAGACACAAAATTAAAAAACAAACAATGTCCGTTTTATCGTTTCCAAGGTCTCCTAAGTCGCGACGTTGTTCTTACACTCGTTGGGTTGTATCTTACATTCGTCGTAAGATGGTAAGACGAATGTAAGATACAACCCATGATCACTAACCCTTTAGGGATCTAGGACATACAAAGAATAGAATAGAATAGAAAAAACTTTATTGTACACTCTAGTAATACAAAACAAAAAACACAACTTAAACACAAACAACAAAACTTATCATGATAATTAAAGGTACAATGAGTATCGCTTAGCAGCAATAAGACCACCCATTTGACAACCTTGGGATGGAGAAAGATCTGTAAGATTAGAAGAATGGCCTGGTATAAATAGATAAAGTTACAAGATTATACGAAAGAAGTAAAAACTAATATTTATTTAAAATAACTATCGATATAACCAAATAACGTTTCCACACTTTTGATTATCGATAGTGAACGGAGCATAACCACCGCAGGACGGCAGGCAGCAATACGCATGGTTGAATGTGAGATTTGATGTTTTGCCACTCGCAAATCGGGTATAGATTTAAGTCCCCGCCACAGAATAAATACATAGAAACATAGGTGATAGTTTTAATATTTTATTACAGTGACTGACAAGATCCTCTTCCGAGCATTCAGAATCGCGATGGTCATAGCTTTAGCCAGGGAGGTCTGCGGTGCCGTCCCTGTACTCAACTTCGCCGGAGAGATTTTCGCCAGAGCCTCAGAAGGCACTGGTCTAGTGCTGACTCCCAACCAGCAGGCTATGATGCTGGGAGCTGTCCAAGTTGCTGGATCAGCGCTGGCTTCTAGTGTTATTGAGAAGACAGGGAGAAAGGTTGGTACACCTACATACTTAAATGTGAAACTAAGACTGTTTTGTCTTCGATACTTTTGGTCAACTGCTGCAAATTCTGGACATCGTTTTTTATGATCGTTGTTCAACATGATTGTTGGCCCACCAAATTAAGCTTCTAAGCTGCTTTATATCATCGTGAATAATGTCTTTATAAACTGGAGAGGTAATCATGTGCGTTGAGGAGTGTTCATCACGGATGAAGACACATTGGGAGGTTAGAAATCGTTCATCATCATCAGATTGATCGCTCTTGGATTCGTCCAACTAGGTAGGTCCGTCCAGGGAGGTTATTTTGGACGGACCTACTGATGCCTGACCTAAATAAGATTGTAGTCAACAGCTTTGATTATATCGTTCCCAAAGTGTTTCCATGACGTTTCTCTGAGTAGTTACTGATAGGTCCTGTGGTTTAGATCCTGGTGAACTTTGATGTTACTAATAGGTCTTGTATATTTTTAGGGAGTTTTCGAATTACTAACAGAGCCTATGACGAACTTGCTATTGAAGTAGGTACAGTCTGCGAAAATTCAACGAGTAACTAAATTGGAATATCTGGAGCCTAGGAAGAAGTTCTTTTGGCTCAATATTTGTAAATGATAGCATGTCTTGCCTATGACACACTTTAGGGACACTTGACGCTTTGGGGGTCTAAAAACTTTAGAGATTAGAAATTTTGATTTTGAGTTACCTGTGTTTGTGGTATGGGGTTCATAATTCTCTTTTAAATGCATCGTTTGCTGATCAAACACAAAACTACCGCAGCTATGTAAAATACAATGCCTACCGTATTGTTTACGTTTTTTTTTTAGTCATAATTATCTTCTTCCAGATGCTTCTCTTCGTAACTGCCTTGATATCAGGGTTGAGTATGTGTGCGTTAGCGTCCTGGTTCCTTGCCAAAAACTACAGCATCTACGCGCCGGACTGGATCCCCGTGGCGACGCTCTGCCTGTGTATCTTCTGTGACTCCTCGGGCTTGCAGCCTCTTTCCGTTGTCATCACTGGCGAGATGTTCTCTTTCAAGGTAAGAAGAGATAATACTTTTGATATGGAACTAAGCGTTCACCTGATATTCAGCTCACATGATATTCAATCAAGGACGGTCAGAAAATATGAGTTCTAGAATATTTTAAAATATAATAATTTATCTTTCTGATCGTGCGGTCCCCAGGGCAATTGTATTAAAAGGTTTTTGAAGTGGTGAGGGTTTTCTTGGATTTGCAACCTTTTTTTTTAAATCTAGCTTAATCGTAATTTTTTTATTGTAAAGTTACTTAATAGTTAGTCTGTGTTCCTATTACAGTCCAGTTGATACCAGTAACTCTACCTATGTAGCTGCAGCTTTGCTTTTTCATTATGGTTAAATACGGCAAGGTTCTGAAGAAAGCATACTTTCCTGATGTTGCATGAAAATGATACGATTAAACTTTTTCTTAATATTCCAGTACCGCGGCACGGTAATGGCAACTTCAATGGCCCTGGCATCCATCTCAGACTTCATCCAAATGCTGTTCTTCAAGCCTCTCGCCAACTCCGTAGGCATTCACGTGGCCTTCTACTTCTTCGGGTTCATCTGTATATTAGCATCCATTTATGTTATCCTGGTAGTCCCTGAAACTAAAATGAGAACTGTCAGTGAGATTCAGTGTAGTTTAAAAACGAAGAAAGAGAAACAGAAAGAATTGGACAAAACAAAATCTGCTGAAGCGTAGTAATTTTAATCGGATTAAAAACAGTGATATTTATATTTTGTTTTATTTAACCCCCGACTGAAATTAGGGATGTTAGTCTATTATGGCCTATTGTGGCCTCATAGCTTCAGAACGAGTGATCTGATTTCAATGCAATTTTTTTGATTGAACGATTGTGTTTGCGAGATAGTTCTTAGCTATGTTCGATTCCCGCTCGGAACAAAATGTTTGTATGATCTGCAAATATTTGTTCCGGGTATGGGTGTTTATAGTACCATGGTACTCGTAATTCCTGGTACCCTAGACACAGGGAATCCTAGTGTGGGATGGATTACGTATGAGTGTGTGTTATGTTACGTTAATTAAAGGCACATGAGACTTTATCTCTACGACTCATGGTGTGGTGGGTGCTATGCAATGTCACGTAGGGTAGGTTCGTCCTAACTGTTGTACGTGACCTTGTATTGCAGTTATAATGGGTCAGTTAGATAACATGCCAGCTCTAATAGCTTTTGTTGTACAAAGTAAACTTTCCACTACAAAAGCTATTAACTTAATTAATTGTGAAACCACTCAAGATTATTCCTGTACCTATGCAAACCGATCTAACATTACAAATTAATATACCTTCACTTCACCCACCTTACGTGGAACATTAGCTTAATCACTTTCAATAATGTATTGCAGGAAATTTTACTGCTAGTTTCCATGATGTTTAGACGTAAATATATAGTTATTTTAGACGAAGACTATCAGCAAATCTTCAAACCTTTTTATTATATCCAATATGTATACTGCGTACAACCTTTCAATATAAAACAAAACTATGCTACACCAATTACAAAGTTCAATATCATACCAGCTGTGATCGTCAATATACTGATAGCGATTTTGTTCTATGTCATGTTAAAAAACGCATTTTTTTGGGACGAATCAGTTAAAAAGATCTACTTCTGGATCTATTCCCAATACGTCCAATGCTTCACGCTGGTCACATTTCTGAACTTTTACCAAAACAAGACGCATTTTATGCTGTTAGAGAAACTACAAAACATTAGTCGTTGTATCAAGAACACAGAAGATACGAAGAGGTTGAAGAAAATGAGTTGGACGTGTTGTAGTATGGTGGTAATGTTTTATGTTGTCCTGATAGTGCTGAAATTGATGGTGGATAAGTACTGGCATTGGACGAGAGGGGTCTTTTTAATGACAACGATTCTATTTGAAGTTAAATTAGCAAATGTTGGGATGCTACTGTATTTCTTGGTCCTTAAGCTGAGAAAGTGGAAAGGTATCGTTTTAGGACATTGTATTATTGGATTCGAAGCAAATAAAGAACAACTAAATGATTTAAAATCTACTTTTCAAAGTATTATCTCCGCATTCTCACTGTTCAAAAAAACTTTTCAGACTATCGTGAGTAACACTGGACTTTATTTGTATTTTATTTATCTAACAAAATCTACAGCCCATAATAATTATATAAAACAGCAAATTCTCACTAAGCCATTAAATTATGTCTTGTTGATTGTTTTTTTTTACCTTATTACCTTATTTTAAAATGTGCTACAATTATCGCGCGATCTTTCCTATAGACTGAAATAAAAGGGACCGCGTTAATTGTAGCACATTTTAAAATTAGGTAATACTGCACAGAATCGCTACCGAAATGTATTTATTAAAATATAATCTTTTTTTGGCCATACTTTCATTTCATTTAATTTCATTTATTTCGTAAACAATGTCAAATTGTGTCGGAAAATCTAGTAAGCTACATTAAAATAACATACAAAATTACATAAATAATAAAAAATAAAAAGATTATATTTAAATAAATACATTTCGGTAGCGATTCTGTGCAGTATTACCTAATATAAAATGTGCTACAATTAACGCGGTCCCTTTTATTTCAGTCTATAGGAAAGATCGCGCGATAATTGTAGCACATTTTAAAATAAGGTAATACTGCACAGAATCGCTACCATTGTTTAAGTAAATTAAACTTATTACTAGGCATAGGATCTAAGAAGTTCCAAGCTGATAACTAATTATGAATCTTTATTTTCCAGGTATTAGTTCATTTTGTAATGACATTTTTGCAATCATTGATTTACATCGAGATATTAATATTGTCATCTAAAACGGCTCCGGTTTGTATGAATGATAATTATTTATTTTATGATTGGGATAATTCGCAGTAGTTCGTTTATGGAACAACTGCGAATGAACCAAAAAAAAATACACATTTTTAGGATGAAGCTGAAACAGTTGCAAGTCACTTCATAGGTGTAATTTCTTGGATTATCAAAGGAGTCCTCAGTCAATTACATTTTAGCATTATATGTGAAATATTTTACAGAGAAGTTGAATACACTCGTGATGTAATTATTCAAAAGACTGGATCGAAGTGGTGTGGTAAGTCGAAATGGTAATGGTAATGGTCTAAATAGCTAAGATTAACGATTAAAAATCTCGGTGATCAAAATTTGTATGAACAAAGATCGAGAATGCATAACTAGACCAAACCTCTCGTTAGAGAGTACCTATTATGTTCCTTGGACCAAACAGTCAATCCATATAACGGGTGTAAAAAGACTACTCCCGAAAACTGAAATAGTGCATGATTCTGAAAATATCAGCTGAAAAAAGCGAAAAAACAATGCTCACTTTTGGGCCGCGTTTTTCGTGTTTTCTTTAAATATCAATAAAAAATCATAAAAGGAACACAAAAACCTAATTTCCATCAGTAAAAACACGTTTATAAATAAAAAAGGCAATGATAATCACCTAAGAAATATTGGCGCAGCTCGTCGATCAGCTGACCGGGAGCGTTGAACTCGCGCAGCCGGTGCGCTCTGTGAACTCGTGCTATATTATATAGCTATGATATAGGTAGCATTACCGATACCTTCAGTATTCGGAAGCTGTCCTTTTACACACCTTTTTCGGTTGGGAGCTCATCCACACATCATCGATGTGTGGGTATCTCGTACAGCTTGCTTTACGAGATCTTTTCTCCCACATACGTGCAAATTGTGGAATGAGCTCCCTTCTGAGGTTTTTCCGCTTAACTACAATATGCACAGCTTCAAAAAAAATGTGAAAAGGTTCCTCCAAGGCAGGCAACGCATTGGCAATGCCTCGGGTGTTGCAGATGTCAATAGGCGACGGTAACCGCTTACCATCAGGTGGGCCGCACGCAAGTTTGTCGAGCCATAACATTAAAAAAAAACACACATATACTCGTATACACACATACGTATACACGTCGTACTTATATATATTTATGTATATCTATAGTATATATATATGCATAAATGTATATAAGTACGACGTGAGCTGTAATTTTTTTTAATTGTTGTCTTCTATTACTTACTACAAGATAGAATTTTCTTTTAACAATGTCAAAAGTATTTATAATCTTTTAGATGAAGTCGTTATTTTTTTTTCAGAATCAGAAGAAATTCAAAGGAATGAGGAATTCAAACGTTTTGGCAAATGCGTGCGTCGCATCATAGACACTAATTTCAACAAGATGACTGCATGTGGGCTGTTCACAGTTGATGTGGCGTTACCGTTGCGACTGGGCGGTCTTGTGGCTACGTATACTTTAGTACTACTCCAGTTTGCATTATGATTTCCTTAGGTCACTCCAATTCTTCGTGAATATTATAAATGAATAGTAATATTATAACATTCATCAGTCATCATTTAGTAATTTGTGTGTGGCATGCGCACTTCGATTTTTTTCTACGCAGCAAATATAAGTGTGAAAGCAGCTTTATCCTAAGTGATGATTAAAAATAATCGCATAACGTGTTTCTGAAAAAACAAAAATACTATTAACGTATAAAGTATAAAAAGTTTATTTTCTGTAACAAAAAACGAATGTGAAACAAAATTTACAAAATACAGGTAGTACCTACTTACTTAACTTATAATAAAATAAAATCTATTTCACTAATCTTTATCGTATATTATATGTATCCTTTTATTGAAATTAACCCCAGGGGAAAGGGCATCGCAGTCAAATTCATAAAATTGTTTTCATTGTCACTTACTTTATTAAACTGTTTTGACAGTTTCGTTCGACTTTATCTTGATATGAATCAAATTAGCATTTCTTTTACGCCTAAGGTTACATAATTTCCCAAATTTTCTTACCACATTCCGTTGGTACTACTAAAGCTCAAATGGAGTGTTATAAATCTATATTCGTCAAGAAAAAAACTAATGTGAAAAATTATTCACAAAAAACTACAAAAATTTTACTCAACAACAGACTGGACTGGAAATTTCAAAGAATTTTTCAGCCTGTGCATTTTTTGCAAAGCATTTCATTATGCCCTAAATACAACATCCTTGATAACTATATCACTCCAAAAGGAATAATCTCTAATGGACTCACCATATTTGGAACCTTTGTATTCTTAGGAACATGTGCATTCAGGTTGTGTTCAAATTTCCTTGCTGGAAATATTCACTGGCACATGTCAATTTTACACGTCAGTCAACTTTTCGACACCGTTTTCGTCATTTTCGGATATATAGTCAACTCTATCATTATTATGTCTCGTAGTGAGAGCAATGTTTTTTTCATCTTAAAAATCCATAAAGTCTACAATATCTTGAAAGTCAATTATAGCTTCCAAAGTAACATCATGGACTACTGGTGTTATGTCATCGCATTTTATTTATACTTCTTTCTTGTACATATACATTACTACTTCGTTTCACAATTTCCATTTGTAGTCCAAGACATGATTTTTGATGTTCTGGTGATAAATTTTGATGTGAGCTTAATACAGGCCATTTGTGCCATCAAACTCATAAGGAAATATGTTGAGATTTGGACTGACAAAGTTATAAAGTGTGAAGATGAAGAAAACACAGCAAACGATGAAGAATACGCCAGAAATGTGTTTGAAACATACATGGACATTATCGATGCATACAAAATATTTAAATACACGTTTCAGGAAATGGTAACAGTTATATTTTTAGGAGCGTATATAGATACTACTTCTCTTTAGCATTCTAAGTCACAGCATGCAAACAATTTTATTAATACCTAGTAATATTTCATTTATTGAGTCAGATATTTAAAATCCATTTTTTGTAAGTACACTTCAATTTTATATTAAAAGACATCATGGCAGTTTGGCAGTGATAGGTGGAAGTAATCGAAAACTCTTATCCGAACCAATTTCACCAATGTCTTAAACAATCTGAGAAATTCTAGAATTCTAGTTAAAGTTACAATAAAAACTATAACGACTCTAATACTAGGGTCAACTGGTTTACGATCTCTAGCCGACCAAATAGTTAATAGCGTAGTTGATCCCAATCCAATCATAATTTAAGATGCATGGCCTCATTGGGGTGGTCCTCTGAACATTTTATCCAAAATAGTATCCGCGCGCGGCTTACGGGACGGGTAAAATATCATAAATAAAAATAAAAATATAAATAGTATAGTTATCGGGTCGTCGTTGACATTCGTCATCATTGAATAACGTTATTCGCAGATTTCTATAGACCTTCTGCTACTGTGCATTAAAATATAGCAGCGGACATCACGAAACAGATATTTTTTACTGAATAGTTTTTGAACTGAATCGCTATAAGAGCTCATGGTAAGGCAATTTTTCCGTTTTATAAAATTAAGGTTACTTTTTATACAATATCCGAATTCTGTTCCCGTGAACTGGAACTTGATGAAACCAAGGGAAGGGGTGAGAGGGGAGGGGGCTTAGGTTGATATTTTGTTAACTTTTTGTATTTCTTTTTAGATCTTATTCCACACTGTTAATACTACTGCGCATGGCTTGTTTTACACAGCTATTCCGATATATCTGAGTCAAAATTTAACGAAGACTTCAGTCAATATTGTAAGTTTATTTAGACAAAGATAAGTCAGTTACGGAAGATATGGTTAGTTGTTGTTGATGATAATATAATGGTCTCAACTATTTCATATTTTCAGATTGCAATCATCTTTACCACACTTTTCTTTTTCCTAGCGAAGGATTTATTGCTACAATCTATTTTGGGGTTTGAGGCCGAAAAGTTTTATGTAGCGACAGAAAAAGCGCAGTTTATATGCGCTTGCCGGATGAAAAAAACTAAATCAGGTAACATCATAATTAATAAAAAGAAAGTTTTTTTTTCAGTATTTATTATTTGTTATATCTCTGTACCTGATGATTATCAAGACTGGAATGCCACCAAACATACAAGTGTTTCTTCCAAACACAAGGGTTTTCTAAACAGGGCATGGCGATTAAGAGGAGATTACTGGTAGGGCGCTTACGTCCTACGCGATCGAAATTTGCTTCTTTTTTGGCTATTATTTCATCAATACAATACAATTCTTTATTAATAACACCATGTTACACGTCAGAAATTAAAAGATTAAAAAATTATATAATTGGCAACTCGTAAAACTCGTCAATTGAGTAAAATTAATTATCGAGCAGCCACTTTCCAATCTCGATTTAAAAATCGCTCTGGAAGTCGCATCACGTCATCAAACGTCATAAAATTGTGTACACATGCAGTACACTAATATCTAGACCCTATAGGGAAATTGAATCCTAGTGTGGGATTAATACTATATAATACGACTGTTGGGTGTTATGTACCTACCTACAACACAGTCTCCAGATTTAGTGTACGTTCTGCCTGACATACTTGCATATCGAACAAGCCATTTTATTAAGTATTTTAATTTGTAATTATTATATATTAATCTTATTCTGTGCTTGAAATTAATATATAAACATTATTATTATGACATTACACATAACATATATAATAAAACATTATAGTATCAAATATATAACAAAACGGGAAACCTCCGGCCGCGGAGCAAGGCCCAAGCGATCGGAGGCTAGGGCTGCAAAGAGAGGAACCTCCTGACTATGCGTGCCGAATCCAAGAGTACAGAGTTCTGAATTTGACCCTTGATCCAACCATTAAGTGAGAGCCTCTTAAGGTATTATTATTATTACCTATGTTTATGTTTGTCATACTGATGACATCCCACGGTTCGTTGGAAAATAAAAAGCTTACAAAATAATTATGAAATCGTTTATTCGACCTTTGTTTGATTTCAGAGACCTTGAGGTACACCTTTAGGAATATCCAACGCTTGCACCGAACTAACTACAGGAAGATGAGCATCTGTGGCGTCTTCCAGCTCGATGGCACTCTTCCGCTGAAGATCAGCCAAATATTGGTCCCTTATATTATTGTCATTTTACAATTTTACCTTAAAAAATAACTAAGAACTTTCATTAACATAATATAACTCCCAACCTTAAAGAATTTATAGTTTCTCTAAGCTCCCAACAGTCACATACGTGTCTTGATCTCGCACACTAGGATTCCCCCTGTGTCGTGGGTATCAGGAACTACGAGTACCATTGGTACCATAATACCCAGACCCGGAACAAAATATTTTCAGATCATACAAACATTTGTCACGCAGCGGGAATTGAATCCGCAACCACTCGCATCCCAGCAGGCTACTCGCCCGCCGCACCACAGAGGTCGTCAAATTTTCATTATTATTCTGGGGCCGAGGTGTGTCTAGTCAATGGTCAATAGTTGTTTTTTTTATAATTTATTAATTAGTTGTTAAGTATACTGTTTGATTTCAAATCATTATCATCATCAGCAGCGTTAAGACGTCTACTGCTGGATGAGGCCTCTCCCATAGAACACAACGGGGGGAATTACAATAATCACCAAGCTTGGCCGGCGGATTTGGTGATCGCAGTATCGGTGATGAGTGCTCAAGTAGATGCTGCTGTCCATCCCCTGGTGTAATCCGTTAGTCGGCTTTTACGACATCCACGGGAGCAAATTCTTAGGCCGGACATACCACGACAACACAATAAAATAAAAAAAATTGCGTGAATTTATTTTAAAAATAAACTTAAGAATGAACTCCTCTATCTCCTCCCGTGGATGTCGTCCAGCAGTGGACCTATACAGGCTGATGATGATGATGATCAAAAAGTCAGCCTGACTTAAATGTTTGTTTTTCACGTAGCTGTCTCCAATATCACTAAATGGATTCGAAAGAGGTTTGCGTTGAGATTATGTAAAGTTTCTTGATGTGGTATTAAGAAAATTAAAAAAAAAAAATATATATTTTTTTTTTAATTTTGGAATGAATACTGTCATTAAGTTTGTTAGCTCTCTATTATTTAAGATGTAGTAGGTACTTAGAACTATGATTTTTTACAATCAATAATGAATCTTTTTTACTTACCTACTTCGGATGGTAAGAATAAATTAACCCTTTGTCCATCGCTTGGGGTCTTTGACAGCCTAGGTATTATAAATATGTACAATTTAAACTACCCCACCGATTCAGTATCTAGGTAGCCTCCGAAGTTGGTGCGTATAATTTCTAACAGCAGTTCAGAATATTTGTTTGACTTAGTTTGATAAAAAAATGATTTTTCTTTGTTTGTGTGGTCCAAATTGTATTTCACCTTGTTTAATTTTTTTATGTGATCACACATATAATTCCAATAACATTAATTTTATTTAAGTAGTTAAAATAAAAAAAAATTGTGACGTTATCTCAATGAGGTAAAATAATAATAATAATTTTTCTATTTTAGATTGTACTTCTCAATAAAAGCTGTAAATAAATATAAGCACTTAAAGAACATTCTTTTATTTTATTGTTAATTATTGTAATTGTGAATAATACACTGACACAAAACCAGGAAAATACACGTAATAAGGTTTTGAAGGCTGTTGATTCTTGAGGTTCTAAGGGACCCCTCGTGACGAACCGCGTTACCAAAATATCAACCGACGGGCCGTAGGTTAAGAATTGAGACAGCTTTTTCTACAAATTAGTGGGCTCTGGGCAAACAAAAATTCAAGATATTCTCTTATAACTAAAAGTATGGTGATTTAGTACCGTGGTATGTCCGGCCTAGGAACAAACCCCTTCGTTTCCTCCCATGGATGTAGTTAAAGCCTAATTATGGGATTACACTAGGGGATGGGCAACAGCATCCACCTGGGTACTCCGCTTGCCAAGCGTGGTGATTATAGCAATTCCCCCTTATATTGGAGGATGCAATGGGTGGGTCCTCGTCCAGAAGTGGACGTAATCAGGCTGATGATAATGATGTTGATGATGAGTCTGAAAACTATTTCCTTTACGAAATTCACGAAAGCGCGGTTTTTTTCGTCCACGTTACTTGAAAGTCAACCTTTTTATGGTGGCCAACAAATTATTGGTATTTTATAAATACCTACTATGTTTAAATCCTTGTAATTTTACTCTTTCGATCGGTATCATAAAAATAGAGTGTTTGTTTTTTTTATTTAGTGGGTTCAAGTCCCGGCTTAGGCAAGTGACTTTTTTAAATCCTTGAGTGCAGTATTGCTGACTTTAAAAATAAAGAAAAGTCTCCGTATGTAAAACTTCCTAACTTCAATATTTAAAGTACTTATCCTCCAATGTAGCATGGCCGTGAGATACGCTACGTTGCGTGTTATACTCTGCTTTTTAAGGTGGCGGTGATGGCCGCACGCTCAATCAACTCGAGAATAGCTCAAAAGTCGGCCTGCATATTGCTGTCCCTGTTTGGCTAACGCAGGCGCGCGTGGGGCACTACCAAACACTTATTTCTATTCTGTGGCCGTTACCATTCATAATTCGAAGGTGGTATTTATTTTTTATGCAAACTAGCATTTGACAAAAATATTTTTTTGGCATATTTGGCATTTGTCACCAACTTTTACATTTATATATCTAGCAATAAAAACTCCTTGGTACCTAGTTCTGCGAACAGTTAGAACTCGCGAGCACAAGCTTTTTTCCAATAATTGTGATCAGGGTGGTTATTCGCTATGACCTATGAGATTTCTTTTCAATAACGTGTGACGTCACCCATACGATTCAGCGATGATTCCACGCAGATATCGTAACGAGCCCGCGTTGTGTTACTTTTGGTCAGAGCGAATGTCAAAAGCCGAAAATCGTATCCGAACACTGACAAATAGTAAAATATCACCAAAATATGGAGATCGGAAACCGGTTTTTAGCAAATTTCAAAAATGAATAGCTCCAAAACTATTGGTTTCCGCATTACGCCATTTTATATTCCGGCTTGTGCTGTGTGAACCTACATGTGATAAAAATATGAACCTCGTAGGTCACAGTCGCTAAAGGAAAGTTGAGCGTTTACTTTGAAATATTTTTCTTTGATTTTTTGTCATAGCTCACAATGCTAAAACTATGGGTTTCCGCAGTACGTCATTTCATATTGAGGCTTGTGCTATGTGAACCTACATGTGATAAAAATGTGAACTTCCTAGCTAGCAGTCGCTAAAGGAAAGTTGAGCGTTTACTTTGAAATATTTTTCTTTGATTTTTTGTCATAGCTCACAATGCTAAAACTATTGGTTTCCGCAGTACGCCATTTCATATTCAGGCTTGTGCTATGTGAACCTACATGTGATAAAAATATGAACCTCGTAGGTCACAGTCGCTAAAGGAAAGTTGAGCATTTACTTTGAAATATTTTTCTTTCATTTTTTTTTTTTTTTTATTATGATATTGTAGTGTAATGTTATTATTGATTAGTATTAGTATTTTATTTGATTGTATTTTAAAATTATGGGCTTATAAGGCTTGAAATAAACGATTTTTTTTTTTTTTTTTTGTCATAGCTCACAATGCTAAAACTATGGGTTTCCGCAGTACGCCATTTCATATTGAGGCTTGTGCTATGTGAACCTACATGTGATAAAAATGTGAACTTCCTAGCTAGCAGTCGCTAAAGGAAAGTTGAGCGTTTACTTTGAAATATTTTTCTTTGATTTTTTGTCATAGCTCACAATGCTAAAACTATTGGTTTCCGCAGTACGCCATTTCGTATTCAGGCTTGTGCTATGTGAACCTACATGTGATAAAAATATGAACCTCGTAGGTCACAGTCGGTAAAGGAAAGTTGAGCATTTACTTTGAAATATTTTTCTTTGATTTTTTGTCATAGCTCACAATGCTAAAACTATTGATTTCCGCAGTACGCCATTTCATATTCAGGCTTGTGCTATGTGAACCTACATGTGATAAAAATATGAACCTCGTAGGTCACAGTCGCTAAAGGAAAGTTGAGCATTTACTTTGAAATATTTTTCGTTGATTTTTGTCATAGCTCACAATGCTAAAACTATTGGTTTCCGCAGTACGCCATTTCATATTAGGCTTGTGTTATGTGAAACTTCATGTGATAAAAATATGAACCTCCGAGCTCACAGTCGCTATTGGAAAGTTGAGCCGCTACTATTTCACGCAAAAACTAGGTACTGAATGGTAAACAAAGCACAAGTCGTAAGTATGTTAGTTACCTAGGTTACTTCATTCCAAATCACAAGGCAAATCTAAATAAAATGACAAAAATATTGCAATGTCATATATAACAAACAAATAGGTGAACAAACACAAGAGCAAGCCAAGCACGGGGTTACACAGTGTACTAGTGTGAGTGCCTGTCGAGTTGTCAAACATCACACAACCGTAGTTCCCCGACCGGCCCTCGGTTCTGACGCGATAGCAATATGGGCGTTCAGAATTTGTTAGAAATTTGTTCAAGTTCCGTAATACCAAAAATGATGAATAAAAACTTGTTGTTTTTTTCATATCGTGTTGTTATTCTGTTACTTGACAATATAAGCTATATTCCTACACATAAAATACGTAACATATCGTTGTTTTTAATACGAAACAAATAAGATGAAAACATGTCGTTTAGGTCGTACAAATATACAAAATGCAATTCGCTTACATTTAATTTTAGGCAAATATTTTGATTAAAAAAACTATCTGGGAACATAGATAAATACTATCCGAATCCGAATAATAGAATAATATGGTGTAAATATGCTCGAATTACAAATGACGTCGATATTACGTTTGTATGGGCAGTTCATCATTCGCTGGGTTCTTAATCTCAGACATTTTCAGTAAACAAAAGTGATACCAGAGCAAAATATACGCTCTGGAAATAGGTTACTAAATTTGCCCAAAAAAATAGGTAGAATTTTTTGCTAGCAAAAACCCAATAGAATATAAAATTAGAATAATTTCGACGTATATAATATATTATTGTGTAAATTGAGTTTTTGACAAAGTTATATGAAAAATAAATATTTTTCAGTAGTACATATTTTAAAATACTGGTAGCACATATATATACACATATGATACACATATATGACACACACACACAGGAGTGCTTACCCGTTCGACCCAAGATTTTTCTACCCAATAGGTATTTTGCCCTTATGATCGAATTACCTTAAACGCGAGATGCCAATGAAGGCATTACACCTAAACATGAGATTTGCCAAAAAAGCTGTTTACCCTAAACGTAAGATGCCAAATGAAGCAGTATGCCTAAAATGTGAAATTGACAGAGAAGCAGTTAGTCTAAATTTAAATTACCTGTAAAGCAGTTTGCCTTAAATACAAGATGACCTAGAAGCGGTAAGTCAAATAAGTCAGTTGACTGTTAGCAAAGCCTTAAATATCAAGAGAATTGGCAGCCATAAAGTCGATTTCATAGTAAAATATTGTCTCATAATATTTGCTAATCTCTATTTAAAATTACTGTTATTGTGGTTATTTTTTTTTATGAAGTAGGTATTTGAAGGATATTATACGAATTATACTGGAATGAGACAGTCATCAGTTAAATGAGTCAATAGAAGGTAGCCTGCATAATTATTACTTAAAGGCTGATAGGTAAAATAAAAACCATAAAAAACGAACCACTATGTAAATAGACAATTACCTGTATAGGCTTTTAACCACCTAGACATTCACCTTTGTAGGCATTTAACCACTTAGGCATTTTGTTTTGTAGGCATCCACTTTGGACAAACTGCTTCTTTGTCAATTTCACATTTTAGGCATACTGCTTCATTTGGCATCTTACGTTTAGGGTAAACAGCTTTTTTGGCAAATCTCATGTTTAGGTATAATGCCCTCATAGGCATTTCGCGTTTAAGGTAATTCGATCATAAGGGGTATTTTGCTCCGTTCAACCCAAAACATTAGATTCAAGTTACCCGTTCTACCCACACCTACTTATTCCTAATTTCTATTGTTTGAATTCAAATAAATGACATAGTGAAACACTAAAGAAGAAGGGTCATTAGACAAAAATGCAGAAATTCATTATAAATATTTTTATTATTAAAATCAGTCTTGTTCAGATAATAGTCAGTTAAATATTTGTCTACTAGTCTAAACAATAAAAATAATCAACCAATAAAGAAACAAACATAATCAAATAATTATATTATAAAAAATAGCATATCACTGTTCAGATTCAGGTTTGGTAGGTAAATATAAAGTTACTTTTCTAAGTTATCTAGGTACATAAAACGTGAACAGTTTCTTTTATAACACTTGTTTGGTGTAGATTTAAATGTACACAACCAAAGCACCTGGGTGCTTTTACACATCGCCATACTGTATCTCCGCCACTGTTTGCTCTTTTTTTATAAAATTTATATCCATTGTGCACCAAAATTTGTCCACCACGGTTTGACTGAATAAAATTCAAATTGTCCTCACTATTAAAACTTGAAGTCACTTCGTTTTCCGCCATATTTAATGTAAACCATTCGGTTAGTAGGTCTAGGAACTACTGACAGGAGTGACCTGTCAGTAGTTCCTAGATAGGAAGAGTAGAAACCGAATGATGAAAAGAAAAGGATAGCATATACTTACCTCAATAGATAAGAAAAACAATGGTAATCCTTACCGTTGTTGATTGGATTATCTATTGTACATACAATAAGTTCTCCTTCTTAAATTTTTCTAGGAATTGCACGTGCACTCGTTTGATGAGATCATAAACTATTATTACCTCCATATTGTAGTTACAAAATTTGAAGTTACTGTGAGTAATAATACCATCAAGTTCGATTTTTTATAAATATTACGGTGTCTGTACTATTTAGAATACGCTGTGACTCAGATTTTTGCTTTGGATAGAACGGAGCATATGTTTTAGTTGAACGGGTAAAAATAATATTGGGTAGAAAAATCTTGGGTCGAACGGGTAAGCACTCACACACAGTGGCATATCTTGACATTTCTTTGTTAACAAAAAATATCTAAGATAAAAAAATCAGAGTAAGTATACAAATTTTGCTTTATTACTTTTAGATAGATAACACAGACGCATACGGCACTATTGCAAATAGCTATCTTTGTTTTCACTTTTAAACAATGTATATGTAATATCTATATATATATATATATTATTTAAAAGTTCAAGCCTATGAAAGAGACAGGCATACGGACAGATTTGCCAAATACAGCTTTTCTTGCCGGAGACGGCATTGCCAAAAACAACATTTTGTGGATCTATTACAGAACCAATAAAACAAATAACTACTTAGAATAAGTTAAAAAAGTACTTACGAGTTAGAATACCAACGATGTCAGTGTACAAATATAATTAAAAAATGGTGCTTAATCTAATTTATTAGTTTCTTATCAACAAACCTTTCAATTCAAATTAGGTTTTTTCATTCTGAAGACACTATTCTTTTCAAGTACTCGAAAACTTGCTGCGTATAATCATTAATAACCTATTTCTTGCATCAAACGTTTTCTGAAAAAAAAAAGAATTCTTTCACTTTAAAAAAGCCTTTGTACATGTTGGTTGTACTATTCTTTATTCTGTGATGTTACCTAACTCTTACTTGTGTTCAAAATAGCAAAATGTCTTTGTTTAACACGAACATTTTTCAAAATGCTATTTCAAATCAAGCTACTGTTACGTTATCTGGATTCGATAATGAATTTAAAAAGATAATTCTACCATTCAAAGTGATGCAAATTATAACACTCAGCTTTTGGTTCAATGTTTGTAAAAACGAAATCGCTCCAAACAGTCTTTTCTTAAATTGTATATCAGTTGCTTATACTTTGTCCGTGATTATTAGAAATTTCTACGTTTATATCACCGAAAGTTACAACAGAACTTCTCATTGGTACTCCACAACCTTTGACTTTAGTCAACTGTTCAATTTGGTTTACTACACTTTCGGCGCCATGGTCAACACAATCATGAATATTCAAAGGAGCAATAGTCATGTTATGTTGATAAACAGTATCCATAAAGTCTTCAAAGCCTGTAAAGTTGGCAGTTACAGAAACATCACTTTTACTTTCTGGAGTCTTTTTAGCATTGTTGTGATATTCTTTATACTTCATTTCACACTTGTATGTAACATTTCATCAAAATTTTCTTTATGGCATATGTTTTACTTTTTGTTTTTATTAAATAATGATATGCTTATGATTTATGCTATATGTTTAATTAAAATGATCAGATATAACATAGATTCGTGGCTGAGTGAATTTAAAAAAAATGCAGTTAGATATCATAACACAGAGGATAATGATGATAATGAAGTTAAACTAAAAATTTTTTTGGAATTACATATAGCCACGATAGAATCGTATAATTTATATAAGACGATAGTCTGTGAAATGGTACGAACTGCACCAGCTGTTAAGTTTGTTATTACTTACCAGAACGTAATATTTATTAATAATTTATATTTTTTCAGATATTCTTTCATACTTTAGAGCTAACGGGGCACAGTCTCCTGATCACACAATCGTTTATTGACATTGTCATAGTATTTTATGATGCAGGGCATATGGTACTTAACGTTGACGATCGATAAAAATTACGAAAGAGTGCTGATAGTTAACTAAATTTTGTTTCTCGTTTCAGTATTCATCAATAACGGTTTTAATTTCAACAGTGGTACTAATATGGATAGTAAAAAACATGCTACTGCAGATAATTTTAGGAGTTGAGACTGAAAAGTTTTATTTGTCCACTGAGAAAGTTCGAGATGCCTGTATCCGTCTGATGATATCCAAAAAATCTAGTAAGTTTTAAAATGCTAATTTCATAACCCGTTTTTCAAACATAGCCCAGTCTAGGATATTGTGGGCTTTCAGTAAAAACTTACTCCCTTATTCACAAACATTTTTTAAGCCCATTTTAGTTAAAATAGCTTTTGTCTTGTTTTGACGTATGACATTTTACGTCAGAGAGAACAAAACTATTTTAACTAAAATAGGTTTTAATACCGTTCAAACTATTTCACTATTTGATAGTAAATTTTAATGATAAATTAACAGATAATCAAGGGATTAGAAATGATTATGAATAAAGCCCTTAATATTTAATACCATTTTATTTTTACTTTTTTTCTTTAAATTATATTCTCTGAGTAGTCACCTCCTTCCTTCCTCGTGGGAGGTGGATCGTCTCGCAAATTGCGCAAATTTGAAATTTATTCGTGTTTTTAGCTCATTACACCTTATCAACACTTTTTGACAACGACGTCTCTTTTCGAAAAATCGGAAATAGTTTCGGCCCTCAGCTTATTATAGTGACCTTATACACATTTATTTAATGTTTGTCTCAATTTGATATTTTTCAGCTCAGCGTTTGATTTGCAAGAACATCTACCGGATACACAATATATGTGTCAATAAGATGTCTGTCTGTGGTTTCTTCGTTATTGATGTCACTCTTCCCTTGAAGCTAATAAGCATTGTCACTTCATATGGCATCGTCCAGCTACAGTTTGCCCTGCTTAAATAATATCAAACTGTGTGTGAAATTTGACACTATTTCTTGAGGTGTTGGTTGACTACTTTACTTTTTATTTGGCACCAAATCAAAACAGGCTTTTTAAATGAAAATTAAATTAAATTTATGTTTACCAGAACTTTTTAATGTACAAAATGTAAATGTGAGCAAAAAATTATGGCTCAAATTGCTAGCATTTGAAGATGCCGACAGAGCTTACATATTTGAGCCTTTCGGGGTTGAAATTTTGCGTTTTCGAAATACCTTCTAGGGCGTCTGGTCGAAGCGACGTGCGACCCGAGAGCTGGCTCATATCTGGTCAATGCATTTTTATTGCCATTCAGTATGGCAATGCAGCCAGCGTCTTTGGGACGCTTCCCAAATACAACTAACAAAAATTAAGTAATATTGTTTTTCCGGAGCAGTTTCTTGTTTGTGGATGCATGGAAGATGATGCTGTTGGAGTGCCTGGGGTTCTGTGAGAAGAATGTGTGAAAGTTATGGCTTGACATTATTTTTATATCATTATTTTGATTATTATTACTATAATTATTTTATTCTTTTGACTATGTTAATGTTTAATTATGTGTGAAAATTATTAAATCAATTGTTAATATTACTTGATTGTGTGTTGTACCCATTTACAACTAGTCTAATTTTATTGGTAGCTGTATGCCGTTCAAATTAAAGTAAAAATAAATAAAATAAATCTTGCGTTTTTAAGCCATTACAAATAGATTGATTGATTAATATACATGCTGAGTTTTTTTCAGGGCCACGTAGGTGAAGTTGGTATTCGTGAGAGTAATTGAAATGTGGTATTAGGAGTTACGGGCTCGATTATGTAAATAATGTTTTCTTCAAAAAAGTTGAAATTGATTTCTAGTTTTTCAGAAAAACTATGTTTTTGTCATTTTTAATTGCATTTTAGGATTTCTTGCTTGTTAAATAAATAAAAAACCTAAATAGTTGGAACACCTTAAAAATCGAAATTTTATAAATTCAACTATAAGAAAAAGCAAAGGCAGAGAAAAGGTACCTTTGATCAACGCGCAATCGAAGCTGAAATCCTCTTAAATGTTTCTGACCATATTTTTTTTTATCGGAATTTCTTTACCTTTTTTCTTCAAAAAAGGTTGGTATCGCTGAATATAAAGATGTGACTTTGGTCTATATTGTGGTTCGAAACCTCAGAATAAAGACGCTGAGTTTGAAACAGATATCTAAATTAAAAAAAAAACAATTTTAATTGTACAACCTGATGGCTTACCATGAGCTCTTATGGCGATTCAGTTCAAAAACTATTCAGTACAAAATATCGGCTCATGTCATGGCCGATAATAGTCATAGTCATAGTAGTAGTAATATATAAGGCCTCTGGATTTCCATTTCAATCAAAGCCACAATGTACGAACCCGCCTAATTGATTTGTTTGGTGGAGCATTGGCACTTATCCCCGGTCCCGTTATGTGGTTAAATAGATGACTTGACTTAAACCCATTGGATTTTTTACTATGGGATATGAACTGGTGCTCTTCAAATCGGTGCTTCTAGTGGAAGGCTTCATTTCACTCACAAAGATCACTACACAAGAAGAAATACAACAATGTCGACAATTTAAAAACAGCCGTAAGTGAAGTGTTGTATTAACATACCGAATTTATATAATATAAGAAATCAATATTCATAATTTTAGTTTTTTCACGTAAAATACAATGTTTTGCTGGCTGAAATTGTAACTGGAATGTTAGTTTTATCATTAAAAAAGAAAAAAAAAAGGAAAATAAGAGGTAAGTGAACATTTTTAAGCTATATTAAATAAAAAGACGACTGATTCGTCGATGTCAGCAGATCAGCATATATATATATATATATATATATATATATATATACATAATATACACAAATGTAGCAGTGTATTTGATAGATAGATAACACATACGCTTAGACAGCTCGATTTCAAATTGCTATCATATTGTATTTATAAGTTAAAGCCTATGATAGAAACAGGCATACGGACTGACAGCATTGCCACAAAAAAATTGCCAACATTTGGTCAATATTTTGGGTACGGAACTCATGAAACCAATAACTACTAAGAATAAGTTAAAAAAGTACTTTGACGAGTTAGAACATCAACAATGTCAGTGTACAAATATAATTATAATGGTGCCTAATCTAATTGAACGAGCGAAGCGAGTTCTCTGAGTCATTGAACGAGCGAAGCGAGTTCTCTGAGTCAAGTTGGAAGAATCGGCATTTGTATGTATGTGTGTATGTATGTATGTATGTTTGTCCGATGAAAACTTCCAAACCGTTAATCCGATCTTCATTAAATTTGGTATGGGGGTAGATAGTATTGGTACAATTTGTAGGTAAGGTTATGAGCTATATCGGTCAGGGGGTTGCTGAGATATTGGGGTCCAAGAGGGGGTAAAAAAAATAAAAGTAAGACAGTCAGATCAAGTGGGGTGTCTAATGAAAGCGATTTGGTTGGACATTTCAAAACTGTTTTTAATAAGTATTTAGCCTTAGCAGTTTTTGAGATATTAGGGAAAATAAAAAACGTAAAAATCAAAAATTCTAGGGTACTTCCAGCAATCCCACAATGCTGAAATTTGGTATGCTTGTGGCTTTTGTGTCACAACTACAGGGAAAAGTCTGAAACTGAAGAATTTAGAAACTTGTACTCCATAAAACGGAAACCAATATAACATCCATTGTTGACCTCTCATTTCTAGGAATTTGAATGACGCTGGAGTTCTATGGTTTTGACAAAAGGACGTTATCAATTAATTCGTCAGGTACTTGATATAGTATGTAGTATTACGCCCCGTTGCTTAGCCCTATTCAAAGGTTATTTCGATGATGTGTAGGAAATTAGAGTTGTTACTGGTAGATCCTGTACTGTACTGGTAGACCTCGAGGTGAAAATTTTCAAAAATAATAATATAAAATATGGAAATTACTTAGTTAAGTAGTCGGGCTGATAAAGGTGTTATCGCGAGGTCTCAGTTCGGGGCGAACCACTAGTTTATTAGTTTCTTAATAACCTTTCAATTCAAATTAGATTTTTTCATTATGAAGACACTATTCATTTCAAGTACTCGAACTCTTGCTGCGTATTAATCATTAATAAACAATTTCTTGCACCAAAAGTTTTCGGAAAAAAAATAACTATTTTTCGTTAAGATAGCCTTTGTGCATATTGGTTGTACTATTAATTGGTCTGTGATGTTGGCTAATTCTTACTTGTGTTCAAAATAGCAAAATGTCTTTGTTTAACAAGAACATTTTTCAAAATGCTATTTCAAATCAAGCTACTTTTACATTGTCTGGATTCAATAATGAATTTAAAAAAATAATTCTACCATTCAAAGTGATGCAAATTATAACACTCGGCTTTTGGTTCAATGTTTGTAAAAACGAAATCACTCCCAACAGTCGTTTATTAAATTGTGTATCAATTGCTTATACTTTGTCAGTGATTATTAGAAATGTCTACGTTTATATCATCGAAAGTAACAACAGTACTTCTCATTGGTACTCCACGACCTATGACTTTAGTCTAATGTTCAATTTGGTTTACTACACTTTCGGCGCCGTGCTCAATACAATCATGAACATTCAAAGAAGCAATAGTCATGTTATGTTGATAAACAGTATCCATAAAGTCTTCAAAGCCTGTAAAGTTGGCAGTTACAGACACATCACTATTACTTTCTGGAGTCTTTTTAGCATTGTTGTGATATTCTTTATTTTTCAATTCATACTCTTACGCAACATTTCATCAAACATTTTTATATGGCATATGGTATACTTTTTGTTTATATTAAATAATGATATGGTTTTAGTTTATTCTATATGTTTAGTTAAAATGATAAGATATAACATAGATACGTGGTTGAGTGAATTTCAAAAAATTGCAGTTAGATATCATAACACAGACGATGATTATGATGATCACTCAAATGAAGTTGAATTAAAACAAATTTTGTATTTATATATAGCCACTATAGAATCGTATAATTTATATAAGACGATAGTCTGTGAAATGGTATGAACTGCACCAATAAACCTTGTAACAACTCACTAGAACGTCATAGTAATTAATAATTTATATTTTTGTAGATTTTCTTTCATACTTTAGAGTTAACTGGGCACAGTCTCCTGCACACACAAACGTTTATTGACATTGCAAAAGTATTTTATGCAGCAGGGCATATGGTAATTAACGTTGACGATCGATAAAAAATTACAAAATCGTGCAGATAGTTGTTTAACAATATTTTGTTTCTCGTTTCAGGATTCACCAATAACGGTTTTAATTTCAACACTGGTAATAACATGGATAATCAAAAACCTGCTACTGCAGATAATTTTAGGACTTGAAACTGAAAAGTTTTATTTGTCCACTGAGAAAGTTCGAGACGCCTGTATCCGCCTGATGATCTCCGAAAAATCTAGTAAGTTTTAAAATGCTAATCGTCTCTCAAACATAGTCCAGTGTTAGATATTGTGGGCTTTTATGAAAGTCTTAATATTGAATACCATTTTATTTTTACTTTTACTCGATACTATGCACTAGCCTTCTTTTTAAATTATAGCTTTCCTTAAATTAGAGTCTCCGCAATAGACCCTATCGAAGTTACTAATATTCATGCCACCACTCGAACGAATTATTCCATAACCATACCATGCTTTCGAGAGGTTAAGGAACAGAACGACATGACGCTGTTCATTTATAAGTTTCATGATTACTTCGATGGACTGATTGGCCTTGATTTATTAGAGAAATGGGAATCAAATATTGACTTAAAAAATAAATTGCTAATAACAAGACAATCGACTAACCCACTACTGATGTACGACTCACGTAACTGCAACTTGTATGAAGATATACTACCGGCCAATTCCTCTAAATTAGTTAAAGTCCCAATAAACTTTCATGACGGTGAAGTATTCATCCCAGAGCAATTTCTATCTAATTGTACTATAGGAGACTGCGTTACAACGGTTACAAGTAATCGTGGTATCATAGAAGTTGCGAACCCCACACGTCATGACTTAGTTTTTTCAATGGACCGCCCCTTAAGTGCGGAGTTGTTCAACGCTCAGTGCATGCGCACCGAGCCTATGTCGAGTCGCACGAAGGAAGTTCTATCGCGTTTGCGCATGGATCACCTCAATCCGGAAGAGCGAGCTAATTTGGAAATTCTTTGTGCTCGGTACTCTGATGTATTTTACATAGAGGGTGAGCCTTTAACTTTCACCAACCAGATTAAACACAGCATTCGAACGAAAGATGAAATCCCGGCGTATACTAAAAGCTATAGATACCCGTTCATTCATAGACAGGAGGTACAAGATCAAATCTCAAAAATGTTAGATCAAGGGATAATCCGCCCTTCTCAATCTGCATGGAACTCTCCAATATGGATCGTCCCAAAGAAAGTAGATGCATCCGGAAAGACCAAGTGGCGTTTAGTTGTAGATTTCAGGAAGTTGAATGATAAGACCATAGATGACAAGTACCCCATTCCCAACATAGCTGACGTACTTGACAAATTAGGCAACTGTCATTACTTTACTACGCTAGACCTTGCCAGTGGATTTTATCAGGTTGAGATGAACCCTGAAGACATTCCCAAAACAGCGTTCAACGTGGAACATGGACAGTTTGAATTTTTACGTATGGCCATGGGGCTTAAAAATTCACCGTCTACGTTCCAACGCGTGATGGATAACGTACTCAGAGACCTCCAAAACGTAATATGCCTGGTATATCTCGATGACATAATCATTTTCAGCGTTTCATTACAAGAGCATATGGTCAATCTAGAGAAAGTATTCGAGCGACTTCGAGCATCAAATTTTAAGATCCAAATGGATAAGTCTGAATTTCTTAAATTAGAAACAGCGTATCTTGGACATATCATTAGTAAAGACGGCATTAAACCAAATCCAGATAAAATTAAAGCCATCGAAAAATTCCCAATCCCAAAGACCGCCACCGAAATCAAGCGATTTCTTGGGTTGGTAGGTTATTACCGGAAGTTTATACCGGATTTTGCTCGAATTACGAAACCAATGTCTCAATGTCTCAAGAAAGGATCTAGAATAACACCCGATGACGTCAACTACTCGAACTGTTTTGAAAAATGTAAAACCCTACTGACTAACGACCCTATTCTACAGTACCCAGACTTTAATAAAGACTTTGTATTAACAACCGATGCCTCCAACTTTGCCATTGGTGCTATACTATCACAAGGACCCGTAGGGAGTGACAGACCCATAGCTTACGCGTCACGGACTTTAAACTCTAGTGAGATCAACTATAGTACTATCGAGAAGGAACTCTTAGCTATAGTATGGGGAACCAAATATTTTCGTCCCTATTTATTCGGTAGGAAGTTCAAAGTCCTCACAGATCATAAACCCCTCCAATGGGTCATGAATATCAAGGAGCCTAGCTCAAGGTTAACGCGATGGAGATTAAAATTAAGCGAGTATAATTTCGAGCCCATCTATAAACAGGGAAAATATAATACTAATGCAGATGCCCTGTCTCGCATAGAAATAAATAATGAAGATGCTAGTTCTACCGCGGTTAACCCTTCTGGATCCGAGAGGCAACCCTCAGTTGCTGGTTCCACCACTCTCACGGCTCACACTTCTGCCGAAAATCCAATTTTGGAGATCCCTATTTCAGATGACCCCTTGAACAGGTTTAATCGACAGATAAGCTTTGTAGTGGTTGGAGACATTAAAAAACGACCGACTGTGACAAAACCCTTTGAAACTCATACTAGAACGACTATACAACTATCGGAATCGAACCTGGAAGACGACGTTATAAACGCAATTAAGGAATATGTGAACCCCAAAGTGAAGACTGGACTCCTCATTAATCCACCCCTAGCTATGTATAAAATTATTCCCATAATTCAGGAAAAATTTAAAAGTTCAGCAATGAACATAGTCCTTACTAAAATTGAGTTAGAAAATGTCAAAGAATATTTAAGGCAGCAGGAGATCATAAAAAATTATCACGAGGGTAAAACAAATCACCGTGGTATCACTGAATGTTTCCTAGCCTTATCACACAGGTATTATTGGCCCAAGATGAAAGAATCTGTCACAAAATACATCAATGAATGTAACATTTGCGGTCAAGCAAAATACGACCGAAATCCCATAAGACAAAGGTTCTCTATTGTTCCACCGCCCACTAAACCTTTCGAAATTCTTCATCTCGATCTTTTTACAGCCCAGAATGAGAAATTCCTCACGTTAGTTGATTCTTTCTCTAAATATGCTCAAGCATATCTCTTGAGAGATGGCACAGCTTTAAGCGTGATTCAAGCTCTTCTTACGTTTTGCACGCATCACGGCGTCCCACTGACTATAGTGACGGATCAAGGACCTGAGTTCACAAATGCACTATTCTCAGAATTTACTCGTCTTCATAAGATACAGCATCATAAGATCCTTGCACATACACCTAATGACAACGGCATAGTAGAACGCTTTCATTCAACTATCCTTGAACATCTTAGGATCTTAAAACTTGAGAGAAAAAATGAACCTGCAATAAACCTCATGCCTTATGCAGTTTTAGCATACAATAGCTCCATACACAGCTTCACGAAATGCCGACCCATTGACCTTATTACAGGACATTTTGATCCACGTGACCCGTTAGACATAGACATGACTGGTCATTTACCACAGCAGTATTCACAGGACCATAAAAAACGAATGACTCAAGTATATGACGTAATTAATGAGACTTCTTTACATAATCGAACTGAGCTGACTGAAAGTAGGAACAAAGACCGTGAACCGCAGAAAGAATACACTCCCGACCAACAAGTGTTCGTACGGAACCCTATGGCGAATCGACAGAAACTCGCACCACGTTACACGCAGGATATAGTCCTAGCTGACCTCCCTATTCACATCTACACGAAAAAGAAACGTGGCCCTGTCGCCAAATCCCGCCTTAAGCGAAGTCCTAAGAACCCTGTTTTGTTACAGGATATTTCTAGCGCTCCTGCTCCAACTGACTAAAGGACAAGACGTAATGATTGACTCGCTACGAGACGGCCCAGGTTTACTCCCATTCAAACTAGGCCCAACTAAGGTCGTATCCCACTACCATTCTTTCCTAAACTATATTAATCTCGATGTAATTTTTTCGCAAATTAAATTGGTAAAATTACAATTATTTGAACTAAGACCTCAATTAAATAATACAACTTCATCTCTTTATAAGCCCCATATTGAATATCTCGACGCTAAATTAAAGCGAATCTCCGATCAATTACAGACTTTTGAACCCAACCGTAAGAAAAGAGGCATTATTGACGGGCTTGGTACAGTAATAAAGAGTATTTCTGGTAATTTAGATTATACGGACGCAATTAAATATAATAACGCCATCAGAGTTCTCAAAAACAATGAACATAAATTAGAATCAGAAATAAAAGATCATATTAGTTTAAATAAAGAATGGGTGTTGGAAAATTCCAAAGTATTAAATAATATAACTATAAATCAAGATAAAATTACAAAAATTTTAAATCTTATTATGAATAGCGATACTTCTAGGGAAACTGATTTAATTAAATATGCCCATATGGCTCAACATCTCATAATTTTGGGCGATAATATCGATAAACTGTCTGAAGAAATCTTTAGGTTAGAAAATACACTAGCTTTTATTAGGATTTCAGGTACTCCACATTCGACATTAAATATAGCAGATTTGAAAATGTTTTTAGATAAGCTTAGGATTTTATATGCAAAGGACGAAATCCTTGACGTAGAAATTAGGTATTTTTACGACATAATTAAGTTAGGATATTTTTATATCGATAGCCAGATAGTTATAGTTTTTAAGGTACCGATTGCCTATCCAATAACTTACGACCTTTTTAAATTATCCATTGTCCCTAACAAAAATCATCAAATCCTTATACCTACCCTACCTTTCATAGCAATCTCTGGAAAAGACTCTATGTACATGGAGACAGAATGTCCGAAGGTAAAACAATGGTATCTCTGCGAAAGGAAGTCCAACTACCAAGTCCACGAAGATCCTGACTGCATTCATCAGCTCATCATCAAGCAAGAACTAAATCCATCTTGTAAGCTGACTTCTATAATTCTGACTAGAGAAGCAATGGAACAACTCGACGATAAACACTATACTGTGAGTTTTCCTAACCAGACAAAGGTCAAGATATCCTGCGGACAGGAACAGTATAGAATCCTTCAAGGAAGCTACTTGGCCGCCATTCCGTTCAACTGTTATCTCAAGACACCTGAATTCACAATCTCCAATTCAAATGACCGCATCAAAGGACATCCATTAAAGATCATGGATATACCTGCACATGAAGAACGGCTACTTAGTAAAAATTCATCTGTAATTCTGAATTCAATCGATCTCAGACATCTTCATGATGTCAACGAGAAAATATCTCTACAAACTCCAACAAGGTTAGAAGAAATCGCGGATGATAGTCTATATCACACAACGATTCCAGTTTACATCATTCTTCTAAGTGCAGCCGCACTTGCCATTGGTCTCACATATCGTCACTTTCAAGCTAAACGCATCCAAGAAAACCCAATAGAAGTAGCGATTGCCCCTACACCTACAGGGATTTACTCCGAGATAACAGATAAGGAAAAACGTCACCCCTATGAGATCCATGTTGACCACAGCAACATTTCAGCGACTCTATCAAAAAACGTTTCGAAATAGTCGCTGAAGTATGGGGGGAGGTGTTACACATTGGTGCTACCTAGTAACTGCTGAGTTGCAATTACCTACTTAGAGCGCCTTATGGAAACAGCCTAAACACGAGGCGCCAATGCCGACGCAGCACAACGTGACTTGCCGAGCGCCCCGCCTCATGACCGGAAGCCTACATACCCCGGATCCACCAGACACTCTTGGTTCTAACATCGACCACTAGACATGTCATAATTTAGTTATAATTTTGTAAACCTTTATACATTAAATTCTTTAAAAGTAAATTGCATTTTTTTGCATCTCTCGGGAGCGCTCGTCATAATTTGCTTAATACAATCATGAACATTCAAAGAAGCAATAGTCATATTATGTTGATAAACAATATTCATCAAGTATTTAAATCCTGTAAAGTTGGCAGTTACAGACACATCACTATTACTTTCTGGACTCTTTTTACCATTGTTGTGATATTATTTATTTTTCAATTCATACTCTTACGCAACATTTCATCAAAATTTTCTTTATGGTTAATGTTATACTTTTTATTTTTATTAAATAATGATATGGTTTTAATTTATTCTGTATGCTTAGTTAAAATGATAAGATATAACATAGACTCGTGGTTAAGTGAATTTCAAAAAATTGCAGTTAGATATCATAACACAGACGATGATGATGATGATTATAACTCGAATAAAGTTGAATTAATTTTTTTTTTGGAATTTTATATAGCCACGATAGAATCGTATAATTTATATAAGACGATAGTCTGTGAAATGGTATGAACTGCACCTGTAACCTTGTAATTACTTACTAGAACATAATATAATATCTTTAATTTATATGTTTTTCAGATACTCTTTCATACTTTAGAGTTAACTGTGCATATTCTTCTGCACACGCAAACGTTTATTGACGTTTTAGTAGTATTTTATACTGCAGGGCATATGTTAATTAACGTTGATGATTGATAAAAAAATAACGAAAGAGTGCTGATAGTTAACAAAATTTTGTTTCTCGTTTCAGGATTCACCAATAACGGTTTTAATTTCAACACTGGTAATAACATGGATAATCAAAAACCTGCTACTGCAGATAATTTTAGGACTTGAAACTGAAAAGTTTTATTTGTCCACTGAGAAAGTTCGAGATGCCTATATCCGTCTGATGATTTCCAAAAAATCTAGTATTTTTAAAAAGCTCTCAAACTTAAAATAGTCTCTCAAACATAGTCCAGTCGAAGATATTGTGGGCTTTCAGGAAAGTCTTAATATTGAATACCATTTTATTTTTACTTCTACTCGACACTACGCACTCGCCTTTTTTTTAATTATAGCCTTCCTTAAATTATAGTCTCCGCAATTTAGAATTTGATAAAATTTGGTCAATGTTTCAATCAAATAATGTTCCAGTAAAGATTTACCAAAATGTTGGTGGACAACCTCCACCCATTTGAAAAGAAACGCAAGACACTTATATGTTAATTCACTCGCTCTTTAAGTAAGCTACATCGTTTAAAATACCACCAAAATTATGCATATATGAAATAAAATAAAAATGAATGACGTCTCTTTTCGAAAAAGCGGAAATAGTTTCGGCCCTCATCTTATTCGTGACCTTACTTATACACTTTTATTTAACGTGTGTTTCAATTTGATAATTTTCAGCTCAGCGTCTCATTTGCAAGAACATCTACCGGATACACAATATATGTGTCAATAAGATGTCTGTCTGTGGTTTCTTCGTTATTGACGTCACTCTTCCCTTGAAGCTAAGAAGCATTGTCACTTCATATGGCATCGTCCAGCTACAGTTTGCCCTGCTTAAATAATATCAAACTGTGTGTAAAATTTGTAATTATTTAATTAGGAAATATGATGAAATTTAATTTAGTCATATTTTCCAGGTTTTAGAACAAAAGCTTTGAGTTCATATACATAAAAATGATAAACACAGCTATTCTACACATTACTGTACTGAACCAAAAGACCGTGTTTTATTAGAATTTTACGTAACATTACATATTTGTCAGTACCAAATATGTGGAATACAACGAAAGAAAGGAAGAAAGGAAGAAAACGTTTATTTGGCACACAATGCTGATCCTATACAACAAACGTAAGTTTTATAAAATTAAAACAAACTAAAAACTAAAACTAGAAGTTTAAATAAGTCGGCTCATGTGTTTTGGCACACTTGGCGTTCAGCCCAGCGTAAATGTTGGATGTGTTAACAGCCAACGCTGATTTTCAGCTGAAATCAAAAAATGTAAGGGATGAATAGATGATGTAGAATGTAGATTTTAGTATGAGTTAGAAAATTACAAAGGACGTGTAGCTGATAATCGTTTCATACCATGAATGTATTATTTATTACGTGACGATGGTAAGCGGCCTGATGGCATGACTCTTGGTATGTAGGAGAAGGGTAGGCCTTTGGTGTGGAATGCTACGTGCGTTGATACCCTAGCGTCATCTCATCTGTCCGAGACATCAGTTAGGACCGGTGCAGCGGCCGATTTGGCTGAGTATCTCAAAAGGCGCAAATAATGACTTGACAGAGCCCACATATTTGAGCCTTTCGGGGTTAAGTTTCTGATCCGTGGGGTTTTCAAAATTTTCTAGGGCGTCTGGTCAAAGCGACGTGTGACCCGAGAGAATGTGGCTCAACGCATTTTTATTGCCATTCAGAATGGCAATGCAACCAGCGTCTTTGAAACTTTCCGTTTGGTAGATTTTGATCAGTTGAGCTATCTTTCGATCGCTTGCAACGGTATTTAGAACTGCTTTATTTGTATTTTAAATTGTGTATGTTATGCTTGTATTAGTTGTATTTTTTTGCATTAACTATGTTGTATCTACCTACTGACTTCCATTTAATTTTAATAATCGACATATATACTGACTCCTTATTTCTATGTACTATAAATTGTAATTTGTCAATTTGACGTTTCTAAATGTGCATTGTGTGTAATAACGAAGTAAATAAAAAAAACCATTGCGCTAATGGTGTAGATAGTGACCACTTCAGATCCTAAGGTCGTTAATTCCCGATTATTACTACTCTAAGATATTAGATATTTACTATTCTATTGGGATACTTTAATAGAGTAGTTAAGTTACCTTAAAGGGTCTGGCCTGGTTATGTATTACCTTGTTATTCATTATTCAAAATAAGTTACCAATTTACTTTGAAATTGGAACATCAATAATGTTAAGTATTTGTAGAAATTAATGATATTGATTATCTTATTTATTAGTTTCAAATACAGACCCTCGCTTTGTTCTCTCTACCGACATAGACAAGACTTTTTCTGATGTAGGTACTACACTTCCCATCAAAAAAATCAAAACACTTTTCATGTTTATGTGTTTAATGGATTATTAGAAAAGTATTGTTATAAACGGTAAAAAAAATTGTCATATATAACAGTAGGTAGTACAAGGGTACGAACTGCTAGCAAATACAATGTGTAACATAATACACCTATAAGCCCGAAGGGTGGGTAATACAAAAGTCATGGCAAACAACTTTAGTTCTACGACTATAAATTTCGAAGTTTTTCATTAATGAAATGCCTCGTAAACTTTCCGCCTGAAAAGTACATAGCACTAAATGGAGCTACCCTACTATAATACCTGTTCATTTTATGTCTATGCGTGAACTCTGAATGCCGTAATAGGGCAGCCCCATGTTGTGTTATGAACATTTCTGTAGGAAATTTTACGAGGCATTTCATGAATAAAAAAAATCGAATTCATAAAGACGTAGAACAAAAGTTGTTTGCCATAACATGTGGAATACCCTCCCCTCGGGCTTATAGGGGTATTTTGTTACACATTGTATAATGATGGCTTTTCTAAAGAAATACTTTCTTATTTGGTTACTTGTCGCTAGATCGAAAATCTGTTGGGTCCGATTGTTTGATGAGAATATATATGAACGAACGATCCAACTTTCTAAGAGTCGCTTAGAAAAAAGTGCTGATTTAAAATTACAAGCACATTTTACAGAGACTTTTCACCTGTGTGTCTCAGGATGGCAAGTTGACGTGTTGTGTGAGGTAATGCATTTATAAGCAGAGTTTACGACCTAAAATTGGATAAGCAATCTGCTTGTTCTGTTACTCATATAAATAAACCGGCCATGCCTCTTCTCAAAAGGTTAAGGCCTCTTCTTCAATAGGTTACCTGAAGACCTGCAAGTATTAGATGGAAATATATTTAAGAAGAGACTAACTCATTGGTTATTAGATAACTGTTTTTATAGTCTGAGGGATTTTTTGAAATGTAAATTCTCAATTAATTTGACATTTATATATTTGTACGCCTGCATGCAGGCTGAATGCTTTGACTAACATAGAATTAAGACCTTAGCGTGAAAAATTATGTTTATTCTTACAAAATTAAATAAAGTATTGAATCTTAAATCTTGAATCAAACTACGCAAAAAATAGGATTCCAACGTCAATTCACAGTATCTTTATGACTCGAAAAGTATTAAACTTCTAGTAGTTATAGTTCTTACAATTACAATAATTTAAAAAACAATTCTTGTTCTTTTATTCTTCTTCCTGTCCCAAAAACACTGAAAAATCGTAAAGGCAGCAATTAGGATTACAATCAAGAAGAATTGGAAAATTGGAAGCCGTTTGACTCAACAAATGGATTATCCGTACTCCTGTGGAAAGGGATTGTGTGACGATGGAGCTTTTAGTGACGCAACAGTAAGTACTTCAACAGCGAAACAACGCGCATTGCCGAAGATGAGAGCTTTATTTATTTTGTTGTCACGAGGTACCTTAGAAGTGCTTTAAGCTTGCTAAGCGTATGAAATAATCAAAGGGCTACAACGTGTTCACGAAAAGTACCCTTCAATTCACAAGAATGCCTTAATTTTTAAAAACTCACTACTCTAGAATTATGTTAACGTGTTTCAAGATAGTTACTCCATTTACACATAGTGATTAACTCAGTACTACCACGTTAACATCTATTATTTTTTCTGTGTTTGTGTTATGATTTGTGTTTGTGTTATGGTTTGTGTATGTGTGTGAATATAGAGAAGACACAGCAAAACAGTTTAAAAGATTTGATATCCCACACTCACTACTTATGGTATTTTGGTGGCATTGCCTCCTCTAGCCGAGACTCGCGAGCGACGGGGCATGGGCGCGAGGCATTCTGTACTCTGTGAATTGTAATCACCGAAAAGTTCTCATCATACGTAATGTGTTTCAGTTCTTTCAAATGAATCATCATAACCAAAGTTAGATTTCCCTCATTGTGGAGACACTTTACTTTCTACGTACACGAAATCCAGAATTTGCTCTCTCAGGTTTACCAGAAGATCATATTTATACTGTCTGCCCATTTTTTATTTTGTTTGTGCATTTACTTGTGTGTAAGCAGAGATAAGGCCAGTAAGACCAGTTTTTACCACAAAATGTATTTTTTCCATCAAAACATTTTTAAAAAGGTTTTTTCAAATCAAGCTGATATTTCAGTGATAATACTCAATAGTGAATTTAAAAAGATAATTCTACCTTTCATAGTGATGCAAATGATTACATTCAGCTTTAAGTTCAAAGTTTCCAAAAACAAAATCACTCCAAACAGTATATTGTTGAATGGTATATCAATTGCTTATAGTTTAACAGCGATCATTACTATTGCCTATAGTTATACAAATAATAACTACAACAGCACCGCTCAGTGGCACTCCACAATATTTATCAATGGGGAACTCTTCCATTTGTTTTACTACAGTTTCGGCTACGTGTTCTACACCATCTTGAACATCCGAAGGAGCAAAAGTCATGTTATGTTGTTATCCAAGATTCATAAAGTCTTCAACGCCCTCAAAATTGACAGTTACGGACATGAAATTATTACTCTCTGGAGTTCTTTTACCATTGTTGTCATGTTTTATATTTATCAAAATACAGGTGTTTTATACACACAGTTGCAAATTAGTCCAGAAAGAGATACTATATGGTTTAATATATTTAACCATTTGCTGACGTTAAATACGGATTTGACTATAGTTTACGCTATATATTTGTTGAAAATTATCAGATTTAACGTTGAGACGTGGCTGAGAGAATTAGAAAAATATGCAATAAGATGGTTTGACACAGTCTCAGATGGTGATGAAGTAATAAATCATTTTTTGGAGCTGTATATAACCATGATAGAAACGTATAATTTATTTAAGAGAATATTCCAAGAAGTGGTAAGAATCTTAATCAATCACCTTGTTAATTATTATAATTTACATTTAACAGATATAATTATATCCGATTTCCAGTTTATTCATCATATTTTCGAGACGACTGGGCACAGTCTAATTTTTACACAGTCATTGATTGAATTAATCAGCGTATGTTATGAAGGGAAGTATGAGGAAGACAGTTATAAGGTATTTAACTTTGACGATCTAAATACAAGGAAATTCAAGTTCAAATCTTAAACATTTTGTTAATTTATACATTTTGTTTTGAATGTTTTAGTGTTCTTCAATATCAACGTCATTTTCAACAGTGGTACTAGTATGGATAACCAAAAACGTGTTACTGCAGATACTCTTAGGACTCGAGTCTGAAAAGTTTTACCAATCTACTGAGAAAATTCAGGCCACCTGTATCCGTCTGATGATCTCCAAAAGATATAGTAAGTTGTACATAAAACAACTCAAAATTATCATAAAGATTTTGTTGAGAACAAGCAAGGACTTATTTCAAAAAGGCAAAAAAAAGACAACCATTTCATCCAAGGTTTATACAAGACTGACAAGAAAGAACAAGAAAGTTAATCAAAAAAGTAAAAAAGGAACTTAATATTTAAAAGTTTATAATTCTTTACCAGCCAGCCTCCTTAAGTTCTTAAAGGAGACTGGCCTGGTAAGTGTTGTGTGAGGTTGGTTGCCAACATGGCCCCGAGCGGTGTGGAACACAGTTAAACATTAAGGCGAACCAACTTTCGCACTGGTCGACGCAACACTCCCCCTTTGGTGGCTACACTAACAACACGTGTGACATTGTCCCTACCCGGAAACTTTTCCAAAACTCGTCCTAGAGGCCAATGATTCCGAGGTAAATTTCCATCTGCAACTAATACTACATCTCCGATGTCTAGTGCTTGATGGGTTGGAACTGTTTGTCGAGGAGTTAGGAGTGGCAAGTATTCCCGGACCCAACGTTGCCAAAAGTGGTCCGCTAGACGTTGCGCTTTCCGCCAATCCACTCGTCTCACCAGGTCTTCATCAGAGAATTTCCGAAGCTGCTGCTCGTTGCTCTGCGTCCCTATGAGGAAACTGAAGGGGGTAAGGGCTTGAGAGCTATCGGCATCCACTCCTACATGGGTAAGAGGTCTCGCATTTACAATCGCTTCCACTTCCAGAAGCAAGGTATGAAGTACTTCCATCCGAGGAGTTCGATCTTTTAGCGTGAATTTCAGCGACGTCTTTACACTACGTACTAGTCGTTCCCAACAGCCACCCATGAAAGGCGAAGAAGGTGGTATGAACTTCCAATCTATGCCTCTATTTACAGAAAAGTCGTACAGGTCGGGCAGAATGTTTGAAGCACCCACAAAGGCAGTCCCATTGTCTGAATAAATGCGTGTGGGGCAACCACGACGGGCTATGAATCGTCGAAGAGCCATCAGGGCAGAATCCGACGATAACGATTCAACTACTTCTATGTGTACAGCCCGGACAGTCAGACAGGTAAAAAGGGCAATCCAATTCTTCATTGTACGGCGACCAACTGAGACGTGTAAAGGCCCAAAATAGTCCACACCAACAAAGGTAAAAGGGCGAGTATGATGAGCCATTCTGACATCAGGTAGATCTCCAACTGGTGGCGTAGATGCCTTCGCTTTGGTATTCCGGCAGAGTTGACACCGTTTCGAGACGCTTCTCACGGCTGGTCTTAATCCAATGATGTAGAAACGTTGGCGCAATTCATTCACCACAAGCTCATTGTTTCCATGGGCGAACTTGACGTGATAAAAGTGGATCAGCAAGTGAACTATCCGATGTTTCCCATCAAGCACTATTGGTTGTGAGTCAATATCTGTTGAAGCTATAGTGCGGCCAGATAAACGCAATAGTCTATCATCTCCTAAAATTAACGAAACATTTTTTAATCTACTTTCTTTACAAACGGGGAGTGCAGCGTCAATTTTCATGTATTCGCCTTTAAACGAATTAAGCTGAACTTGCAGAAAAATATGACATTCAGCTGACAAAATAAAAGAAATGTCTAAAGACATTAACCCGCTTTGACCTGGAAGCACTTTAGAACTTTGAGACATTTGCTTAAAAACCGATGCGCTCTGATGCGCACGTGCGGTAGCACGAACAAAACGTAACCATACGCTAAAACGCAGATGATCGGCTACTACCGGTGAAGGTAGCTCTCGCGAATCTATGACTGTCAATCCCACCAAATCTCGATTTGTTTTACATTCGAGGATTGGTACGACGTCAGCATTTGGTTGACTGGGCCACTTTTCCGGTGGTAAAGCTAAAAATGATGGCCCAGTAAACCATCGTGATGACATGGTGAATTCATCTCGGAACCGCGTTGCGTCATCCGCGACGTTCAGAGATGAAGGCACGTATCTCCAATCAGAAACATTTGTCAGGTCACTAATTTCACAGACTCTATGTGCAACAAAGATTTTTAATAAGCTCGGGTCAATGTGCAACCATTTCAGAACCGTTTGAGAATCAGACCAACAAAACAATTTACTCGGTTTGTGTTTATGAGCTTCGATAATATAAGTAGCCCAGCGTGCTGCTAAGAGGGCTGCCTGTAACTCTAAGCGGGGAATCGTGGTAGGTTTTAAAGGAGCTACCCGGGCTTTGCTACCAATTAAAGCCAATCTTATGTTTCCGTTTGGAGATGAAAAGCGCCAGTAAGCAACACAAGCATAAGCGCTTTCGCTGGCATCTGCAAAAACATGGAGCTGAATAGATGCCACTTGAGGTAGATCTACATAACAGCGAGGGATCGAGCTGCCCGATATTTTGACTAAGCTCTCAAACCATTCTACCCACTCGGCAGCAAATTTGGCGGGCAATACCTCGTCCCACGTTGTTGCTAATCTCCATGTCTTTTGAAATAATACTCGACCCTTCATAATTATTGGAGTGAGAAGGCCAAGGGGATCATAAGCTTTCATCAAACTAGAAAGTACGTTGCGCTTAGTAAGGTTTGGCGGCAAACTAGCAGAAAAGTTACGTGGTAATGACAGTGAATCGGCAACAACGTTCCAGCTTACACCCAGGACACGTACCTGTGATTGAGTGACTGGGCCCACGTTTACCTCTGTAACTCCATGAGCACGAAAATCAAGAGGTAACTTGGAAAGAGCTTGAGAATAATTTGATACCCAAGCCCTCATCTCGAAACCAGCTGCAGCATTAATAGTGACTATGTCGGATGCTAAAAGCGCAGCTTCATGCTCGTTGTCACAGCTTCCAAGATAATCATCCATGTACGTATTATTAATAATTGCTGTTGCAGCATCAGGGTACTCCTGTTGATTTTCGATGGCATTCCTATTCTTAAGATACAAGGCTGTACAAGGACTAGATACTGCACCAAAAATCATTGAGGACATGCGGTACTCTAACAGTGGTTGTTTGGGGTCCTCAAAGTCACGCCAAAAAAAGCGTTGAGCATCCCTATCCTCTGGTCTAATTTTAATTTGAGGGAACATTTCGCGGATGTCGGCTGAAAGGCCTATTCGCCCTTCCCTAAACCGCATTAAAATTGCAAGAAGTGGCTGAAGCAGATCTGGACCTGTTAGTAGTAATGAATTTAAACTTACACCTTTAAACTTTGCTGCGGCATCATGAACTACGCGAAGCTTTTTTTTTTTGAGGATGTATCACCCCGAAGTGAGGAAGATACCATTTGACTGTAGATGGTGCTGTTGGGATGTGAGTACATATCTCTGCGTATCCTTTATCCAACATATCTTGAATATTATGTTTGTATCTGTTGGCATATTCAAAATCCTTTGTTAATTTATTTTCTAAAGTTTTAAAACGCGACAAGGCGAGATCCCGACTGTCCGGAATCTGCCCAATGTTTTCTCTCCATAATAAGCCTGTCTGAAAACGACCTGAAGGAAGACGTTGGGTAGTCTCTTCCAACAAACTCAATGCTCTTTGATCGTCGGGAGAACGGCAGTCCTTACTTTTTATGCCTATGGAGTCAAACTTGTAATATTCTTTGATGAGTGTGTCCAGTGTATAATCATCAGGTTCATGCTCTACCATGACGTGATTTATGAAGTCAACTGGTTTAGCTTTGCTCGAAGAAAACCCGTATAATACCCAACCCAAAGGGGTCAAAACGGCAGCCGGTTGAGATGGAGTGCCACATCGAATTGTCTTAGAGTATGTGAGATGCCAATTATCTATTCCAATCAAAAGTGTAGGCTTTGCATCGTCATAGCACAGAGAATCAGCTAAATCGCGCAAATATTCATAATCTGTGATCCGCTCTGAGGATGCAGATTGACTTGTTATTGCCAGGTTTGGAATAGATCGAACAGTTAAATTATGAATATCTGAACTATGATGACCTTTCACCGTGATATTCACAAAACTTACCTCCAAATCTTTAGTGAGACCGCCAATGCAGTTAACACGAATAGGTTCCTTTGGACCCACCGCACCGATGGTGTCTGCCACAGATTGATCAATAAATGAAGCGGTGGCCCCATCATCTAAGAGAGCAAAGGTATCTATGCTACCTATGGGACCGCTGATATTAACAGGAATTACCTTGAGTAACGGTCTCTGTTCCGTGGGTTGGGAACTGTGAGATACAATTGTGACTACTGGCTCCTTTTCAGGCTGACCAACTATTTGGGCAGAATGATCAGGCAGCTCCGTAATAGTAGTATGAAGAGTTTCCGAACTTATTGGGTGAAGTAGGGTGTTGTGCCTACGACTGTACCGACATCCGATAACTTGACACGACTTTTCGCACTTGTTGTACTTGTGCAAACCTTTGGATAAACAACGGAAACAAATCTTATTCTTTTTGGCCCACCGCCAACGATCGTCTATGGACAGTGCTATGAATTTTTCACAGTCTGTGATCACATGAGTCTTGTCTAAGCAGTATGCACACTCTTTGGTAGACTTAGAAGAAGTTGCATAAACTCTGGCAGGTTGCTTAGCAACTGAAGTAATTTGGTTTTTGACATTGTTTTGACTGTCACGGTTTTCACCCAAATTGTTTGTGTATACTAAACCAAATTTCAACAATTTAGTTGACTCGAAGTCTAAGAAATCTGCCAAAAGTTCAAGCTTCAACTTACCCGATTCTTGTGCTGAAGCAAAGTCCGCCCACCTATATCTTAATGTTGGCGTTAACTTACCTATTATGGTATTGACGAGTTCCGGAGAGGCCAGGTACTCATGCTGGCGGAGCTCTCGGATCACCTCCACACAGTTACGAATGCGGCAGGCGAAGACATTCAAATCTCGAGCAGACTCTTGCAGGGCTAACCTAGGAAGGGACCTCAAAACAGACAGCTGCTGAAGAACGATGAACTCCGGCCGACCAAAGCGGGTCTCTAGGGAACTCATCACCTGACTCGGGTCCACGGCAGTCATCAACAACGCCGAGACAGCTTCCTTCGCGGCACCCTGCAGCGCCTTGTCCAGTCTGGCTAGGTTGTCTTCTGGACTAAACCTAGCCTCCGTTCGTTCAAAGGTTTTCTTGAAGCGCAGCCACTCGGATGCGCGGCCATCAAAATTTATGAGTGTACCACCAACCTGAAACCGTTTGCTTGCCAAATCGATGATTTTCGCCAAGTGTAATAAAGGGTTCTGTGTATCAAGATGGCCTATGTCTTTATTTTTGTTATCACTCAAACAATTATGTAAATTAGTGTGGTGAGTACAAGGCTGTAATGTATGAGTAGTGTTTCCTTGTGCGAAGTTGTCTCCCTGGCGCGCCGTTGTATCTACAAGGGCGCCTTTCTTGCACAACCTTGCATTCGCATGGGGAACAGCATTGGCCGCTGCTTGAACCGGAAACTCCGTCCACGTGGCACCATCAAGTCCTGTCTCCGGGACCAAAGTTGACGGCTGTGGTATACAATCAGTCGGTCTGAAATTAAAATCAGCCTCTAAAATTTCACCCTTTGAAACCGCTTTATAATCGGCAGAATCTACTAACCATTTATGCGTCGAATTGCTTCGCTCTGTAGCGCTTGAAGCACTGCCACGAATTTCTGCCAGCTCAGCCCTTAACTCCAATTCTGCAGCCCGTTGTTCCAACTTAGCTAAGCGGCGAGCAGCTTCACGCTCCCCTTCAGCTAAGCGGCGAGCAGCTTCACGCTCCCCTTCAGCTAAGCGGCGAGCAGCTTCACGCTCCTCTTCACCAAGGGCGCGCTCAATATCTGCTTGCCGGCGGGCGTGCCTGACCAATGCGGCAAGCTTTAAAGCCTTTTCTGAGGCATTTGAAGCCCTTGTGAGTCTTGTAATGGTTGGGCAAGGAGAAGAAATAGGACGTATTTCTACACGTTTTGTAGTCTCTCCAGTAGGTTCTGGTTGCAGAGGACAGGGTAGATCAATCAAAGGAAGCTCTGAACTTAAAACACCAAGGGTACCGCCAGGAAGATCCGACGCCACAGGTTCAGCCTGTGTATCAGAAGCGACAGCTTCGGAGGTGGACGGTTGACCCGGAACAGAGACATCACACGGACCCTGCTCTTTCGACTGCAACTGTTTACCAGACCTAGCCCTGGTTACTGATCTTGTAATAGGCATGGTCACTTTACCATCAAGTTACACAATTTCTTTATCACTTCTGACACCAAAATGTTGAGAACAAGCAAGGACTTATTTCAAAAAGGCAAAAAAAAGACAACCATTTCATCCAAGGTTTATACAAGACTGACAAGAAAGAACAAGAAAGTTAATCAAAAAAGTAAAAAAGGAACTTAATATTTAAAAGTTTATAATTCTTTACCAGCCAGCCTCCTTAAGTTCTTAAAGGAGACTGGCCTGGTAAGTGTTGTGTGAGGTTGGTTGCCAACAGATTTGTCATTTGATATTAATTTTACTTGTCAAAACGTTAGTCACCGACTGACTTTCAGTTAGGGAATAGGGGGGCAGTTCAGTTCAGTTCAGCTCAAGACCTTTCCTGGTTTTATTGGTAGGGGTATGTCCATCAGTAGACTTCTAATGGAAGTCTACCTTCTATCTTCTTTGTCTTATTCGTGATACTTTGTTGACATATTTTTTGTGATCATATCATAAGGCAGTTTGATCATTTTCAGATTTGCGTCTGATTTGCAAGAACATCTACCGGATACACAATAAACAATTCAGAAAGATATCCGTCTGTGGGTTGTTTGTACTTGACGTGACTCTTGCCTTGAAGCTCATGACGCTTATCACTACATATGGCATCGTCCAGCTACAGTTTGCTGTGTTTATATAATCTTAAATGTAAAGGTGTTGTTCCAAGTTGTATGGAGCCTAGCCCTTGTCGGTGTACACTTGTGTAAACGTGGCTCAATAAATGTAAAACCTTCTCCCATTGTGTTATAAAAAAAATCGAATTTAAAAAATTTCTGTGCAGTAAATTATGGTTCAAGTTATAGTAAGAGTATTTTTACGATAATCACTGATTTTCACGCCATTCTCTGTCTGGTGTACATCGATATAGGCCATTTTGGAGCATGTCCTTTAAGAACCCGTTATTATTTTATTTATAGATAAAAAAATTATGTATTCGACACAAAAAACCGGGTGCCGGTGAAATTACAGGCACATGAGACTTTTCATCTTTATGTCTCAGGGTCGGCAGCGCGCGTGTGATGCCTCTGGTGTTACATGCGTTCATAATATATAATCCGTAAGCTTGTGTGCTAGCCAAGTAGCATAAAAAAAAAAAAAAAAAAACTTCACCTTAGGGTCTAATTTTTATTGTTATTTTGAAAAGCCATAATGTGTCAATATTATGAAAATGTACACTTCAAATGCCATGCCTTGCAACGACAGGTCAATAAAAAAAGTCTAATGTCAAAACATAAACTAGTAACTGATTAAAGGTTTGCACGGAGTTGTTTCACAATGTATGGAACCTAGCCCTTGTCGGTGTTCACTTGTATACACGTGGCTAAATATATGTAAAACCTTTTCCCACTGTATGTTTTAATTATTTCCCTTCATTTAACGCAATTTCCTAATATATTTTTCTCACGGAGAGCAACACAACACATAAAATGGCAGGGCGGATACCGTATACTCTGTGCTAAAGTGCTTCGACGGCATTTGACAACTGTAAAGAGTACAAAAACACGTTTTTAAACACAACTCCGAACAAACAAATGAAGCAAGCAACCAAAGAGCAACAAACGCGACATTCAATGTCATGGCTGCCCAGGAAAATATGTTACCATTGTAAAAATTCTTCGAATTTCAAACATTTTTATGCAGATATTAAAGCTTCAAACTAGAGTAAGAGTATTTTTTCAAAAATCACAGATTTTATTGGCATTCTCTGTCTGGTGGACATATACATAGGCCATTCTGGAACAACTCCTTTGATCTTTGTTAATAAATAATATAATAAAATTATGGTTTTGCAGTCTGCACAGTAGGATAGTTAGAAAAGGTGACATTGTGCTCGCGACATGCTAAGGAAATTTCTTTGAAACTGACGAACGATTTCGTTCCGCCACTGTACTAGCAGTAACATGAGGAATTACAGGTTTCTAGGTTAAAGCAGTTCATACAGGACCACATTGTAAAAGACCAAAATGACCACAATGTAAACGAGTGTTTCAGGGAGCTCATAAAAATATAGAAAAAAACTGCCTTATTAGCAAGACCTTTATAACCTTTATAATTATTATTATTTTATTATTATTGGAAGGACTTTTATGTAAGGGTACACACTACACATATTATATTATGTATATTTGAGGGTGGGGAGGGATGGAGGAGGGGGAGGAGATACTTGTACCTCCTCCGCATGGGGTAATTTTAGGAAATGCATAGATTTTTTTTAATAATTTTTTGAGGTTATGTTTTGGTAATTTTTCTGTAATATGCAAGATTTTTTGTGTACAAATACTATAAAACAGGTTAAAAAAAACCTAATAACCTACCGAGGGCCTGACTATACTATATAGCCTGTGTAAGATTTTTTCTTGCGGTCTCATGATTTTTTACGTACAAAAATTAAAATTATTTCCTAGATCTGAAACTTCTTGAGATTGCTCAAGATAATGAGCACTTTGCATAAAACAAATTTGAAGAGTCTACGACAAGTCCCGTATATAAAAGACGAGCCTTATTATTAAATATATTATTTATTACCATCATAACAATAAACAAAATGACGGAGTGCGATACGAACCCCTTACTTTACATGAATGGGAACATAAAATAAATGTCGAACTTGAAAATTTCTTGTGCTAATGCATGCAAAAATCATTAATGAAGGTACGCAAAATAAAAAAATTGTACACATTGTCATGCAGAGCGCCCCCTCGAACCAAAGTTTTTTTTTTACATTATTTTAAGCCCAAGATTTGCATTTCATCTGTGAATTTTATTTCTTATTCATTCATTTATTTCATTTGAATCCTCTGAGCTCCGACAGATAAACAGACATACGGACAGGTATCGTACCTACAACAGTAGGGGTACGGAACTCAGAAACTATTATTACAATAAGTTACTCAGTTACTTTGAGTTAGAACATCAATAATGTCAGTGGTAGAACTATAATTCAAATTGTAATCTAATTTATTTATCTGTAATCAACAAAGAGTTCTCATTATACCTAATGTGTTTTAATTCGTATAAACTAACTATCATCAATAAAATTTGTTTTTTTTTTTCATTCTGACAACACTTTTCTGTCCACGTACACGAATCTACCACTATAATCAACTTCTAGCCTCGAAAGGTTTGCTTGAAAAAACAATATTTTTATGGATCACCCAGCTACTTTTTTTAATGAAATTACCTGTACTTATCACTAGTGCAAAATGTATTTCTTTAACAAGAACATTTTTCAAAATGTTATTTCTAATCAAGCTGATATTTCACTTACTGCGTTCAATAATGGATTTAAAAAGATAATTCTACCTTTCAAAGTGATGCAAATTATTACACTCAGCTTTAGGTTTAATGTCTGCAAACACAATATCACTCCCAACAGCCTTGTGTTGAATTGTATATCAATTGCTTATGTTTTAACAGTGATTATTAATAATGTATACAATTTTACTGTTAATTACTGCAATAGTACTTCTAATTGGTCCACAATATTCGACTTCGGAGAAATCTTCCGTTTGGTTTACTACAGTATCGGCTCCGTGGTCAACGCCATCTTGAACATCCAAAGGAGCAATAGTCATGTTATGTTGCTATGCAAGATTCATAAATTCTTCAAAGCCTGCAAAACTGACAGTTACACACACATCACTATTAGTCTCTGGAGCCTTTTTACAATTGTAGTGATGTTCTATATTTGTATACATACCGTTGCTTATTACATAACACCAGAAAAAAATTCTTTATGGTATATGTTAGGCAATTTGTTTATGTTAAATACTGATATGACTATGGTTTATGCTATATGTTTGATAAAAATGATTAGATTGAATCTTGATACGTGGATGAGTGAATTTAAAAAATGTACACTAAGTTGGTTTGACATAGACTCAGATGAACTAAAATTAAAACAAATTTTGGAGCTGTATATTATAACAACGATAGAAGCGTATAATTTATATAAGAGGACAGTCCAGGAAATGGTAAGGACCGTTACTATAAACCTTGTAAGCTTACCAGACCAATAAAAGGTAATTTCTAGTATTTTTATTTCCAGATATTGTTTCATATTTTAGAGACGACTGGGCATAGTCTCTTGCTCACAGAATCATTGATTAAAATAATAACAATATCTTATGCTGAAGGAACTAACAAGGTATTTAACGTTGAAGATCTTATTGTAGGGGAGAGTAGGGTAATTGAGAACGCCGGGTAATTGGGAACAGCTAGCTAAGTTATACTTCCCCCCGCACTACACCGTCTCGCACCTGTTCAAAGGACGCTTGCAGCGCCCCTCAGTGCGTACACGATAGTGAGAGGGAGAGGCAGCGCGCACGCTGTCACGGTGAGTCGAACAATTTTTCTTGCAGTTTTGATATAATTTTTGTCTTGTGTTATAATATATGTAAATATCTAATTTTTTAGTTCCAAGGCCCCATATTTCGTTACTATCATGCACGTACTATCTGTTCTCAAAGCGCACGTGGTTTGAAGTTCACCAAAAATACTGTTGAGATTGGCGGTCATTTTGATTTATATTGACTACTTCGGGTAATTGGGAATAACGTCATGCGGGTAATTAGGAACGTTCCTAATTACCCCTGGCGTCCCTAATTACCCCTAGTACTGCTGGTCGTTTATGTAAAAATCATTCAACGTCACAAATTGTTTTAGATACGCGAAATTACATAAGAAAGACTGAACCTAAATACCAACAGAAGATTTTCACCAACGATCGTGCCGCACAAAGGAATTGTAGATGGTTTATAAAGATTTATTTGTCGTTCCTAATTACCCCATACTGTTCCTAGTTACCCCGCGGGATGATCTCAATTACCCCATAGGTTATCGGGTAAAAAGGAACGGCAATGTTTTTTGTTTTCGTTCACATTTCCAATAAAACATTGATTTTTAAGATTGTTATTGTCGTTTATAAGTAGATAGATAAGCAAAGTTTATGCTGCAATAAAAGTTGATTATGTATGTGACATCTTTCTATTATTTTTGAGCGTTCGAATTAAATTGTTCCCAATTACCCTACTTTCCCCTACAAGTGAATGAAAGCCTTATATATATTTATTTGTTCAAATACATATTTGAAAAAACAAACTTTTACAAAATGAGAATGTTGAAATTAGTGATCAGTACCGTAAGCTGATCAAAATGAGCCGTCCATATTACGTCTGCATCATCAGATCAGCTTGCTGTTATCATAATATTGTTTTGACATCGGAAATAAACAAGTATGCCAACTAAATTGGATAAGAGGAACTGGGTTTAATTTAAAATTAGCAATATTTGTCCCAAATATACACATATTATAAACCCAACACGATGGGTTAAATGAAAGCTTTTAACTCTTTACTTACTCTCTTACTTTTTAGCTTTTAACTATTTATAGATGACTGTACATTTTGTTTTTATTGTTTTAGTATTCATCAACATCAATGTCATTCCAATCAGGGATGGTACTAATATGGATAATCAAAAATATGCTACTCCAGATGCTCTTAGGACTTGAGTGTGAAAAGTTTTATCTTTCAACTGAGGAAGTTCAGAAAGTCTGCACCCGTCTGAAAATTTCCAAAAAATCAAGTAAGTTAAAACAATGACGGAATTAAAAGGGAGTTTGGTGCCTTTAAAAAAGTTTTTGTGCGCTGCCAATAAGACCTTGATAAATTAATTACTTAGAGTTTTCTGATACAAACAATAGTTAATTGACAGCTCAACTCTAAACTATAACCATTCCAAGAAAAGCAATTTAATATTGGCAGTTTTGTTTGAATAAACTGAATTTAGGTCTTGTGTATAAAGAACACTATTTGCAAAATTTCCCATATTAAATTGACATCAGGATGTTGGGACCCATGAGCTAGGAATATGGCTCCTATGCTATGTTTTTCTAGCCATTTTGTAGTCCCTGAAAACACTATTCCCTGAATTTGTAGTTCCATAGTTTGGAAGTTATAAGCATTTTTCTTGGTCCGTACAACCAGGTATCAGGTTGTACGGACCACCTCAATCTCCGAAACTGAAAACCTGAGAGAATCCGTCAAAGGCAAAAGTTTTTGTAGTCTTTATGTAGTGAATTTGTATGGATTTGTTTTTTTCGTAAGAACTATATTAAAGAAAAAATAGGTGTTTAATTTAAAAAACATCAGGTCCTTACACCACCTAGATCTTTGAAACTGAGGACCTGCCATGCGATTACGTAATTATGTTACTAACACTTTCTTTTGGTGGCTTATTGCTAACAGACTATTATTTCTATCGACATTTTCCGATTATGTAACCTCCTCTTGCTCCGATTTCTATCGATATATTACAATGTGATGTTCTCGCAAATTGTTGGATAACCGGACCAACTTACAAAGTCCTTATTGTTCTATGGACCGTGTATAAACATACTAACCATTTTCAATCAATAGTATAATACGACTCCTTAATGTTTTGTCTATGATAGAAATATATTTTTATACTGTGGTCCCGCCAGCTGTGCGGGGTGTACTATTATCTATTCTGTTCTGTGGGGCGGTGTTATATTTGTTTGTTTACAAATACGTTTTTGAATAATCTTTTGGTCTTGGAATAGTTTGGAAGGAAATGTAAAGTAATTGGAAGTGAGTGAACGGCACATATTTGAAGAAAAAAAGTGTTTTATGAGTTAATGTGATAACAAATAACTAATAATAATAATGGTGCAACCCACAGTGAAAAAAGTCCCATAGAGGCTCTGCCTGTCGGGTAGGCAGGGCAAAAGGCGTGTAGGTATGTTTGTATATGGTACTAATACTAATTGTCGATATTGGAAAGTCTTTCCGTAAATAATAAATAGGTACCTACTAAGACATTGGTGAATTTTATTTCATAGTTTTTTTGTTTAGTACCTACCTAGACTTTAGTTATTATAGACATCAATGGTAATTTCCAAATGATTTTTTGATTTGGAATGTATTCAAACCATGTTCAAACAATAAACAATCCACATAAATAACTTAAAACTACGATTTCTATCGTTAGAAATAACAATTGACTTATTTCTATTGCAAAAGGTCGTATTGCAATCAAATGCTGTCATTCTTGATAGAAATAGCAATACATAATCGCTATTTCATACTATCGATGAAACACTTCATATCAAAAATGCTTTTTATTGCAATCATGCTTTGTTAGCAACAGCGAGAGTTAGGTGATCGCTAAGACGTCATTTTCAATAGAAATAGCATTGAAAGTGATTGAAATAGGGAAAAAATGATAGCAACCGAATTAGCTAATCGCACCACTGAGAGGATTCGTTCATAGCTAATGTTTTTGTAGTAGTTGAGATTAGGCGCACAGCAAATTTTCACGCAAATCGGATGAGTATTTTAAGAGAAAAGTTTGTCGGAAGCAATTTCAAATCAGCAAGCGTCCATTCTAGAACTTTTTGAGATAGGGTGACCATGTTTTCGAACAAAAATTCCCAATAAGTGGTCATCTTCATCATATCAGGCAGTAGATGTCTACTGCTGGGCATAGGCCATAGACAAAGGCCTTGGTGCGTCAGTTTAAAAAAAACATATATTTTTTTAATTTGTGATTTAGGAACCATATAATTTTATAAGAAACTAACGCACCACGGGTCTTGATATTAGTGTACTGATCATGTGTACCAAGTTTCATGGAGTTTAAAGAAAATATAGCTTAATTAGAAGGTCATTCCCAGTCCTCCGATCGGAACTCCGATTGGTAGGAGGAGCGGGATATTTTTTTCCCATTCCTCCGATTGAGCATCTAATAATCATTGTACAGTCTAGTGCAAAATAGATTAAATAAAATTATTATTATTTGATGTATTCATTTGTTCACTATACTTAATCACTGTATTCACCCAGAACACCCTGAACAAAAATTTGTACAAATATTTGCTCCTGCGTCGCAGGCCATCCTTCGCCCGCCGCGCCACAAGGGTCGTCAGGGTCGTCGTTTTTTGTATGGTATTACAGAGTTTCTCAACAACGAGTGCACTACTTAGACTAGACCTAACAAGAAACCGATCACGTCTAGTCTGATCACACGAAAACAGTCCCGTCTGATCAAGATAACAGACAGGACTACCTAAACAAAAATTAATTACTTTCTGATTACGCACGACACGATTTGCGTGTCTAATCTGAAATCATCCCGAATGATGAACGAAAAATATTGAATGAAAAATCTCGAACGAATGATCTCGAATGAAAAATCTCAAATGAATGACGAATGAGTTGCCTGATGGAAATCATTTTCCCCATTTTTAGGGCAATTTTCAAAAAGTTGGAAAATCAAATTTCTGATTATGCAGAACCCTTTCGAGTACCCCAAAATGTTGCCTGATGGAAATAATTTTTCCCATTTTTTGGGTAATTTCCAAAAAGTTGGAAAATCAAAATTCTGATGATGCAGAACCATTTCGAGTACCAAAAAATGTTGCCTGATGGAAATAATTTTCCCTATTTTTAGGGTAAATTCCAAAAAGTTGGAAAATCAAAATTCTGATTATACAGAACCATTTCAAGTACCCCGAGATGCTGCCTGGTAAAAAAAAACCATTTTTAGGGTGATTTCCCCAAAGTTGGTATATCAAAATTCTGTTTATACAGAACTGTTACCAGAATCCTGAAGTGTTGCCTGGTCAAATAAATTTTCCCCATTTTAAGGGTAATGATTTTAGGGTAGGGATATGTTTTATAACATAATCAGAATTTTGATTTTCCAACTGTTTGGAAATTACCCTAAAAATAAGTAAATTATTTCCATCAGGCAACATTTTGGGGTACTGGAAATAGTTCTATATAACCAGAATTTTGATTTGAAATTTCCCTAAAAATGGGGAAAATTATTTTGACTAGGCAGTATTTTCGGGTACTTGAAATGGTTCTGTATAATCATATAGCATGGCCTTTCTCAAAAAGTTCTAGAATGGACGCTTGCTGATGTGAAATTGCTTCCGACAAACTTTTCTCTTAAAATACTGATCCGATTTGCGTGAAAATTTGCTGTGCGCCTAATCTCAACTACTACAAAAACATTAGCTATGAACGGATCCTCTCAGGTCCTCAGTTTCAGAGATGTAGGTGGTCCTTACAACCTCATGTTTTTTTAAATTAAACACCTATTTTCTCTTTAACTATAGTTCTTACGAAAAAAACAAATCCATACAAATTCACTACATAAAGACTACAAAAACTTTTGCCTTTGACGTATTCCCTCAGGTCCTCAGTTTCAGACATCTAGGTGGTCCTAACAACCTGATGTTTTTTACATTAAACACCTATTTTCTCTTTGACTATAGTTCTTACGAAAAAAACAAATCCATACAAATTCACTACAAAAATACTACAAAAACTTTTGCCTTTGACGGATTCTCTCAAGTTTTCAGTTTCGGAGATCGAGGTGATCCGTACAACCTGATACGTGGTTGTACGGACCAAGAAAAATGCTTATAACTTCCAAACTATGGAACTACAAATTCAGGGAATAGTGTTTTCAGGGACTACAAAATGGCTAGAAAAACATAGCATAGGAGCCAGATTCCTAGCTCATGGGTCCCAACATCCTGATGTCAATCATCAATTCAAGTCTTTAGTGACATTTAGTTACATCAAGTTTGTAAAGGTCAATTAAACATCAATAGATGTAAAGTAGGACACCTCCAACTCCTCCTGTGGATGTCGTAAAAGGCGCCTAAGGGATTACGCCAGGAGATGGCAACCAACCGTGGTGATTATGGCAAATCCCCCCAATGCACGCTATAGGGTATACGCTATGCATGCTATGGGGGAGGCCTCGTACAGCAGTGGAAGTCTACCGGCTGGTGAAAAAAGAATGAAGAAGACATAACATATTGACTCTTGACCTGACGGCACATAACGTCTCGTGCCGTCAAATATTAAGAGTTGCGGGATACAAGTGGGATCTCAGAAACAACTGAGCCAAAAATTTAAAAAAAAATATGGAGCATTGGGCATTACCTAAACTTTAAAGGAAAACCTAAATGAAAATTCTTAATCTTCAAATTCCTAGGGGAAATGAATAATAATCGTAATGAGGAAATGTATACAAAGTCAAAGTCACAATTGTCAAAAGTACAAAATTGTGTTGACTGACTAATAAGTTTATCGTCTTGTGCAGCCTTTCCCAAATTGGGCGATAACGCCCCCTTGTGGGCGCTGCAGGCCTAAATGGGGGCAGTAAGAGACCCAGAAAAAAAATGGGGGTGTTGTGTAGACTTGTAGAGGCTTAGGGGGTGATTTGTAATTTCATCTAGCTAGGAGGACTCTTAGACACCGATTGAGCTCTCCACTCTCGACTACAACTTGTGAAGTGATTGCTCAAACTTACTCGGTTCGATATTTCTCTCCGTGTAGTTCATATAATATAATTATCTGTCCTGTTTTATTGAATAAATAGTAAGAGTAAGAGTCTCGTTTAGAATGAATGTTTAACTCTCCGCTAATATAGCTCACAATAATTAATTCAATTTGAATTTTGTTTTTTTATTGTTTTTTTAATGTAGGTGAAAAAATAATTTATTCTCAAAGTAGACAAAATAAGTTTTATAATTTAATTTAGCTGTTTGATACTTTTCAGCTCTGCGTCTGACTTGCAAGAACATCTACCGGATACACAGTAAATGTTTCAAAAAGATGTCTGTCTGTGGTTTGTTCGAACTTGACGCGACTCTTCCCTTGAAACTCATTACCTTTGTCACTACTTATTTTATAGTCCAGCTACAATTTGCGGTGTTAACATAACTTTAAAAGTTATTTAGTTAGGTAATTTACCTATTTTGTGGATCATTAAAACATCCAAGTACTTAAAATTCTTTAATATTTTATTAATAGGTACATTACAAATACTTGGCAGTATAATAATGATACAAATCTAGATTTAATAACTATTATTATAGAAAATAGTGAGTAGTTTGATGTTACGAAAGACATGGTTTGGAGCAAAGACAGAAATAAAGAAGTGTAGAAATATTTCAGCAAAATTGTATTATTTGAATTCTTTAATAATATTTTTCTTCAAAACGTCTGAAAACATTATGGCTTATACAATATTGTAACATCTTATGTATTGAATGTTAATATACTTACGTTTTAGTTAATATGAATCGTTTTAGTTATTATTATAATACTAAACGCAAAAATAAATAACACCATTACGACAAAAATTCGCTAATTATTTACAAAAAAATCACTTAAACTACGACAGAATAAATAGAATAAATAAACAGTCAAATTAAATCTAAATCACTTAATTTGTTACTAATTAGTAAGTTAATAAATGCGTCGTCAAACATTTTGAATTTTCGTCCATTTTGATTTTGTACTGTTGTTTTCAAAAAACTAAGCTTTAATGTGAAATAACTTAAATACTCAAAGCTTAGTTGTAAGATTAAAAGTCATGGAATATATCTTAATATAATCTAATGTTAAAGAGAATCGATTACTGGAAGACGAAATTTCATTGAATTGGTCACTTAATTATTTTATCTAGAGTTGGCACTAGCGGGACTCGTACCCGATAAATGGAATGATAGCGAATGACTGGAATCGATTAACGGAACTAGTTTATCGATATAAATAGTTCTTCGGCTCCTCTGCGATGGGATCCGTACAAGTGCCAAGATATTTCAGTTGAACGAGGCTCCTGGAAAAAAAACAGCAGTTAATACGCATCCTGGTTCATACCAATACTTAATAATGACGTTAGGACAGATTTCTGTCTTTTACTTTTTATAGGTGAGTGTGATATTTACAAAGCTTTTCATGATTTGTGGAAAACCTATGAATCATTCAGACCATGAAATAAAAATAAACTTGAATTGCCAAGCATTTATGCGTATTATCAGTACTTTTCGTATAGTCCAATCTATAGTCTACAAATTGTTACCTAAACATAATTAATTCAAACAAAATTTAAAGAATTAAATATTTCTTCCGATTTGTCGTAGGGACAACTTTGAGGCGTTATTTAATAAAAACCATGATGGTGGCTCGCGCTTGTTGGGTTTTCTTACCTAGACCGACAATTTTCCATCTCCAAGAAGCATTTATTGGAGTAGGTTTTTTCGTCGGTTCCGCACACAGGGTCGTACTCAGGAGAGCACACACGAGCGCAGCCGGAGTACTGGAAACGGGCCAGGCAACGCTTCAGGGGCACGACGAACACATGCTTGCTGCGGAAAAAAAGCGAATGATGTTTAAATGGCTTAGTAGAATAATATTCTTTCTACTCAAAGTCAAAGTTAAAAGTATTTTATTCATTGAAATCATAGATATTAAAAAGTAAAATGTAAAGAAACTCATCAACGTTCATATGGCAGCACACACTATGCTTCATATACTTCTAAATAACAACCTAATAAATCAGAAAATAATAAATAAATTCAATTCAATTATGTAAAAAATATATAGTAAAATAATGAATTACGAAGTATAAATATTTCAAATTGACATTGAATTGGCTTTGTCATTAATATAGTCATCTAGAGTGTAATACGCTTTCTTAATTATGAGGAATACATCCATTGAGAGTCTTGAGATAATTTTTCATACCACATCGCTTTCCTGCTTTCTATAAGTGTTTTTTTTTTGCAATCTAAATGTTATTGAAGTTTGTAAAAGTTTTGTCGTTTAAATGAAGCATTGTACGGGACTTTTACAATGCTTCATATAAACGTTGTCACCCTGATTCTTCTAAGCTTCGTCGCGTTGCTACAGGATAAATTTTAGTTTATAAGACGATTCAAAATTATCTTTGTGATTACAATGAATAAAATGCTTTTGACTTTGTCTTGAAAATTACTCGAATAAGTCGCGGGCGGGTGACAGCTAGTCTTCAATACTTGCCAATGGAAACCTTACCCGCAATTTTCCTTCTTCATGATACACTCGTTCTTATAAAATCTGTTGTCAGAGCCACAGACGAAGGCAGGTGTGTCGGGGCACTGCTCGTGACAGAGAGCGGTGGTGCGGCAGTGGGAGGCGGACACAGCCACCACATGCTGGCCGCAGGTGAGGCGGCTAAGCTCACACTCAGACCTGAAACAGTTCCATGTAAACATTTAGTAGTCTTCTATTTCAGCTGATATGGTGAGGATGTCCACGACCACACACATTAGCTCTCAGAATGAGCAAGTTGAAGTGGCAATGGGCAACTTATACAGCTCGCAGAACTTAACTGAGGAATTAAGATTTTTGAGTGACGACCACGACGAAATGTAGCACGACATTTTTTTAACACACACATAGGAAATCGTTTGATGGAGGCAGCTCAAGACCGTTCATCTTGGCATTGTGTTATTGACGCAGGAGGTTGCGGGATCGATTCCCGCCTCGGCACAAATATTTGTACGATCTGCAGATATTTGTTCAGGGTATTTTTCTATGTATAATAAAAAATATCTATGTATGTAATGTATTGTGTTAAGTATTACAGTTATCTAGTACCCATAACACAAGCTCTGCTTAGCTTAGGGCTAGATAATGTTGTGTGAAAATGTCCAGCATTTATTTATTTATTTATTTTAGGGGGAGGCAAAAGTCTATGTCTTGTAGAGGCTGGTGATAATGATGATCAATTTTATCTCGTAGTCACCAACTATTTAACTCTTTAGCTATGTTTTAGGCTGATAAAGTATCCAGATCTTATCCGCAATCTTCTCGGTGTCGTTGACTCATTCAGCAGCTGGTCTTCCAACGCTAGCACTATTTAGACTACACAAAATTTATAATACTTAACTTTCAATTGCCCTTTGCCATATTAATAAGCCCAGTACAAGATAGCTTCAGTATTAGGTAGTCCATTTTCTTTTCCACTTCAACTTTTACTAAACTCTTAGTATCCTTCATGTAGTTGGTAATCTACGTGCCCCAAATGAGGAGTCATGACTTGGTGACACTGCCCCTTCATCTCCTACCATGGGTGTTCCAATAGCTGACTTAGGGGATGGACAGCATCTGATTGCTTAACACCAATACTGCGATCACCAATCCACCAGATCAGCATGGTGGTTATGGCTAATTCCTCCATTGCAGTCTATGAGGGAGGTCTCATCCAGCAATGGACATCTATTGCTGATGATAAAGTAGAGGACTTACCTGTAAACGTTACCATCGGAGCCACACATGGGTTGCTCCACAGCGTTGTCGCAGTTGTCAGGGCAGTCTGTTTGCAGACGCGGGAGAAGTGTGCAATTGCCAAAGTGAGCAAGCTGGACTCCTTTGCTAAAATAATAAATTAAAAAAAATTAAAACAAATTTAATAGTAAAAAAAAAATTTTACAATTAAAATTGTATTCACATGTCTCTGCCTTGATATTATGTGGGTAATAAAAAACTAGAAATGACTTTATTTCTATCCAAATATAGTGATAGAATCCGAAATGAGGAGATCCATAATAGAAGAACCAAGATCACCGACATAGCTCTCAGAAATAGCAAGTTGGAGTGGCTATGGGCAGGTTATAAAGGTCGCAGAACTGACAGCTATTGGGGAATAAAGGTTCTCAAGTGGCGACCAAAACCGGACGATGCAGTGTAGGAAGGCTGTCCTCTCGATGGACAAAACACATTGTAAAGGTCAAAGGAAATTGGTAGATGGAATGGCCTGAGACCGTTCGTCGTAGCATTCTATGATGCCTATGCTCAGCAGTGAACTGCTATAGACTGATGATGATGATGATCCAAAAAGATGCTATTTTGGGCATCTACGTAAAACAGCGAAATTGAGGACAGTGATATAACTTCAAAGTTGTTATGTGTCCGTCAGGATATAACTTAGGGTTCAACTCGATTCCTTGGTTCCACTGATATGAAGTGTGGTCGTGCAAACATGAGGCTTGAGTAAAAGTATGTAATTACTCACAGGCAAGTAGCAACCTTCAGATGGCAAGGGTTAGTGTACACCGTTGCATCGGTTCCACACACGGGGTCAAACTCGCTGGGGCATTTCACTTTGAGGCACTTGCTCATTTTGGACTGACACTTCTGCATGTCCACCTTCTTGACTATTTTGCGGTTGGTGACCCTGGAAGAGAGAAGTTTATACTGAAAATTTAGAGAGAAACTGAACAGTACTACCTAATTTTCATGGAAAATTAAGTTCGGATTGCTAACATTGCTAGTCTGACCCTCATTTCTTTGTAGGTCCCTGGGAAATTACAAGTAAGACCATTGGTCTCTTCTCTGCTCCAACGGATGTCGTTTCTTTGACAAATATGAGGAGTCAACTCACCCACAGTTCAACATCCTCATCTCACACTCGTTCCTGTAAATGCTCTCATCAGAACCGCACACCAGCTTTTCTTTCTGACCCTGACAGTCGGTGGCACAGGGTTCACTGCCAGAAGTTCGCTCTTGGGACACGCAGAACGCCATGGGCACTTCGAAGACGTGTTTTCTGTAATCATAAAGGAAAATATCTTGAGAAATCCGGGCTTCAATGATGTGTGAATGAGTTTTGTCAAGAAGATGCCAGTTACATCCAATCAATAATAAATGAAAACTTTAAAGAGGCTGGTGATTATGAGAATTATGACATCTTCCAACTTACCCACAGTTGGTTGCCTTCATTCTACAAGCATTGGCATACAGTTTGCCATCAGATCCGCAAGTAGGTTTAGCCACTCTCCAACACGACTCCCTGCAATGACGTGTCGTTTGACAGTGCTTCTTACTGGTCCTTACCACTCCTTGTCTGAAAATTATAAACAAACGTTGAAACAAATGGGAATGGATGTTGATGATGACCTCCTCCGAAAATATTTTACCTCCTACTGTGTGTACTGGGCATGAACCCAGAAACTCATTGCGTGTATACGTTGTTGGTATTTGGGGATGAATAAGCCCAACCAACGAAGACCAAAAAAGTAGTTAGTAGTAGAAGTTTTACATAACACACTTTTATTAAATTAGTGGTCGGAACTGTGAGCTGATTAAAATGACCTCAAACACTGCCAGACTATTTAATCATTGAGGAGTTCTGTTGTACACCATCCGTCTCCATCCGTCCGTCATCCGTCTTATAATATGTCTGTCTACAATTTGTACCTACTATATTTTTATTATTTAAATTACTGACTTAATTTATATAGGAAATACTTGAGACAGGTAACTAACGACGAACAGTTAAACCTGATAAATATCTTTATTAGTATACTTAGTTCTTTTTCTCTTAAATATCTCTTGATATGAAACTAGTTTTCATCGCCGTTTTCGCTATAAAAGTCATCATTTCTCGGCGACATTTGTTTATCTCCCAATTAGATTGTTAATCAGGCACCAGAATATCATAAACCGTTAGAAACAAAACCATTATGTCAGTTGTTTCAATTAATGGCTCAAAGTTAAACTAGAAGAATTCAAATAACAGTAAAAAGCTCACTTATATTAAAGTATAATTTCCTGTCTACCAGGTTGTCATGTAGAGGAAGCTCATCAACAACAGTGACGCTCATGTAGTTTATGTTTTGGTCTAAGGTATCAGGGCTACATAAACAGCAAAGAGCTCACCCGCAAGTCAGCAGCTTCATCTGACAAGTGTTCTTGTACACATTGCCGTCAGATCCACAGATAGGTCCATCCAAAGGCGCTTGGGAGCAGTTAACAGGGCAGTTCTCCCTGTGAGCGCTGATGTTGTTGCACGCGCCCAAGTGAGACAGACCGATTCCGACCCTGGAAGCGAGAAAAGGAAAAGTATAGTTTCAACTTTTGACAGGTGTATGAAAATTATAAGGCTGTCGTGGAATGTCTTGGCTCCGTGCCATGCTTAGATCCGTGATATTTTCTGGGAATAACCCTAAGCCACACTTGGTTGATAAGTATGCGGATAGCATTTTGAAATGAAAGGATTCTAAAATAATCAAAGTTTATAAACCCAAAGAGGAAAACCAAATACACCATGTGGAGTTTGTCTGTCTCCTCCCGTGGATGTCGTAAAAGGCGACTAAGGAATTACGCAAGGGGATGGGCAGCAGCATCTACCTGAGTATATTACACCAAAATACGATCAGCAATCCGCCTGGCAAGCGTGGTGATTATGGGAAACCTGGGGGGTTTCCCATAATCGCACGCTATGCATGCTATGTGGGAGGCCTCATCCAGCAGTGGATGTCTACCAGCTGATGAATTGTGAAGAGAACACATTGGATCCTTGCTTGCTGGAACAGCAACTTTGGTCTGGAGCTACCCATCAGACTCAGATTCCATTACTGAAACTAAGAGATACTCTCTTACACCAGGGGGGTGATTCTCGGAACAATCGCGTACACGCGATGACGTCAAATCTCGAAAAATAGCCATTATTTTGTATGGGCGTCATACGAGATATGATGTCATTTAGTGGACAAGATTTATTTGAGAATACGGGCCCAGGAGCTAGTTTAGACACCTGAAAATGTCTCTCATGAAAGCTATTCTCACCTGCAAATCTCCACTTGCAGCATGCACCTGTTCAAATAGGTTCTTCCATTGGTGCCGCAGACAGGGTCCCGTTCGGACGTGCATCTATGGTCACACTTGGAACCTTGTGCACGTGAGCAGGTGCCTTGATCTGGAGCTAGGCGGACACCTAGAATAGATAAGGTATAACGTTGCAGTAGCAGAAAGAAAATCTCTTAGTTTCTTCAAATTTTCTTTTGAGATCATGGAACAGTTTTTGGGTAGGTACAATAAAGAATCCATGTTACAACCATCCCTTAGCCCCAGCCCGCCTGGGCCATCCGTATCATTGACACAACTGTGTAGTACTGTGTAATTTCTTAAAAAAACGGGCGTACCTTTTCCGCAGGTCTTCTTTCTCATCTCACAGAGCGAAGGATAGATGTACCCGTCAGTCGCACATACTGGTTCTCCCTGAAGAGCTGGGCCGCAGATCCTGGGGCAGGTGGCATCGCGGGCCGCTTCGCACCATGTTGCAGCTGTAACAAGCAGAAAAATGAATTAGTTGGGGTTGCCCACGTTATTTTTAACCATCTAAAAACAAGGAGGTCCTATGATCGACGATTGTATGATAGATAGATAGATAAACTCTATTATACAGGGTGTTTTTTTTAAAATGGGGCAGTATGGGCATAACCGAATCCATAAGAGATACGGGAAAACTGTCTTTGAAACTATTTACTCATTTTGTATGAAAACGATTTTGGCATATTAATTTTTTTGGTCAAGCGTGAGTTCTCCATAAAAATGAGTAGTTTTGATCAAAAATTGTTTTAATGCGTATCAACTCATTTTCTTGTAAGGATTGTTTCATTGTATCGGAAGAAAAAAATCTGAGCAGCAGAAGTTAGTCAAATTTAATCAAATGTTTTTTTCAAACAGTTTGTAAGTAAGGTACATACGTTAATAAAACTATCGCAAAAAAAATGCCCTTCCTCTTTCTTTTTCCAAGTACGGGTACGTTTCAGAATACCTCTAGTGGCCTTAGACAAAGATGTTCTTATTAAAGTTTGACTAACTTCTAAAGCTCTGATTTTTCTCATTTCACGAGACCATCAGAGCAGTAGAACAACATTCACCATACATCTTTATCACACATTTTTTTGGGGTTTTGTATATATTTGCGCTTGGCAGCAGTGTTGGTATTAAGTACTCAGGTGGATGCCCATTTCTTTAGTAATCTTTTAGTCGACTTACGACGTGAGGAGACGAAATGATCTATTCTTAGGCTGGATACCCACGAAACGCTTATTTATATAAAATTTTGCTTTTTTCTTTTTTTCTTTTTATAAATGTAATCCCATTGTAAATCTACCGTGTGTTAAGTTTTAGAGATAACGGGCTGAATCTCAACAAATACGTGGGGCCGATAACGCTGGCATGCCACTATGTGGGGCCACGAAACCGACGATCTTGTAAAAACAAACGAACTCGTCAAACACTAGCATAATTATAGATAATATTGTATGAAATGTCCAGCATTTATTTATTTTATTTTATTTGATTTATTTAGTTAACCTATGTAGATAGTGACCAAGTCAGGATCAAGGATGCGATTTTTGGATGTCACTGGTGACTAAATAACATCAAAAAGGCAGCAAATCATCGTTTTTCAAGAAATGTAAGGAGGAGGTAATTGTATTGATATCATAGGGATAAGAATTTTAGTCATCAATGAGTTTCAATAAAATATAGTGGCGTTTAGTCACTGGATGACATAAAAAAATAGCACCCCAGGACAGTGATCAGGAGGCATTTAATTGGTTAGCCCGTTGGACCCGTTCAATGGCTCGCAGGAAGTCGGTGGATGGACGCGGGTCAATACCGTTTATCGTGGCATTCCAGGAGGGAGGCCTATATCCAGCAGTAGACTTCTACAGGCTGATAATGATTGCAGATGGAGCATAATTAGATCTTCTTCAAGATGCTGCATCAGCTACCATTAGTAAAGCTTGGATGCATTTATCTTAACAATAACTTAATATTACAAAAACGCTGAAAAAATTATCTAAGAGACGCCATGAATTAATTCTTTAATAGTAAATAGATTGCTAAGCCGTGCTGTGTCCAGCTTAAGAATGGACCGCTCTTTCTTCCCCAAGTGGATGTAGTAAAAGCCTTACTAAAGGAACACCACCAGAGGATGGGCAGCAGCATCCACCTGCCGAACAGATCACCAATCCGCCTGCCAGTTACCATTATAGCAAATCCCCACACGTTGTATTTTATGGCGGTGGCCTCGAGCAGTGGACGTAAACAGGCCGCGTTAAAGGCCACAGCACAACGGCTTTGTACACGTAGACGAAAACGTGCACGTCGACGTACCTATGACGTCGTAATGTATGGAAGATAATAGCACACCGCTTACGTGACGTGCACGCAAGCGTGTATCATACGTGTATCATTAGTTGGTAAGTTTGTTAACTTTTTCTTTTCACCTGAATAAATAAAATAAATACGTAGAGACGCGCGTGTCCACGTTACGTGCTGCCATACGCATCCGGTGTGCTTTGGCCGTACGTTGGTGATGATGAATGGATCGCTTGTTTCATAACTTGAGTTCAACTTATGTTAAAACCTCGGGCAATGCAACCGCGACCAGGGAACTCCATTAGTAGTTTCTGTCGGGCAGGTAGGTACCGCTGTTTCGACAAGTATAAATATAGAACTGTGCGAAGACCGCAATTCAATGTATCTATAGATAGGTAAGTAGTTTCTCTCACTTACTGTTTTTTTTTTAATCTTTTAATTTTGGTATAATTGAATGTTTGGACTTTTAGATTGTAATTTGTTGACAACGCCCATTTACAGCAGCTTTAAATATTTTTTTTTTTTTTTGTAATTTTCGAAGTAATTGTCTTATCTTGTGTATTACTATGCTTGTCTGTTTTTGAATGGCTCTGAGTAGGTAATATTTCTGTATTTGTTTCGTTTATTATTTATTGTTCCTACTATGTGTGTAAATTTGACATAATAACCAGTGTGCTGAAAGGCTCCTACGGTAAATAAATGAGTATGAGTAATCCAAAGGTTAGGTAACTACATAAGAGATGATCACTGGTATCTAGCAAAAGGGCTTTTAGGGAATTCGTTTTTTTTTTATTTATGATTTGGTTACCAATTATGATTTTATAAGAAACTAACGCATCACAGGTCTAGATATTAGTGAAGTTACTGATCATATGTGTACAAAAATATAGTTTGATTAAATAATAGGCAAAATAGAAACAAAATCAAATCAAATCTAAAACAATGTTATTCATTGAAATCACAAGGATCATTTTGAATAGTCTTATAAACTAAAATTACTCCTGTTCCAACGCGACCAAGCCTAGAAGAATCAGGCAACAAACACGGCTTGGCTTACATAAATGGTCCGTCTTACCACTAGGTGAGAAGCGCCTGTGTAGTGCCTCGGAGCAAGGAGTTGCTGATACATAGTAAATGAAAACTTAAAAACAAGTAGTCAAAAGTAAATAAACATCAGCAAAAGTATGTAAGACAGCACACGTTACGCTTGATATACTTCGTTCGGGTACAAAAGGGCGAAAGCGCCCTACCGGCAACCTCCTCTTAATAACGGTTGCAACAACCTGATAAGGAAAGTTAAATCAATCAGTCCTCACAATGAAAAAGATTAATCTTAAAATAACTAACTTAACCTTCCGAGCTGATTTCATGAACTGTTTGTTAATCAATTAACATCGAGCATTGGCTTGGAATGTGGAGTCATCTAGGTCACATCCCTATTGATGCATACTTCGTATTGTGCATTGTATTCTATTTTCTATCTGCATCAGTGAATATCTTTGGGTTTGATACAAGATACAAGATTTTATTGGTAAAAAACATTTTACAAGTCGAGTGCAGGTACTTATACAAAAATAATGAAGGTTAAAATTTTATTCGATATATTTATACTTAAGTATTAGGTACTTCAGTAATTTCTTTATAATAATAAATATCATGTAACCATAAAATCAGTATACTATTATTAATATGAACAAGGCGCGGGGATGGTATTCTACAGTTCAGGTAGTTCTAGGAATTCACTAATTTGAATTTGAGGGTGGATGTTCCGAAAACCATGGCAAGTTTCAGTGAGCTTTTTAAAAAAGAGGTTTCTATTAATTTTTCCACTCCCCACCCTCACTACCCCCTTACCCCCTCTTGCCCCCATTACCCCCTCCCCCTTACACCCCCCCTACCCCTCCCCCCTAGAGCAAAGCACCCCTATGCCACAAAAGGTAAAAATTACCCTCCACATTTTAAGTAACACCAATAATACTGTGAAGTGTTGGTAAAGAACGAAGAAATAGAATCAAGGATTATCTTGGTTGAAATAAGTTGCCGTAGTGGCCGTGGCTTAAGAAAAGAACTCCTACTCCATGGATGTCTTAAAGGGCAACTAAGGGATTACGCAAGGGGATGTGTAGCAGCAACCATCTTAGTACTTAATACCAATACTGCGAACACCATCCGCCTGCCAAGCGTGATGTTTACCTCCCCATTGCATTCTATGGAGGAGGCTTCATCCAACAGTGGATGTCTAAAGGCTGGTGATGTGATCTGATGATTGCAAAGGGTGGTCATAGAAACCGGTGTTATTGAAAGAGAACATGGTAGTGAATTTAAATATAAGTGTATTACTTATCTTTCCAATGGATGGAAATTGTTCACTAAACATAAAACAAAACAAAAAAGTTTAATATATTATTAATTGATACATTTACAATACATATTAATCTTATTTTCTAGATTAACTATATATAAGACTTAACATAATTTTATCAAAATAATATCTAATTGACACTGGCAACTTCCCTCAGCTTTCAACTTTCCTCCTAACTGACTTTCCTCAGAGGCCATAATTAAAAGAAGTACCTAGATAAATTATTTTTATGAAGTCTCACAAAACTAGGGTACCTTTAGCCATTTTTAATTAAATAAAACGCTCTGCCACCTCTATCACCATCTAATGTTCACTGTACATCACATGCATATTGTTAGTAATATGTACGCACGTGGTTCCGTACAATGGAAATGGGTCACGATCCGAACACCGAACCCTTTGGTGTCAAGGTCCTTGGATTTCAAGATCTTTGATCCCTACTTCGGCTACATTCGGCTTCCCTACATCCTACGGCTTCAAATTATGCCTGTCAGGGCTACTCTTATTCGAGAGTATATTATTTGATTACTACGTTGAATGTTTGATCGAGTGAGCGAAGCGAGTGAGATCTCCCTAACAGTTAGACGAATAGCACTCTTGAACAAATTTAACTCTACAAATTTTTATTTCAAGTTCGACTACGTCCCTGGCATTGCTACACTTTATGTGACACTAGTTTTGCTCGCGGCTCCGCCTGCGTGTAACCTCTATTCTAAATTATAGCCTATATGTTATTCTGATGTTTCATCAAAATTCATTCAGTAGTTTTTGCGTGAAACAGTAACAAAACATCCATCCATTCATTCATCCATCCTCACTAACTTATACATTTGTAATATTAGTAGGAAGTAAATAAATATACGTAGGTATGCCGTGGCGGAATATACAATACCCCTTCGCCTCCGTTGATGTCCCTGGGCTGCGATGTTTTTGTCATCGAGTGACTACGCGTCAGTAGAATTTCCGTTAATCCCCGATTTCCAAATCAAAATTACAAGTGCCTCCTCCACATCTCCTGAAAAACGGTGATTTGCAACCATTTTGATGATACTATCACTGAGTGACAATCAAACATCGCACCCCTGGCTTAGAGAGATTACAACACAGGATGGGCAACAGCATCCACCAATACTGAGATCACCAATCCGCCTGCCAAGCGTGGGTCCCATGACAAATCCCCCCTGTTACATTCTCCAGCAGTGGACGTCCAAATGCTGCTGATAGTGATATAAATATTATGATATCATATGAAGTAGAGTGAGATTAAATAAATGAATAAACTCGTAGTATTACAACAAACAATTGTCTACGAGGCGTACACACGCCTCGATAGCCTTTAATTGAAAATAAAATTAAATTTACTATTCTAACATTTCCAAGCTTCACGCACGATGATAAAGTCCTTTTCAGACTTTAAAAAGGACTCTATCATCGTGTGTTTTTTTACTCAATTAAACGGCGCCAATTTAATTGAGAATCTAACCCCCTTATTTCTGATAACTTTTGAAACCTATTTTAATTAAAATAGTTTTGTTTTATCTGATGTAAAATGACATGCGTCAAAACAAGACAAAAGCTATTTAAGCTATATCAAAGGTTTTAAAAATTGAATATGAATAAGAGGAATAATCTACAGGAGATACATATACTACGTAATTGTGTTGTTTTTTTACAAAAATGAAGAAGACTATTATTAAAATTAGTCTAATCAATTGGTCTACTAGACCTGCCCCTAAATTACAGTAGCAAATGGCAATGGGGAACGCATCCAATCCGCTATCTTAATCTTATGAAACTTGAATAGGGGAAACTTCTTGACCTAAGTATTCCTCCTATCAAGTTTCAAAAGATTTGGACAGGGCTAAGACTGCCAAAATGATCCCCATTGTTGCGTTCCCCATTACCATTTGCTAGTGTAATTGGGGGCCAGGTACCGACAGTACATAAATGGAAAATGTAACCACGTAAAAATGCTTGGGTGCAAAAATAAACGCACAGTCTGCAACAGGCTTAACAGTAAATAAACTTCACCTATTTTATATCCTTCTGCGTTACCGATGCCTTGAAGTAGTGCTATCATTTATTCTGTGAAACCTAGGGCTGCGCTTGAACTATATTACCGTAGATAAAAGATAAAGTACGCTGAATAACGACCGAAGGATCCAGGGCTGTAACTTCATTGCAATTTAATTAAAATAAAGTATTTTTTTTAAAAGAAAGTGTTTTAATAAATAAAAAATTATATTAAACCGTTTTCATGGTTGCCCACCCAAGGATGCCAACCAGACACTATTACAAATTCAAATCTGCCTTTCTATCTGTCTGGCTATTTTTTATGAGGGTAACATGTCATATTGAAGCAGTGTACGAAATGGTTTTCGTTATAATGGGATTTCATGATAACTTTTTATGGTATTTTAATTAGTAGAGTGTACCAAATTGAAATAACTCCTCAGCAGCCGTTAGAGGTATCCAGTTGTTTGTTTTTTTTACAACTTACATGATGTTGTATCATAAATGCTGAATGAGCTGTTTCAGCTTTTACGTTCAAATCAAATCAATTGTATGAAACATTTTAATCATCCACTATTTTAATAGATTGTTCCGATAACAAAACAAACAGTATAAAACAATAAGTAAATCAATTCAGTCACAGTACAGTAGTAAATGGCAATTGGAAACACAACAATGGGGATCATTTTGGCAGCCTTAGGTGCTGTCCAAATCTTTTGAAACTTGAAAGAAGGAATATTTAGGTCAAGAAGTTTCCCCTATTCAAGTTTCATAAGATAGTTACGTTCCTTTGCTACTGGTAATTGTGGGGCAGGTTTACAGGCTATAATTTTATGAATAAGAGACTTCTCTGCAATAAATTTCATTGCAAATATTATTTAGCATTGTTTTGTCAAATACGACATTATTTATGCTACTTAAGCCTATGTAGCGCAAAGCAATGCATCTAGCAGCAGCTCTCATTTGTTTCGCGAATGCAATAAACATTCATTATTGTGACAGCCCTGACCAATAGCGCGTTCCGTGGGCGAGAAAGTACATGAGCTTGCGCAGCGCGAGCGTCTAAATTCTAAATTCAAATGCTGGTTGTTAGGGATCCGTGCTTGAAATATAAATAAGAAAACTAGGAATAGGAGACTTGCTTGTATTTTTGTAGACTGTTTTATGCGAAAAAGTGTAGGCATGCTTGCGTGTAATTTCTTTGGAAAATCATAAAAAAATCTGTTAACTAACCTTAAACTAAATCAAGACGCCAGCATAGACTTTTTATCAGTTGTCAATGAACCTCTAATAAGTTCAACTGTCACGTCTGTCACTGATGTTAGTAAGTAGGTATTACTTAATCTTCGCATGCGTACGTTATCTTTCTCGCTCTAACGAACGCCTTCCAGCGACAGAAAGGTTGATGATTAATCGAAATGCCTGAGATTAGATTTGCTCGTATAAAAAAAAACATCAGTTTAGATATCAGAGGCCCAATTCTCTTAATTATTTTAAAACTACACTGAAAGTTAACCGAAGCGAGACTGAATTGTGAATTGACAGAAAGTTGGTATTCTGCTCCCTCATAAATAACAATTTAGTCTACTTTCAAGTCATGGTGACTACCATTAGAGTAGGATAGTTATATATATAATTGGAAAGAGTAAAGAGAGACTCCATCTACTTAAGCTAAAATGATCGACAAAACTTTGAATCGTTCAAGTTTCGGTTACATTTTGATATAATGACATTACAGTGTTGTATTTTAAGTTAGGAGAATACCATTTCTGACATTTAAGACATCGACACAAGATCGAAACATGATAACTCTATTCAGTACATAATATCGGTTCCGTGATGGTCGCAGCTATATTTAAAGGCACAGTAGCAGAAGGTCTATATTCTATATTCAATGATGACGGATGTCAACGACGAACCGATATTTAGTTTTGAACTGAATCGCTATAAGAGCTCATGGTGAGGCCTATGTTGTAAATAAGAAGCTGACATACAGAACTCGTATTTTATAAATCGGACTTGCTCTTGACCGATTGTTTTATATGTGATGCACGCATGCGGTACAGAATAAACATGCGCTGCTTGAAGGACCCGCCATTGTTCGCAAAGCGGCAATTTACGCGCAACGAACATTTCACGCTCAAATTGGCGAGAAAGTGACCTTTTTCGTGCAATGCAACGGTACTCTTCATGCATGGCTGTAGGGTAAACGTAGTGGTAATACGGTATTGGTATATTACTAAGAATTGACGACCTCTGTCGCGGGCGAGTAGCCGGCTGAGATGCAAGAGGTTGCGGGTTCGATTCCCGCTACGGCACAAATATTTGTATAATCTGCAAATATTTGTTCCGGGTCTGGATGGCATGGTACCATGGTACTCGTTCACCAGGGAATCCTAGTGTGGGATCAAGACTACGTATGTTGATTGTTTTGGTGTTATGTTATAATTTATGGGCTAAGCCTCCAACTCCTCCTGTAGATGTCGTAAAAAGCGACTATTGGATTACGCCAGAGAATAAGCAGTGAAACCACCCAAGTACTTAACACCAGACTGCGATCACCAATCCGCCTGGCCAAGCGTGGTGATTATGGCAAATCCAACCATTGCACACTATGGGTACGGGTGAGACCTCATCTAGCAGTCAATGTCTGTGCTGATGAAGAAAAAGAAGTAGACACAGAACATAATTACAAAATAAAATAAAAGTAGCTACTCTTACTCTCTAACTTCAAATTAAACTATGTAGATGAACCAAGGTCACCGACATAGCTCACTAGCAAGTTGAAGTGGCAACGGGCAGGTCATATAGCTCGCAGAACTGGATAACCGCTGAGGAATAAAGGTTCTCGAGTGGCGACCACAAACTGGAAGACGCGGTAGAGAAAGTCCCTCCACTCGATGGATTAAAGACATTATAAACGTCGCAGAAATTCGGTGGATTGAGGCGGTTCAAGACCGTTCTAAGGGGGAGACCTATGTCCAGCAGTGGACTTCTACAGGCTGATGATGATGGTGACATACCTACCTAACTTGTTAATAAATTCTTATACTGTGCAACTAAATGATTGTGTTTATATTGTAGTTATTGTTGTATTGGGCACAACTTTCAACATTTATAGCCTCCAATGACCACGTAAATTAGTGGCATTATATTCTTATAGCTGTGTTCGCAAGGGCTCGCTAATTTGATAAGGATAAAGGCCAGTATCCACTTAAATGGAGAGTCGACGGGCTAGTGACAATAACCAACTTTCCAATGCTCGAAAACTTGCATGCTTGTGGGTAATTCCGGTGACAATACATATAATATTGTGCTGGTCTGATCTTGGAGACGGTGGACAGTCGAACTCCTCGACGGATATTTGTAGACTGGCAGTGTTTGTACATAATTTGATTACCTATGTCGTGGTTCCAATTAATGGGTACTATCTGGCTCAACGCATTCGTATTGCCATTCAGCGTGGCAATGCAGCCAGCGTCTTGGTGACGCACCCATCTAGTGATTTGTAGCAGTGGAGCTATCTTAATAAAAACTTTCGTAAGTGGTATTCATGATTAGATTGATTTTAATCGTTTTAACTTTAGATGCTCATGAAATTAATAGAATCTGCATATTTGTTCAGGATGTTCAGGATGTTCTGGGTATATTCTATGTATAATAAAGAAAAAACTATCTATGTAATGTATTGTATTAAGTATACGTTATCTAGTACCCATAACACAAGCTCTGCTCAGCTTGGGGCTAGATAATGTTATGTAAAAATGTCCAGCATTTCTTTATTTATTTACTTACGGCCTCTATAGATACGACTTTTTTAAAAGTATGAAAGGTGATTAAGTGAATTACTATACTTACAATGCGATTAAAAATATAAGCAGCTTATCTTTCTTCACTTGTGTGAGAAGAGGTGTGGCTTGGACCTGTTCACCACCAAAGCGACGATTTGTAGGTGCCTCTTGTATCGTGGCGCCATCAACGGTCTTAAAAAACACTTTTTACTGCTTATAAATGTAGCTTAAACTTTTTATAGTCTACCTACTGTATGCAAAGTGGCCATAATAATTGAATTTATTATCCTCATTCACAATTTTTTTAAATTTTCTACTATTTTGTTGCAAGTTAGTACTTCAACAGGAAAAAAATAGGACCCCTGACATTTGGCCATAAAGACAACCAAAAACGACTTATTTTTGTTTAACGAAAATAATGCTAAATGGGACGCAGAGTCAATGGTCCTCAAGCCTTGGGCCACAAAGACAAAATCCTTTATATAATCGCTTTGTGGTCCGTATGTCTATGTCTGTCTGTCAAGACAAGACCCTTTTTTTTTGAGGACGACCTCTGTGTGGCGCGGCGAGCGAAGGTTCGCCTGCGACGCAGGAGGTTGCGGGTTCGATTCCCGCCTCGGAACAAATAAATAATTGTTTAGGGTGTTCTGGGTATTTTCTATGTGTAATAAACAAAAAAATCTAACTATGTACTAATGTATTGTATTAAGTATATCAGTTATCTAGTACCCATAACACAAGCTCTGCTTAGCTTGGGGCTAGATAAGTTGTGTGAAATGTCCAGCATTATTTATTTATTTGTTTTTTCAGGAACGGGTAAAGGTATAACTTACCCCCTTATTCATAATCATTTTATAAACTTATTTTAGTTAAAATATGTTTTGTCTTGTTTTGACGTATGACATTTTACACCAGAGAGAACAAAAAAAGAGCTGTTTTAACTAAAATAGGTTTAAAAAATGATTATGAATAAGGCCCTTAGAATAAGGACTAAAGCACGGTATAAAAATGTTTAAGTTTAAGTACCAATATAATTTAAATAAATGAAGCCGTCACAAAATCAAGCTTCTATTTTAATACATTAAAAAGATACGGTAATAAATGTCTAATTTTTGTTTGGAAATCGCAAAAATGAGAAACCAAACTCAGATTGATAATGCTGGCCAAATTTCAGAAAATTTAATTGAAAATTGAGAAAAATTTGTAATGGTAAAAGGCTCTGTGACACATAAAGGAAAAAGTCTATAATTGAGGAATTTCCACTTTCTTACCCATAAAATGGGATAGTGAAGTTTGTAGGAAAAAGCGTCTGAGACTCGAAAAGAGATCTGACGATTTCAAAATGATGTACAGTTCGGAACCTTCAGGCGAGAGTTTCACTCGCACTTGCCCGTTTTTTAAGGCTTACTAAGCTTTTTCCTTTTTTTAATTACCCAGGTTTTGCTGTATGTTTGGAAGATTTTGCTTTATTTTGATAATATCGATTCAACAAGTAACGAGCTGAAAAGCATTGGAAAGTTACTCAATCTTTCGACACGTAGGTACTAGGAACGCATAAATGCGCAAGAACATAATTACTGTAAGTAGCGAGAGTGAGAGAGAAAACAAGAAGTCAATGAAGGAGAAAATGTTTGTTTAGATGCTTAGTTTCTCTAACATTATGAGTGCCTGGTACTTGTGAAATATGTATAGTAAAAGCTCATTGAAATGCCTAGTTTAGATCCAACCGGACTTACAAATTTTGTACATGATGCTCCTTTCCTAGAAACACACTCTACGAAACTACATTTTGTATAAATTAAAATACAAGTATCATTAAGATCGTCTTACAATCTAACCCCCTTATTTATAATCATTTTTAAACCTATTTTAGTTAAATTAGCTTTTTTATTGTTCTCTTTGATGTAAAATGTCATACGTCAAAACAAGACAAAATCTTTTTTCAGCTATCAAAGGTGGGCAAGTGAATACGCCTCTTTTCGTTTATTAATATAAAAAATTGAATATAATAAAAAAAATTGGCAATGTGAATTTTGTGCATCTAGTTTTTTTAGCAAATATGATTTCCTTTGAACCACTCAAGAAGTCGCATCAAGGGCATATTCATCATCATTCATGAAGAATCATTAACACCAATGATGGTGTTAATGATTCTTAATTTTGATTTTTGTAATTTTCAAATTTGACATTATGAAATGTCAAATTTGAAAATGACAGAAGTATCGTTAGCAAACAGAACTGTCACATATCTTTTACAAAAAAAGGGAGATCGTTTATGTACACTAGAAATAAAAATGGGCCTAGTATTGAACCCTGTGGCATACCCGTGACAATAATCGATTCTGAAAACCTTTTACTACCAACATCATCTTTTTGGACAAGTGTCTATTGGACAAGTAATAGTATACAAGGTTAATTGCCTGACTTTGTGCAGGTCTGTAGTGGTGCAGGTAGTTTTTTTACGAATTGAACCCTAATATAAATCACCGCCCATGTTGTCATCCTGAAACTGTTTTTTTTAACTTAAATCCAGAGTAGGTATAGGTATCTCGATTTAATTCAGAAATAACTTATGAGTGGTTTTATTTAAAAATGATTTTTAAAAATTAATTAGATTTAAAGTTTTCACAGTTTCTAAAATTTAGTGTTTTTAATATTCATTTATTCGTTGAATAAGTAACCTATTTCCTACATCTGTTGCCATAAACATTTCAATTCAAATCTAACCCAATTCCATCGCTTATTCATGTAAATTGCAAATGTATTGTAAATAATGTACGCCAGATGGATATCTTTCATTGTCTGACTTATGCATTGATTCGTTCCACATATAGCTGGCTGGTATATCAATGGACTACTTGCTGTAACCCAGTTGTAACCGGTTGATAGTGATGATAACTTGTAAAATGGAAATGGTACCAACCTCTGTTGTTATTTTGCGTAGATACACTGCTATTATTTCATCAAACTCCATGAAATTTTGTACACATGATTAGTAAGACGATGAATCAGACTTCTGTTCTGTTGACCAATTTTACACAACTCCTAATTTTTGATGCAAACTGAGTCCAAGTTAAGAATAGGATAAGTCTCAGCTTCGTTTTTAAGTGGGCCCGAAAAAGATTACCGAATAGTTATTTACTACGCGCCGGTCGCAATAGTAGAACTTGTGGGGGAACAGCACATAAAACCGCCTTTAGTGTGCCTTTAGTTGAAATATAGAGAGATGCGAAATGTTTTTTCAGTAAGGTGTGTTATTTTCTAAGTGCCTACCTGTCTACGTGACCGATCTTCGGTCTGATTAGTTGTTAGCCAAATGTCGTGAGGTCGAATCCTGTCGTGCCCACATTACTAGTAACTTGCAAAAAGCTTTTTAATGGTGTTTGCAGCTATGTAGAGCATAGTTTCAATGTTAGTCCCACTTGCGCTAAAAGATATAATATATAATATATATATATGTATATAAATATACATGTTTAAAAACGATTTCAATTTTGACTTTGTCAATTTGTTTATTCAATTGGGAAGAAATTTAATCTTAGTAAAACTGCCACCACTCTGCTGGAACATGACTTAATACATGATTTTAAATTTTATCAAAATAGTATACCTGTTTGACACTGTCAAAATTGAGAAAATTTTCCTCAGAGGCCATAATTAGAAGAAGAAGAAGACGATGGTGAATAATGCAAAACCAGCCGTCACATTTCTTCTCCAACGTAGTGATTTTACCAGGAATTCATAAACTGTAACAAGTCAAAACTGTAGGCGGCTTATCCCACTCAATCTGCCTCCGCGAAGTCATGCATTCCTGGTAGGTATTCAACGAAATTGCCTTCCGTGGACGCCAAATCTGGAGCGTACGGTACTACCTCTTGTCCCTGTCATGTGCTTGTGCATCGTTTACTCAGTTAAATATAGCAGAATACTAAATTAAATACTGCAGTGAAGAGGTACCATAAAAAAGGTTTTAATTAGGATAAATTCAAATTAAAATAAAATGTTGGGATAGATTTTAACTAAAATAATTTTAAATAAAAGTAAGATTAGGATATAAACGAATTTTACAATTTGAACGGCTGTTATCTGTCAGCAGGGTGACTCTCTTGGTCCAGCCGTTTTCAGGCTTGCTATCACATTAGTTATATTAATCTTTCTTTTTAATGCTTAGCAAACGGCGTTATACGTATCAAATAAGTTTATAATAAAATGCAGACAAAGTCAGACGAAACATTTTTTTTTCCTCGAGATTTTTTTTGTTTTCTGTAGCAGCTTACAATATACTTCATGGAATCCAAGACTCCTCCATTATTTTGTAACTATAGATAGTGTGATCGAAAAAAACAATTTTTTTTAAAGCTCATTTTGTAAAGTATGGTCTCCCTGTCTCCAAAATATTAATATGCATAGAGCAGCTTCGCCCACCGAACTTGAATACAGATTCGGTGCGGTTTATCTCGGCAATTATCTTAATTGCGTGATCCAATACAACACGTTTCTGAATGCAGTACCTACCTACATACAAATGTGTGGTAGGTTTTCACAGCTTCACAACTTAAGTGACTAAATAAATTATCATTCATTCATTCATTCGTTCTTTTAATTATGGCGTCTGAGGAAATTTTCCTGAATTTCGCCAGTGTCAATTATTTTGATAAAAATCAGAATTATTACTCGGTTCCAAGAGCTTAAATATTCGGAAAATAAAGCACATTGTACCGTAAAATCGTATTGGACCCTGGAAAAACTTCATATGAAGTTTCGTTTCCTTCCATACATTTACTTGCAGCGCCTCTAGTGAAAACGAGAAGAAAACTAAGGACGCTGTCAGTTTTATGGAAGGAAACGAAACTTCATATAGTTTTCGAAAACTATCAAAACCCGTACTAGACGTAATAATACGGGGCTGTTTTTTATATGATTAAATCACAGATTTTATTAAGAGAAGGTTACCGCTAGGGCGTTTACGCCCTTTTGTACGTGAATGTAGTTTGCTTCTATTTAAGGCATTATTTCTTCAAACTCCATTAAATTTCGTACACACATGATTAGTACACTAATATCTAGACTCTAGAATCTAGAAAAATAAAACTGACGCACGACGTGTCTCTATAGAATCTAGATTTTTTTATTTTTTTTTGTTATGATTTGGTAAACATCATTTTAATTCCGGCATTATAGCTCACTGGTTTTCAAAACATCAGCCAGTCGTCCAGCTTGTGACTCAATAAGCACCTGACATCATTATATATTGACTACTTTTAATGTGACTGAATTTGAATTAATATGTTTGCTATTTATTATAATTTTGTATAGTTACTAACATTATTTTTAAGGCGTAATTGCTAACAAAATGTAAGACATGTGAATTACTCTGTGTGAAAACTGATTAATAAATAAATTATTATTATTATAATTACTTAATAAGAAACAAACGCACCACGGGTCTAGATTAGTGTACTGATCATGTGTACAAAGTTTCATGGAGTTTGAAGAAAGTAATGGTTGATGTTAAAGATTGGGTTAGGCTAACCAATCTTTAACATCAACCATTACTTTCTCACGTCCTATCTTGGTTATCACGACTACACTGGATTAAGGACCATTACATAAAGACCACCAGACTAACGGAGGACGTATAAACAAGTAATATTTACATTATGTAAAAAAAACTGCTGACCTAGCTGCTTCTTTGTTACACTGTGTCACATGTTTGAATTAAGACAATAGAAACTTGCAATATATCGTCATATTTAAGGATTGGGTTGAGTTAGGAATATAAATTTAATAAAAATGGGTTGAGTCGATATAAATATCTAAATGGGTTGACCTTCATTGGGTTGAGTTAAGAAGCACTCGTCCTTGCGCTATTAGATATAGCAATAACTTTTTTTTTTCTTTTTTTTTTCTTTTTTTATACTGGACATTTCACACAACATTATCTAGCCCCAAGCTAAGCAGAGCTTGTGTTATGGGTACTAGATAACTGATATACTTAATACAATACTTTACATAGATAGATATTTTTTATTATACATAGAAAAATACCCAGAACACCCTGAACAAATATCTGCAGATTGTACAAATATTTGTTCCGGGGGCGGGAATCGAACCCGCAACCTCCTGCGCCGCAGGCGAACCTTCGCCCGCCGCGCCACAGAGGTCATCAACTAACCTACATACTCAGAATTTGCTTATGATAAAATAGCAGAGCATCTAATTAAGCCTCTATACGCTCGGCGCCAACCAATCGACATCCATCAATTATCACTGATCCACATCCATTAATGATCACCGATCTAAGTACATTGATCGATGACACGAGACACGACTGGCATGCGCGTGCGCAGCGCATGTTCCGTTAATGTGACATTCAATTGATTTATCATGTTTGTCATGTAATGTTTTTTGTGAGCTGCTTAAATCTCAAATTGTTTGATATTGTGTATACAGGGAGTTCATCAGTATACCGTACGAGCATACATTATTATGGCCATGTCCCAATTATCATTTCGTCTAAAAAAGCAGCTGGTCTAATTAGCAATATATTATACGGATATCAAAATATATAATCACTTGCCAATAGATATATAACAGCTAAATAGAAATATGTTCAAAAATAAATTAAGGAATTGGCTTGTTAGCAATAGTAGATTATACACTAAGGGAATAAAGCAGTGTCTTATGTCGCGGGCGACATATTGAACCCTGAGTGTAACGAAGGACTCTAAAGTTAACTCCCGAGTGTAGCCAGGGAGTTATATAGAGTCCTGAGTGAAGCGAGGGGTTCAAGCTGCCCAAAACGAAGACAGGCTTTATTCCAGAGGAGCATACTCTACTTTTCACACCTACTGCGAGACAATAAAAAGCCAGGGCTCCATAAAATAAGTATCGTGTGTTTTGATGAACTCTGGAGTAGAATCATTATCGCTCGACATTTTTTGTTAACACTAATATTGCCATTGACATAATTATATATTACTAGAATATTGCAATAAATTTCACTGAAAAACACAGCACCAGCCTAACATCTCTTTTGTTTCACATTCTTTAAAATCACGCCTATTTCTTTTTTTTTTGAGTTCTGCTTTTGGTGGCCAGTTCGATTTTCGAACAAACCTCTTTACAGTGATAAAGTACTTAATATAATCTTAATTAAAATAATAAATTACCATCATGCCATTTGCGTTTTCGATCAGTTTGTACTTAGACCAGCTACTTTTTAGACCAATTTCTAATTAGACCAGCTGCGTTTTTAGACGAAATGATACTAACCCCTCCACCTCACCCCGCCCGTTACGTTGTCATCTGCGAGTAAATTTCTAAAGTCCCACCACATTCGATTTTCGATAAAAAAAAAATCCTTATTAAGTTTGCTAAGTAACAATAAAATAACTTTCGCTTCACAGACACCAGACTTTTTTAAATTGCATCGGCTTTCTAAATAAATGTTAAATGTATAACTTTGAACTTTTTTTTTTTAATGTATGTCTTTTCATTTAAAAAACTGACTTCAGCCTTTGTTTTAAAAAAAATGCTAAATATCTGGAAGATATTTTGATGGTGAAAAAACCAGAGTGGTGAAAGGATTAAATCACCAAATGACACTTTCTGAATGCAAATGCTTGATTTGTTGCTGAAAATACCAAAATCACTATACAGGATGGGGCAAATTTTTGGCCCCTTAAGGGTAGCTACCTTTTCTTTTGTAGTTAGAAGGTTTTGTTCTTAGGAAACTTCTGTTTTATTTTAAATAAAAAAAATTGCTATTTTAGTTTTTTTTTAAATATTACGGTTCGCCCAATAAATTACATTTGTCAAAAAAAACAAGTTTATCTTAATCGACTCTATTTCCAACCAGGATTTTTTTTCCTAAAGTAACTTACCAAATCAAATCGTAAGTTTTGGCAATAATTAAAAAAATCTATTCCCATACATTTTTCTAAGATGCGCCATTTGCCGCAACAATGTCATGCATATATACCATTCGAACACGGAAAGCAATTTGTTCTAAATTCAAATTATTTATTGATATTTGTTTTTAGTGATATACCACCTCTTTGAATGACAATAAGCTATAAAAAATTGGCGGGAAATATATTTTTTTAATTTTAAATCCAATATGTCTCTTACGAACCAACAGCGGCTAAGCTTAATTTTTATAAAATATTAAAAATTATTGGAATTATTGGAAATATATTTTTTATATTTTTAAAATAAGCTTTTGCTTATTTTCAATATAACTGTCGTGTTCAACCAGCGTTTAAAGCATTTCGTAGAGAAAATGAAGAAATACTACTACCAGACAAGAAAGTCAAAGAAAGAAGAAGAATTAGCCTACAACTTAAAAAAGTTACATACGGAACCATTGAATGAGTGACATTGTTGTTTTCACTTACTCGTTTTTTCATAGAAAATGTATGGGAATGTTTTTTTTAATTATTTAAAAAATTTACGATTTGATTTGGTAGGTTGCTTTGGGAAAAGTGTTCCTGGTTGGAAATAGAGTCGATTAAGACCAACTTGTTTTTTTTGACAAATGTAATTTTTTGAGCGAACCGTACTTTTTTTCAAAAATCTAAAAATGCCAATATTTCTTTCTTCAAAATAAAACAGAAGGTTTCTAAGAACAAAACCTAACTACAAAAGAAAAGGTAGCTACCCTTAAGGGGCCAAAAATTTGCCCCACCTGTATGTATGCCTATAATATGTTAGGACTTCCCTCAATTCCTCATGGATTCCATCATCAGAACTGGATTCTGAAAAAAATGGAGCCATACTGGAAGTATTCCGAAGTAGTAGTAGTTTTTTTTAGTTTTTGTTTTTCTATTCAAATAAAAAAAGAATTTTCCAAATCGTTTTATAAACGAAGGAGATATGAGGTAACAAACATAAAAAATAAAAATAAAATACAACCGAATTGAGAACCTCCTCCTTTTTTGTGAAGTCGGTTAAAAATATGCTACAAAGCGCTATCGTTAGATTTGATCTGGCTCTAAAACATTTTTCATAAAAACTTTAAATTCCTTTTAACTTCTAGGGTTAGGACTTGACTGATACACTACCATCAATGCCCCATGTTATTTTTATTCAGTCCAGTCCATCCAAAGGTTGTCTGGAAGAAATCGCTACTGAGCGTCAAGACCGCCCATTGTATAACATAGTTAGTTTTAGTTTTTGTTTATGAAATTGTTTATTTTTTTGTATTATGGTGTGCAGTAAAGTATTTTCTATCTATTCTATCTATCTATCTACCGTGCGTCTAGGTGGAGGATACCCAACGAGTTACACCCAAACGAGTAACACAAAACTTTCACAAATATTTTTCCATCTGTTCGGTGATTAGGTACTTGTACCTACTTCATTTCTGTCAGCCAGATTTTTCAAAATGATAAGTTGGTAAGATAACGGCTCTGGTTACCAGGAACCCAGAAGCGAAGAGCGGTCTGTTTGTACTTATAATTGGTTTTCATTGCGAAATATTTGCTCAGAAATATTTTGCACACCGAGTTTAAAATTTCAACGGCTCTCTTATGACCTTCGAGCACCACGGAAGGGAGTAGCCATTCGCAGCGTTCCCCTCTGTCAAACTACAAGCGAAAGTAGGCATATGCGTTTATTAAAACTAGTTGTTATTCTGTGCAAGGTTTGTTAGTGTGAGTGTTGTCATTACAGTGTTGTATTTGGATGTGTATATGCGGAATTGCGCTTGTGTGCACATTTCCCCCCGCAAAAAATGACAGAACTATTTGAATTGTAAAATATATCGCTAAGGATACTCCCTTCCGGCCCGCGCGGAAGTCCGTGTTGCTCGAAGCTTATGACTGTCGAGATATAGCTTTGTGGCAGAATCGTGACAGACGGGCGTAGGGTTATTAATAGGGTACCATTGGCACCCTTTGGGTACGGAACCCTAAAAATCATCCTCACCATTACATTCTATGTGGTAAGTACTAGAAAATTTAAATGTAAAAAGTGAATATTTTAGTATTGTTGAGAATTGTAACGTCATGGTATGGTTTGTATGTTTGTGGGACAAATGTTTGCATGATGTGCAAATATTTGCTCTGGATCTGGGTGTTGCGGTACCATGGTACTCGTAGTTCCTGATAATCACGACACAGGGAATCCTAGTGTGGGATCAGGACTATGTATGTGACTGTTGGTTGTTATGTTATTTATGTTATCCTACTAATATTATAAACGCGAAAGTTTGTGAGTATGGATGTTTGTTACTCTTTCACGTAAAAACTACTGAATGGATTTGAGTGAAATTTGGAGTGGAGATACCTTATACCCTGGATTAACACATAGGCTACTTTTCATCATCATCATCAATTTTCATCATTATTCACGCGGGTGAAACCGCGGGGCGCAACTAGTGTACTATATCCACAGGAGGAGACGGAGGGGTCTATTCTTAGACTAGATACACTACGGCACACCAAAACACGAAAACTTAATAAGTGTCAAATTCCAACACACATTGCTAAAATTGTTGTAGTGAATTAAATACAGTTACTTGTAGTCGTGTGCCTTATTATCTTAAAATAATGGATAATTATATCTCAATTGGGCACGACTCCATTGGGGTTCAATGGAACAAAAAACATTTTGGGTAAATTACATTCACGTCATAATATTTATAGGTCTATTATGCGTTTTGTCGCACACACCGTTGTACCGTAGTGTGTCCGACCTAAGAAAAAAATGAAATGAAATGTTCAGCATTATTTATTTATTTATTTATAAATAAATAAATAATGCTGAACATTTCAGACAACATTATCTAGCCCCAAGCTAAGCGGAGCTTGTGTTATGGGTACTAGATAACTGATATACTTAATAGAATAACATTACATAGATAGATATTTTTTATTATACATAGAAAATACCCGGAACAATTATCTGCAGATCGCACAAATATTTGTTCCGAGGCGGGGATCGAACCCGCAACCTCCTGCGTCGCAGGCGAACCTTCGCCCGCCGCGCCACAGAAGTAGTCAAACATAATATATAATAAGATAATATAAGAATATATCCCTTTATCTCCTCTCGTGGATGTCGTGAAAGCCAACTAAAGGATTAGATACACCAGGGGATGGGCAGCAGCATCCGCCTGAGAACTCAACACGAATAGGTACTGCGTTCACCAATGCGCCAGCAAAGCGTGGTGATTATGGTAAATCCCCCCATTGCATGCTATACATGCTATGGGGGAGGCCTCATCCAAAAGCTGATGACGAAGAAGATTAGGTACTAGAAGAAAGTGTTAGCCGAGTTGGTGGTAGGAAAGCAATGGCGACAATGAACTCACCACTGGTCACATCTATGTTACTATAATAAAATTGTGCGATCCACGGTGGAAAGAGGTCCGTCAAGGCTCTGCATACCCCTTTGGGGAAAAAAACGAATGTTTATTTAAGCAAGTAACGGATGATAAAAGTAGTTCTAAAATGTTATTTATTTAAATCAGCAGTAAAGGTTATTTTATCATTACTTAAATGTAACAATTTATAATAATTTAGCAACGCAATAATGTATGATTTGCTGGCGGTACAATTCCATTATTTTATTTTTTATTTTATTTATTACACAAAATCCACAGCTCTTAAATTGTACATGCTAAATCTAACGAACTTTACCTAAAGCCAATAACGGATTTACATTTTTTAACAATAGATACGACTGTCACTATATGACATTATATTTAAATATTTATATACACCATACAATATGGATACTTGGATAGACACTCATGAGTCTTCTAGTACCCTCGAGAGCAATGAATCCGGGTCACTTAAAGAATCCTAAAAATCTCGGAAACTAAAAATGCTAGGTTAATGCAATAAATTGTATTTAATAGACAATGTAATACTCCTTAAATGAAGGTATTAAAACTTCTTAGTTATTGTAAAGTTATATCATAAAAAAAACAAATTTGAAAAAGGGCCACTTTCGAAGATGGAACTACGAAATTACAGCATTTGGTTTTGCTTTTGTTTGTAATCTGTCATTTATACACATCTGTACATAAACCATGTTGATAGTGCTCTATATTCATTATTCAAGCTGAAATTATGTCGCTTACGCCTGAAGAATGCACCAGAATACTTACAATGCTGGAAACCGGCCGGAGTCAGCGCGATACAGCCAGGACTGTCGGTGTGTCGCTGTCAACAGTACAAAGAGTTCTCCGACGTTACGAAGAAACTGGTTCTAACCTACGCAGACCAGGAACGGGCAGAACCAGGTGTACCATAGCACGAGAAGACCGATACTTGGTGAACACCATGCTTCGAAATCGCTTTCTCACAGGAACTGAACTCACAAATCAGTTTCGACGCCTCGGAGGAAGTAACCCAAGTGCATGGACAGTAAGACGTTGGCTTGCTGAATCTAACTTAAAACCCCTTAGACCTGCAAACGGCCCTAAACTGGAGCGTGGGCATCGTATTTCAAGACTAAGATATGCCCAGAGCCACGTAAATTGGAGTATTGAAGATTGGTCAAAAGTTATGTTCTCCGACGAATCAAAATTTATGCTCTACAAGCACGATGGAAGACACAGAGTGTATCGAAGACCAGGGGAAAGATTCAAGCAAGCATGCATCGAAGAAAAAGTAGCCTACGGTGGTGGGTCTGTACTTGTGTGGGCCGGAATTTCTTCTGAAAGTCGCACAGAGCTGGTGATCATAGAAAACGGCTCTTTAACTAGCGTAAGATATGTGGAAGAAATCCTCAATGATCACGTTGGTCCATTTATGGTCAATTTAGGTGAGGATGCTATATTTATGCATGACAATGCCCGACCTCATACAGGTAGGATTGTGAATGACTACCTTCAAGAGATGAACATTACTCGTATGGAGTGGCCAGCGCGCAGCCCGGATATCAACCCGATCGAGCATGCTTGGGACGAGCTAGGCAGATGCGTAAAACAACGAAACCCTCCCCCAATCACGCTTCGTGAGCTCAAAATTGCTCTCACAGAGGAATGGGAGAATATTCCCCAAAATCGTATAAGGAACTTGGTGTACAGCATGCCAAACCGCGTAAACGCAGTAATGGAAGCACGAGGAGGCAATACGAAGTATTAAAATTCAAGAAAATCGTAATAAAGTTCAAAAATTTCATGTTTCCTATTTTTGTTTTAAGGAGAGATCAGCAGTTTTTTTCTTTATGTAATTTTGTGTTAATAAAATGTATGGTGACTCATATTTTTTTTACCTTCATTTAAGGAGTATTACATTGTCTATTAAATACAATTTATTGCATTAATCTATCATTTTTAGTTTCCGAGATTTTTAACATTCTTTAAGTGACCCGGATTCATTGCTCTCGAGTGTATTTTAATGATGTCTCGTTTAAAGACATCCTTGCTATCTAATTATCATTATCTATAACAAAAGGCCTTACCAATTATTTTTTTCCATGCATCATTACTTTATTTTCAGCGCTTAAAATGACTACTAGTTTTGAAAAAAGGAGACGAGATCCCATTTTCAAAAATACCTCTACAGGACAAACAACTTCCTTACAATGTTGTATACGGGGCCACTAAGGCCAAGTAACACTTAACTTGACACTACAATTAATTACAGTTTTGGCCTGAGCTCTTTTTAAGGCCAGGCCGCTTTTTACCGCCAATATTATCATGATTAATTAAGCCGTAAAATTATCATTTTTAGTGCTGACATTTAATTAGTGACAGTGATGTATCTGAGCCCGGATAACTGATTATCCGGCTACTTTGAAACCGGCCAATAGACCGGTACAAATGATTAATTAAGCCGTAAAATTATCATTTTTAATGCTGATATTAAATTAGTGACAGTGATGTATCGAGTGAGTACGGATAACCGGTTATCCGGCTACTTTTTTTTTAGCCGGTCAATAATTACATAAGAAAAAAGTATGAGCACGCTTATACACAAAGCCATACAGCGGGCAATGCAGAGAGCTATGTTCTGAGTTTCTCGAGCATTATAAAATTTTCAAACCAAATATGCCTCCTTTGAAGTTTCAAAAGATTTGGACAGCACTGGATGCCAAAATGTTCCCTATTGTTGCGTTCCTCATTGCCATTTGATACTATAATTGAGATTTCTATGATTCTACCTTCTGATGTATTCCGACTTTTTACTAAAACGCCGGTAGCCAATACATCCCTAGTCATATTTACTGAATGAGATTTACAGGTTTAGCGTTGTAATTCTTTCTTGTAAGTCGTTTGTATAATATAAAAGTTAATTTATTTTATGTTATCTCACAAGATTTAAGCTGTTACAAGAAATCCTTATCGGTCAACGTGTTTTACAATGTTTTTCAACTTTGCCGGACATTGTTTAAACAATTTCATGGTAAAAATCTTAGAAGCATTGTATTAAATCAAATCAAATCAAAATAATTGTATTCATTGAAATAACAAGGATTATTTTGAATAGTCTTATAAACTAAAATTACTCCTGTTCCAACGCGACCAAGCCTAGAAGAATCAGGCAACAAACACGGCTTGGCTTACAAAAATGGTCCGTCTTACCACTAGGTGAGAAGCGCCTGTGTGGTGCCTCGGAGCAAGGAGTTGCTGATATATAGTAAATGAGAACTTAAAAACCTTAGGAAGGTAGTCAAAAGTAAATAAACATCAGCAAAAGTTTATACAGCACACGCTATGCTTGTTATACTTATAAATAACAATCTAATAGAAAATGTAAATAGGTAAGTACATATATTGCAAATCTCCATTTTAGCAGTCGAGGGGCAGAGCGACATCAGGCCACACGGCTTTATCATGAATATAGTCATCAAGTGTTTTTCGCTTTCTTAATTAGATTAATATTTATGTAGGATTTAAATCTTCGGATAGGAAGTTTAGATGCAACTTTTGTAAGTTTATTATAGAACCGTACAGAATTCCCCATAAAAGACCCACTTTCTTTTTTTTTTTTTATCGGAAATGTAATTAAAATTAATTTGGGTATCACCGTCCGTTATAAAGCTACACTAATTTCGTTTCATCCTAAGGTTGCTTTAAAGACATCGCTCTCTACAATAAGGCTATCCATGGAATTACATTTTTTTAGTTAAAATTTTACTAAAAGTCGGCGTGGTGATCAATAGGGAATCTTTAGTTAAATCTATCTACCTCATCATCATCATCATCATCAGCCTAGACACCACTTTTGGACATAGGCCTCCCCCTTACAATGCCACGACGAACGGTCTTGATCCGCCTCCATCCACCGACTTCCTGAGACGCTTATAATATCTTTAGTCTATCGAGTGGAGGGCATTCCTCTACCGCGTCGTACGGTATTTTTATTTATTGTAATATTTTTGTTTTTTTTTATATATAGGTATACAATACAACAATTCCAGCTAATATATAATATATTATAATATATAATATTATAATAACAGTTCAGTCGTTTAACCGAATAATAAGTACTCACAAACTTGGGTAACTTTTTTTTTATACTACTACGTAAGCAGACAAGCTTTGTAGAGCGTATATATCTATTGTATATTAAATGCTTGAGAGAAACCGACGACGTATATAAATAATTAAAATGTGACTTACCAATAATAAGTAGTGCCAATTTCACCACCACGTGAGTGTTGAACTCCATCTTACTAACACTAATCACTAATACACTAATCACTAATCAGACTTCACTCAACGATTTAAACTTCTCACTGTGAGCTTCGTTAGTCGTCCATGTTGAGATTCTGAAACAAGGATATAATCATTATACTATTGATCATTATAATTTGATCATTATAATTTGATCATTATACTTTTGATCATCATACAGTTGGAGTTGTTGTTGGTGGTTGGAGTGGGACAGAGTGAGTGCGTGGGACATTTCTCTTTTTTTATTTAGTTAATTAATACTTAATTGTTTGTCCTACCTATTCTACTTCTGTTTTGTTTTCGTATCAAATACATTTATTTTCTTTCTTTTCCTAGACCTAGACAAAGAAGATCGAATTTTCTTGACCTTTGATCTATTGTCAATAAAGAATCATTTTGAATTTTTTTGTTATTTTGACGGATACAATAGTATTTTCCGCAGCTCAAAGAGTTGGTCATTATACTTTGATCATCATGTTTTTGATCATCATACTTTTGATCACTATATTATTTTAGATCAATAAACTTTAAATCAATGCCAATACATTAACGAGCCGTTCAATGGCAAACCAAAGCTTATGACATAATTTACATACATTATCTGTAATTGTGACTGTTGGTTACCGTATAACCGCATGTTTATGTGTTGGTAAACTTGTCACTTGTTGGGCGAGTTGTGTAGACGTAACATCAAGTACTTAATGCCGTAAGGGGTAGGCACAGGTTAAGCCAAGGGCCACATCAAATTCTATAAAAAAATTACTTAGCATTCTGTATTGTATGTATTGTATATTCCCAATACGGAATGAAAAACGAATTATAAATGGTATACTTTTTAATGTTAGGATAAGCACCGACTTGGTCCAAAAGGTTTTTGAACATAGTGATCAAAATATTTTCCATTTTATACTTTCGTCAAACTTAACATGTAGGTGGCACTTCACTTGGTGTATATTCGCAAATGTTTGCGCTATTTTTCCAAGGTAAAATCAACCATGAGTCTATCGGTACATCATTTTGTTTTCCTTGGCAAAATAACTCGAACATTTACGAATATACACCAAGTAATGTGCCACCTTAAGATCATTCAAACGTGTGCAGGCACTTCATCGCATAACAATAGATTTTTATTTGCTACGTGGTGGTATCGGACGTAACGGTAATACCTTAAATTCCAATAGGCAATACTTAGCCACGACAAATCTTCTAATAAACATCGCTCCGTAAAAATCAGAGCAAACCTAGCGACAAAGAGTTAAAAATGTCAACATAACATTCTTAATTAACATACAAATTCATTAATTAATCCATTCATCCAATCAGTACAGAAAAAACTAGTTTTGCATATTTTTTATTAGTTATAACCGTAAATAATTAAATAATTGATTTTACTTTTAATTAGTATTTAATTCTGTCTACACAGGAAACAATTTCAATTATTTAGCGGAAATCCTTTATTAGTCAGGAGATAGAAGATAATTATCTATTTAAAAAAAAATACACTTGTTGGAATAATTATAAAAACTAAGAAATTTATAAGTAGGTACTGTTTATTATTGTAATATTGTATTGTATTGTAATATTGTTGTAATAATATCAATACAAAACAGTACCGTATAAAAGTGCCGTTTCCTCCCGTGGATGTAGTTAAAGCCTTACTAGCAGTGGACGTCAACAGGCTGATGATGATGGATATCAATAATGTCCGTGGCGTGTCCGGCTTACGAATAGACCCCACCGGCTCCTCCCGTGGATGTTGTAAAACGAGTTACATCTAGGCCACCTACGAATGTGTATATGTATGTGCGTGTATGTATGTGTGTGTGTGTTTGTGTGTGTGTGTGTGTGTGTGTGTGTGTGTGTGTGTGTGTGTGTAGTTTGACTTTTTAGATCACGTGACCAGACAGGACAACAAAAAAATTTTTTTTTGTCCTTTCTGATCACGCACGACACTGATTTCATGTTATTAAAATAATTAACTTATTTAAATAATTATCTAATATACGACTTTTAGTATTAGTATTACCTATTTATAACTTTATAGCATATTTATCTACATATTATTATCCGTCATATTTATTATAAGTATTTTCTATAATTGTATCTTAATATTTCTATCTGTTTTTTGTTTTACACATTATTATAGATCTCTGTGAAACTTACCTACCAGTTTTCCTATTAATCTAGACTTACCTGAAAGTTGCGCATGTAAAATCGTAGTTACCTCTTTACTAGAATCTTAGTTGTACCAAGACGCTAATTTATTTTATTATTTTGTTAATCGTAACCTTGGTCCTCACGATACAGGCTCGGCCTAGTGTGAGGGCCGTCGATAGACACTTTTTTAGATTATGCAGTCAGTTTCAGCATTGTACGGTTTTTATTAAAACCGTTAGTACCTACCAAGTTTAATGGTGTTATTAAATGAAATAGCTTAGTTTATATATTACCGGATTTGTTGATGCTGTAAATAAATTTATTTTCTTTCGTTTTTTCTTTCTTTTATGCTTTGCAACGAATGAATGCATGAAAAGTGTAACTAAACTGATCCTCTGATAACAATACCTAGTGTTTCATAATCAATTTGTAAAATTCGCCATCGCTAATTGCAAAATAATTTAAAAGTTCTTATGGAAAACAGTATAATATAAAAAAAATATGTGCAATAAGTGTAAGTAGAAATTGCAATAACATTGCGTAGACCAGTGGTGGGCAAAGTACGGCCCGCGGGCCAGCTCCGGCCCGCGAAAGCATTTAATCCGGCCCGCCGACGGTCCTTCGACCTGAATAGTATAATTATATTTTGACGTTCCAGAAGTATAAAGTAGATTCTAGGTAGACAGCTAGACTAAAAATTTGATTTTGATAAAAATGGGACCAATCTGGAAGTAACGTTCTATCAAATAAAAAAAGAATTTTCCAAATCGGTTTATAAATGACGAAGTTATGAGGCATTTTTCCTATAATTCTGGCCCTCCTCTAAAAGTTCTTAAGCTTTCTGGCCCCCAATTAAGAAAGTTTGCCCACCACTGGTGTAGACAATAGTTAGTTGGTTGTACGGCTAATGACTTGCCATGCAGAATTAGTATTTTGTAAAGCTTGTGTTCCAGCTTCGCAAATTCATCGTCGTGCAAGAAAGAAAAGTAAGTAAAGTAAAGTAAGAAAGGAAAGTAGAGAGCCCCTTGAATGGTTAATGTTTGGAGATCGAAAGCTAGCAGTGCCGATAAACAAAGCCATGGTGTGTCAGGCCTTAGAATTAACCCCCTCCCCGTGTGTAATGCCTTAGTAAGGTTTTTACTATATTCACAAGAGGGGGTATATTCTCAAGGGGATGTTGTCTTTGTGGCCCAAGGTTTGAGGACCATTGACTCTGCGTCCCATTTTTGCATTATTTTAGTGTTTGTTGTGGTCCAAAAATTTGGTCCCTAAAGTAAACAAGTGGTTTTTGATTGTCTTTGTGGCCCATTCTATTTTGAACAAAAATGTGCATTTTAATTACAGTCAGAGCAAAAAGTTGTTGTACCCGGCCACACCACAGAACTCATTTTAAATTATTATTTGCAAAACTTAGTGAAGACTAGCGTGAAAATTTCTGAAAAAAAAGTAAGAAATTAAAAAGAATAATGCAGTTTGTTTTTCAGCACGCATTGCCACATTTCCCACCAAATCGTAACCGGCCAGTAACTACTTCATACGCTTGACCTCCTAAAATCAACAAAGAGGTAGTATTATAATACAAACTCCTTAGCACGAACGCGGAACAATCAGAAGACAGAAACCAAAACTCCCCAGGGAACAAAGTTGAATTTTGCTCCCGCTATGCTCTAAAGGCAATTAATTGTCGTTTTACGAACAAGAGCCTAGTACAAGTTTTGCATTGCAACAATCACTTTGCGGGTCGTGAGTTTCAACGTGACTTGCATAGTAACTATTCATCATTCTGTGCCGCGCAGTCGATAGAAACAGCACAGATTAATAAATAGTTACTACGTAAGTCACGTTGAATACTCACGACTCGCAAAGTGATTGTTGCAATGCAAAACTCGTAATAGGCCCTCAGGTGTGACAATAAAAACATTTTGATAAAAAATAAATTTGACCCCCCGAGATCATTCCCTACGCCTACCTTTTACCACATTTGTTATTTCCGGCATTGGTACAAAGACTCTTATTAGAACCACATAGTAACATAGCCAATGATGACATTTGAAATCAGTAATCCCACGGAATACAGAATTATGTATTGTAATTTGTGCCTCCAAGCCACGGTAAACCACACACGAAAAGTGCTGTGGTTGTGGTGACTGACAGTAAATCAGTATTGTACTATGTCAGTCGGTCACCTATGCCAGTAACTGTCGTGAGGTGAGCGGTTAACGACACCCTCATAAAGTAATATCACAATAATAGCTGAGGTTCTTACGTGGCATAAAAATAATCGAATTGAACATCAGTTGGAGAGGAAACTGCGTACGGGAGTGGCGGCGTAGCACAATAGATAAAACATTCATTCATTCGTTCATTCATTCATTCATTAATTCACCAATCAAGGGTTCAATACAACAAGAAGAGTGAAGGGGTTTTCCGTCGACGGATACGTTGTGAAGAAAGAAGAAGAAAGAAAGAAAGAAAATTAATTTATTTTCCCCAAATACAACACAAAATTAAACATAAGTGCGTAATGTTTAATTGAACGGTCACGTCTGCAAGGTAATAATATAATAACATTAATAACTAGTTTTACAATTTATGGTTAGATTTATTAAATTACATTCTACCTAATCCTGAATTATTTTTTTCTAAATTAGATTTTATTATAATTCAATTAGATTAGCACTACTAGCTCTTCATTTGCACTTAGGTACGTCTGCAAGGTACCCAAAGCTATGTTTATAGCTCGGTCGTACTATATTTATAGCAGGCGTCTGAAAACGGCTTTACCCTTGTACGCGACTAGTACTAGGTAATCATAAAATCATATAGGTCAGTGCATCGAACAGCCTTGAGCGCGTCTGTTGCATCAGTGGTTCTCAACAGTTTATCCGTGACACATAAAATATCATAACATAATATCCAACAAAGTCAAAGTCAAAAGTCAAAAAGAACTTTATTCATGGAAATCACAAGGATCATTTTGAATCGTCTTATAAACTAAAATTACTCTTGGCTTACATAAAAGGTCCGTCTTACCACTAGGTGAGATGCGCCTGTGTGGTGCCTCGGAGCAAGGAAATGCTGATACATACCTAGTAAATGAGAACTTAAAAACCTTAGGAAGGTAGTCAAAAGTAAATAAACATCAGCAAAAATATGCAAGCCAGCACACGCTACGCTTGTTATACTTATAAATAATAATCTACAGTCAAATACATCGTCCTAATTAGGAACACATTAAAACTCCGTGTCATAGATATCAGGAACTACAGAAACCGTAGTACCATAACACACAGACCACCCCTTATATCTCGTGACAGGTTTGCAACAGGCGTAAATTGTGCGATCATGGCTGTCAAACGTCACTTTTCTCATACAAAAGTTACCATTTGACAGCCCTGGTTGCACAATTTACGCCTGTTGCAATATAATAGCCTTGCGGGAACGAATATTTAGAGGTCATGCAAAAATTTGACCTACAGCAGGAATTGAACCCTCTAGAACCACGTCTCAGCTAGCTACACGCCCGCTGCGCCACAAAACCACTGTCTATTCAAAATCATAACTTTCACTTTGGATGTCTTGAAAATGAAAATAGAAGAAGAAAAAATAAAAGTAAATGGGCAATTTTACTGGCAAGTTAAGTTTAGTTGTTACTCGCCAGGGTTAGTATAAATAATTCGCAGTTAATTTACTGCGCAGTTATTTTGTACTGCTTCATCGATAAAAACTTAGGGTTATACTTATATAGAGTCTGTACGGCAAGAGAATAGGTGTGGTGAAAAACAGAACTAACATTATGATAGATAATATTCACATTGCAAGCCACAATCCAAGCATATAAGAGCAAATTTTTATTATTTACTATTTAACTACAAGTCTCAAGACCTTGTATTAGAGCTATAAGAACGAGATAGTGCTGTTAACAATACAAAATCAGTACCTAATTAAGCATGCCACGCCCTCATCTCCCACGCCCATTCTCTTGTCGTACAGACTCTATCAATTACGGAAGAATTTTTCTAAATCTTTTATTTTTGAATACAGTCCAATCTACAAATTGCTTCATCATTATCCTTACTGATTGTTTTATAACACTCAAAAGGGAGAAAATAAAGCTTAAGGCTTTTGTTTTCGCCTAATTCATTTATAATGTTTTTGGGTCTGGAATCCTTCTAATTCTATGAAAACAGAATTATCTTTTGAAAATAAATTGAATCATATTATTTTCTACTTTTTTATTTGTTCTATTGGCTTCAACCGTCATAATTAAGTGTATTGTAACCGAGTTGCATTGGGATGCTTCGTAGTTTGGTACCACTTCTCACCGAATCCGCTTTATTTGACAGTTAGTGATACTGACAGTTCCCAAATACGGGCTAAGTGGCTGTCACATAGTTGACCCTAAAATAAATTTCACATTGCTATTCAACTGAGTTTGGGTTTTGCCGTAGCACCTAGTTCTGCTGCTCTACATTTTGACCAATAAGTTTCTTTGTGAAAAATGTTGAGAGCCTCTGCCCTGACCCGCGACCCGGAACAGCGCATGCAGATGAAAGTACACACAATGCCTAGTACTTTCTCGTGGGTTATGCTCGCCTGGTACTTACATCCAACACACATTTTCTACTATTTTGTTGGTAATGCGGAGAAAAAGCTCGTTTAATATAAGCTTGCCAAGCTGTTTGTTTCCCTTATGATGTTTGTTTTGTGTTTTTGTTGTTTCACGAATAACTTTGTCGAGACGATATGAAAATAGGAAATGGCAATTGCAGGTCGAGTATGAGTTTGAAGGCCGAGCCGTAGGTGAGGACTTTACTAATACGAGACTATTTCCCGGCCTTTGCAATAATGTACTATTATGATCTAGGGGTGATATGAAAGTTCTTAGAAAAATGGAGTAGTTACTGATAGATCCTGTGGTTTAGATCCTGTGAACTTTGATGTTACTAATAATAGATCCTGTAAATTTCTAACCAGTTCTCGAATTACTAATAAAATGCAAAACAAAATAAATGTAATTCTAGACATTAAAACAATTGAAATTATAGTCTACAAAATAAATTAAAGCGTGGAGAAGACTAGACAGTAGACAGACAAAATAAAACTATAAAATTAAAGATAAGTACGCGGTACAGTCCACAAAAGAAATGAAAAACATGACAGTAAACCAATGAAATTAATGATACAAACCACAAAATAAATGATACACTAGACCACAATTAAAAATAAAATCATCGCTATCAAAGGATGTCCACAACAAAACAATAAAATGCAGGATTGTTATATTAAAAAACCATCATCATTTTCCCACGCGTACAAGGCCGTTAAGAGAAATCATTATGACATTACGGCCCGTCTGACCCAAAAGCGGTAAAGCCAAAAATTCACCGTTTTTGCGACGCTGCAAAAAGTTTATTGTCGACCGATTTGTCAGATATTCGTCGTAATATATTAAATAAGATTTGTTTAGTGGTTAACGGTAGATAATTTTTTTGCTCTATTCAATCGAGTGAGGTTTTTTTATGTTTTTTGTTGCTACATTTATGTTTGACGCCTCGGAAGTGTGTCAAATTAACTGCGATTAGGATCAGTGACTGAATGGACCATTCATTTTTATTGAGTGGTCATCGTGATCTTTTTGGCACAAATTCAATTAAGCGCTATTTATGTTTTATGTTCATGTGAGAATTTGTGTTATCGGATCTAGTTTTTATCACATTTATAACTCATTTACTAACAAGAACTTCCTGCCTTGTACTTTCGTGGATTTGCAGTAATTTTATGAAAATATTTATATTAAAGAGTTTTTATAGGTACCTACCGGGAGTTGACTATCACAAGCCTATCGTCGACCTCCGTGGCGCAGTGGGTGGTCACCGGTCAGTCGGCTGAGATACAAAAGGTGCGGATTCAATTCCCGCTGCGGTACAAATGTTTGTTCCGGGTCCGGGTGTTGTGGTACTCGTAGTTCCTGATACACACACGAGAAGAGAACAACATAGAGAATTCTAGTGTGGGATCAGGAATATATGTATGTGATTGTTGGGATGTTATGTTATGTTTATAGTTGGTCAGTAGCCCTGAACATACCTATATAAAAGAGTTTTTATACCGAATTGGTAGACAGAAAATTGCAATGATATAAACTGAAGTGCCATAGTTTCATATCTATTTATGGTTGTGACTTTAGTATGACCGTTATAACACTAAAGAATAAGCCCTATATTTTCTGAAATTGCCGACAATCTGAACAAATGGGGCTCCACAATATGGCTGCCATTAAAAAGGTATTACAACGAAATGACCACCTACAGTTAAGTTGGATCACAGACATAAACATATTTTCGTAGTTACGACGTTGCTCTGTATAGGGGCCGACCGAAGTTTTTGCAAATTACTATGGGTTGAACTAAATTTGCGTATTTAATTTTATTGGTTAATAATTAACATATCTTTAGATCGTTTGCAACTGTCTTTAGGTAGCACAACTGTTCCATTTGTATTTTTTTAATTTTATATACGTCTGTAGGTATTAGTTGTGTTATTATTCTTTCTGTAAATAAAGATACAGCGGACGGTAGAGGAAGGCCCTCCACTTGATGGACTAAATACATTATAAACGTCACAGATAGTCAGTGGATGGAAGCGGCTCAAGATTATTCTATGGCGGAAGCCTATAGCAGGCTAATGATGAAAGAAAGATTATTAACTTTTATTAAAAGGTAATAATATATTTCCAATGGTGACAATTTCACTTATTGAACGAACGAAGCGAGGTCACTTTGTGAGCTCGAGGTTAAATTCGTTTGTATGTGGTTATGTTTGATGGGAGTTTGTCTATCGATAACTTTCGAATCGTTTATCCCATTGCCATGAAATTTGATAAGTAAGTTGGTGATACTAATGCAATTAAAAAGTCTGTAACAACAACACCAACAACAACAACAACACCAACAACAACAACATCAGCCTTTTTAAGTCCAGCTGCTGGACGAGACATCCCCCCAATGAATACAATGGGGGGATTTGCCATAATCACCACGCTTGGCAGGCGGATTGGTGATCGGATTTGGCGTAAAATTACATGAATAATTTATTCATCATTTTTTTCACTGACTGTACAAATTTTCCTACAAAATTTCACGCCAGTTACCGCGGTACATAAATTTTACTGTATTTGAATGAGTCGGGCCACAGCAAGATCGGGCCACAACTTTTCAGCCACCTTGAAAACAACACTATTTTTTTTTACTGGTTCTAGACAGAAATAGGTGGTACTGCCCTAGATGAACTCTTTCACAAGAAGCTTTACTACTCATAAATCTTAATTTTCTTGTCCTAATCCCTTCGTGTTGGTATAATGTGTGTTCATAACACCACGATTTGCGCGTCTAACGCGTTAACATGTAGAGTGCGTCTAGACTAAAATTGCACGCGTTAGGGGCGCTCATCCAAACGTAATACCATAATCATTTGTAATTCAAACATATATCCACCATATTATGCCATTATTCGGATTTGGGTAGTATTTATCTAGGTTCCTGGATATTTTTTGGTTCAAAATACTTACCTAAAACAAAATGTAAGCTAATTCCATTTTGTATATTTTTACTACTTTTACGACATGTTTTCATCTTATTTGTTTCGTATTAAAAACATCATATTTTCTAGTATACTGTGATTAGGAACATAGCATATATTGTCAAGTTACAGAATAACAACAGGATATGAAAAAAATATTAAGTTTTTATTCATAATTTTTGGTATTACACGACCTAATTTGATACAAATTCCGAACGGCTCGTACACCCATCGCGCATGCAGGGGGAGAGGCCTCGGTGCCAAACAGGGATAGCTGATTTTGACACTCTCTTCAAAGAGAATTTGCTTGCGGCCTTCGCATGCCCCTTAAAACGTTACCGCTTTTATTTGACACTTGACATAAGCTTTAAGTTCGAAAACGGTTCTTGTGTTTACGGAATAAGGAATATTTTATTTTGACATTCAGTGGGGCGTTAAGTTTTAGATTAGGCCTACTCTAGCTGTGTGCACATAGGTATGTGTTTTTAATTCGCCCCCACAATGACAGATTTTTTAATTGGGTCTTAAACGCGTTGCCCTCTTCCATTTAAATATTCCCAGGATAACTTATGGCGATCATCATCATCATCAGCCTATAGAAGTCCAGTGCTTGACGACCTCTGTGGCGCGGCGGGCGAAGGTTCGCCTGTAACGCAGGAGGTTGCGGATTCGATTCCCGCCAACAAATGTTTGTACGATCAGCAGATAATTGTTCTGGAAGTTCTGGGCATTTTTTTATGTATAATAAAAAAATATCTATCTATAGTATTGTATTAAGTATATCAGTTATCTAGTACCCATAACACAAGCTCTGCTTAGCGTGGGGCTAGATAATATTGTGTGAAATGTCCAGTATTTTATTTATTTTATTTTATTTATTATTGTGTAGTTTGATTTGGGATCGAACCTTTATTTTCCAACGGTTGTCAGTTCTGCGAGATATATGACCTGTCCATTTTCACTTCACTTCAGTTTGAAAGATGTCCAGAATTGGTGAAGATAAAATTCTAATTGCGTGTTCATTAACTGGACGATTAAGGCGTGAACGTGGACAGTTACAGCCATTGACTTTTAACGGTTACGGCTTTGATACGGATCGGTCCCAGTCCTTTATGATCCAAAAATGACTAACTCGTCAGTTATAAAATAAATAAATGCTGGACATTTCACACAACATTATCTAGCCCCACGCTAAGCAGAGCTTGTGTTATGGGTACTAGATAACTGATATAAGTACTTAATACAATACATTACATAGAAAGATAATTTTATTATACATAGAAAATACCCAGAACACCCTGAACAAATATCTGCAGATCGGACAAGTATTTGTTCCGAGGCGGGAATCAAAACCGTAACCTCCTGCGTCGCAGGCGAACCTTCGCCCGCCGCGCCACAGAGATGGTCCTTTGGACGGAGGGATACATGTGACACACAATGTTTTTTCGAGTGAAAACTATTTTATTGCACTAGGATTCAAACCTACGACCTCTGGGTCACTTCTAAATAGTTCACGTCTCAATATTCAGAAGTGAAATCGACTGTTCCTCTCGGGTCCGGTCACGTCCTACTCCGCAGATGGTCAATGGCCACTTTCCTGCAGTCTTGTTCGACTCACCTCTCGACCTTGAGTTGAACTGAGAGGATATCTTGTACTTAGATTTTACTTTCTAACTGATTGAATTGCAGTTTCCGAAAGTACTGTTAAAAAAAAGGTTTAGAGCCAATTTGACCATACTAGTTATTAGTTATACTTATTAGTTATTTTAAAACTACACTGAAAGTTAACCGAATCGAGACTGAATTATGAATTGACAGAAAGTTGGTATTCTGCTCCCTCATAATTAACAATTTAGTCTACTTTCCATTCACGGTGGCTATCAATAGAATAGGATCGTTATACCGGGCGTAAAAAGACTACTCCCGAAAACTGAAACAGTGCATTCAGACCATGATTCCGAAAATATTTAAGCTGAAAAAACACGAAAAAAAATGCTCACTTTCGGTCCGCTTTTTTCGTGTTTTCTTTATAAACATCCATAAAATATCGTTAAAGGAACACAAAAACCTAATTTCCATCATTAAAAACACGTCAATAAATAAAAACGTCAAAAAAAGCAATGAAAAGCACATGAGAAATATTGGCCCTACGGGTCGATCAGCTGACCGGGAGCGTTGAACTCGGCGCGGCCGGAATAAATGCGTTCATTGCTGGCTGACAAATACGATACGAAAACAAAAAAAAATCTCCGGTATCAATCACCTCTCAGGCGAAAGCTATTTTATATAGCTATGATATAGGTAGCTTTACCGGTACCTTCAGTATTCGGGAGCTGTCTTTTTACACCCCGTATATTAATTAAAAAGAGTATAGAAAGACTCCATCTACTTATGCTAAAATTATCTAAGTCTCGGTCACATTTCGATATAATCACAATACAGTGTTGTATTTTAAGTTAATAGAATACCATTTCTGATATTTATGACATCGACACAAGATCGAAACATGATCCAAACTCTATTTTAACAATTTTTTAGTTAGAGAATTGGGTCTCTGTTAGTTAGAATATGTCTTGTTAAATCTAGCCATTGGTCATGGTGACAGATAATCTTTGAACACACCTGTCAAAAGACACTGGTTAGACAAAACAGTTGGTTTAACCGCCTGTTATTTGTTGGTGAAATTAAACCTAACTATGACCCACACAGTTGCCGGTTGTCTATGGATTAAGATGACAGATAGTAGAGGAAAATCTGTCATAGTTTTTTATTGCAAAAATAAAAAATAAAGTCTACAGTTTTGATGCCATGGACAGACATTGTATTTTATGCCTGCTAATTAAATGGTTATTTAATGAATGAGACGCAAGAGGTGCTGGTTCGATACCCGCTGCGGGACAATTGTACGCATGATCTCTAAATATTTGTTTTGAGTCTGGATGTTGTTGTACCATATGGGTACCATGATAATCTTAGTTCCAAGGCACAGGGAATCCTAGTGCAGTAATATGTATCATATGTATGTGACTGTTGGGTACTGCTATGTATGTATGTTATGTATAGTATGTATGAGCGATTTTATATTGTAAACTGAGCTTAAATTGGCGTGGCCCTTTTTATTTCAATCTTATTAGAAAGAGCGCGTGATAACTTTAGAGCTCATTAAGTTGGGAGGTTGTCTTGCACCACGGGCGAAGCCAGGTTAGTTTGGGGGGGGGGGGTTCATGAAAAAAAAATGTACACGAAATTACATTAATATTAATGTGAAAAAAAAATACTAAAACCATACTGGTGTAATCAGATTTTGTCAATATTTTGAATATTTCGGGGTGGGGGGGGGGTTGGACTCCCAAAACCCCCCCTGGCTACGCCCAATACTACAGGCTGATGATAAAGTATTAAACAAAAATAAGTTTCGCAAACGTGAAACAGAAAGTTAAAAGTTAACAGTTATTTAAGCACGTAACGCTTTCACTCAGTAAGTATAATAACGTGTCAAAACACTCGTTTACTCTGTCTGCCTCTACGTCTAATGACATAGACAATGGCATTGACGGATATACATACGGTCATAGAGTATGGCGAGCAAAAAGTTTGGATTGGAATAAAAACAGTACGTTCGAATTCTTCTGCGATCTTTTTTGAAAATTAATAAAATATATTTTTCTAGACAAGCAAACTATAAAATCTCAGATTATTTAGATTATAATAAAGCTTGGGACTGAATAAGCTCTACCTCAGGACAAAAAAAAAAAATATTTTATAAAAAGTGCTAACTATATTTAATAACAAAATTAATTTGTTTAGGTTTTAAAAATCCGATTAAATAAAAAAATCATCAGGTTTTTTAGATATAGGCAAAGATACAGTACCCACATGCCTATGCAGCCTATGTCAAAACATGTTTTAGTAGATATTTACCTGTCTTCTGGTTCTGTAGCCATAAAAGCCACAACTAATTGAAGCAACATATAAAGTTAGCAAGAGGAAGAGCAAAATAATGGAAAAAATAATATGAAAATAACTAAATAAATAATATGCTCTACTCTATCCTAATTCCTAATTCCTATCCTAATAATCTTATTATTATCCTACCCCACTAATCATCTCTCCTAATTCCTATCCTATACTAATCCTTTCTTAGACGTCCCACTTCTGGCAATAGGCCTCCCCATAAAATATCACGATTACCGTTTGAGCCTCCACCCACATCTCCTGTGATCTTTACAATGTCACCGTTCCTTCAAGCCAGGGGCAATCCTACACTGCGTCATCCGATTCGTGGTCGCCAAGAACTTGTATGCCTTAGTTGTCGGTTCTGCGAGCTACACGCCCGTGTGTATCGCTCTCGTAAAAAAGCTGTCATTGTTTGAAGAGAGACGAGCTTCGAAATTCGAATGCTTAATCTCGGTTTGTTTTTAAACGTTGGTATCACTTTGGTGTTGCGATTTGAATGCAAGGTGTCAATCGTACGACCTACTTACGTGTAAGACAATGCTAAATTCAAATCGTATTTCAACAAGGTGTTTCTATTTGCCAACATACTTGTACTTTGAAGAGGTGTTAGAACTTTTTCTTTGCTGTATTTATTATTATGCGACCTCCGTGATGCATTTGGTGAGTAGCTGGCTGATATGTGAAGTGCGGGTACGATTCCCGTTGCAGGACAAATATTTGTATGATGTTTTTATTTCTACTAGGCAAGCAAACAATTATACGGCCCACCTGATGGAAAGTAGTTACCGTAGCCTATGGACGCCTGCAACACCAGAGGCATCACACGCGCGCGGCCGACCCTGAGACATGAAGATGTAAAGTCTCATGTGCCTGTAATTTCACCGGCAATCGTACCCTTCAAACCGAAACACTACAATGCGAGCACTACTGCTTGGCAGCAGAGTTAGGTACGGTGGTAGTACTTTCCCGGACGAACTTTTGGGCCTGGGGTACTGCGGTACCTACTACGTAATTCCTAAATCCACAACACAGAGAATTGTAGTGTAAAAATGTGTTATAATGGTTTTCAGAAAGTCGGTGGATGGAGGCGGCCCAAGAGCGTTTGTCGTAGGTCTATGTAGGTACATTAGTGGACTTTAATATTCTGATGATGATAGTGCGTAAGTATCACGCAGTCAGTTCAATGACCTCAAAAATACATCCTCTATTTTCCTGCTATCCCAGTAATAAAAGTAACATTTCCAACCAAAAAACACGGACAGCAATTTGCGTGGAAAAAATAAAAATGTATAATGACAGCGAGAGCAGAATGAATAAAAACAATAAAGACAGACAAGTGGGAGTAGTACTCGCGCCCTGAGGGTTTCGTACAATTGTTTTGGCCTAACTAGTCCTACCATACAAGTATCATACAGTATTTTGTTGCGGTTTTTGTAATACAAACTAACTTTAACTATTTCTGAATTTTATTCTGTTTTTTGTGCCGTGGTGTCTCCACCCACACTCCATCTCCTTCCGTGGATGCCGTAAAAGTCGACTAAGGGATTACACCAGAGAATAGGCAGCAGCATCCACTGCAATACTGCAATCCTCAATTCGCCTGCCAAGCGTCCCCTCCATTGTATTTTATGGGCGAGGCCTCGCCCATCAGTGGATATCTAAACGCTTTAGTCGGCTTTTATGATATCCACGGGAGGAGATGGAAGGGTTTTTTTGGCGATTTTTTGTTTACAATGTCATATTAGCTTAGCGTAAAGTCTGTTTTACACAAGCATACTATTACTGCTGTAGCTGTTCCTGAAAAAAAGTTTCGACAGACAAACAGGCAGAATATGATCAACAAATAAAATTCATATTCATTTATACAATTACAATAAAAAAAAGTCAAAGTCGAGGGTTTCAGTTATCATTCCGCTGTACGAAACTTCTACGAATTTAACTATTTTGTTTGTTTATTTTTATGTGTTACTTTTAATGTAATGTATTTACATTAAAGTGTTCTCTATTATCTACGGAACTCTAAAAATGGCGGACAATAATGGCGGGAAGTAAGGACAATGATAGTTTTACCAGACCGTGAACTGCACTCTATGCCGACGATTGCAATGTTTTGTTTTTTAAATTGTGGAATGAGGAGGCTGGCTACGAAAAGTTTTTAGTGAATTTGGGTGAATTCACCAGTGTTGCTGTTTTAAATTTATTGTACTATTTTTCTCACAAAATGTCCTGAGATATACTATTATTTCTTTCACTAATTTTAAATTAATTAACATTGTGGATTCAAAAAAGTATAGGCTATGATTTCTTCAAACTCCATGAAACTTTTTTACTAAAGTAACTTTTGTGAATTATATCATTCATTTTGTAAAACGGGAAATTTTCACGTACCGAAACTTCCATGAAACTTTGTACACTAATCAGTACACTAATTATCTAGACCCGTGGTGCGTTTGAACATCTTTGTGGAGTTCAAAAATTACCTCTGATTCTGATTGACGACCTCTGTAGCGCGGCGGGCGAATAGCCGGCTGAGATGCAAGAGGTTGCGCGGGTTCAATTCCCGCTGCGGGACAAATGTTTGTATGATCAAATTTTTGATCCGATTTTGGGTTTTATGGTACTATGTTACTCGTAGTTCCTGATACCCACGACACAGAGAATCCTAGTGTGCAATGGGATCAAGACTACATTATGTGACTTGGGTGTTATGTTATGTAATTGACTCTCTGTCCGACTCATAACTACGAACCATGAATTGCTAAACTAGTTGCTAGTCACAATACAGATCTATTTTGACAGATATCTACTCACTATGTGCTACCTATCTGTCATACTTGACAACCAGAAAGATCTGATTAGATCTTTGACATATCGATATAAATCTCATATAATTTGACAAGCATGCATTCAAAGTGGACTGTATGAAGTTTTATTCGGTTTTTTGTTCGTAATCGAAAGTAAAGTTTTGTCTAGACTTGACCGTAAATAAATTGGCTTCCATAATTGGTTGAGCGATTACAGTACAATTTATTTGAATAAAAATGCCCATTTCTTTGACTCAAATAATGCCCATTCACAGTTAATAAATCAAAATTATAATTGTGGGATAGTAACAGAATTGAACAAGTCGATATAATTGTGAAAAGTGAAAGATGTCCAATTAAAAAATGAAAGTAGAATGCCAATTTACGAATTAAATCTATGATTCAGTGACCATTTGTTTGGTTCTACAATAGCTGCAATTATTATTGTTTGTTATTGGCATCCGCCCGCGGTTTTGCTTGAACCAAGCAAGCGCAGCGAGATCAAAATGTACCATACATTTCAATTCAGGTCATAATCTATCTCTCTACATTCAAACTTTTACATATTTAACCGACTTCACAAAAAGGAGGAGGTTCTCAATCCAGTTGTATATTTTTTATTTTTTTATTTTTGTATCTCCGGCGTTTATGAACCGATTTGGAAAATTCTTTTTTTATTTGAATAGATATAAGTACTTCCAGATTGGTCCCATTTTTTTCAAAATGCAGTTCTTATGATGGAATCCATGAGGAATTGAGGGAACTCCTCAAATATTGTAGGCATACATATGGCGATTTTGATATTTTCAGCAACAAACCAAGCATTTAGAAAGTATCATAACCCTTTCACCACTATGGTCTTTTCATCATTTTTTTTTCATGCAGATATTTTGTCGAATACATTGGTGGAAGTCGGTTTTTTAAATTAAAAGTTATTAAGTATAATATAAACACCTAATAAGTAAACCTGCCCCCGTATTATTATTATATCAAAGTGATAATCGCTTTCGATTACAATTTTGAAGTACATTGCGCTGCGTGCTTTAGCGTCTTTTCAAGAGCAGATATATTTCAAAACAAAAAGCGCAATGTACTTTAAACTCGTAATTGAAAGCGATTATCAGCTCGTTAGACAATAAGGAGGCGGATCCCGACAAGGAATCCGAGTAAGGGTTTTATTCTATTTTTGAAATAATCACCAACATACTTAATCAAAATAAGATTTAAATAAAGAACCAATTTTGTTTCAGAGAAAAAAGTACCATTTAGGACGTGGAAATAACATTAACAGATTACTTAGTTTTTGCACTTTGAAAAAAATAAAGCTATATCAAATTAAATGATATTTAATTCCCACCACCACAAACCACAGCACAAGATGAAAATATTCCGCAACTGACTCAAATTTTCTAACCACAAATTTATTTAAATAAAATACACAACACGGAACCAAAGTTTGAATAAGACCAACACCATAAAATTATTCCCTTGCACAGAAATCGAATAGAATATCCAACAATACTTTAAATCAAGCAATAGAAATCTTTACAATCTGAGCGATGAAGTAAATCCAATAGATATCCCAGCTCGCGTTTAACAATGAGTATTATAGTGTCCTTGCCCAGTATGGCTTGAAATACTGTAATACTGTATTATTGTATACTGTGATGTACTTACTTTTATTTCATTCTTGTGCATGAAAAGCACACTGAAAGTTCCACATAGGGTTACCAACTTTTTTTCAAATCAAATAAGTATACTTAGTACCTATTTTCAAACTATTATCTGTAGATTAAAAAATAGTATATGAAGAGAAAATTTAAAAATCATATAATCTCTTTAAGTTGCGGAAAATCCGTCAAAATGACAAAAAAAAACAAAATGATTCTTTATTGATAATAGAAGAAAGGTCCAGGAAATTCGGTTTTCTTTTGTCTAGCTGGCCACGATCGGCCCAACTACGGCCTACGGCTAGGATGTTTCATTCATGAGATTCATGTCAACTTGACATTGACACCAAGTATCGTTCGAAAGGGCTGCGTTCCGTTTTACGCTTAAACATTTTGAAAAGAATAATGTTGGTTCATATTTGAATTCAAATAAAATATAGTAGTTTCTAGAGTTGCCGCGAATACTCGCTATTATTCGGTATTCGGCATTACTCGTAATTTTTTTTATATTCGTCGAATACCGAATAATAGCTAGTATTATTCGGCATTCGGCGAATAGTCGTCGTAAATAAACTTTTAACGAACAAAAGAACTAATGAGTTAAAAATAATCATTTTTTTAATTATTTTCCTTAATAAAACAATACACAATATCAATTAATATCTGTAATATGTGCCTGTACCTATCATATTCATGAAATTAAATTAGTAAGGCTTTTTAATTAATATTTAAAATCCAACAGAGGCAGATTGTGGTGCAAAAAAACAATTTTTTCTGCACGTTCTGGAGCAAGTCGGTTTAGTTTTTCCTCGTAAATTAAACCTGCCTCGGGAAATAGTCTTTCTGAATAAACAGAGCTTGCTGGTGTGATTAAGTATCGTTTAGCAAGCTTACTTAAAATAGGAAATCTATTCTTATTGGTACTCAAAGCCCACCATTCATATGGGTTTATTTTTCTGTCAGCCTTTGCTAATGCGATGTAGTTGGCGATTTCTTCAGCAGTGGCATTCTTGGGTTGCTCTTCAGTAGGTTGCTCTATAGATGATTCTTCAAAACATGCCCAAAATAGTTTATGAGTTTCCGAATCATGCTCACTTTCATTGTCTAAATGTAGGTATGTATAACATGAAACAGATTTCTTTAACTTTATTGTTTTCTTTTCTCACAACCTTAGAAGAAATTAGAAATATTTTTAATGTGTTTAATGTTTTTTATGTCGAATAGTAATGTCGAGTTATTCGACTATTCGCCAAAGTGAATGGCGATTAATCGGTATTCGACTATTCGCTATAAACACTATTCGCGGCAACTCTAGTAGTTTCACATACTACATTTTTTTAAATAAATTATAGTATTTGGACCCCTAATATTCTAGAATAGTAGGGTTAGCAACCTTAGTTCCACTACACTCTTCACCATCGTGCAAAGCTCCTTTTTAAATTACCATTAGAATGATGGATGATCCCTCCCAATGAACTCATTCACTTTGGTTTAAAAAAGTTCGAAATTTGAATTTTTTGAACAGACAAATTTATAAATTGTCCACCAAAAATTTAGCAAGACTTACTAAAACATGACTTGACTAAGACTTTAACGACTTGGAAAGAGTGTAAAGTTACAAATTGCAAAATAATCCAAAAGTACTTGAAAATGGCAATGCGAAGCCAAAATACAACAAGAAATCACAGATCTACTTACACTATTCTCTTGGCCAAACAATAGTTCGAAATTTGAATTACTTCTGTATTCACTTTTCCATAAACAATAGTTCGAAATTTGAATTAACTATTTATGTATTCTCTTGGCTTTAGAAGTTCGAAATTTGAATTTCTTCGAAGCGACCTGGCTCTTCAAATCCTGGCCAATAATAAAGAGTTTCAAAGAACTAACAGAGCTCAACTATCCCTGGTCGAAGGCTGCATTGACGTGCGTTGCAGGCGCTCGGTAACATAAAGTCACTATTATCGCAGCAGATTGTAAGCTTGACTGTTTTATAGGAAAGCCTGACTCATAGAAAAGATGGTAATTTACCACATGTTATTTAAATACGTACAGATAAGTGTTTTTGAGACATTATTTAACCTTTTAAGTCAATGCAAACTGCTGCATATTAGGTTGTACAAGTATAATATAGTTTGAAGAGTAGGTAAGTGCGTATAATTAAACTCGATGTAAGTCACAGAAAATTTACAGGTTTGAATTCTGTAACAACTTAAGGTGGATCGTCTCGTATGTGGCGCGAAATTCAATTTCAATAATAATTAATCCAGCACTGTAGTGCTCGCATTGCTGTATTTCGGTTTGAAGGGTACGGGTGCCGGTGAAATTACAGGCACATTAAACTTTTCATCTATATGTCTCAGGGTAATCAGAGCGCGTGTGGTGCCTCTGGTGTTACAGGCGTCCATTGGTTACAGTAACTACTTACCATCAGGTGGGCCGTATGCTTGATTGCTTGCCAAGTAGTATAAAAAAAATACATTGAATATTGGTCAATGATTTTTACAGTGTTTTTTTTTGTTTAGGGATATCCGTAGCTTAACTAAATGATATTTATGAGATACTATCAATTGAAACATGTGTGTTGGGTCTCCTTGTTTTCACAAAACCTGATTTGCTATCTCAAGAAGTGTTGATGAACTGTGACGAGCAAAAAACACAATAAAAATTTTAATTTCGCGCCTCAAGCGAGACGATCCACCTTAATATTGTAGGAAGGTATACTACCATCCCTACAAAATTTTTTTTAAATAACCATTCTCCTCCAAAATTCCTGATTCTAACAAAGTTAATTAAATAATTGCACCATTAAAACAACTTTCAAAGCAAGATAAATCAAAAATCAATTTTGAACATGCAATTTTTCAAAAAGTTTATTGACCTGTCTGAATAATGTTGATCATCAATTTGATTGCGTGTGCCTTGAAGTTCCAAAAAAACCATAAAGTATGAAGATGTATCAATTACTAACGCTATCCCGCGGTTTCATCCGCATTTTACCACCATTTATGTAAAGGTAAAAAAGTACGTTACAATTTTGCCCAAAATATAAGTCGCCCCGATGTACTTGCGCCGTAGACCAATTTCTATAGCGCGGGAAACTTCTTTCTACCAATAGCAATCGCGCGCTAAAAAATCTTGCGCTGTTATTGGTTAATCGCGGTAAAATCGCACAATTTTACATTTTATTAGTTTATTAATAAACAGGGATGCGATTTTTGAATGTCATCACTGAGTCACTCAGTGACGTTCAAAAATCGCACCCCTGAGGGCCTAGCCAAACGGCATTCGCTTCGAAGCGATTCTATTTCTACAGTCGTAATACAATACAAAAGACCACGTGACATATCGATAGCTAACGTCAATCCCATACATTTTGGACTTTTCTACTGGCGTCATCGCTATTAGAATGTTACTTTGTCTACGGCCTCTGGTATGCCAACACATTTTATTATATTTTTAATACCTTACTTTTTTTGACATGCATGTTAAATGTTGAATTGCTTGCATGATTTTGCATCGGCTTAATTTATAAGGAAGGAAAATGTTCGAATTTACGTTCTCCTTTATGGATTTATTACTTAGCATTTCGTAAGTCCCGTTAATGGGTTTGAATTGAATCAATTTAATATATGAATACTTATTTATTGTTATTGCTGACTTGTGTTCGGCCTACATAACGGCTCGCGTACACCTAATCCGTCATCGGCCGAAGTTTGCTCGGACGATGACGGCCGAACACGGACGATCGAAGCAAACACTTGTAATGCTGGGGGCCACATTATCGGACTACGGCGAATGATCGCTTTGTGCGTCTCTGTTTGTATGCATCATTCGTAAAACGACAGATAGGGACACAAAACGCAAACATTTGCCGTAGCGCGATAATGTAGCCTAGCATTAAAGAATGAGAGCGCGTACACAAACACGACCGTCATAGTCCGATGACGTCCGAAAAAGACAACAAAATGAAAATGACGACGTCGGACACCGCAGTAAAAGCACATTGACGTCCGAGTTACTCGTGTAGTTCTGTCCGTCATCGGCCGACAAAATCGGTTTTGGTGTACATAAAACTCTCCGTTCTCTCTCTCTCTGCTCCCGCTGACTAGATTAGAAAGTAAAGAAAGAAAGAAGAAAGATTACACCAGGAGTAGCGTCCACTAGAGTTATTAAAAGAGGCCCTTTGTGTTTTTGCCTACCCCTTCGGGAGAAAAGCGTGTGTTTATATATGTATGTCTTTAACTGAAGGCCTATTACGAGTTTTGCATTGCAACAATTATTTTGCGAGTCGTGAGATTTTACCATGACTTACATAGCAACTATTCATCATTCTGTGCCATGCAGTCGATAGAAACAGCAAAGATTCATAAATAGTTACTACGTAAGTCACGTTGAATATGACCACGACTCGCAAAATGATTGTTGCAATGCAAAACACGTAATAGGCCTTCTGATAAAAATTTAGATAATTTTTCAGGTCTAACATTGATTGTTTATTTAATTTGCGTAAAATAAACGTAATAAAGGGTATTTCGGGAATTTTATTACATATTTTATTTTATTCCCGAAATCTTGAACGTGTAGCTCAAAAGGAGATTTCGGGAATAACCTGATAAATCCAGTTACCTACTTAATTTTTTTTTGTTTAGTTCAATTAAATTTTATTTATTACTAACTTGCAAGTATAAGTAATGCGATTTTAATACCGATCATATTAAATTACATTGAATTACTCTTAGAAGCAATACGATCGTTTAAAGCCTGCCTCATAGTGAATTAGAAACACCTGTATAGCATCTTTATAGGAATTTAAATCATAAGTACATAATTATCAACATTTCCTTCATAACGATGCACATTAACTTTATGGATATAAAAGATCCGTTCCTACCGTTGTTAACTGAACTGGTTCTAACGTGAGCCATTCTATAATGTGGTCTCAAGTTGCGTTTCAACTGCTTACCGCTGTCTAGAGTCAGACAGCTAATACGGAAACAGCTAATACACTTGGTACGGGTGCGGGTGGAGCGCGCGAAATAAGTAATTTAAATATAAATCATATATTTTTTATAAATAAAATTTTAAAAAATTGCAGGTTAAAAAAATTTCAAAGTAATTCGATTATTTGTCCTTCAAGTAAAAATCGATTAATATATTTATTAAATAATAAATTGATTATTAAGTAGCCAAAATTAAGGCATCCGCATCAAAAAATAAAAAAAAATGATTTATCTAAATCATTACTAATAAAAATAGTAATTACATTTACCAATTACACTTTATAGAATAATATAATTACTTAAACTTTATTAACCATTGACAATACTTGTGTGGAAATAGATTTAGAGCACCAGCAACGAAAAAAAATACTTTCCCTGATTTGTTTATTCATTCATCGTATCAATCAACTAGTAAGTAAGTGACTAGGGGTTTACGCCAGGGGATGGGCAGTGGCATCCACCCGAGTATTTAACACTAAACTACGATCACTGCAGATGGATGGATGGATATGCTAAAATCACCACGCTTGACAGGTGCCATCGCCTTTTACGACATCCATAAGAGGAGCTGGAGGAGTTCTATTCTTAGACCGAGACTACCACAGCAAAAAAGTATCAATGTAAATTGTCCATTATACTCTCCGTAACAATGACAAAGTAGTGTGCAAATCAACCGATTCAATTCACAAAAGGCCAATAATGCATCGGACGAGTGTGGAAAGCTAAATTATGATTGCAGAAGTAATTTTATGATGCTGGTTGCCGTTCTTGCTATAAATAACATTTGTTTCGACCGGTAACTTTAGGGACAACTTGGTACTGCAAGTGACCACACGACTAGTGATGTATTTAAATAATTGGGATATTGCACAATTGACCAATGAGTTACAGCAATAAAATGCATTTAAGTAAAATTAAAAAAAAAAGTATATAATTTTTTTTTTTTTTTTGTTTAAGTAATTATTTAATTTAAATTTAAAGATTTGTAAAAATCAACTAGAAATCCTTGAAATTTCAAATTGCAGGATGTAATAAAAGTTAAATTGAGACCGTTTCTGCCTTTTTCGAAAAGAGACTCATCTTCTCATCATCATCATTATAATCGTCAACTGACGAGGCCTCATATTATCATTATTTGCCATTATCACCACGTTTGGCAGAAATTGGTGATTGCAGTTTGATCTAAATACATAGGATCTAAATCACAGTGATCTATCAGCAACTACTCTAGAAAACGTATGGGCAAAATTTTGTAAAAATTTGGAAACATACTAAAACCTGGATTAAATTATGGCCTATGATAATTTTTATCATAATATCAGTTCCCTTGGCAGAATCGCAGGTGAAACCGCGGATGACCGTTGGTATTCATTATAGCCGTCACCGTATAAAGACACCTACTCTTTGTACCTAAAAAGTTCTAAGCAATCGCGAACGACAGTCAAGTGGGCACTTGGACTGCCATAGATTGATGAACTACTAAGTTTTGCTTTCGCAAGTGAAAACAGAAATAAGAGCAAACGTACGCTGAATCTTAAATAACTCTCAAAGTTTCCGAAAACGTTAAAATATTCTAGGAATTTTGTAAAATTTCTCAGCCAATTTTGAACTCTATTTTCTATGTAAGTAGGATATCTACCTAGGTTATAAATCAAGATCTAAAAAGACATTTCGAGGCAGGACTTTAGATGCAAATCGTGTATTTATGGTCCCAACGTGTGACCAGATATTGCGAATGCTAAATACCACTTGTTGTATTCTGTTTTCCTGGTCGCTTAGTAGGCATAAGTAAACTTTTGTGTTGTTACCGTTTGAAATTCTATGCTATCTGCTGTTCTAGTACATTCCAAGTAAAGTTTTGGATTAACATAATGAATCTCACAGAGAGAGCTCTCAGAATTAGCAAGTTTAAGTGGCAATCGGTAGGCCATATAGCTCGCAGAACTGACAACCATCGGGGGATAAAAGTTAGAATGGATCTGGCATGTGGCAATACCTCTTAGGCCACGTACACCTAGGACGCTTTGGTGGAGACCGGCCCTTATCTTCCTCGGGGCAGAAAAGCATTGTGAAAGACTGTATGTTTTTTAAAACAGTAACATTTATCGTTTCTTACACTCTTACAGCTGTGTTGTGTCCGACCTAAGAATATACCCCTCCTTCTCCTCCCATGGATGTAGTATAAGCCTTAGTACGAATTTACACCAGGGGACACAAATCCGCCAAGCGTGGTGATTATGGCAAATCCCCCCCCCCCCTGGTATTCAATGGGGGAGGCCTCGTCCAGCAGTGGACGGAAACAGGCTGGTGATGATGATAATGATGGCATTACCTATGCAGTTTTAATTTATTTGTGACAACTGAATTTGTTAATAAATATTTGTAAGTACCTATAGATCCAATTATATAATCTCAAAAATTACTTCATAGAAATTATCGCTAAGTTCAATCCACGTAATAATTTAACTAGATTATCGTTACCGATAACGTGTTACCGATAACGTGTTATTGACTGCATATAAAATAAACGTTATTGATTATCACATTTCCCTATAACGGCCGGCGACCACGACACGCGGTATTTAGTTGGTGGCGTCAATTACAGAGCATTGACCTTATCTGTGGATCGCAGCTTATAATAGAGCCAGCTAGGTTACTTTACGACTACGCAGAATGCACTTGTACAAACACGAACGAAAATTAGTTTCAATAACATCAGAGACTAGTAAATAATATATATATTATATAAATATTATATTAACTTGGTTCGAACGAAAGGCTGTCTAGTAGAAATCACTAAAAAACGATAAGATCGACTATTGTATAAGAGTTTTTTTTTGTAAAATTGTTAAAATTAAATTAAATTGTTATGTTAAGTTAAATTAAATTGTTATGGTGTGCAATATAGGTGTGCAATGAACCAAAAATTTAATTCCAAAATGAGTCCTTGGGGTCGTGGAGTGAGAATATTGGTTTTGGTGGTGGGATTTGTGGTCCGTGGGCTTTCTGATGGGTGGCAAGTGGCAAGTGTCCCTGTACGCTATATTAAATCACTAGTTTATAATTTAGCGTACTTCCTACACTGTTTTATTTTATTTCGTAAGATCGTATGGTAAATATGACTGCCTGTCTAAAAATTTATGTTGTATAAAATTTTAATCCTTCATTGCCCATAAGATTTACTTTGTAATAATGTGTTGTTTTATATTAAGGACTGTGGATTTTGTTCATAAATAAAATAAACAAAATAAATTCAAATAAAAATTAAATCTATCTTCTATCTAACTTTTTGAAATCGAAGGTAACGGCCATTTAGCTATTAACTCGATGACATTGAAAAATCGCAAATATGATGATAGATAGATGCCATAAACTAAGAAGTGAAGTGAGTCAGCTGTTGTAATTAGACTGGGCTACTTGAGTATTGGTATTGTAAGGAATATTATGTTTATTCAGTGCTATAAAGCCGTTTCATGAAATAGGATATCAACGTTATTACGATTATAGCCTATTCTAGATTTTACGTCAAATTCCTTGCTCTCGACTACATACTGTAAATTCAGGTTTTATGTACAGCATAAATAATACGAGCGCTTGTAGGAAGATATTACAATAATAATTAGGTAAGTACTTAGTAAAGTTTCATTACCTCCCTAATCTCTGAGATGACGAACTCTGAGGCGCGGCGGGCGAAGGTTCGCCTGCGACGCAAGAGCGATTCCCGCCTCGGAACAAATATTACGATCTGCAGATATATTTGTTCAGGGTGTTCTGGGTATTTTTCTATGTATAATAAAAAATGTCTATCTATGTAATGTATTGTATTAGGTATATCAGTTATCTAGTGCCCATGACACAAGCTCTGCTTAGCTTGGGGCTAGATAATGTTGTGTGAAATGTCCAGCATTTTTTTTTATTTATCATCTTATCCAGTGCTGGACGAGGCTTTGCAATAATTATTAACCTTGTCAGGCGGATCAGTTATCGCAGTATTTGTGCTAAGTACTCAGGTGGATGCTGCTGCCTATCCCATACACCATCGATCATTATTGGTTTGTTTATTTGATGCTTCTTGGATGCTATTGGTCCATCCTCTGGCGTAATCGTTTAGTATTCTTTTATGCCATCCACGGGAGGAGACAGTGGGGTATATTTTCCTGGATGTCAAAATGTCTGTTCACTAAGTCCAAACACACGAAAAAAAAAATTTTTCTAGATTTTTTTTAATTCTATGTTTGGCATACTTAAATATTTTACGAATTCATGTTAACTCGATGGACTGAAGACATTATAAACGTCACACGAAGTCGGTGGATAGAGGCGGCTCAAGACAGTTCGTCGTGGCATTCTAGGAAAGGACTTCTACATGCTGATGATGATGATGGTGATGATGATGATGATGATGATGAAGTAAGCAAAGTAAACACCGGGCTGTAAGTACGTAGGACTCGATTCGATAAATTTGACATTAAAATTCGACAAAGCGGGACTATTACCTCTACATAGTACCGTTTCGTCGAATTTTAATGTCAAATTTATCGAATCGAGTCCTACGTAGGGTAGGTAGGTACTTGCACTGCTGGTTAGGTATAGGCATGCAACCTTCCTCATATGTTTTACTTACACCGTTTTGACCCCACACAGTGGTAGAGATATTTAATTTCGCAAGAATTTCTTCATCTTCGCTTTGCACCGGTGATAATTGTAAATAACACACATTATTGTGAGAGCTTACATTGTAACGCGGCTCTTAGTAGGTGCGATTTCATTTTGACAACTGCGCAAAATAAAAACATTTTAATGATTTGCGATCGATATTTGTCTAAAGTGACTTCTCGAGAATACGGAAGTTTAAATTAAGTAGATATTTTGACAGTTCCTGTGATTTATAATATATCGAATGTGATTCTATATCTATCACTCGAGAATTAACCCCCTGAGGGCGTATTACGAGTTTTGCATTGCAACAATCGATTTGCGAGTCGTGAGTATTCAACGTGAGTTTAGATCGACTGCGCGGTACAGAATGATTAATAGTTACTATGTAAGTCACGTTAAAAGCTCACGACTCGCAAATCGATTGTTACAATGCAATACCTATTCGTAATACGCCCTCAGGTGTTTAATGGTGTAGATTCTCTGTAAGATTATCTAAAGCGTTACAACGTATAAACATAAAACGTAAAAACTTGTATAGAAGCTTTCAATTTCTATGCATCTAATTAATTTCAACATTAACTTTTCAATGACATTAAAATAAAAAAAATAAAAACTAATTTTTTTCGATAAATACTTCGATTAAAAAAGGTGGTTGAAAAAAAACGGCTTCATACTTTAACTCCTAATCATCATCAGCTCCTAGAGATCCACTGCTGGATGAGGCCTCCCCCATATTCAGCGTACAGCCCTTAGCGTGCGTGGGGGATTTGTCATAATCACCACGCTTGGCAGGTGAATTGGTGATCGCAGTACTGCTGCCTATCCCCTAACGTAATCACATAGTCGCCTTTTACGATCCACAGGAGGAGTTGGAGGAGCCCTATTCCTAGGCCAAGACTACCACGGCTCCTAGATAATTCCTAAACAATGGCATTGTCTAGTTAATAGAAAGATACATTTATCCCAAGCTACCAGGCAAGCATAAAACCAAAAGAGGTCGACGCTGAATCGGAACACCAATTTAATGGTCGAATAGCTCTTTAATTAGTCTTAGAACAATTGCTCATTGTTTATTGAACGTGCCGGTGCAATGACCCTGATAGATAAAGATTTTAATTTATTTCCATTCGAACGCTATACGAACTTCTTGGAGATTTGATTCTATGTGATTTTCACTGTGCCTTCTTCTTCTTCTTTTAATTATGGCTTCTGAATTACGGCTTTTCTCACCAAATACTTTTTCAACGTCAAAAGTATTGTAACCATTGAAATCTGAGTTGAAATCCATGGAATTAATAAGTACTCGGGCCCCGAGTAGGTACTTAATAATTCCATACTCGGGGACTCTTTCTACTCTTTCGAAGGGAGATGTCGTCCTTTTTAATTTTATTTCAATTTCTAGTGTTTTTTTGAGTTATATCGTGTAGTTTTGGTGGCATTTTAACCGGCGTAGCTTATTTAAAGAGCACATGGTAGTGAATTTAAATATAAGTTTATTGCGTGTCTTTTCAAACGGATGTAAATTGTCCACGAACATTCTAGTGAAACTGCAATCGCTTTACTAGAACATGACTTGACTGAGACTTTGACGACTTGACCTAAATTTATCAAAATAATTACTTGACATTGGCAAAATTGAGTAAAGTTTTCCTCAGAGGCCATTAAATAAATGAAGAAGAAGAAGAAGAAGAAGAAGAAGTAATAGTTGTAATCATCATCATTAGCCGTTAGACGCTGGATTGGTGTCGGGTTCTCAGGTGGATGCAGCTGTCCATTCCCTGGTGTAATTAATATAAGTGCTGGACAAATTCACACAACATTATCTAGCTCCAAGCTAAGCAGAGCTTGTGTTATGGGCACTAGATAACTGATATACTTAATACAATAACATTACATAGATAGATATTTTTTATTATACATAGAAAAATACCCAGAACACCCTGAACAAATACCTGCAGAATGTGCAAATATTTGTTCAGAGGCAGGAATCGAACCTGCAACCTCCTGCGTCGCAGGCGAACCCCTATAAGTCGGCTTTTACACATCCACGGGAGGAGAAGGAGGGGTCTACTCTTAGACCGGACATACCACAGCAATAAAGCAGATTTCTTAAATTAGGATAGTTTCTAAAAAAATAAATTAAAAATAAAAAAGGTAATAAAAGGTATGTTAGCGTTCTAATTTTTAAAACTGTTTTTAAACTAAATAACGGCACACAAAATTAAGAAAATTTGGCACAAGTGTAGCATTGTGATTATATTCACGATCATTTGCGATTAAAAGATAATTATGATCACAGATGCATAACATAACACGTTCGTGTTCTTTAGTTTGGAACAAAGCGTCGGCTGCGATTTTAAGTCGCAAACTGGTGATTCGAAGAAATTGCAAAATTGCGAATTGAAAATTCATTTTAGCAACTAAAAAGGTGGATCAATGACATCAAAAAGGTCGCGTGAAGTCGGTGAATGGAGGCGACTCAAAACCGTTCGTCATGGTATTCTATGGGGGGGGTCTGTATCCAGATGCGGACAACAGGCTTTGGAGAGCAAGAGGTAGGAGTTTAGATCTTCGATTCAATTCATAACAGAATGAGGCAAGTTAGAGATATTCTAAGGCCTTGTACTAATTAGTTAATAAGTAGTTTGTAATTTATTAGTTTGGGCCTTACAGCTAACCTCTTATGGAACTAAGGAAATCCTTGTGTTTTGTCATACACACCTTAGGTACCTTAAAATAAAATGTAAAACTTTTTTGACAATAAACATTACCTATCTTATATTATCAAATTCTTATAATTGTTATGACATTTTTTGTCTCTATCTATCTAATTTGAAACTGCCTGTCACAGACAAAAATAAAACACTATCTAATTATTCTCAGGTAATTAGTAACGATCTTTTATTATGTATAAGGTACACTAGGTACCTAGTATGGTAACATTTATGCTTCGTGCCTACAAGAACTCAAAAGAAGTAGCGACCAAAGGTCGCGCTTTAAAATCGCGTTCAGTAAAAAAGTTCCCAGCTTAACTGACCATGTTGAATCGCTCAATAGTTTGCTACATTACGCTATGTTACGGAGTAATATGCGAAGTATAACGGGTTTTTAATAAAAAAAATATCTGTGTATTTATTTCAGTTTCCTACATTGTTGGTTATCCTTCTTCTGCATCATCAGCCCCAAGTCTACTGCTGGACAAGGCCTCCCCTATAAAATAGGGGGATTTTTCATAATCACCACGCTTGGCAGACGGATTGGTGATCATATAACATAACATAACACCCAACAGTCATACATAGTCCTGATCCCACACTAAGATTCCCTGTGTCGTTGGGTATCAGGAACTACGAGTACCATGGTACCACAATACCCAGACCCGGAACAAATAGCAGATCATGCAAACATTTGTCCCGCAGCGGGAATCGAAGCCGCAACCTCTCGCATCTCAACCGGCTACTCGCCCGCCCCGCGCCACAGAGATCGTCAATCGCATATAGATATTGCTGCCCATCCTCTAGAGCAGGGGTTCCCAAACTTATTTTGTCTACTGCCCGTTTTGAGAATTAATTATTTTTCGCGCCCCCATTTTTTCAACTACTTAAAAACCAATATAACTTCAAATTAAAATAATTATTGTGAGATATATTAGCGGAGAGTTAAACATTCATTCTAAACGAGATTTTTTCCGCAAGAGTTAACTTGAGACCGAGCGCACCGACCATTTTTTTTCTGGTTCTTACTGCCCCCCTTTAGGGCTTCAGAGCCCACAAGGGGGCGTTATCGCCCACTTTGGGTAGGGCTGCTCTAGAGTAATCATATAGTCACATTTTACGAAATCCACGGAAGGAGTTGTAGAAGTCATATTCTTAGTCGATTTTTACGACATTCAGAAATAGAGGCCCAACACACTACGGCAAGAGTTACACTTTTTGTCTTATCACAGTTCTCCAATGTATCGTTCGATCTGTCAGCCTGCCAGTTCTGCCAGATTACCATAAGATGGTATTACAAAATATCAAACAAGTTACACTTTACTTTCGTCGGCCAGCTATAACGGTTATTCGAGAATTCTATAAATAACTTACCACGCCATATCGTGCAATTCATAATTAATTCACGTTTTTTATAACGATGCACAGCATTGCGGACTAATGAGATAAGAGAAAAATCTTGGAGAGATGAATACGAACGCCTTTCCTCCGAATGGGGTAGGCAGAGTTTCAATAGGCATCGCTTGGGATAGGAACTAGAGGACACTTACAATACTGTTTAACAAATAAAAATAAATGCTGGACATTCCACACAACATTATCTAGCCCCAAGCTAAGCAGAGCTTGTGTTATGGGTACTAGATGACTGATATACTTAAGACAATACATTACATAGATAGTTTTTTTTTATCATACTTTAGTAAATACCCAGAACACCCTGAACAAGTATCTGCAGATCGTACAAATATTTGTTCCGAGGCGCAACCTCCTGCGTCGCAGGCGAACCTTCGCCCGCCGCGCCACAGAGGTCGTCCTGTTATGTCGTCGTATTATGTACTTATAATTAAAATTTTGCAAGTTATAATTATAAAAAGCTTGTTAATAAACTGAAATTATTATTAAGTAAGCCTTTGTGCACCAAAGAAAGCTTAAAAACTTAACAGAAATAAATAACAACTAAGGAGTATTAAACAAACGTAACGTATGTGCAGTCATAAGTAATTTAAGTGAATAAACCGTAAGAGATGTGGGCGAGACGTTGCAATCTGATAACATTAAGATGAGGACTGATCTCAAAAGTAGTATTTTGATGTGCGACGACGTGACGAGATTAAATAATGACATGTAAAAAATAGTGTAGGTAGAATAATACACTAGGTAAGTACCTACTTAAAAATACTTACTTGAATAACAGAATTTTTAGAAATCTAGTTTTGTAATAAAAATCGCACAAATAACCACTCTAAAAAACTATACAGCATACGAACGAATCTTCAGCAAGAGAATAGTAAAGTACATTTACCTAAAATGATACCAAGCCACAATAATTTAAATTCTATCACCCTAAATAATATAATAGTTTAAAAAACTAAAAAAATACGCTATTTATAGAAAATACAACTAAAAATAGAAAAGAACATGACATGACAGATTACTTGACGACTGGACATTGTTTGTAATTATCTATGCTTCTTGACATTGACGCAGACCTTCCGGGTCTCAGGAAAACAAAAATCGCTGATCCTGATTATCCTAGTAAGGATAACGGTTAATCCGACGTTTTGAAGGGGGTCAAAATCATGTTCAAAGATTCCGTTACATACAAACATACTAACATACGTCTGAAACTAATAAAAGCGTATTAAAAAGCTTTGGATTTCAAATGCTGTTAATTTTGAACGGCAACAACACAATTTTTTTACGAATTAAATATGTATCTTGGGACTTGTAAAATTTTGAAGTTCTAACCGCTTATTTATATATTTCTTTAAATTTAAAAGAAACCCTTAAAATTAATACTTACAGTCTGAAGTGCAAACAATGCGATGCAAAGCCGTTTGGATAAAATTTTTGGATGTTTGGATTTTAGGATCATGCGGAGTGTACTTATATCTTCAAGAATGCCTTTCCATAGTTTTGTATTGTGATTTCTTGATTTGGCTGATAACGGAGAAGTAAGTAGCCCACGGGAAATAAACCTTGAGTGCAAGTCCAAAATTCTGTACAATAACTTTTTGCCTATATAGTCAAATAGAGCGAAGTCAAAATCAATTAGGGCACTAACGAAACGACGACTCAAATAGAATTTTAGCAATTCAAAATCTTACTTTTAAATCCGTAGAAAGCTCAACCTCAAAACCAAATAGTAACACAGAATAAATAATAGTACAAGGTACAGAATTCTCACTCCGAAGAGTCCGAAGACATAAAAACTCATTGTGCTTGGCCGTATAAAAACCAAACTCAATCACAGTGATCATAAGTGAGTTCCAATTTCAAAATTATTGCACTCAAAGTTCGATTTTTAAAACGTGTAGTGTTGGTAATCTATGGCACGCTTGACATAATGAAACTCGGCCGAAGACTTAATTCCATAACAATAACATTGAACTTAAAATCAGCGTGGTAAAGCTTAATTTGAATTGCAAGCTGATTTGTACTGACACACGCCTGATAGGTAGATAATTGAATAAACAAACCCACATACAAAAAGTTGTGAACAGGAATTCCGTGGACACGCTCTAGATAGGAATTCAATTGGTGCCAATAAGTGTTTGAATCAATTCTTAACGAGAAGAGGACTGGTAGGGGGGAAAGTCATTTCACGATTACTTGGTAGTAATTGATTATTTATTTAACCACTGTGTGATTGTTCCAGTTCTATGTTTGTGTCGATATTGAAAATGTTTTAGCAAAAATGAATTTGGTACTTATTTTTTTTTATTTTTAAAGTTTTTAAGTCTTTTTTTTTATAAATAAATAAATATGTTTGCAGTTTGCGATAACGAAAAAGCTAATCCAAAATAAACACAAATTTTGTTTAGGTACTCAGATACTTGTATTTTCGTTATCAAATTTGAATAATGATTGTAAGGTGTATAATTTTTTTTTATTAGTATACTTAGTACCTACGGTAATTTTGACTTCAAAGTTTGCATTTTTGACAGTTTACAACCGTTGTAAAGGTTGTAGGAGATCGATGGATGGAGGCTGCTCAAGAGTCAAGACCGGTCATTGTGGCATACTATGGATCCTAAGTTCGACAGGCTGATGATGATGATATTATTTCTAAGTGACAGTTATGATTTTTCACTCCCGGTTTGACATTTAAAATTTGCGTTTTGACTTTATAACCGACTTCAAAGGAGGTTCTTTATTTGACTTGTATGTTTTTTTTGTATGTTTGTTACGCGATTGCTCCGCCAAGATTTTTTAATGTTTGATAAATAATACTTCAGAGGTGGTCCCATACTTTTATTATGTTAAAATTTTGGGGTAGCTGCGTTACATGCTCACTCAGTAACAGCTAATTATTATAAATTTAAAAGTTTGTTAGGATGGATGGATGGATCAATGATTGTTAGTTTTTTACTCTTTCACGCTAAACCTACTGAACAGATTTTGATCAAACTTTACAGTATTATAGCTTATTTATCCGAATAACATATTATAGGGTAAATATAATTTATAATAATTTTAATAGACGTTCTACACAGGCATAATCTCTGCTAGTTAATTATAGTATTCTATAAATATACATGCGACACTGTAGTTAAACACTCGAGAACCAAATGTAAAAAAATTCTACCAAAATGGGCATCTGTAGAAGCCCTTAGCGCCTGAGTGGATAAGTCTCTAAGTAAAATATCTAAAGACTTTTCTCCGCGGCAGTACCCACACTGGCCCCGATAGTCATCAATGACACGATTAGGGTCACCCATTCAATCGCTGCAGTAGTAAGCTTTCTATGTTTTGTTAGTGACCCTACTGAGGTGTTGGGTGATGATGTATTTACCGGACTACGGCAAAGGTGAGTTATGATTTTAGAAGAAATTATCTACAAGTTTGAATAACTGACAAATGAACTTACACATGATTAAAGCTATATATATATATATATATATATATATATATTTATATTATATGGCTTTATGTTTTTTTGTGTTTGTATGTGTGTATATATATATATATGTTATATGTATACTGCGAATACCCGACGTCAACACCTGTGAACACCCGACGGGCACCGTGTTTTGATTATTGTTCATTAAATTATTCTAATATTCATTATTTGTTTATTTGATTTAATTTACTACTTTATACTGTGTCTAATTTCTATGACATAATGAGAGAATCTTTCTCTTACGTAAGCTAAAAGAAAGTCAAAATCGTAAAATTATTGCTTTCTCAAAATATATAACATTATCATAATCGATACAGCAGACAGATATAATAACCAAAACACCAAAACATAACCTCTTTAATACTTTACAATTGGCTAAAACATGACCTTTCCTAACCCACAGTTACCAGGATAGCAGCAGACAATAGACACGGTCACACCGTTACACCAGCGGGCGGTATTCAAATTTGTTATCGCGACGAATCTGGTCTAGAAATCAGAATCCTAAATCTAATTTGTAAATTGAATTTACTGTGAGATAGGTGATAGTAGGTATTGCTGTCTAGTCTTGACAGCTTGCACTGAGCTCATCTGTGGAATAGTTATTTGTCAGCAAGGCTGCAGTTGTTATTTGGCCCGAGTTGTGTTGAATCCTGAGCGTAGCGAGAGTTTCAAAGGACGCAAAATAACTTCACAGCCGAGAGAAATTTAGAATTTTTCAACCACACTATAGCGAGGAAAAGGTTTTGACTTTAGGTTAATTAAAAAGTTTTCTGAATAGAAATGTTCGAATTTTAAAAACTTTTTCCACGCTAGCGAAAAAAAAGTACTTTTGCACGAAGATTTCGTATGATTAACAAAACCATTCCGAGCTAGTGAGTTTTTTTTTGTCTGATGCAGTACCAAAATATTTGCAGTAGATATAGTTACCAAAGAAATTAAGCTTTTGTAATTTTTTTTCTAAAGTTGGGTAAGTACCTATTCCTAGAATGATTTTCAAATCGGAATAATTAAGCGTTTTTCAAAAAAAGAACGCGTTCTCGTCAGGGCCTTTTTTTTACTAGCACTCATTCATTTAGAAGCTTTTATTAAAAGATTTTATTTAACTTCACTTGTTAGTATGTAGTAAAAAAAATAAAACGCAAAAGCGCTATCCGTATGTGGTAAAATTTTACAACTGAATTTTAACCTATACGATTGAGCTGAAATTTTCATACCTGTGGAGTTTTGAAGACAATACAATATTATGGTAACAATGAACTGTTCTGACCATGGATGTTGGTGGACAATAGAATAGCCTTGATCAACTCACGGTTCCGATCACTGATTTCATAAAAGCTTGTGTGCCCCTCCTTTGGACCATGAAATATATTAATCAATCATCATTTATACGCAGGTTTTGGAAAAGCGCAGAGAAGTGAACACTTAAGCCTATCACATCGTAAATCTTTGAGCCCACTAGCCTATTTATAATCAAAAAACTATAAATAGTTAAATGTGCTGTAAACTACGAATTACTTAATTTATATAGGTATTTAGAAGACAGATTTATTAACTTGTTAGAATGCATGATTTACAATACAATAAATTTTCAAATAGTATAACTTCTAAATTATTTTTCACTTCCGGCAGGCTCAACAAACCGGTTATCAGAGTGTAACTCTAAAAGAGTTTAAAAAAATAAACGTTAAGTATCAATAGTAAATGAAACACAAGACAAGCAGACACCGAGGTGATTCTATTTGAGTTCCGTTTTTCCAATTTAGTTACGGAGTACTACTAAACAAAATGAAAAATAAATCCTGTAGATAAAAGTTAATTTAAAAAAAACTCCATTTTTAGTGTTCCATTGAAATTGAATATACGGAATACTTGAAACACATTGTTGCACCCTAAATCCTATTCATCCCGTGCTGGACATCATCAGACCCTGGAATCTGATGTCGAAACCTATACGAGCTAAACTGAAGGTTCCAGCTACAAAAATGCCTGAATCCCCTTCAAAACAAGTATTCCGAGCTGATGATCCTGGAATTAGCTACAACAATTTCCACCAAAAAAAAAATAAAAAAAATACAACCGAATTGAGAACCTCCTCCTTTTTGGGAAGTCGGTTAAAAACTAGCTAAGAACAACCTCGCTAACACCATCTCACAAAAAACCGCATCGAAATCGAAGCGAATCGAACCCTGACGCCACAGACAAAGGAACATTGTAGACACCGGTGTTCCATTTTTCAAATTTTAATAAAACTCTGGATAATGGCGGATGTTTTTAAATTTTTATAAAAAGAACATTTTAGTCTAGTTTTAAAAATAATAAAGTTCAAGGACCAATGCACTATGTAGGTAGGTTGCAAGAACACTAGATTAAGTACATCCTGCGCGTTTCTGAACGCCTGGTAGTTGGCTATACGTTAGGCTACGTTTTAGCCTGAGTCTAGACTGCAATCTGCGCGCCTAGTACCGTGATATTCAGCCGTTTAATATCCATTGTTAACGATAAACTCTGGACGCATAAATTTATTCAGCAGTTCTGTATAATTATTGTCTTTCAGTAAAATACAGTCCTTAACAGAGCCCATGTTTTGAATCACGGCTATGCACTCTCACGAATTGAATATGCTTCGAGAGTTATCTCTAAGCACTAAATGTATCAAAGAGAGAGTTATCTGTCTCGGTCATACAAAAAAAACCTTAGCGTTGTAATGAATTAAATATTTTGATATTAAGATGATTTTTTGTTTAGGATATTTTTTTGTTTTTGTGTATGATATAACTTTTTTTATTGTTGTTTTGGTTCATTGACATTCGTAGCTAAACTAATGATATTTATGAGATTAACGTGTATAACATTATTATATTACATTAATTATATTATATTACTAATTAACGTTTAACAGTTTAACTTAATCTATGCCATTTAAAAATAAACCAATCACAACGACGTTAGCCAAAAAGTTTTTACACTTATGAATCAAAAAAGTCTTGCTGTCAGGTCGGAAGGAGGTAGATCTAGATTGCTGAGCGAGAAGCACAGTATCGTCGCAGTTGAAGCTATTTTCTTCTCGCTCTGACCTATGTTAATCGAGACATCTCATCTGTGATAAGTAAAGGTCTTTAGAGAAACCATAGGGAAGCATTAGGATACTCTTTAAATCAACACTGTTTGCGGATGAAGACGAAAATAATGTCGGAATGTTTGAGGTTTTGTGAGCGAGTCGTATGATTGTGTGTTTAATCTTTGTAATTTTGTAATTTTGTATCGTAATTTTTCTTTGACATCCAATTTGACTAATGTGAATTATTAAAATTCTGCTTAGCTTGGGGCTAGATAATGTTGTGTGAAATGTCCAGAATTTATTTATTTATTATTATTTATTATTAAAAATAAATAATGCTGGACATTTCACACAACATTATCTAGCCCCGAGCTAAGCAGAGCTTGTGTTATGGGTACTAGATAACTGATATACTTAATACAATACATTACATAGATAGATATTTTTTATTATACATAGAAAATGCCCAGAACATCCGGAACAATTATCTGTAGATCGTACAAATATTTGTTCCGAGGCGAAAATCGATCCCGCAACCTCCTGCGTCGCAGGCGAACCTTCGCCCGCCGCGCCACAGATGTCGTCAAGCAGTGGACATCTATAGGCTGATGATGATGATGAACGTGCATACGTTTAATTCAACTAAGGTATATACTTATTCTATAAGAAGTTATAAGTTATATAAGAAGTTATAAGTTATATAAGTACTTATAAGTTCCATCCAAAGTACAATCTCTCATCATTTTCAACAATACACCAAGGTTATCTGGAAGAGAATGCTTTTTAGCTTTAAATTCGCCTTTGTACTTTTATGTGCAATAAAGAATTTTCTATCTATCTATCTACAATCATTGCACAGTAAAATACAGCTTCCTCCCTTTTTAAGTCGGTTAATTATGGACATACACTTCCCATCTCATCAGTTGGCATGGTGCATGTCGCCAGGAGGACTTGATCACCTTAATCATCGCTTAACTTAAGATTTGCATAACTGGTTAACGCTGCAAGTTCAAGTGTAAATACCCGTTTTAAGTGTAAGCTTTTTACTTGAAAGTTTTTACTTATCAATTTTAAGCTTGTTTTTTGTTATAATTGGTTTATTTTCCAGTCAGGGAAAGCTTGTGAGAAAGTATAGCTTGTTTAATTACCTATAAAACAGTATTCCAAAATTTGGGTTACTTTCGTTTGTCCCCGTTCTCGATTCACCCCGGTTAATATAGATGCATAAAGTTGGAGTACTGTAACAGGTAACCCATTATTACCCAACGGTTCTTTAAGCATTTATCTGTAAAAGATTTGACGATAAATATCTATCACATGTTTTTCTGAAATTGAGACCTCGTGTACCCAAATTCCGTAAAAATTTTGGTAAAGTTGGTTTTCCTTTTACCGGGTATAAATGTCGAAATATGTACCCTATAGGTTTTTTTACATTTTTGCTCATAACTCAAAAGCTACAAAATCTAGAATAATTTTAAGTTTTGCAAAGCAAAGTCCTTTTATATGACACCCTATTTGATCTGATAACCTTTTTTTTTACTCTTATCTCAAACTCTTACCTTCAAATTGTACCAATCTAACCACTTACTAATTTCATCATTCGATAAAATCGATGTTGAATCGTCAAGAATGATCGAGATCAGATCGATGATTGTCAATTTATTTTTTGTGAAATTTTGTATATATTTTATTATCTTATGGTACACAATAAAATATTTTCTATTCTGTAGATTGTTCGAAAAATATCCTCAGAAAAACAAACGCCGATATATCCATGTTAACTCGGAGAAGTGTTCAGGGGGCGTTTCAAGGAAATGTCGGGGCCGTAAGACATCTCTGGCAACACTCACTGATTATAGACTTTCATCTTGAGTTTCTGCGGCATATGTGATGAGAAGATATACCGTAGTTTCATGCGAGTTGGATTCTTCGGTTGACCTCTTTGTCAAAGTTGAACTTTCTTAGTTGAATTGTCTGACCCAAATAGACATAGTGGTCAACATCTTCTATGGTATCTTTCATAACTTGTATACAGCCAGACACATGGAGATTCATGGTGCCAGACAAAGAATGTTGGTAATATTATTTACATATTTTATGAAAATACTTGGAAATTACTAGCAAAAGAAATAACCGGTTCAATTTGATTACAAAAGTTATCACCGGCTTTCAACGGAATTCCCAAGATGTTACAGTTGTAACGACTTAGTTACCGGTTACCAAGCCATCTGTCACATTTATTACTGACTATGACGAACTGGCAGATGCCTAGCTGACAGATGTCACAGAGCTTTCAGACTTAACTTGAAGATGGTCAATAAACCAAGGAATTTTTATACTAGCAAAAAATTACTTTGTATACAAATAAAAGATGAATAATGCCTGTGTCCAAGCTTTCGAGTTGAATTTATTTTATGAATTTATTAAATGACACTGGCAGGAATGTGACAACTATAGCCACAGATGCTATAAATTAAGAAGTGAAGTGTTTAATTGTAAGCTTTTTGAAATAGGTCCCGTTATTCGGTAGATTTGTTTTATTGTTCTGAGATGTTAAACAAAATGTTTTTAAATTGTAATCCGATTAGAATAAAACACCTCAAAAAAGATGCTCTAAGGTAATTTTTTGCATTTGTGTGCATTTGAAATAATAATAATATTTATTTACTGAGACAACTGAGTCCAATATGTTAGTAAAATGCAACCTAAAAACTAGGTTAGTACTTAATAATTGAAATACTATTAATAGAAATGCTAACTCCTATGAAATAAGATAGTCAAGTGCGAGTGAGACTCGCGCCTTGAGGGTTCCGATCTGTAGGTTATTTTGAAATCGTCAGATCTTTTCGAGTTTCACCACTTTTTCCTACAATCTTCACCATCCCATTTTAGGGATAAAAAGTCGAAATTCCTTAATTTTAGACTTTTTCCTTTATATGTGGCACAAAGCCTCTTCATTCCGAATTTCAGAATTCTGAAGTTAATGGAAGTACTCTAGTTCTCTCTCTATTTTCATACAAAACATACATTTAAACTATCGTTAAATATGTCAATATATGACAACATATTTGTCATATATTGACATATTTAACAATAGTTTAAATTCTTTTTGTGTCCCTTAGTATTTAAGTTTTATCTAAAAGTCATGTTTTTTTTTATGTGTTAGTCAAGGCAGTTTGCGCTTTAATCAAAACTGTAAACAACCTGTTTAATTTAATAAATAAATAAACAAACCTTATTTTTTTATTGATTTGGTATGAATTTAAAATGTATTCCTTCAGCCGTTCCTGAGAAAAAGGCTCTTTACAGACACACGGACACCAAAGTGATCCTATGAAGGTCCCGTTTTTTCCTGATGTAGTAGGTACAGAACCCTAAAAACCATGCATGTGCCAAATAATAAAAGAATCCTTTGCTTGCTCGGTCATCAAAATTGAGCACGCGGTTAAAAAGCAACTTTGCACTCTTGTGTAACAAATAACTATTGGAATTGTCTCTTGCACCAATTAAAACATCCTCACTGAACTAAGGATAACTACTAAAACGAAAAAGATGTAGAGATTGTAGAGTGTATTATCTTAACTGAGTAATTTGGTACATGTAATTCTCGAATTTCCCTTAAAATTAAATCAGCAATCTAATAACAAAAAATGCGATTTTACGTAGGTAGATCACATCGCAATGGATGTCAGCGCTTAACACGAAGCTTTTGATTAAAGAGTTTGCAACGAATAAAACAAGAGTTAAGATTATTTCGTTTTCAACTTTCGTAAGCCTGTCTGATTGCCAAGTAGAAAAAAAAACTAACTTCAACAGACAGCATATACCTTTGAATATAAGTATTATAAGTTTATTCAAGCTATTATAAGTTTATTCAAGTTATTTAAGTATGTTCTGTATATTTGTGTGTTGTCGAATAAATGTATTTCATATCATTTCATTTAAAAAGTAAATGTAGAGTCGCTGATGACATAAATAAAAAATGGCTTACATAGCCCTACTTAATTATTTTTTTAATTACGTCTGAATATTTTTTTAAATTATATAAAATTTCCTGATAAATAAAAAAAAAAAATCTGAAAAAAAATTAGGATACCGTAAAAAAACTTACACAGTGAAATTCCCAAAAACGGCTCACACCAACACAATCACTGGCAATCGAATTTCGAAAAGTCTCTGAAACGAAAAAGTTCCAATCGAACGCACGCACAAGCGGCTTCGTCGTCTGACGCAAACCAACTGAGTCGGTTGCTACTCTGCCACGGTATAATATAATCTCAGCTATCTTGGACTGGTCTCTTTCACTCGAGCTAGCACTTTCTGGGTTAATGAGGACTGAGGATGCTGTTTTCTACGTTTTCGAATTGTGAATTGACGCATTGGGTGCCGAGTGCTGGTTTCGAGAGCTGCTCTCTTGTTATGCGCTCCTGGTAGTCTATGATGGTTGGTGCTTTTTTTTGCTGTTTCTTTTTCTATTTTTTGGGGTTCCTTGGGTCCCGCCAAGAAGCCTAGAACTATAAAAATGTATGTTAGTTCTAAAAACCCCACAGGGAAAAAAAAAAGAAAAAAATATTTATTATATTATTTACTAAGCTTAGCGTTATTTTTTTTTAAACTCTATAGTTTTTGAATTAATATTGTTATATAGTGATGTGTTAGCCTAAGTATAGGTGCCTCCGTATTCTCCGGCGGATGTTGTAACAACCGACTAAGGGATTGCACCAGAGGAGGGCAGCAGCATCGACCTAAATACCTAACATTGTCATGCCAAGCATGGTGGTTATGACAAACCCCCATTGCATTTTATGGGGGACATTTTGTGATATGCCATTGCATTTCGTCCGTTATTGGACGTCTAGCTGCTGATGATAATGATGATTAAAATATTGACTTAATTTAAAATTAAAAAAACCCCCTCTTTGACCTAATTTACCTAATTCAAAAATTTACAAAATTTATAGCTCTTTCCCAATAAGATACAGACAGCAGGGCGATTCTAAAACGTCGAAAACGTTTCCGATAGGATTCGTTAGTTTTTCATTTCGATGTGGTAAGTAACTAAAACAATTTTCTCTAATAAAACACAGTAAAAAATAATAAATATTGTACATTACTGCGTTTTACAAGAGAAAATTGTAAGAAAATTGTTTTAGTTAGGTCGCAGTGTCCACATCGAAATGAAAAACTAACGAATCCGATCGGAAACGTTTCCGACGTTTTAGAATCGACCTGCAGGTGACCGAGCTTCGCTCGGAAAACTCGAAAAAAACGAGTGTTCCAGAGATCAGACCTATAAAAAATTGCATCGAAATAGTTAGGCTCGTTTTCGAGATCTCAAAACATATATTACACATATTTACTAATATTACTCGTTTAGGCTATTATAGTGTAATTATATCATAGTTTTTTCCTCTTTTTCTTACCGAATTATCTATCATCTAATCAACAATTAAATATTGTACAAAGGCTTATTCCACAGCAGCTAATTCTTATTTATATTCAAACATCATTGATCCATCAATTTACCTCAAACACACGCCTAATTAGAAGCTCATTCATTTGTTTGACCATTTTAGATCAGAATCTCAAATTTTATCTATAATTGCATAAGGTGAACAGGCAGTTCTACTATCAGATGAGCATCACTCGCTCTATTGTTAAAATATTCAAGGTAGATAGGTTTATTTACATGGAGATTAGGCATTATACAAAATGAGGTTAGATCTTGACTGTCATATTTGTATTATAAGGTGTCCATTATCGAGTTTAATGACACGACACTTTTCTAGAGCAGTATTTATTATTGACACTATCTGCAAAACATTGATGAAATAAAAACAAAGTAACAATAAAAATAAAAATAAACAAAATAAAAGAGATTTTTATCTATTGATATCACAAGAATCATTTTGAATCGTCTCATATATTAAAATTACTCCTGTTCCAATGCGTCCATCCTAGAGAAGAATCAGGCAACAAACACGACTATAGTATACTTTCATGAGCCGTCTTACCAGCACTAGGTGAGAAGCGCCTGTGTTGTGCCTCGGAGCAGGGAAAAGCTGATACATATTAATTATGAGAACTTAAAAACCTTAGGAAGGTAGTCAAAAGTAAAAAAAACAGCAACGGCCTTATTACAGAACATAGACTAAATCTGAATTTAGTCCAGGCGTACTAGTCTAGGCTTAAATATCCACATTAGGCATATACGACTTTAATACAAAAGCAGATGGTTTGTTTTCTGAAATCAATTCTCGCGCTACACACAAATTTCCAAAGTATCAAACTGACGGATTGTGTCACATCACAATTGAGATGTCCAAATTCTTACCTCTAACAAGCAATCAACTGTCAATTTATAGACCATTGCTAAACTAGGGGGCTGTCTGGTTTTAGAAAAACCAGAGATAGTCCAAGCTTATGTCATTTTTGGCAAAAGCGCGCTCTAAAAAGCATTAAAAAAAACAAAAGGCAAACAAAAGGCATTTTTTGTTACACCCTATTGGTGTTATTATAAAAAATGCCCTTATAGTCTGGGTTTAAACCAGGACTACCAGTGTAGGCTTAAATATCGACCTAGGCCTCGACGACTGTAATATAAAAGCAGATGGTTTGTTTTACAGAAGCAACTTTCGAGCTAGATATGCCAAAAATTACATAATCTTGGACTATCTCTGGATTATCTAAAATCAGACAGCCCCCTAGTTTAGCAATGGTCTATAAATTGACAGTTGATTGCTTGTTATAGGTAAGAATTTGGACATCTCAATTGTGATGTGACACAATCCGTCAGTTTGATACTTTGGAAATTTGCGAAGTAGCGCGAGAATTGATTTCAGAAAACAAACCATCTGCTTTCGTATTTAAAGTCGCATATGCCTAATGTGGATATTTAATCCTAGACTAGTACGCCTGGACTAAATTCAGATTTAGTCCATGTTCTGTAATAAGGCCGTAAAAGTTTATGCATTAAAAAGCTCCTATCCTATTTGGTTCGATTTCCAAAATACAGAATTGTCCATTAAAAATACTGTACGGGACCCAGTATGCTAAGCTGCGTTCACTCTCGATGCGTTCCTAATGGCACTCCGTGATTGGCATTGTTATGGAGGAAAACCTGTCAGTAATAACATCAAAGCGGATTGCAGCTAATTAAATATACTTATTATGTATAAAAAAAACGCCATTAACAAAAAAAAATGGTTTATCAGTGTCTGATACTGATCACATTTAAGTATATCATCATCATCAGCGTGTAGAAGTCCAATGTTGGACAAAGGCCTTCGTCCTAGAATACCACGACGAACGGTTTTGAGTCGCCTCCATCCACTGACTTCCTGCTACGCTTATAATGTCTTTAGTCCATCGAGTGGGTGGGCCTTCTTCTACCGCGTCGTCCGGTTTGTGGTCGCCACTCGAGAACCTTTATTCCCCCACTTAGATACCGCAGAGCTTCAAGACGAAAGTTTATAATCAGTGGGCATAGCCATTGATGACTTACGGCACTGAGACGTGGTCGCTAACTATTGGCCTTATAAACAAGCTCAAAGTCACGTAGCGGGCTATGCAGAGAGCTATGCTTGGAGATTCACTACGTGATTGAATCCGAAATAAGGTTGTAGAGTCTTTCTACGAAATGACCAGCCTCCCAATTAAAGTAGTAAATGGCAATGGAGAACGCATGAATGGGGATCATTTTGACATCCTTAGTAAAAAAGTTTATAGCCTTGCTGTCCAAATCTTTTGAAACTTGAAAGGAGGAATATTTAGGTCATGAGGACATGTTCCAAACCAGCCTATATCGATGAACACCAGACAGAGAATGTCGAAAAAATCTGTGATTATCGTAAAAATACTCTTACTCTAATTTGAAGTATAATTTACTGCACAGAAATGTTTAAAATTCGTTTTTTTTACAATTTTAACATATTTTCCTGAGCAGCCATTACAGGCAGGGAATGTCACGTTTATTCCTCTGTGGTTGCTTGCTTTATTCTTTCGTTGGGAGTAGTGAAAGGGACAATTTTAAGCAGGGACAGAAGTCCCAGAAGTTAAATCGTAAATATTAATTTCCCTTTCTCCAAGACCTTGCAGCCAAGACGTGAACAAAATGCAGTTTTGGTCAAAGTTGTCAACAGCTGTCGAAACATTTTACCACAGATTAAATTGTATCCGCCCCGCCATATTGTTTTGTCTTGTGTTGCTCTCCGTGAGAAAGATATTTTAGGAACCTGCATTAAATGAAGCGAAATAATCAAAAAAGGATAATAAGAAAAGGTTTTACATATATTTAGCCACGTTTACACAAGTGTTCATCGACAAGGGCTAGGCTCCATACATCTTGGAACATCACCTTTCCCTTATTCAAGTTTCTTAAGATTTCGATAGCGCTAAGGCTGGCAAAACGATCTCCATTGTTGCATTCCCCATTACCATTTGCTACTGTAATTAGGGGGCAGATCCTTTCTTAGACAGACTACAAAAAAAATTGCTTCTAAGCGATACGACCGCCCATTGTATACTTTTAATTATCATGTTAAGTTTTATTTAAGTATTTTTTTATTAACTTAAGGTGTACCTACAATAAAGTATTTTCTATTCTATTCTGTTACCAAATCATGTTTTGTATTTTTTCCCCGACTACTTTGACATAGGAGGGTATTGTTATTAGTAACAGAGGCCGTAGTCCGAGTGTTTGCAGCAATCATCGTTAACAATTACGATAATCACGCTCGTCCGTGTATAACGTAACTATAATCTGCGCGCGCTCGATAGAAATGGCACAGATAAATGGCTAGTTACTACACTACACTTGCTTTGTTGTTTCCAGCCTAAGAATAGATCCCTCCGTCTCCTCCCGTGGATGTCGTAAAAGGAATTACTCCAGGGGATGGGCTGCAGCGTCCATCTGAGTACTCAACACCAATACTGCGTTCATCAATTCATCTGTCAAGCGTGTTGATTATGGAAAATCCCTCCATAGCATTCTATGGGGTAGACCTCCTCCCACACCGGTGTGGGGGAGACCGTAAATATGACCATGTGACTCCCTTCCGCTTAATGCTCAAGTGGCTTCCCATTCGTCTTCGCCGGAATATGCATATTCTCTCTCTGTTCTCTATTCTATACTTTTCAAATACCCTTTTTTGTTGTGAATATATAAGTATTAGGATTATACTTGAAGACCTTTGTGGCGCGGCGGGTGAAGGTTCGCCTGCGACGCAGAAGGTTGCGGGTTCGATTCCCGCCTCGGAACAAATATTTGTACGATCTGCAGTGTTCTGGGTATTTTTCCGTGTATAATAAAAACTATCTATCTATGTAATGTATTGTATTAAGTATATCAGTTATCTAGTACCCATAACACAAGCTCTGCTTAGCTTGGAACTAGATAATGTTGTGTGAAATGTCCAGCATTTATTTATTATTTATATTTTTATTTATACTTAGGTAGATATTAGTCAATATTGTTCATAACTTCTTACATATTATAATTAATTTAGAATACTTCTTAGTTTTGCTTTGTAGGTACACCGCAGTCTATTCCAGCGTTGCTCATTTCGTTTCATCCAAAGGTTGCCTGGAAGAGATCGCTAAGGCCGCCCACTGTATTGCGTTTCTATAGTAATATTACTTGTTTATTGTTTCTGTGGTGATCAATAAAGTGTTAATCTATCTATCTATCCTCGTCCAGCAGTGGACATTTAACGGCTGATATTATGTGATGTGACCCAAGCTTTGGAAATTGTCATAACATAACATAACACCCAACAGTCATATACCTACGAAGTCATGATCCCACCACTAGGACTCCTTGTGTCGTGGGTATCAGAAATTACGAGTGCCATGGTACCATAACACCCAGACCCGGAACAAACATTTGCAGATCACACAAACATTTGTCCCGCAGCGGGAATCGAACCAGTAACCTCTCGCATCTGTCTACTCGCCCACCGCGCCACAGAGGACGTCATCATTACGATGGTTGTTGCAAAACCTTAACTAGGGTCTAGTGTGTACTCACGTTATTGATCAGGGCTAGTATTGTTTCCTTAACTTAAATTGGTAAAGTTTAACCGAGAGTTAAACTGAGGTTCAACAGAGTTCCAATTAAATATCCCGAATAGTTTAGTAAACAAGTTACTAAGTTTAGTATTAGTTAGTTGTGTGTTTTGTTTACTATTAGGTACTTACTATCGATAAATCTATCGTCTGCTATGAAAACGTAATACTACGAAGTTTTAAAGCTCATTTTCACCCACGGAATAAGTAACCATGTAAAAAATAAAAGTTTCTATGAAAAACGATTAGACATTCAAGGAGTCACTTAATTTAAGTGTCTCTTAGAGATGGACCGAACATTCGGTGTTTCGTTCGCATAGTTTTTGCCAAATGTAGCTTTGGTGTTTTGATACTAAGATTGTTTTTCCTGTAACACGGACAACATTTCATTTGTCCTATGCGTACGGAACTCGCTCACAAACCTACCCTCGAGTAACCACTGAGAAGAAGCGCGTAGTTGCTGCAATAAAAAAGAAATGACGGCACTTGATTGTGGGACTCCATACGATTGGCAGCGTAACGAAGCTAGTCCTTCCCAACGAACTTAATAATCGGACTACATTAATTTAAACCGTATATAGCGTGTGTGTGTTTATATATCTAGACTGTGGTATTGTGCAGAACCCTAATAAATAAAAAATAGTTAAACGGCCGGTGCATGCGTCGTTAAAGTGCCCGTCATCGCCCAGCATAGAACAGCAAGCGCGCAGTGAAGGTGGTCAGCAGTTGGTTTTCCAGGTACGTGCGCATTATTCTGTTACCTGGAGGATATCTTGTATCATACATATAACTACACGGCGATTACTATCCGACTTGAAGGAGGAATCGACCCTGTGTGACCTAGGCATATCCAGGACGTCACATTCGGTTAGTTATAAACACTGATCCTTCGGCCGACTATTCGTATTTACTAATTCGTACCTAATCCCCATTCAATCCATCACTACGCATAAACCCATAAGTGGTTGATGAAAGTGAGATTTCCACTGTAGAAGCATCTAGAAGTGAGTTAAAAAAACACATAAATTTAACATATTTTTAGTTTTATTTTGATCGCAATAAAATCGAATCATACATTTTAGACGGATTAAACTTATTCACAGTAGCATTCAAATGAAGTAAAATTACAAAAGAACAAAACGCATTTTTCCTTGTATGAATTCAACTATATTTATAAAGGGATCGCTACACCGAGCATGGCTAAGCACGGGACAGCACAGTGCTGCAGTTTCACAGGCCATACCAACCGCACCAGTGACATTTGTAACGTCTTTCGTAGGTACATATTTTAATTGTGTCTCAGCAGCCAGTCCGTACCTCTTTCGGTGTGTTGGATCTATTATAAGAATAATTTCACTTAAAATTAAAACTTAATCAAACTTAAATGTTACTTATTCAAGTTATATGTAATATATCTCCACGCTAGCTAAAACACTGAAATTGATAAATTCGAGTTGTGCCCTAATCTGTCCTTTTGCAAATAACATAACAAATGCAAAACAGTAGGGACAGTCTAAACTCCATTTTGACATATGTTACAACGAACCAATGTAACATAACATAACACCCAACAGTCACATGCATAGCCCTGATCCCACACTAGGGTCACACTAGGGTTCCCCGTATCGTGGGTATCAAGGAACTACAAGTACCATAGTACTTAACACCCAGGCCCAGAACAAATATTTTTAGATCATACAAACATTTGTCCCGCAGCGGGAATCGAACCCGCCCGCCGCGCCACAGAGGACGTCTTACGGCTAATGATAATGAAGATGCTGTTATAGATATTTGTCTTTGAAGTTTCAGTACAAGTCATTCTTTTTACTCTTTCTCTTTGTTAATTTATTCTGAATCTCGTCTACAGCCAACCCCTTGGTTTCTGGCAACATTATGACACAATAGACTCCGGTCAGCACACTGACTCCAGCGAAGATATAGAACACGGGTCCTAGACCGATGGCTTTGAGGAGTGGATTGAAGATGAACAGGATAATGGAATTGCAGAACCATGCCCATTCTATGACCAGCATTGAAACGAAACTTTTGACCTGTGGAAAAGAAAATTTTCATCTTTATTTCTCATTAGGGTGACGGGCGTTGGAATGCCACGCAGGGCGCTTCCTAGGTGGACTTTGCCATTCAGATAATGCATTAATATCGCTTGCTTGTGTCCCAAATCACTCTAAATTGGACCGAGTTATGCAGAAGGCAGCCAAATGGGGCTAACTACAAACCGAAATATGAGCGTTTTTCTATCGAAGGCTGCACTTCAGCTATTTATTAACTTTTTTTAGTTTTTGTAATTAAATTACAAAAAATAATATTAATTAATAAATAGCTGACGTGCAACCTTCGACAGAAAAACGCTCATATTTAGGTTTGTAGTTAGCCCCATTTGGCTGCCTTCTGCATAACTCGGTCCAATTTAGAGTTCCGAAGTTTACTTAATTAAGACTAGATGGCGCCTTAAGTAAATTAGAACACGTTGCACGAACACATTGGAGAACTTTGGTACGGGGTGCCCTTTTGGGATTTGGTTTTTGACGTTTTTACTATTTGCATAGGGTTTATCAAACAACAAATACGCTGTGAAAATTTCAACTGGTTTGTAGTAGAACTTCTTGTGAAAGAGTTCGTCCGGGGAAGTACAACCACCGTACCTATTTCTGCCACCAAGCAGTAGTGTTTGCATTGCTGTGTTTCGCTTAGAAGGGTACGGGTGCCGGTGAAATTACAGGCACATGAGACTTTTCATCTTTATGTCTCAGGGTCGGCAGCGCGCGTGTGATGTCTTTGGTGTTGCAGGCGTCCATAGGCTACGGTAACTGCTTTCCATCAGTGGGCCGTATTCTTGTATGATTGCCAAGTAGTAAAAAAAACATACATAGTCTGCCTATTAAACTAACTGAAAGTCACTCGGTGACTAACGGTTTGACAAGTAAAATGACTACCTTGACAATTCAATGATAATTTTGAGCAATTGATGGTCATTTTCAGTTAGGGGGGCTGATCCCGCACCTAGGACTCCCTGTGTCGTATAAAACATTTGTCCCGCAGCGAGAATCGAACCCACACCTCTTGCATCACAGCTACTCGCTCGCCCGCGCCATGGCAGTCGTTGTACAGTATGTACAAACTTCCACCGACTTACCAGGACATCATAAACAAACAAGAGATTACTTACCTCAGGCAAGAACACTTCAGCCATAAGCACATAAGGCACGGTTCCCGCTCCTATGGAAAACATCGTGGTGAACAGGTACATGGTGACAGCAATCAGCCAGTTGGGGCCCCACTTCAGGTGGAGTTGAAGACCGAGGAGCAAGCAGCAGGCCCCCGTCCCGAATGAGCCGTAGATCATGAGGGGCTTTAGACAAAGAAACGGCATTTTAGGTGTTGTGCTTACAATGTTCCGTTGGGGAATAAAAGTTCTCGAGTGGCGACCACAAACCGGACGACGCGGTAGAGGAAGACCCTCCACTAGATGGAAAAAAAAACATAAAAAAAAAATATAAAGACATTATAAACGTCGGCGGTTGGAGACGGATAAGATAAGATAATTTTAATATAATAATAAAATAATAATATGTAATATACATTCATATATAATTTTAATATAATAATAATACCGCAGGGCACGCTTGTGGCGAGCGTTCGGTGAGTGGCGACACCGCGGAGCCCCATTACTCCCTGGGGTCAACAGAGACCCCTGACCCTCGGCTTGCCTTAGCCCGCTGGCCGAGGGTGCGAGCGAAACCTATGCTCCAAGGGTGGAAGTTAAAGGCATAAAGCCGGGAGTAGCGCTTAGTGAAACTGCAGCACACCTCTCAACATCCTTTAGCCATCCACGCCAACGTAGCCCCTTACGCTGCCTTCATTGGCGGCACCTTTAAGGGGCCCGTTTAGTGAACGGCAAGTCACCACCTGCCTAAATAGTTTTCAATAATTTATAATTGGCAGGTGCCGTTTCTCATATTAAAATAGCTTAATAAACATTCAACTAGCATTATCTCTTACAATAGCACCAACTTTCATCCATTTCCACAATAGTTTAATCATCTGTCTTCCATCCACCATAACAATGTTTTTTATCCTAATTGTAAAAGGGCCTATTACTGTTGGCTAATACGGCCCCAGTAATGCCTCATAAAGGTCCAGGTTAAGCCTGTGTTTGAAAATAAATGACTGAAACAATAATCATAATAATAATAATAACCATAATCGACGTTTGGCAGGCGGATTGGTGATCCCAGTACTCATGTTGAGTACTCAATTGGATGCTGCTTACTAACTTTCTTACTGTCTTAGAATTTCCTATAGACAAAAGTACCAGTAGGTCTACCATGAGTTTATACAAACTATACTCGCTAGCGACTGTAGTTAAAAATTTGTATGAAAAGTTATACATCGCCTCTAGCGGATACTTGGGGTACTAAAATGCTTACCATGAGTCGCTGTAGTTAACTATCCGACGTCACGTGTAGGAAACTACACTACAGGGACTATAGTTTGCCCTTCATTTCCATAGAATGTGGTATCATGAGTGTCAAATGTGACACATGCCATAGTAACGTACTATTACTACAGTAGTTACGTCACTCACCGACATTTTGCCTCTGTGAAAATAATTTATCCCAGGGTTTTTTCGTGATTTAATAATTAAAAATGTATAATAGAGCCCGTTTTAACTGGGAAATGTTAGGTACTGCCGAATTAGAAGGTGAACGATGCGGACAAAGAAAGTTTCAAAGTAAGATGCGTGTTTTAGTTGGAAATCATCATGATAGGACACATGGAATCATCATTGACGCTAAGTTTGTAAAACTTTATATATTAAACAATGATTAAACAATGAAGGCTTTGAGAATTTGTGTAATTTATTTTGTCAACATCTTTCTCCACTTGTCACTGTTTATTGTGTGTCCTGTGGCATCTGCGTTCAATAAGGTGGTTATTTCCTCCTAGCGTTGTATGTTTGTGAGCCTCCCGTTGGGCCCCTCCATTGGCTTTCTAAGGTTACCATTCCTTTGGTTCAAAGTTTGCTAATTATTTATATGGTAGACAAGTAGGTACACAATGCAATAACATAATAAGCACGTAGGTACCGTAACGAAATTATGCCTCACTAGTCAAAGCGCAGACAATGTAGGTAAACTCAAGTGTTTGTTTGTGAATTAAACAAGACTTATAATATGTAAGTATTTACATAGCTTTCCATAAACAAATCTACCATGACTTCGAACAGCGACGCATTAGTTTTCGGCATTTTTTTTTTTCAAATTTTTAATTTGTTTGGGCTTTGTTTATGTTTTGAAGACGTACCTAACGTAACGTAACACGAATAAATTTGAACTGCGTTAAATTTCATTAAAATATGGGAATCAAGCGACTCTCTACATTTGTCGGATAATAGGTCCATATAACAATATCTTCTGTCTCTATCATCATGCATTACTTAAAAAGAGATGGAACTATGGTGTGTGAAGTTAGCTTCGTTTTGTATGAATGCCAACCTAACAACGCAAAACTACGCTAGGTATAGTAAAGACTGTAACGATAGTAGTTAATACAAACACAACTCATGGTACGATTATTCAGGCTAACTATTCTATCCGCGTTCTTACGTTAACTACAGTAGTAGCGTAAGACAATTTTACTATGGCAACTCATGGTAGACCTACTGGCAACCATGAAAAGCAAGGAGGCTTACCCGTCTCCCAGCAGACTCAGTCAAATACGCAGCCACCAATCCAGACACGACTACTACCACCGCCAGCAGAATGCTGCCAACCGTCGGGGACATGCTGGGAATGGCTTCTTCGAAGAGAGGTTCCGCGTACACCTGTACCACGACCAGTCCTTGGAAGATGGAGGCTGTGATAAGGGTCAGCGTCAAGTAGAGAGCTCGTCGCGTCGAGCTGGATTTTTCTGTAAAGCAAGATATAACAAAGTAAGGTTCCGTTTTTTTGACGTGAATACGTCATTAAATCTTCCATAGTGGGAGGCAATTCAGAAAGCTGATGATAACAAAATCGGAGGGGGGGGGGGTTGTCCTTTCTAATCACGAGAAACCGATAGCATCCTGTCTGATTACACGAAATAGTCCCCGTCTGATCACGATATCAGACAGGACTACCAAAAAAAAATTATTTTTTATTTTTTCTGATCTTTTTTTTGCTTTGCATTTACGTGTAAAAAAAGCTTAGGTAGAACATAATATATACAATTTATACATATAATATAACATATGTTACATTATATTTGTATTTAGCATAACGAGCCCTTTCATTTGATATAAGTATCACATGAAGCATTTGTCAAAAGTTTTATTTTCAAAATTTACTCCTGAAATCACATTTCGTTTATTATAATTTCCACATTTTTTGGTTCACTTAGACAAGAGAGTGATCTTAAAATGGTTCCCCTTTTGAGGTACTGAACCCTAAAAACCAGAGACGAGAAAGTAGTACTAAATCTGATAGGTACTCACTTATGAACTTAAACAGGGGTAGCTTCTCATTGGTATGAGCTGGCACCTGTTTCAAGTCATTTAACTTTTCTTCTTCGGGTGTCGTTTCTGAAAAATATAACATACAAAATCACCATTACCATATCCTATGGATATAACTATATGTATTGTAACCATAAACCATGGTAGCAAGGGAAGTCGTAGTTTCTCGGCTTAAGAATGGACGCCAAATCAAAAACCAAAAGAATTTTATTCATTGAAATCACAAGGATCATTTTGAGTCGTCTTATATATTAAAATTACTCCTGTTCCAACGCGACCAAGCCTAGAAGAATCAGGCAACAAACACGGCTTGGCTTTATTTGATGCTACTCTTGTGGATGTCGCAAAAGATGACTAAGTTATTACACAAGGGGATGGACAACAGCATCCACCTAACTCCGATCACCAATCCGCCTCCAAGCGTGATGATAATGGCCAATATTTAAAATGTAATTAAAGTTATTCATTTTAACAGTGAAATTAAGCAATTCTGTGACAGAAGTTAACAGTGAGCAGAGCGAGCCGCGTAAAATGAGTGGCTTTTAGGAGCGAGAGCAGCCAACATTACAACAAAAGTTACTATGCTCCCCTAGCAACCTAGCCAAAATTAGTGGCTTTTAGGAGCGAGAGCAGCCAACATTACAACAAAAGTTACTATGCTCCCCTAGCAACCTAGCCAAAATTAGTGGCTTTTAGGAGCGAGAGCAGCCAACATTACAACAAAAGTTACTATGCTCCCCTAGCAACCTAGCCAAAATTAGTGGCTTTTAGGAGCGAGAGCAGCCAACATTACAACAAAAGTTACTATGCTCCCCTAGCAACCTAGCCAAAATTAGTGGCTTTTAGGAGCGAGAGCAGCCAACATTACAACAAAAGTTACTATGCTCCCCTAGCAACCTAGCCAAAATTAGTGGCTTTTAGGAGCGAGAGCAGCCAACATTACAACAAAAATTACTATGCTCCCCTAGCAACCTAGCCAAAATTAGTGGCTTTTAGGAGCGAGAGCAGCCAACATTACAACAAAAGTTACTATGCTCCCCTAGCAACCTAGCCAAAATTAGTGGCTTTTAGGAGCGAGAGCAGCCAACATTACAACAAAAGTTACTATGCTCCCCTAGCAACCTAGCCAAAATTAGTGGCTTTTAGGAGCGAGAGCAGCCAACATTACAACAAAAGTTACTATGCTCCCCTAGCAACCTAGCCAAAATTAGTGGCTTTTAGGAGCGAGAGCAGCCAACATTACAACAAAAGTTACTATGCTCCCCTAGCAACCTAGTCAAAATTAGTGGCTTTTAAGAGCGAGAGCAGCCAACATTACAACAAAAGTTACTATGCTCCCCTAGCAACCTAGCCACCCCCGTGGCCGCTAGCCACGACGCTATTCTCCGATAGCCTTGATTTCTTCTTCTACTTCTTTATCAGCCTGTTAACGTCCACCGCTGGACGAAGCCTCCCCCTTTGAATGACCATAACCACCACCCTTGCCCTTGATTTACTTAGGAAGAAATTGTTGTGCATATGATTGTACCTTTGTTTTATCAACATCACCAGCATGTAGAAGTCCACTGTTGAACATAGGCTTACCCCTTAGAATGCCACGACGAACCGTCTTGTGCCGCCTCCATCCACAGACTTCCTGCGACCTTTATAATGTCTTTAGTCCATCAAGAGGAATAGGCATTCCTCTACTGCGTCGTCCGGTTTGTGGTCGCCACTCGAGAACCCTCCCCCACCGGTTGCCAGTTCTGCGAGCTATACAACCTACCCATTGCCATTTCAACTTGCTAGTTCTTTTTTGAGCTATGTTGGTTCTTCTACGGATTTCATAATTTCAAATTCTTGATTCGGATTCAGCTTGAATTCTCAATTGTATTTAAAGAAACGAACATTCATACGATCCCCAAACCATTTCACATCAGTCAAGGAGAAGGCCATGAATAGAGTTCATTCTCCCTTGAATTTCTTGCTTTAAACAGTAATATCTCTCGTTTTATCTAAATAAACAAATCTTACAGAAATATCTCATTACAGACGCAAGACAAACTAGATAAACATAGATTGCAGTCATCAAAAAGTAATCTGCAAATCCGTTGATTTATAACATCAATAAACTTATATCACTTTAGTCTGTAAACTATTTTAATCTGGCTTGGGAAAACCTGTGTTGTAAGATGAAAAACACATTTTACTTACCTACTTGCGTCTTTACTCGTGTTTTGTTTGGATTAGTTTCAATTATATCTACTTAGTATCATAATTATACCAGCTGTGCCCCTCGGTTTCACCCGCATTAAAAGGTAGCCTAATCATAGTTCTTAAACTTATTGTAAGTGAACCCTGTTCTTTATGAGTAATAAAATTCTTTTAACCTAATATGTTAGCTTAGGTTATAAGCTATGTCTATTCCAAATTTCAACTAAATCGCTCCAGTTGCTTCAGCGTGAAGGAGTAACAAACATAATCACAAACTTTCGCATTTATAATATTAGTGTGATATAGCTCAAAGTCGCGCAGCGGGCTATATAAAGAGCGATGTTAGGAGTTTCACTAAGTGATAGAATCCTAAATGAGGAAATCCGTAGAAGAACCAAGATCACCGACAGAATCTCAGAATTATCAAGTTGAAGTAGCAATGGGCAGTTCACCATGATGCACCATAGGTCTGAATTATTAGTATAGCCAATATAGAAGTAAATTTCGTTCGCGTACGAAAGGGCTTAAGCGCCGTAACCTTCTCTTAAAGGGAACACTTGCAAGGTGCATTAAGCAAAGGAAGCTTACCATCCATTTCAGGGTTCAGACTCCTGCGTATAATGTTCAGTTCTTCTAAAACTTCCTTGGCATCAACCTTCAAACTTCTGTAGTAGGCTATCGATTTTGCTGCTTCCTGAAAACCAATGCATTTCAATTAATTATTATCACCTCTTCTTTTTCTTTTAATTTTTTTTGGAACTACTGGCGTCAGCATACAAGCATACGACCCACCTGCAGGGCGATTCTAAAACGTCGTTACCGTTTCCTAACAATGTTCTATAGTAAACCACAGTAATATACAATATTTATTGTTTTTACTGTGTTTTACTCGAGAAAATTGTTTCAGTTACTTACCACATCGAAATAAAAAACTAAAGAATCCGATCGGAAACGTTTCCGACGTTTTAGAATCGCCCTGCTGATGGAAAGTGGTTACCGTAGCCTATGGGCGCCTGCAACACTAGAGGCATCACACGTGCGTTGCCGACTCTTTAAGAACTTTAAAAACCCTTTTTTGAAGAACCTCTCCTTCATCAGCCGGTAGACATCCACTGCTGGATGAAGCCTCTCCATAGCATGCATATTGTGCAATGGGGTGATTTGCCGTAAATAGCACGCTTGGCAGGCGGATTGGTGATCGCATTTAGGTGTTAAGTACTCAGGTGGATGCTGCTGCCCATCGCCTGGCGTAATCACTAAGTCGCCTTTAACGACATCCACAGGAGGAGTTTGAGGAATCCTTAGGAGTACTTCAGGTACATTAGGTTCCAGTCGGGCTATTACGGGAAATCAATGGCTATCGAAATGGCAATTATTTTGACATTTATTACCCATTTTTGCGATCCACCCATCCAAGTGCGATCACACTAAGTTACCCATCGTCCATTGCCAGTCCCAGGTGTTAATTGATGGCCAGCCCCCCTTACAGTTGCAAATGGAAATGGGGAACGCAACAATTGAGATCATTTTGGCAGCCTTATCGCTAGCTAAAGCTAGCTAAGCTCAGTTATACCGAAACGGCCGAAACGTTTTCGATGGAGAGATAAAGATGTCTTGGATTAACACAGGCTACATTTAATATCCGTACCACACGAGCGAAGCCAAGAGCAGATGCTAGTTAAGTATAAACAACACAACTCACTTCCTCCAAACCCTTCACCATCAAGTAAGTCGGTGATTCCTTCAGCACGGACAGCAATGCTGTAGACAAGGCAGCTATGGACAGGCAGACGTATATCATGACGTTATATGACAACAAGCCTCCCATCAGGTATGACAGCAGCATTCCCACTCCATAGAAGACCATGCTTCCTGGGAAAGAAAATCAAAAACAGTAATGACATGAAGTTATTGGAGTAATAGGTAGTGTCTGTTCAGCGAGAGGCAAAGAAACGTTGAGAATGCAAACAAATGTTTGCATGGTCTGCAAATATTTGTTCCGGGTCTGGGTGTTGTGATATTGTTCCTGATGCCCACAAAGTCAAAGTCAAAAAGAATTTTATTCATTGAAATCACAAGGATCATTTTGAATCGTCTTATAAACTAAAATTACAGCACAATATAATTGCGATCCCAAGCTCACTAGTACACTAGAGCCGCTGAGCCTGCGCCGAGATATCGGCTCGCTCTGTGTTTTTTATCGACTCTATAATGGGGAGTGCTCTGAGGAACTATTTGAGCTTATACCCGCTTCCAGGTTTTATCATCGCACCTCTCGACATCGGTTGGGAGCTCATCCACACATCATCGATGTGTGGGTATCTCGTACAGCTCGCTTTACGAGATCTTTTCTCCCACATACGTGCAAATTGTGGAATGAGCTCCCTTCTGAGGTTTTTTCCGCTTAACTACAATATGCACATGCACAGCTTCAAATGTGAAAAGGGTCCTCCAAGGCAGGCAACGCATTGGCAATGCCTCGGGTGTTGCAGATGTCAATAGGCGACGGTAACCGCTTACCATCAGGTGGGCCGTATGCCAGTATGTCAAGCCATAACATAAAAAAAAAACAGGGAATCCAAAATGATACCAAGCCACGATAATTTCACATCTATAAGTTCTGTTACAGATCGGAGCTTAGTACGGGTTTTGATAGTTTACGAAACTACACTCGAGAGCAATGAATCCGGGTCACTTAAAGAATCCTAAAAATCTCGGAAACTAAAAATGCTAGGTTAATGCAATAAATTGTATTTAATAGACAATGTAATACTCCTTAAATGAAGGTATTAAAACTTCTTAGTTATTGTAAAGTTATATCATAAAAAAATCAAATTTGAAAAAGGGCCACTTTCGAAGATGGAACTACGAAATTAAGTTAAAAAAAAATTAAAATTAAAATTTAAAATTTAAAATTAAAATTTAATAATAAAAAAAATTAAATTAAAATTAAATTAAAAAAGCACGAGGAGGCAATACGAAGTATTAAAATTCAAGAAAATCGTAATAAAGTTCAAAAATTTCATGTTTCCTATTTTTGTTTTAAGGAGAGATCAGCAGTTTTTTTCTTTATGTAATTTTGTGTTAATAAAATGTATGGTGACTCATATTTTTTTTTACCTTCATTTAAGGAGTATTACATTGTCTATTAAATACAATTTATTGCATTAATCTATCATTTTTAGTTTCCGAGATTTTAACATTCTTTAAGTGACCCGGATTCATTGCTCTCGAGTGTATATGAAGTTTCGTTTCCTTCCATAAATTTACTTGCAGTGCCCCTAGCGAAAACGAGAAGAAAACTAAGGACACTGTCAGTAAGTATGGAAGGAAACGAAACTTCATAGTTTTCGAAAACTATCAAAACCCGTCCAAGACGTACTGAGTGGCTACCAAAGAAAATTAATACTCTACTCTTGACGCTCTACTCCAATTCAGTATTTAGCAAGGAACTTATATCCACCCATAAGTTCCTTGGTATTTAGTGTAATTTGTCGCTAATGTTCCTTGGTCATTTGGTACTCTTGAATTCAATACTAGCGCACAATTTGGAATGGATATTGGTGAAATTTTATGGAACTAAGTGAAATCGACTTTCTGTCTCTGTTGTTTTTCACGAGTCAACACGCAAAGTCAATCACGTGCTCTATCTCAATTTCAAACTCGATTTGGTTCAAAAGTGCCAAAAAAGCGTTATTAGAATTGAAACTGGATTGCGATTGGAACTGTTTTCAAGAGTAGCCCCACTGAGTACTAAAGACAAGAACTAAGAAGGCTCTAGAGTTTTGATATCTACTCAGAGCACAAAATTTCACTACCTAGATAGATCTATGTGGATCTCTGTGTAATCTGTAATCTGACCGATGGCTTTGGTGACCAGCAGCATGTGTGGGTGAACTTTTAGACCTTGAAGCAGGTGCTTGTAATATACCTGAACACATGGCCCCTCGTATAGACTCCTGGCATATCTCGCTGACGTATACTGGCACTACCAGGAACACGGCACCACTCAGCCCTGACACGAACACTGCAAGGAGAACCACTTCCACCTGATTGCTGGCTACTATTAATGTCCAGGATAACTGTGAATGAAGAATAGATAAGATAAGATAAATTGATTTACCTACACAATTACAAAGAAGATTATAGAATAAGATTATAACTTATGATACGATCATGATCATACTTATACTATCATCATCATCATCAGCCTTTAGAAGTCCACTGCTGGACATAGGCCTCTCCTTAAAATGCCACGACGACGTTTTGTGGTCGCCACTCGAGAACCTTTATTCCCCAACGTTTATCAGTTTTTCGAGCTATATGACCTGCCCATTGCCACTACAACTTGCTAATTCTGAAAACTATGTCAGTGACCTTGGTTCTTTTACGGATTTCCTCATATCGGATTCTATCACGTAGTGAAACTTCTAGCATAGCTCTTCTCCATAACCCGCTGCGTGACTTATACTATATTTAAAGCCATAAGCAAAAGAATGACCTCTGTGGTGCTGTGGGCGAGTGACCGGCTAAGACGCAAGAGGTAACTGGTTTGATTCCCGCTGGGACATATGTTTGCATGATCTACAAATGTTTGTTCCGGGTCTGGGTGTTGTGGTACCATGGTACTTGTAGTTTCTGATACCCACGACACAGGGAATCCTTTTGTCGGATCAGTACTATTTATGTGACTGTTGGGTGTTATGTTATATAATAAACCTTTTTCAGCGACGCAGAACGCTTTTTCTTCAGAAGAGGCCGCGTGGCCTGTTGTCGCTCTACCTCTCGATAGCTAACATGTCTATTTGCAATATCTGTTCCTACATATTGTTATTAGGTTGTTATTTATAAGCACAGCGTGTGTTGCCTTATGATTTTTTGCTGATTCTAACACCATTTTACTTTTGACTACATTGGCAGCACTTAGAAGTTGTTAGTAGTAGAACCTTTTGCGAAAAAGTTCGTCCGGGGAAGTACTACCACCGTACCTATTTCTGCCGCCAAGCAGTAGTGTTCGCATTGCTGTGTTTCGGTTTGAAGGGTACGGGTGCCGGTGAAATTACAGGCACATGAGACTTTCATCTTTATGTCTCAGTGTCATGTGGTGGGCATCATCACGGGACACTGTGATCTCAACCACCATCTACTGAAGACAGGAGCTACGGACAGTGGGCTATGTCGTGGCTGTCTTCAGGACGAGGAGACAGTGGAGCATGTTAGGTATATTGTACTGCACAGCCACAAATGAAGCCAGGAAAAAAACCGGAACTGATAGAGTCCTGTTTAACTTCATCCATTACTCATTCAGGAACACTGGAACAGTGCTGCCATGAACCCAAGGTCCTTCTCCGTTATTTTAAGGAGTTGGGCTGGCTGAGGTAGTGTTAGCAGGGGGACAATGCACAATACACCCCAATGCGGGAAGTCAGTGCAGATCTTATCTCCCCCATTTTCAATTAGAATTACAATTAGATGTCTCAGGGTCGGCAGCGTGTTATGCCTCTGATGTTGCAGGCATCCATAGGCTAAGGTAACTGCTTTCCATCAAGTGGGCCATATGCTTGTATGCTTCCCAAGTAGTATAAAAACTTACCACTCCTAATGTAGATGCGATGATTGCAGAGTTCTTCCTCCCAAACTTATCCAGGAGCATGCCGAGTGCTGGAGTGCCTATCAGAGCTCCCACTGAAGAAAGACTGCCGAATAATGCCAGTTCGCCCTCCGTCATGGGACGATGTAGAGTGGTGTTGGCAGACTCGAAAAGACGGAGGGTCGAGGAGGGCCACGCGAACATGATTCCCATGCACGCGCAGAGACTGCATACTGAGGACATGAAGGAAGCTAATTAGGGTACCTGTTCGTACATCAAACCGGAGTTATGGACCTCAAAGTCTGTGACCGATGTGAATAAATTATGTGTTGTTGACATGATCCTGACATACATAAACAAACACATTTTTCCCCGAAGGGGTAGGCAGAGCCTCTCCTTTTTGATTTGCACGACTAATGTCGAAAAACAAAAATGTCCAGGAGCTTAATAATACCCAACTATGGAATCGCCTAATCGGAAAAACGACCAGATACAGAAAAGGCCCTCTAGAAAACTGACCAAGAATACCTACCTACCGTATAATATATGTATACCATGGTACCCTGTATTTAACTCAAAGCCTAACCTAAACGAACTAGCCTTTTTTTCAATTGAACATTTTTTCAATTGGACATTATTATAATTGGACATATTTATTGTTGGACATTTTACTATTGGACATTTTTAGTACTGGACATTTTAATAATTAAAGATTTTTATAATTGGACATTATTACTTTTGGACATTTTTTTTTTTGGCATTAGTCGTGCAAATCTTTTTTTCACCGTGCACCGTGCAGGAATATAGACGTGACAAGTGGTGAGCTCATCGCCGCCATTACTTTCCACGACCAACTCGGCTAACGCTTTCTTCCAGTAATAACATACTCCTAAATAAGTCTATGCCGAGGTATAGTGCCTAGAATAGACCGCTCCTTCTCCTTCCGTGGATGTCGTACAAACCAAAGTCAAAGTCAAAGTCAAAAAGAACTTTATTAATTGAAATCACAAGGATCATTTTGAATCGTCTTATAAGCTAAAATTACTCCTATTCCAACGCGACCAAGCCTAGAAGAATCAGGCAACAAACACGGCTTGGCTTACATAAATGGTCCGTCTTACCACTAGGTGAGAAGCGCCTGTGTGGTGCCTCGGAGCAAGCAGTTGCTGATACATAGTAAATGAGAAATTAAAAACCTTAGGAAGGTAGTCAAAAGTAAATAAACATCAGCAAAAATATGCAAGACAGCACACGCTACGCTTGTTATACTTATAAATAATAATCTAATACAAACATGTAAATAGGTAAGTACTACAGATATTGCAAATTTCCATTTTAGCAGTCGAGGGGCAGAGCGACATCAGGCCACGCGGCTTTATCACCGACTATGGGATTACACCAGGGTATGGGCAGCAACATCTACCTGAGTACTCTACAGCAATACTGCGACCACCAATCCGCCTGCCGAGCGTGCTGATTATGGCAAAACCCCTTATTCTATGAGGTAAGCCTCGTCAAGCAGTGGATGTCTACAGGCTGATGAAGAAAAAAAAAAAATTGCCCAACAAGTCCTAAGCTAGGTAAAAGAAGGTATATTTTGGATAGCCCTTTTCACCTTAAGAAGGCGTATGTGATTTTGCCCAACAAAATCGATCTAGAACTCAGTATGTACGGGTTCTACGAGTTAAATATTTTTTGGAATATGTAAATTTTATATTGAATGAGCGAAGCGAGTTCTTCTAGTCAACTTGGAAGAATCGGAGTCTGTATGTATGTATGTTTGTCCGATGAAAACTTCCAAACCGTCAATCCGATCTTCATGAAATTTGGTATGGGGGTAGATAGTATTGGTACAATTTGTAGGTAAGGTTATGAGCTATATCGGTCGGCGGGTTGATGACATATTGGGGTCCAAGAGGGGGTAAAAAAAATAAAAGTCAGAAAGTCGGATCAAGTGGGGTGTCTAATGAAAGCGCTTTGGCTGGACATGTAAAAACAGTTCTTAATTGGTATTTAGATTTAGTTGCTTCTGAGATATTAGGGAAAATATAAAACGTAAAAATCAAAAATTCTAGGGTACTTCCAGCAATCCCACAATGCTGAAATTTGGTATGCTTGTAGCTTTTGTGTCACAACTACAGGGAAAAGTCTGAAATTGAAGAAATTAAAAACTTGAATCTTAAAAAACAATAACCAATATAACATCCATTGTTGACCCCCCATTCCTAGGAATTTGAATCAAAGTCAAAGTCAAAGTCAAAAAGAACTTTATTCATTGAAATCACAAGGATCATTTTGAATCGTCTTATATAAAATTAAATTACTCCTGTTCCAACGCGACCAAGCCTAGAAGAATCAGGCAACAATGAATGACATTAGAGTTCTATGATTTTCGTCAAAAGGACGTTATCAGTTAATTCGTCAAGTACTTTAAATACTAACAGGTATGTAGTATTTACGCCCTGATGCTTAGTCCTATTCAAAGGCTATTTCGATGATGTGTAGGAAATTACCTAGAGGTAATTTTTTTTTCTCTTTAAATGTTTTTAGAAATCGGTTAGAAGGGTAAAGAAAGTAAAATATGCAAAAAATATCTCGAAGATACTTCAAGTTCTCTGGTAATGCTGAAATTTATTATTTAAGTATATTTTGTTCGACGGGGAGAAGTCGAAAATTGATGATTTTTACTTTGTAATATCCATTTTTAGAATAGAATACTTAAATCTTTAAAAATTAGGTAGCAAAACTACAACTAGATGGCACTGCTTAATTAAATAAAACTTTTTTCTTGCTTCATAAAATCTCTTTAATATTAGAGAAATTGACTCGATAGTTTTAGATTTCTGATGGATCATCCATACAAATATACTTACAAAGCCGTTAAATACAAAACCCTTTCTTCCCCTCCTAAATTAGTCGGACTAATAAAGGTGTCATCGCGACGTCTCAGTTCGGGGCGAACCACTAGTAGTATTTTAATTGAAGACTGTAGTACTCTGTACAGTAGGTAGTAATCCAAAATATTTTTAGTAGGTACAAAATTGTAGAAAATAATTGTTACCACCTGAAATTCATGTTACATTTTGCAGTGGCCAACCCGGGCTCATGTTGAAGTTGTAACTTATCCATAAGACCTTAATTTGTACAACATGAACGCAATAAAACATTTTGATTTTTTATTTAGATGAACAAATATAATAGTAACAATACCGGCCCGCTCCACCGAAAACTCTGAATTAATTCGACACGTGTTTCGCCTCTCACGAAGCATCCTCTGAATAAAGTTGCCGTGTCTTTCTGAGTCTTTGTGGCCGGAACTCCTTACTAATATTTATATAAGTTCGTCTATTCAATATTGTATACTGGATTTCCGCAAAGTCACGCCTGGATCAGGTTATTAACCAAGGAAATTCGTAGCACCCCTACGGATTTATAAATCTGTAGCACCTCAACGGATTTTCAAAATATTCATAATTTAGTAACTGAAAATAAAACTTACTCAAAGAAGTCGCAAGTAACTGAACTGTAACACTCATTTTAACTTATTTTAATCCGATCTCAGACCTATGTTTTAAATATATTTTATTTTTGATTTCTTTTTTTTTTAACTAAACTTAACTTTACTCCATGTCCCTCTGTCCGTAACTAAAATAATGATTTCCACGCTCTCTCTTATGTTTTTATCTTTAAGTAATTAGCTGAAAGGTACTAAGCAAACATAAACAGAGAAGAGATTAAATTATTAAACTGTAATGCGATTTGATGTTGTGTGACTGCTAGTATTTATTAAGCAAAGCAAGATTGTCATAAAACGTTTTAAATTGGATAGAGGCTGAACTATTTCGGGATATCTTTGAATGAGTTAAGCAAGCTATTACATATTTGTTATTCTAGCTCAGGGGTTCTCAAACTTATTTTGTCTGCTGCCCACTTTGAGAATAATAGTAGATTATGCACTAAGGGAATAAAGCAGTGTCTTATGTCGCGGGCGGCATATTGAACCCTGAGTGGAGCGAGGGGCTCAAGCTGCCCAAGACGAAGACAGGCTTTATTCCAGAGGAGCATACTCTACTTTTCACACCTACTGCGAGACAATAAAAAGCCAGGGCTCCATAAAATAAGTATCGTCTGTTTTGATGAACTCTGGAGTAGAATCATAATCGCTCGACATTTTTTGTTAATACTAATATTGCCATTGACATAATTATATATTACTAGAATATTGCAATAAATTTCACTGAAAAACACAGCATCAAACTAACATCTCTTTTGTTTAACATTCTTTAAAATCACGCCTATTTCTTTTTTTCTGAGTTCTGCTTTTGGTGGCCAGTTCGATTTTCGAACAAACTTCTTTACAATGCCATATGAGAATTTTTTTACATGGAGTTTCCTCGAGTTTCCACACGAATTTGACGTTCCAAATTCAAATCACTTTATTCCCTTAGGGAGTTTCATACAACTTTATATCCCTAGTGAGATAATGCTTTACTTTACGTTGAGGTTGCATGATATTTAATTGGACATTGTCGAGCAGGTGGTGTGAAAATTATATTTTAGCGCCCCCATTTTTTCATCTACTTAAAACCCACTATAACTTCAAATTAAATTTAATTATTGTGAGCTATACAGGTTGTTTTTTTTAAATGGGACAGTATGGGGATATCCGAATCCATAAGAGATACGGGAAAAGTGTCTTTGAAACCATTTGCTCATTTTGTGTGAAAATGATTTTGGCATAGTTATTTTTTTAGTCAAGCGTGAGTTCTCCATAAAAATAAGTAGTTTTGATCAAAAAAAATTTTTATGCGTATCGACACAGTTTCGTGTAAGGATTGTTTCATTGTACCGGAAGATAAAAATCTGAGCAGCAGAAGTTAGTCAAATTTAATAAAATGTTTTCTCATACAAATTGTAAGTAATCTGGTACCTACGTTAATAAAACTATCGCAATAAATTTTCAAAATGGCCTCCCTCTTGCTGTTTCCAGGTACGGGTACGTTTCAGAATACCTCTTTATCGTTTATCTTTACGGGGACGTTATCTCCCACTTTGGGAAAGGCTGCTAATGCTAAAGGCGGGTCCAGACATGATCATTTGACCGATCCTATCACCGTATCCGATCACCGTATCCGTATCTGCGTATTGTATCAAGCCCCGTATCAAGTTGTGGACGCCTCCGATTTGCTCCGTATCCGTATCTTCACAATAGTCATGATCGTATCTGTATCACCTTTGATGATCGGACAAAAACCGACACGACATGGGACGGGCCGTATCATAACGGCGTATCGAGATCCCGTATCATGATACGTATATCATTACCCGTCCACATATGCGATCATGATACGCGTCGACGATACGGATACGGTGATCGGATCGGGCAAATGATACATGTCTGGACCCGCCTTAACTCAACTAAATATGCAAAATTTTATGTTGAATTTGTCTAATCCTAATTTAATCAAAATACCGAAATTCTTTAATTATATTATAAGTAAATAAATAATAAGGAAACGTCATCATCACCACCCTTTACACGTTATGAAACTTGAATAGGGGAAACTTCTTAACCTAAATATTGCCAGCGCTAAGGTTGACAAAGAACACCCACTGTTGCGTTCCCCATTGCCATTTGCTACTGCAATTGGGGGGCTATTTATCTTTATTATTATTATTTATTTTTCTATATTTTTTTTTTTTTTTTTTGGGGGTTCATCCATTGCTTGGAAATTATAGAAAATCTATGCACCAAAACACCAACACAATAATTAGTGTTTCCCTGACTGACTTGCTAATTAAAGCTCCACAATTGGGTAATATTACATAACATAAACCCAACAGTCACATACGTAGTCTGATCCCCACTAAGATTCCCTGTGTCGTGGGTATCAGGAACTACGAGTACCATGGTACCATAACACCCAGACCCGGAACAAATATTTGCAGATCATACAAAAATTTGTCCCGCAGCGGAAATTGAACCCACAACCTCAGCCGGCTATTTGCCCGCCGCGCCACAGAGGTCGTCCCATAGAGACCCATAGAGTTGTAAAACCATCAACGTGGAAAATACGTCAGTCAGTAATTACGAATTTTTTATATTATTTGCTAAGATTTAGGCGTTATGGCGTGCAAATAAAGTTAATCTTGTTATGTTTGAAACATTATCTAATGCAGATAAAGATTTATTGTGATGTAGGTACGCAGTTTTTAGGGTTTATCTACCTACCTAAAGTAATTATATATAGAAACCTTTGTGGTGTTGGTTGGTACGGAACACTACAAAAGGGTAGGGTGCGTCTAGAATCTAGCTCAGCCTTTCCCAAAGTGGGCGATAACGCCCCCTTGTGGGCGCTGCAGGCCTAAAGGGGGGCAGTAAGAGACCCAGAAAAAAATGGGGGCATTGTGTAGACTTGTAGAGGCTTAGGGGGCGATTTGTAATTTCATCTAGCTAGGGAACTCTTAGACACCGACTGAGCTCTCGACTCTCGACTACAACTTGTGAACATCAACTAATATTAATTAAGAGATCGCTCAAACTAACTCGGTTCGATATTTCTCTCCGTGTAGTTCAAACATCTGAGGCCCAATTCACTAACTTAAAAATAGTTAAAATAGAGTTCGAATCATGTTTCGATCTTGTGTCGATGTCTTAAATGTCAGAAATGGATTCTCTTAACATAAAATACAACACTGTAATGTGATTATATCGAAATGTGACCGAAACTTGAACGATTCAAAGTTTTTTCTATAATGTTAGCATTGTAGATGGAGTCTCTCTTTACTCTTTGCGATTATATATATAACTATCCTACTCTAATGGTAGTCACCTTGAATTGAAAGTAGACTAAATTTTTATTTATAAGGGAGCAGAATACCAACTTTCTGTCAATTCATAATTCAGTCTCGATTCGGTTAACTTTCAGTGTAGTTTTAAAATAATTTAGAGAATTGGGCCTCTGGCCTGTTTTATTGAATAAAAATGATGATTTAATTCTCCGCTAATATAGCTCACAATAATTAATTTAATTTGAAGTTATAGTGGTTTTTAAGTAGGTGAAAAAATGGGGGCGCTAAAAAATAATTTATTCTGAAAGTGGGCAGTTGACAAAATAAGTTTAGGAACCCGTCTAGCTAGACGCACCCTACCCTTTTGTAGACCCCTTGTCTAGACTCTAGACTAAAACTGAACCCCTCTCTACCGCTTTTATTTAGCACTGACGAGCTTTGACGTTCTCTTTCGTTTCATTTAATTTCATTTATTCATGTCCTTTGACATATTACATGTGCTTAGACAAGTCAAATTAACAAAATACCTACAATTTTATTACAGGTTTGTATAGGTATACAATAAAAAGAAAACATCTAATACTTAATAACTAAATTAAAAAAAAACAGTACAAGCGGTAAGTTATCTGCAAGAGCATCGTCAATTTTGTATAATAAATAACAACATTTCAGTTAGACACATTTTCATAAACAATGTATTATCAGCAAAAGCTTCGTCCAACTTATAATAACTTTTATTAATTAAATGTCCTTTTATAAATAATTTAAATGAGTAATCTGACATTTTTTGTACATTTTCCGGTATTTTATTATACAATTTGATCGAAGTACAGTAATAACTTTTGTGTACCTTGGCTAATCTGATTTTGGGTACGACGAGGCGATTTCTATGTCTAGTATTATAATTATGTACATCTGTATTTCTATTCATCTTATTTATATTTTCTCTTACATGAAGAACATTCTGTAATATAAATTCCCCAGTCATAGTCATAATGCCTAATTCCCTAAATTTATCCCGACAAGAATCAATATAGCCCATTCCTAAAATATACCGAATTGCTCGTTTTTGCAGTAAGAATACTCTGCTGGCATCTACGGCAGTCCCCCAGAACAAAATGCCATAAGTCATTAGCGAGTGAAAATATGCATAATAGACGTCACAAGCAGCTCCCTCCTACCTCCTTGATTTTTTTCACGGCATAGGTGGCTCTAAAAAGGTCCTTGCGGTTGTGGTTACGAATTATATCATACTAGTCTAGCTGCGCCTCGTGGTTTCTCCCGCGTGAAATGATGAAAATTTATGATGATGATGATGATGATGAAAAGTAGCCTATGTGTTAATCCAGGGTATAAAGTATCTCCATTATAAAAATCAATCAAATCCATTCAGCCGTTTGAGCGTGAAGAAGCAACAAACTTACAAACTTTCGCATTTATAATATTAGTGTGATTTTATTTTGACGTAATGGAATAGCAGCGGTCTATGGAAAGAGCTATGTTAGGAACCAAGATCACCGACAAGCTTTTAGAAGTAGCAAGTTAAAATGGCAATGGGCAGGTCATATAGCTCGCAGAACTGACAACAAATGACAAATAAAGGTCATTCGTTTTCATCTCGAGTGGCGTTCACAAATTGAAAAACGCGGTACAGAGGAAGGCCCTCCACTCGATGGACTAAAGACATTATAAAACGTCGCAGGAAGTCTGTGGATGGAGGCAGCTCAAGACCGTTCGTCGTGGCATTCTATGGGGGAGGCGTATGTCCAGCAGTGGACTTATACATGCCGATATGAATGAAATAGTGGGGTTGAACAGTTACACTTAGATTAGACGACCTCTGTGGCGCGGCGGGTGAAGGTACGCCTGCGACGCAGGAGGTTGCGGGTTCGATTCCCGCCTCGGAACAAATATTTGTACAATCTGCAGATATTTGTTCAGGGTGTTCTGGGTATTTTTCTATGTATAATAAAAAATATCTATCTATGTAATGTATTGTATTAAGTATATCAGTTATCTAGTACCCATAACACAAGCTCTGCTTAGCTTGGGGCTAGATAATGCTGTGTGAAATGTCCAGCATTTATTTATTTTATTTATTTATTTATTTAGACGCACTCTACATATTCACATCTGTCTCAGCCGCCCAATTACAGTAGCAAATGGGCAATGGGTAACGCGATAATGGGGATCATTTTGGCAGCCTTAGCGCTAGGGGAAAACAGTGTCACCTACTCGTTTTGGTGTTACTCGTTTGAAACCATCCAACTTGACCTAAATATTTTTGTTTTGAAGTTTCAAAAGATTTGGACAGCGCTAAAGCTACCAAAATGATCCCCATTACCATTTTCTACTGTCATATTGTGGGGCAGTTCGGTACGAAGCATTAGTAGGTATAGGCACCTACTTAATACCTACCTAGTTCAGTTTATCTATCGGCGTAAGGCATAATAATTGGTTAAAACTACTTTCTCCGTACTAAACCATTGTACCAACCTAGTAGATCCTATTGCGAATGTTGAAAGTCATTGTGACACACATTCAATAGGTAGGTAAGCACCTACCTACATAGATAGGTACCTAGTGTATCTGCTTAAGACGCTATAGGTTCACAAAATGCCTTTAATGAGCTCTAGAATATTAAAGTTTTTGATAAATCTTATAGTTTACAAAAATAAAAAAATTATATCGTATTATTAAGCTTTTTATCTAGTGAAATCATAAATTCAGTACACAATTTGAATTACTCCACTCGATAAAAAAAATAAACAAAGATACTTACCTCATTTTTAAACTTTTTAAAATTGAAATCAAATTTTAGACTAACTTCTAACATGTTTTTATTTTTAGAACATTTGTTATCGTTATAAGTTATAAATTGGGTTAGTGAATTCATTAACAAAATCTATCAAAACTTTAAAGGGAATTTTTATATCATTAGTTTATACACAAAACAAGTGTGGAAAAAGACTACGTACAAGTAGCGGCACGAAACGTGGTGTCCACTGAGATGATTCGTGCGTGCTATTTCGCTACGATCCAGTCTCTTTTGCAGTATGGCACCGAGCTGTGGGCGCGCGCTGCCGACTGGGAACGCGCGTTCAGAATGCAGAAAAGGGCAACGCACGGAGATGTACAGTACATGCATGCGCACAATACCCGAAACCGTCATAAGTTAATGCCGGTACCACGTTCCTTAACGAAGTCTTCCAAACTGACGCATGTAATGGGACCGTCAGTATACAATAATCTCCCTGTTTTTATCACTGATACTCGAAGTCTATATTATTATAACAAAGTTGAAACAGTGGCTTGTCGAGCAGACCTTTTATAGCTATGATGAATTCATAGGCTATAATCATACCTAATTGTATTATTTATAAATATTGTAATTATTTTGATGTGACAATATAATGTTAATTTCAATGGGATTTGTAAATATTAGGCATTGTACTTGAGTAATTTCTTATTTAATAATTAAATATTGTTGTATAATGATTGTATGTTTAGGTTATCTATATTATAATGATATAGCTATAGCTCATGGTACAATATCGTACCTACCATATTGACGTATAATGAATATTATGAATAAATTACTATTGACTACTAAACTCTAGCGCTGACCGTTATTGCGCAGAAGTCAAAGAATCCTCTTTTTTCCTGTACCGTTGTGTGGTAACAATCGAAAACAATTTTTTGACTAAACGGCAATTACTTGATTAAAATAGATAATTGCCCCTAAAGTAGTATTAGCCTAGGGACCCACAAACTAACGGGTCCGCCCCTGGACATCATCAATTTTTATTTTATTTTTATTTCTTGTGTTTTAGGGTACCCAAAGGATAAACGGACCCGCTGACTACGGCTCCGCTGTCCGTCCGTCCGTCTGTCACCAGAACTGTATTTCATGAACCGTGATAGTTAGACAGTTCAAATTTTCACAGATGATGTAAAGTATTTCTGTTGCCGCTATAACAAGAACTAGGTACTAAAAAAGAGAATAAAATAAATATTTAATCCCATACAACAAACGTGTTTTTTTTGCCGTTTTTTTAGATAATGGTCCCCTTTGTGCGCGAGTCCGACTCGCACTTGGCCGGTTTTTTCTTTAGTTTTGGTGGCATTTTAGCCGGTGTAGCTTATTCGTAGTGAATTTAAATATAAGTGTATTGCGTGTCTTTTCAAATGGGTGAAAATTGTCTACCAATATTTTAGTAAAACGCCACTGCTTTAAAAGTAAGTCACATAACTCGACTGAGACTCCTCAAAATAAGATACCTACTTGACTCGCAAAATTGAGGAGACTATCCTCAGAGGCCATAACTAAATTAAGATGACTTTTCATTAAAAAACCGACTTCCGCCATTTAATTCGGCTATCTGCATGTTTTTATTTGCTAAAGGTATAAAGTATATATAACAATACCTAACTTGTTGCTGAAAATACTAAAATAGTTATATGTATACCTATAATATTTGTGGAGTTCCGTCAATTTATCATGGATTCCATCATTAAATCGGTTTTTTAAATGGGACCAATCTGGAAGTATATCCTATCAAATAAATAATTTGCCAAATCGGTTTATAAATGACGAAGATTATGAGGTAACAAAAATAAAAAAATAAAAAAAATATACAACCGTATTGAGAACCTCCTCCTTTTTTTGAAATCGGGTAATTAATTTGTCTATTTATATCGGTGGCCTAAGAAACGTGGACATAAGTGTCGCGCCACACTTGCGTAACGTACCGCGCCGAAAGTTCAGCGGCTGAAGTTTTTCGTTTGAAGTAATTTCGACGATCGTAATTCGGATGTGTCATAGGGAACTTGAAAAACAATGCGAGCGTATTGAACCGAACGATCGGCGCGGTACGTTCCGCAGGTGTGGCGCTATACTAAGAAATCAAACGAAAGTTTGCAATAAAATATTTATTCAAGTCTTTGGAATGACTGACAAAATACTGTCACATTACATAACCTACTTAATTTAATCACAAGACTTAATTAAAACAGTTTATATTTTTGACTGTAATTTTTTAACATATTTTAACTTGCTTTTCGTCAAGCTTGACACAAGCTAAGTAAAAACGATGGAGTTCAGTTTTAATTGGACAAATGGTTGGTATGTAATATGTTTTTTTTATGCTATTTGGCAAGCAGACAAGCTTACGGCCCACCAGATGGAAAGCAGTTACCGTAGCCTATGAACGCATGTAACACCAGAGGCATCACATGCGCGCTGCCGACCCTGAGACATAAAGATGAAGTCTCATGTGCCTGTAATTTCAATTTCACCGGCACCCCGTACCCTTCAAACCGAAACACAGCAATGCGAGCACTACTGCTTGGCGGCAGAAATAGGTACGGTGGTAGTACTTCCCCGGACGAACTCTTTCACAAAAAGTTCTACTACTAACCAAATGTATGTTAGTAACATGTCAGAGGATAAAATAATAAATAATTGAAGGCGATTTGTTAAAATTTTGGCCAATTTTGCCTCAGTAACGTTAAAGGTACAAACTTTTTTGAAATCGGTTCTAGTAAAACCCCTTTTTACGTCCATCTTGCTAATCTAGAAAATATTGACGGTTAATTTGTATACTATTCTGTAGGTAATCACAGTACTTAAATAAATAGAAAAGGATTTCTTTTTGTATCTGCTATTTTAAAAGCAAAACAAACTTTTATCATTTGTCGCTTACGCCAGTTACTTCTGAGCAGCACATTATTTTTCCCGGTGTCAAGCAAGTAATAGCGCTATTATTTTCTTGCAATTTTTCTAAAGTCCACCCACTCGAGAGCCGAAATATTTAAACATATCGCCTTAATTGAATGCTAGAGTCTGTTCAGCGAGAGACCCGTCGTGGGATTGGAGGGAGCTGCTGTGCTTAACTATAGGTAAAACAAAAAAAAAAAAAAGGTTAAATATGGCGTACCTTTGTTTTTTTTTTATCGAGTGGAGTAATTCAAATTGTGTACCGAATTTATGATTTCACTATATAAAAAGCTTAAGAATACGTTTTTTTTTTTTTCTTACTTTAAACTATAAGAACTCATCACAAACTTCAATATTCTGTGAACCTATAGTGTCTTAATTACCTTTTTTGTTTAGCGGGCAATACTACAGCGCGTCTGTTCCGTTTTGATCCTATTACAACTGTTCCTAATTCTTTAGTTTAAGATTCAAAATGCCGACAGAAAGAAACCAGCTCCTATTTATGGTTTTAATATGTAGATCACAACGTTAGTTCACAATTTGGCCACGACGGGTCTCTCACTAAACAGACTGTATTAATATTTATTCATTTATTATATTTCATTTTTGTTAGTCATCAGTTATTTTGACAGCAATATGATTACAAAGAATTTGCCATAAGATTATCCAAATCGGTAAAAGAATGGATATCACCACGTTGAACAGCCAATTACCGAATATCTGAAACAAATCCAGCAATAAAAATCAAATTCTCATCATCAGCCCCTACCCGTCCAGTGATTTTATTTATTTTATTTTCGGAAAACATAACAAAACATTTTAACAGTCACATACGTAGTCCAGCCCCCCAATGGGGATCATTTTGGCAACCTTAGCGCTGTACAAATCTTTTGAAACTTGAAAGGCCATTTACTACTGTAAATTGAGGGCACATGGCACAATAGGATCCCCTGTATCGTGGGTATCAGGAACTACGAGTACCGTTGTACCACAACACCCAGACCCGGAATAAATATTTGCAGATCATGCAAACATTATGTCCCGCAGCGGGAATCACACCCGCACCTCTTGCATCTCAGCCGGGTAGTCGCGCGCCACAGTAGTTTTTAAAGTAGCAGGATATATACACGGCGTCCCACGGCTATGCCACATGGAGGGAAAGTACCTTGAATATTGTAGATGGAACATTTTACTGAAAGAAGACATTATTTGAATTTAAAAAACTGTTTAAACTGCATTCATAGATATTTAAATAATTACATGGTTGAACCGGGAATCGAACCCGTTACAAGAGAAAAATAATCACCCTGTAGCTTTATCATACCGATCGAAAGGCTTCATCACAAGGATTATTTTTTGCTAAGTAACATAGTATCAGAAATAAAAGGAAGAACAAGAATTTTAACATTTTTTATACAAAATTAATCAATTTATCAAATGCTCAAATGAGTCCCTGTTCAATACAAAGTCGCACTCTTTTGATTATTTCGCTCACTGACGATTTTTTGATCTTGTTTTGGTGGATATTTAGAATAACACGTTTAACTTCTGCATGTAGCTCGTGGACACTTTAATACTGGTTCTTCTCAAGTGGGTACATTTATTAGTAATAGGTACTTATGATAATGTCAGTTTTATGTCCTTACGGCAATGTCAGCTTTTCATTTTTCTGAACAAAATTTATCATCAAATGGTAAAATTCTTGTTCTTCCTTTTATTTCTGATACTATGTTACTTAGCAAAAAATAATCCTTATGATGAAGCCTTTCAATCGGTATGATAAAGCTACAGGATGATTATTTTTCTCGTGTAACGGGTTCGATTCCCGGTTCAACCATGTAATTATTTAAATATCTATGAATGCAGTTTAAATTGTTTTTTAAATTCAAATAATGTCTTCTTTCAGTAAAATAGTCCATCTACAATATTTAAGGTACTTTCCCTCCATGTGGCATAGCCGTGGGACACCCTGTATAGTATACTAGTTGCGCCCCGCGGTTTCACCTGCGTGAATAATGATGAAAATTGATGATGATGAAAAGTAGCCTGGTTGCGCCCCGCGGTTTCACCCGCGTGAATAATGATGAAAATTGATGATGATGAAAAGTAGCCTGGTTGCGCCCCGCGGTTTCACCCGCGTGAATAATGATGAAAATTGATGATGATGAAAAGTAGCCTGGTTGCGCCCCGCGGTTTCACCCGCGTGAATAATGATGAAAATTGATGATGAAAATGAAAACCTTTTTACGTGTTTTCGAGTAAATATTTTGTAGCTCCAAAAAAGTGACATGAAAGGCTGACTGTTTTAAAAGTAGCAGGTAGTCGGTGGATGGAGACGGCTCAAGAACGTTCGTCGTGGCATTCTAGGGGGCAGGCCTATGTCCAGCAGGGGACTTCTACAGGCTGATTATAATGATGAAGCAAACATACATACATAAGTAACTCTAGGTACCACGCTAGTAAAACCGCATGCGTATGCTAGTGCATATAATAAGATATCTTACTAAAGAGTCGACGATAGAGAACATGATAGCTTGCATAGAGGCGTCGCGCCCCCTCGACAGAGACTCCAGGGGGCGATCCTCCGGGAATAGAACCCGCGAATAGGCGATCATCCCAATGGATATCACGCACAGCGGGTGCAGGAGTAGGCAGAGAGAGCGTTTCAGGAAGCGAGGGATGGCGCTGGAACAAAATGAATTAATTAAAATACTTTAAAACCTACAAAACACATCAATTACAACAAATGCCTAAAATAGCAGTAAAACTAAATAATATCATAAAATAACAGTTGAACTTAATATAATAATAAAACAGTAGTGAAACTAAATAAAATATTAAAACAGCAGTGAAACTAAATAAAATCATAAAACAGCTTTGAAATCAAATAAAATCATAAAATAGCAATGAAACTAAATAGCTAACTAATTAACTCATCCTTACCTAGTTTTTTCCCCTGTCTTTACTCGGATATCAACCACCAAAGCCAATGGGGTGTACAACGTTGCTATAATCAACCCCAATGGAAAGTTGTGCATGCCTACAGACAAACACACAGTTGCCAACTCAATCAGCAGTAGTATATTGACCAGAGTCATTTCTTCGCGGGAAAGGGGAGACTTTCTCAGCAGATGGGGTAGGTAGGGGGTGATTAGAGCTAGCAGGATTGAAGAGGCTATAAGGCAGTAGTACACTGATAGCTCCGAAGATAGGTTGAACGACAACGCTCCTGAAAAAAAACTATAATTATCATCATCATCAACGACAGCCTTTCTTTGGGTGTCCACTGCACCTCCCCGAGGCCTCCCCCATAAAATACAATGGGGGAATATCCATAATCACCACGCTTGGCTGGCGGATTGGTGATCGCAATATTCGGTGTTGAGTTCTCAGGCGGATGCTACTGCCCATCCCCGGTGTAATCCCTTAGTTTGCTTTTACAACATCCACGGGAGGGCGAAGGGTCAATTCTTAGGAGACACCTAACCTAACCTAACACATGTCCATTATTTGTTAAGTGTTCCATAAAGTAAGTATTGAGACAGACTGACAGACTTATTAACTTACCAATATATGTAAATAGCACGGGCGTATTCATCATACCGTATCCAATCAAATGAACTAGCAAATAATTCGCTCCGATATTGACGATACTCATTCTCGAGTCGTTCTTCACCACCTTCTGTTTCTGATCTCCTGGTACTTCTGTGTCTGAGGACTCGTTTTTTTCTGTACTCTTTACAGATTTCTCATCTCCTGGTAATTCTGAACCAGATACATCTTCTTTCTCTGCCTTTTTCTTGATTCGCTTCCTCAACACCATCTCGCTTTTATGATCCCCTGGTACTTCTGAATCCAGAGGTACCTCTGAATCCAGAGTTACTTCTGAGTCAGATTCGCTATCTTTTTCAGCTGGTTTGTCGTTTTGCTTCTTGTCTGTGTGTTTGTTTGTGTGTTCTTCGTCTTGTTGTATGGACACCCATAGGTATAGCGCTCGTATTAGCATAGCAACACACATAAGACATAAAGACGGCATGTATTGACCTGAAAAAATAATTAAGTTAATAATAAATAATAGTTTTTAGTTTTGTTAGTAGTAGAACTTTTTGTGAAAGAGTTCGTCCGGGGAAGTACTACCACCGTACCTATTTCTGCCGCCAAGCCAGTAGTGCTCGCATTGCTGGGTTTCGGTTTAAAGGGTACGGGTGCCGGTGAAATTACAGGCACATGAGACTTTTCATCTTTATGTCTCAGTGACGGCAGCGCGCGTGTGATGCCTCTGGTGTTGCAGGCGTCCATAGGCTATGGTAACTACTTTCCATCAGGTGGGCCGTATGCTTGTTTGCTTGCCCTAGTAGTATAAAAAATGGCGTAAGCGCCTTAAAGGTAGCGTCCTCTTAACAAACAGACTGTGCATAACAGAGAAGACAGCTCACCTATAGAAATGAACCGGTTGGTCCCAGCGAGCATGTAAAAGAAGTAACTTTGATGGAATCGTTCTAGCAGATTGTTGAGAGAGCGCAGAATACTTTCCAATGCCACTCCGAGACGATGGAAGTTGGCCGTACTAAGCGCGTTCACCTGAAACAAAAAACCATTTTGACAACTTCCTGGCGTAGTTATGAATATGAATATTTTTATGAATATTCTTTTTTTTATTTATACCAAACGTACGTTACGTATTTACTAAGATATTATATCTAAAAAATTATTTTAAATTACATAGTAGTTATATATAATTACTTATGTGTAAGTTGGCGAGTAGCCGGCTGAAACACAACATGTGCGGGTTCAATTCCCGCTGCGGGACAAATGTTTGCATGTTCTGCATATATTAGTTAAGTGTCTGTGTATTGTTGATAACATGATACTCTGACAAAACAAACACATTTAATTGCATCTAGAAATATAAAACTCGTAACTTTAAATAAAGGAAGCCAGGAAGTCGGTAGATGGAGGCGGCTCAAAACCGTTTATCATGGCAGTCTAGGGCGAAGTTCCTGATACACACGCCACAAGGAATCCTAATGAGGCATCTGCCCCCCTATTCCTTATCTTGAAAGTCACTCGGTGTCACCGGTCGGTGACCAACGTTTGACATGTAAAATTACCATCAATTGACAATTCTTAATAATAATTTTGAGCAATTGATGGGCTTTTTTAACCGACTTCACAAAAAGGAGGAGGTTCTAAATTCGGTTGTACTTTTTTTCTTTTTTTTTATGCTTGTTACCTCATATCTCCGTCGTTTATGAACCGATTTGGAAAATTCTTTTTTTATTTGAATAGAATATACTTCCAGATTGGTCCCATTTTTTTCAAAACTCAGTTCTGATGATGGAATCCCTGAGGAATTCCGTCAATTCCTCAATTCCTACACTCCGCCTGCCAAGTGTGGTGACTGGCAAATCCCCCCATACAATCCTATGGGGGGATTTGCCAGTCACCACACTTGGCACTTGACACTTGGCTGGATCTAGCAGTGGGCGTATAAAGGCTGCTCTTTTCAGGGTCACCATAATATATGAAGCTGGTATCGTACCCTGTGACACAAAGTAGCCATCATCAAGATTATTATGATGATGATGATGATCATCATCAGCCTATAGAAGTCCACTGCTGGACATAGGCAATTGATCGTAGCATTCTATGGTCCCCCATGACCTGTCTTTTGCCGCCTCCATCCACCGACTTGCTGCGACCAGCTACTGAGTAGTAGTATTACGGGAGGAGTATGTAAGGTTACCTTGGGAGGCTTGCCGGCGGGGTCTGAAGCATCGCGACCCTCTAAGGTGACCGCCTCAATGTTGAACCGGTGGAACAGGCCATGGTTACCGTTAGGCACCTGAAATGATAACATAACATCAGACTAACAGAAGTAGTTCTGTTACAACAATTCGTATAAATCTTCTCAGCAATTTAAAAATAAAACTTTATTTCTCTCCAATATCCATAATTTAACTTATTAACAAATTGAGTTCCGAAACAAAACTACAAGAGGATTTTTTTAATTGATTAGTCTTTTTTTTACCCGACTGCCCAGAATGAGGGTTATGTATGCCCAAAAATTACTAAAAATTTTATGGTATAGTTTGCACTTTTTTTACTATTACTTTGACCGTGTTGGAGCAAATTCAGTCCCAATAGCTAAAAGAGATATATAACTTTTCATTTAAAAAACAGACTTCCGCCATTGTATTCGACTAAATATTTGGATGAAAAAAAAATGATGAAAGAACCATAGTGGTGAAAGGATTATGACACTTTTTGAATGCAAATGCTTGGTTTGTTGCTGAAAATATCAAAATCGCCATATATTCACCTACAATATTTGAGGAGTTCCCTCAATTCCTCATGGATCCCATCATCAGAACTGGATTCTGAAAAAAATGGGACCAATCTGGAAGTATATCTATTCAAATAAAAAAAGAATTTTCCAAATACGCCGGAGATAAGCGGTAACAAACATAAAAAAAAATACAACCGAATTGAGAACTTCCTACTTTTTTGGGAAGTCGGTTAAAAATAAATATAATCTTAATAATCCGATATTACACCATAAACATACAGCTTAACAGGTAAATAAGTTTTAAGATTAAAATGATGTAATATACCCCGGCCATTTGAGTGGAGAGCATACCCATCATTGTCCACAAACTGTTAGCCCAATCCTCCATCTTGTTGCGAGTTCTGATCCAAGAATAACTGAAAAGATAGAAAGATAAATAATAATACATAATAATAATAATAGTAAATAACCCAATAAACATTCAATTTGCATGTTTTCCTTGCAAAAGCACCAACTTTCATCCATTTCCACAAAAGTTTAATCATCTGTCTTCCATCCACCATGACAAGTATGTTTTTTATATCCTAATTGGAAAAGGGCCTCTTACTGTTGGCTAATACGGCCCAGTAACGCCTCATAAAGGTCCAGGGTGGTTATTCGCTATGACCCAAGAGATTCCTTGTCAATAACGTATGACGTCACCCATACGATTCAGCGATGATTCCACGCAGATATCGTAAAGAGCCCGCCTTATGTTACGTTTGGTCATAGCGGATAAGGGACAGGTTAAGCCTGTGTTAGAAAATAAATGATGTGAAATAATAGTAATAATCATAATAGTATTGCGCAAACCAACAGTTCCAACACACAGAAATACATAATCTAACGAATTAACAATAAAAAAAAGAAATGCATGCCTGGTAGGTATTGGTAAATTTCGGTACTTTTGATATCCGGTATCCGGTAACCGTACTATTCCTGCAGCATTCTGCTCATCTGGTATTTTGGATATTCAAGATACTGGATACAGAATACCGGATACCGGTCGCGCCCCCCCATTTCACTACTTTTAGGATTGATTTTCTGGACGAAAAATCCAAAGAATCCTGGGTATAATCTATCTGTGCATTAAATTTCATCAATATCGGTTCAGCCCTTAAGGCGCGATTTGAGCAAAAAACATACAAACTTTTGCATTTATATAATTATGAGTGGGAGTACTGTGGTGTGTCCGGGCTAAGATATACCCCTCTGTCTCCTCCCGTGGATATCGTAAAAGTCAACTAAGGGATTACACCAGGGGATGGGCAGCAGCATCCACCTGAGTACTCAATACAAATACTCCAATCACCAAACCGCCTACCAAGCGTGGTGATTATGGCAAGTCCCCCCCATTGCATACTATGAGTGAGGCCTCGTCCAACAGTGGACATGTGACAGCTGACGATGAAGAGTGGAATTACCTGTTTTTGTAAGAGTGGTGTATCCCGGATTTGACACAGAGCTTGTGTACCAAGTTCACGAGATCCAAGTTCGGGAGCTGGCCGTTCAAGCCTTCCACCTTCACTTCCACGTACTCTGGAATACAATACCATGATATGAGACTCGGTGAGTGTCCAGCCTAAGAATATACCCCTCAGTCTCCTCTCATGGATGTCGTAACAGCTAATTACACCTGGGGCTGTACAGAAGTACTTAACACGAGTAGATATTTAATTTTCACAGCCCTTCCGGCTGTCTCACCGCGACTCACGCGTCGTCTACTCAACCTTTCAAGACCAGACCTTCGTACCATCGTGGGGCACTTACTGGCCACTGCCTCCTGAACAAACACCTCTATAACATCGGAGCCACGCAGACAGCCCACTCTGCAGGGGGTGTCTGACCGAAGAAGAATCGGCTGTCTACGTAGTGCTGGAATGCGTAGGAGTAGCAGCTCAACGTGAACAAATCCTCGACAACCCGAGGTCACTCCACGAAGCCTGTAAAGACCCCAGGAAGATTCTGTGCTTCTGGACGGAGTTAGGCTGGCTAAATATCTAGGCAGTTAACTCTCACGCATAACGGACCATCCATAGAGTTTGAATGCGGAAAAGCGAGTTCTTTAACAATAAAATTAACGAGAAACTCTATTCTTTATTGGTTGACATTGCCACTATAACTTTTGAGAGCTATTACCGGGTTAAATCTACTAAATTATGAATAAAATATTTCAAAAAACATTATCACAAAAAGAACTTACTTATTTTAGGCGTATGAAACTCCAAATTTATAGCCGCTTGTATGGAGCCCGATCGACCATTCAACTTGCCGGGGTTCAAGCACTTCTGGTGAGCACCCCAAGAGAAACCCTTCAGGTTCCCAAGGTCGACGGTACCAGGTGTCCAGAAGCTGCCGAGAGATGTGTAGAAAGTCTCAGCATCGCTATGCAGGCCGTGGTAAGCCTCAAGCCACGCCTGCATTCCCAATTGTTCATGCTCTGTGATCAGGAATATTATATCCTTGGCCCAGTACTTTTGATCTGTAATTTAAAAAGAAGTATCATAAGTATTAGAAACTGTATTAGCATGATCGTAAGAAACAGTGTATGATTCTATACACAGTGGGTTTGTATTGTCTTGACAACCTCTGTGACGACCTCAGTCTCCTCCCATGGATGTTGTATAAGCCGAGTAAGGGATTACACCAGGGCAGCAGCATCCACCTGAGTACTCAATACCGATACTATAATCATCAATCTGCCTGCCAAGTGTGGTGAATATAGCAATTCCCTCCACTGGACTTTATGGGGAAGGCCTCGTCCGGCAGTGGATGTCTAATAGCTGGCTGATGACTACTTTCCTTATTTATGCTGGACATAGACGCCTCCACCAGAATGCCACGACTATAAAAAAAAACCGATTCCTACCAAATTCACAGGATAACCCCCTGGGCTACCAGCAACCAAGGTATTCAAGGTTGCTGGAAAGTGCAGCAGCTTTTGAGCTGGCTTCTATCTTTCTTTTCAGCCACACCTCCAGATGACGATACGAAATTATACATGGAATATGACACTATACAACACATACACTATATAACAACCTCTGTGGCGCAGCGGGCGAAGGTTCGCCTGCGACGCAGGAGGTTGCGGGTTCGATTCCCACCTGCAGATATTTTTTCAGGGTGTTCTGGGTATTTTCTATGATGTAATGTATTGTATTAAGTATATCAGTTATCTAGTACCCATAACATAACACAAGCTCTGCTTAGCTTGGGGCTAGATAATGTTGTGTGAAATGTCCAGCATTTATTTATTTTATTTATTTATGAGTGGAGCCATCTCAAAGGCTGGATCTCATACTAACACAACAGACTGGAAGACTTACGTCTAGCAAACTGTGCAAAGGCCAGCATCAGAGCTATCCCAGCTGTGGTCCCCTTCTGGTGGTTGGAGAGGGCGCGGTACGGCGCCGTCACAACAATCGCTTCAAGCGAGGAGGTACGCGGGGCGCGTAATATGCCATATACATTGGTGCCTGTGTACATCTGAAAGTTGTAATATACATTGGTGCCTCTGTACATCTGCTATTTGTAATATACTTTGGTCCATCTGTACATCTGCAATTTGTAATATACATTGATGGTGCCTTTGCACATCTGAAAGTTGTAATACAAAGGTGCTTTTTAACATCTGAAAACTGTAATAAACATTGGTTCCTTTGTACATCTGAAAGTTGTAATACATTGGTGCCTTTGTACATTTAAAAGTTGGTAAAACTTGTCAATCTGTAGTAAATAAAACAGAATTGTAGGTAGCAGAAACCATTTAGATGACTTAATACTTTGCAGAGAAAATTACTACCAAGCTGGTTTATTGAGCTACTTCACCTAGTTTATTACTCACTGAAATATGGTGTATTACTGGACATAATATTTTAATAGTTTATGGCTTCTGTGTCACAATTCTGCCAATGTGTGCATCATACAAACAAACAATGGTTGTACTTGGAGATTGTGTCAACATGATCGGTTTTTTGAGGGGATATAGCCAGAATATTGGGGCATCACCCATTATCATCATCAGGCATCAGAAGTCCACTGTTGGACGTGGCCCTATAGAATGCAATGGGGTGCAATAATCACCATGCTTGGCAGGCAGATTGGTGATTGCAGTATTGTTGAGTCCTCAGGTAGATGCTGCTGCCACAGTGCTGTAACAGTGCTGCCATCAACCAGGAGTCTATCCGTTATTTTAAGGAGTTGGACTGGGGGGGGGGGTGGGTTAGCAAGGAGACAATGCACAATAAACCCCAATGCAGGGCATCAGAGGAGACATAACCTTAGGCCGGACACACCACAGCAGTACCTATATCAGTCCTATAGGTTTTAGGTAAACTCACATGCCCTTTCCCGCCCAGTGGATAGTTGAGGGTAAAGTTGTGCGTGTAAACCTCTAGATGTAGTTGTGACATCTTTGCAACCAGCCATGGAACAGGCATCTCATTGCTGACATCGTATTTATCCTGAAATTTTAATTACATCAGAAAACTACACCTGGATAATAAACGTACATTAAAGCATGTACTAGATGAGACTCACCTCTAGCTCCTTCTGGAACTCATTGTAAAACTGTTTAGCAGTATTCTCTCCGTTGAACTCATTGGTTACCAACCCGGGTAGGAGCGCGTTTTCAGAGAAGTAAGTCTCATTATTAAAATCACGATTCCCCAGCATCACGAACCAGGCTATAGCGCCGATATAGCACAGGTAACACACCGGTGCATGGATCTTTTTCAATACTTTTACCCATTTTACGGAACCGTACTCAGGGTCCGAGAGAAGACCCATCTTGAAACGATTTTATAAAATTAAGAAACTATGGTTGCTGTGGTAGGTTATTAATTGTTCATCATTTAGCAAATAATAAACTTTTCTTTTAGCTTTTCTCCATAGAACAACAATAACATTATATTCTATCAATCAGTCAATACTTATAAATCTGTGATCAGTCAGCTGAAAACAAGGCTGAAAACTATGCAGTATGCATGCATGAGAGCATGTTGACTTTTGCTAGCTAGACATATGTCAAACATATGTCAACTTGTGTCAAACTTTCTTTTTTTTTACGTTGAGTAATCGAAATGCGTACGCATACCACACTGCCACGGGAGACAGTGCGACCCACTAAAACTCCACGGTGTTCCTCCTCTGCCGCTTGTGGCAGGAACATGGGAACACTCTCGCACGCGACCGCGAACCCGCTGCGGCGGCCGTCCGCGTCCGTTGCCGGACTCTCCTCGGGGTAAACCCCGTTACGACACCCAGGACACATGGCATGCCGCAACCACCCCGGGATCCAACCGGTTAGTGTGCGCCCGACGACGACGCCGACGTCCCCGTTTCTGAACGCTCGAGGTCCTCCTGTGACGGGCCAGATGAGTGGCTCCATCGGAGGATAGGTATAGGTAACCGACACTTCTCTTGGCCACCGCGTCCGCTCCGCCATCTAACGGTGGCGGGCGAAAACATAGAACGGAACGTTATTAACAATAATCATTATTTTATTATTATATTCTTTATTTGCATAAATGTGTACGTTTAGTTTAAGACCTAGGAAGTCACTTTTGTAGGGATGTAGAGTCTGTTCAGAGAGACGCGCCGCGGGGCGCGGCGCGCTCGCTGTGAAACCGACTGGCAGGAGCTTTTAGCGTTTTTGGCAGCGGCCGGCAATGTTACTATGAAATCTTTCGTTCGTGGCGCGTTGTTTGCGTTGTAACACGCCGGCAATTTCACTATGAAAATCCGTTATTGTCATGTTATTAATTAAAGTACCTACTGCAATAAATACCTACCCTTTACCTACCTACGTTTACCCACCAGCATTTTCGTGCAGAGGTTTTATTTTACGTTTTTGGCTGTATGTGTTTGCTCTAAAGAAGGCGATTCTTGTCTTGTCAGAGAAAAAAAAATAGTTGTTTGTTAAAAAAGTTTGGTAAGTGTTGTTTGTTTGTTATTTAATTGGAATTGATGAAAATGAGCTCCTCGAGCGAAGAAAGCGAGTCTGATACACCACCAGAAATTGAAGAGGCGGCCAGAGCCGTAATAGAAAACTTGTTGCCGCCAAAATCAAAAGACAAATATATAAAAACATACGAGAGTTTTGTTCAATGGAAGAAAGAAAGAAAATCGAAATCCTTATCCGAAAACGTTTTTCTAGCATATTTCGGCGAACTTTCCAAGAAAGTTAAACCACCAACGCTTTGGGTCATCTATTCGATGCTGAAATGCACTGTTTTATTGAAACACAACGTGAACTTGAAAAACTATGGAATCCTGTCAGCAATGCTCAAAAGACAGTCATATGGGTACAAAAGTAAAAAGTCAAAAGTCTTAACTGGAACAAATGTAAATAAATTCTTGAAAGAAGCTCCAGACAGTGAATTTCTGGACGTCAAGGTAAGCAAGTACTCGGAGACCAATTTTAGGAAAAGTACTACAGCACAACTTTTTAAATTGTTGAGTAACAACATATTTGATTTTTGTTGTAGGTTGTTCTTATTTTCGGCATTAATGGTGCATGTCGATGTAACGAGATCACAAATATCTCCGTAAGAGACGTAGAAACTTACGATGGTGTAATAATTGTAACTCTGCGTAAAACCAAGACCGATCGCACCTTTGTCATCCGTGAAGAATCAGCTGAAATGGTACAGAAGTATATAGCTCTACGTCGCATCGATGTAAAATCAGACAGATTCTTTCAAAATTACAAAAATAACAAATGCACAAAGCAAGTAATTGGAAGACACAAAATTGCTGCTATGCCAAAGGTGATTGCCACCTATTTGAAATTACCAAATCCGGAATATTATACTGGACATTGCTTCCGTCGATCGTCAGCAACTGTTCTTGATGACCCTGTTGCAAATCTAATCGCACTCAAAAGAATTGGTGGGTATAGAGCTGACGCAGAAGCTGAAAGCGGGTGGAAGTCTGACCCTGAAGCTGACAGCGGATGGAAGTCAGAAGATGAAAGTTTCAGTGAAGAATCTAACGAAAATAAAAGCAACATAAATAAAATCAGCGAAAGTGTACATACACAACCATCTGCATCTAAAGATCTCAAAGTATCACACGCATCAACCTCAAGACAAGACAACCAAGCAAGAGAGCAAGGACTTGAACCACAAGATCATACTGAAGAGACATCTATCAATGTGCAACAAACGTGGACATCACTTGAATTGTCACAAACAAATATTATCCCTGGAAAGTCAACCTTAACTTTCAAAAACTGTACTTTCAACAACTGTACATTCAAATAAATTGTTTTAAACATACATAGGCCAAACAAATAGTCTTGATCCCACACTAGGATTCCCTGTGTCGTGGGTATCAGGAACTACAAGTACGATGGTACCATAACACCCAGACCTGGAACAAATATTTGCAGATCATACAAGCATGTGTCCCGCAGCAGGACTCGAAACCGCAAACTCATGTTTTTTTTTTTTTTTTATTTAAAAAAAAAATTGACGACCTCTGTGGCGCGGCTGGTGAATAGCTGGTTGAGATGCAAGAGGTTGCGGGTTCTTCATTGGGATTTGCGCGCATTGTTTGATAAAAGTAACAAGTCTAGTTGGTGATTGGGCTTCGATGAGACTCATGTATGTGTACTTTGACATTTTTATCCATCAATGCCTGATTTGTCAGCTACTACAGTAATGTTCTATTGTTCTCTATGTATGGTTTTTTTGCATGGGCTCATTTATTATGCTAAGAAAACGGAATACATGGTTTGTAAGGCTGCCAGTATAACAAACTCATATTACCCAGAGTGGATCAAACATTAATTCAAATATATAGGATATTTCCTTACAGACCTTAAAGATCTTATGAGGAACAGCTTAGGGTTCTAGCGGACGGAGGTAACATGTTGGCCCACAGATTTTCTGCTGGATCATACAAATTTTGCATATTCTGAAAGATTACTTTTGTCTAGCAATGCAAGTTGATCAGTACAGGGGATTTGGAAAGAAGACATTACCGAAAAGAAGTAAGAAATCTACTCGAAAGGGATGATTTTGAGATGCCCAACTACAATTAACTTGTGGTCATATTTTCCAATAGTGTACTTGGGGCGCTGGCTGGCAGGTACGACAGTCGTCTGCAAAGGCACTGGGTATCGGCCCTTATCAACCCCCAACTCTAAGCAGATATACTGCATTAATTAGTTATAACTGACTAGTGTAGTGTATCTGCTTTCAGTAGGTACATAATTTTAAGTATTGTAATTTTTGACATTTAATTTTGACATTTATGAATCTGTGTTGTTCGAATAAATATATTATTACTAGTTGCGTCCCGCGGTTTCACCCGCGTGAATAATTTTGAAAATTGATGATGAAAAGTAGCCTATGTGTTAATCCAGGGCGTAAAGTATCTCCATTCCAAATTTCACACAAATCCATTCAGTAGTTTTTACGTGAAAGAGTAACAAACATCCATCCATACTCACAAACTTTCGCGTTTATAATATTAGTAGGATAGGTATTATATTTCAACTGAGATATTCATAATCATTCCGAGATATTCCTATTTCTAATTTTGGTTTAAGCATTAGTTACTGTGCTTTATATGGATCAAGTTATCCAAAATAAAATATTTTTATTTATTCATTTATTTATGTACAAAATAGGCTTCGATTTCACTGCCTGAAAGAAATAACGCAGGTTGGCTGGTAATACCCATCATCTCCCGACGAATCGCGCTGCGACAGATGCAACTGATTTATCTCGAGCACTCCAAAATCAAAGTCTGTGAATCTCTGCAGTATTTCGGAACCGTCAAATGTTTCACGCTTTCTTCCTGCGTCATCACTTCTCTTGCGATATTTTGAGTTTATTAACGTGACGTGCAGTTTCACGTGGTCCCTGTTGTGGTCTCTGTCCATGTACCCTGTACAAATAATGTTTGTTTTATAATTTTTTTTTATTGATTAATTGGTACCCCGACGAACTGATTAAAATGAGCCCAATCACGGCCATTCTGCTATTATCCACCAAGGAGTTCTGTTGTACACCTTGCTTCTCAATCTTCAGTCCGGCCGGAAGCCACTATGCCACAGAATAAATATTAGTACAAGACTATGCCCTCCAAAGCCAAGGCTTATAAAGTACTTTTCATAAATATGTTGGCAGTCGGTTTCAGATTCTCATAGTGAAATTACCTTTGTGGTAACACGACAGAGATGACTTATCATACTAACATTGCCGGCCTAAGCCGGCAATAGATCCATTTATCTCAAATAAGGGTCTGTAAATGTATGAATATCTGAGTATGTCTGAGGGCTTAGTACGAGTTTTTATAGTTTTCAAAAGTTTCGTTTCTTTTACTGACAGCGTCCTTAGTTTTCTTCACGTTTTCGCTAGGGGCGCTGCAAGTAAATGTACGAAAGGAAACGAAACTTCATATAGTTTCGAAAACTGTCAAAACTCGTACTAAGCCCCCTGAGAAAAAGTATATTTTTAGCTGACCAGCTTTATAATAGTGTTCCACCAACTGATCAGCCAGGGTTTGCAGGACGCCCGTATCACCGCCTTCTTCGGAAACAGGCGCATAAAGTACATCCATCTGTTTCGGGTCGTCGTTCATGTATGACAGACCTTTCACCCTGATCCTAAGTGGTGAATGCTCTCGTAATAAAGGTCTGTGGAAAGGTGTTATATGGTTATTATGAGTCCTGGGCCTAGCCAGAGGGGTGGGGGTTAGGGGTCCAAACCCCCCGAAATATTAAAAATACTACATTATTTTAATATGTAAATAGGGAGAGGCGAGGAGTTGAATTTATTACATTACATACAAAAACGTGGCTCGCTCCGCTCGCCGCTTCTGCTGCTCTTGCTACTAGAATCAAAAACTTTGACTGTTCACACTTCTTCATTACAAAATTATCACGGCTCCTGAAATGTTGTCATGATTTTCAAAATCATGACATTTGTGTGTCGGCGAGTGGTCGTCCAAACGGTTTTAACTGTATCTCCTAAACATCATTAGTTTAGCTACGAATGTCAATGAATTAAAACAACACTACAAATCACTTATTGGCATTTGTAGCTAAACTAATGATATACGAGTTATTATCAATTAAGAGGAGGTTACCGGTAGGGCGCTTTTATACCCTTTTGTACGCAAACCAAGTTTGCTTCTATTTTGCATGAAATTTTGTACACAAATATCAAGAACCGCGGTGCGTCAGCTTTTTAACCGACTTCCCAAAAAAGGAGAAGGTTCTCAATTCGGTTGTATTTTTTTTTTTTTTGTTTGTTACCTCATATCTTCGGGGCGTTCATGAACCGATTTGGAAAATTCTTTTTTTATTTGAATAGATATACTTTCAGATTGGTCCCATTTTTTTTCAGAATCCAGTTCTGATGATGGAATCCATGAGGAATTGAGGGAACTCCTCAATTATTGTAGGCATACATATGGCGATTTTGATATTTTCAGCAACAAACCAAGCATTTGCATTCAAAAAGTGTCATAATCCTTTCACCACTATGGTTCTTTCATAATTTTTTTTCCATCCAAATATTTAGTCGAATACAATGGCGGAAGTCGGTTTTTTAAATGAAAAGTTATTTAAAATTAGTTATTTTTAATTATATTTATACTTTTATAAGAAACTAACGCATCACAGATCTAGATATTAGTGTACTTATAATGTATACAATGTTTCATGGAGTTTGAAGAAATAATAGTCAAATTAGAGGCATACTTCGTTTTCGTTCGCGTGCAAAAGGACGTAAGCGTCATACCGGCAACCTTCTCTTAAGTAACGGAGCTATCTGAAGAAGTGTTCATTAGCTGTAACAAGCAATAAAAAAAATGCTGGACATTTTCACACAACATTATCTAACCCCAAGCAAAGCACAGCTTGTGTTATGTGTACTAGATATCTGATATACTTAATACAATACATTACATAGATAGATATTTTTTTATTATACATTGAAAATACCCACAACACCCTGAACAATTATCTGCAGATCGCACAAATATTTGTTCCGAGGCGGGGATCGAACCCGCAACCTCCTGCGTCGCAGGTGAACCTTCACCCGCCGCGCCACAGAGAGCAATAAACACAATCGAATTTGTATTTTGCACCACACTGCAACGTTCCAACTTAACACCTTAGAATTATACTTTCATTATTTTAATCTTAAATTGGTTTGTTTAGATCAGAACATACAGAATTATGTTTTCTTTAGCTTCTCCGAGTAGTTTGGAGGCAATCAGTCGCTCCTCGTTGTCCATTAAACACATGACTCCCACAGTGAGGTGCAGTCTCTCAACCCTCATGAATATGGACTCCTCAATACCTCTACTGGGGGTTTCTTTAAGGACTTGATCCTGGAATAAGTTTTTCTTAATTAAAATAGTAGTCAAGCTCATGGTTCTGAAATTATAGGAATCGCAGATCAAAATGAGTCAGACCGGTCCCCTCATTTACAGTAGCAAATGGCAATGGGGATCATTTTGGTAGCCTTAGCGCTGTCCAAATCTTTTGTAACTTGAAAGGAGGAATATTTAGGTCAAGAAGTTTCCCCTATAGTACAGGCAAATTAGCAAAAGTGTGGACCTAAGTCGTGTAGTCGTGGATTCTTATGGAAACGTTAGATGACACGAAAAGAAGCTTATCCTAGGTTTGCACCGTTTCTGGCGCTTACGGAACCCTTTTAAATATTAGGTACAAACTTAAAAAGGCCGTAAATTTTAAAATAGAAAGAAATTACTTGATGCAAGTTAAATTACGTATAGAGAAACTGTCTTAGTGCATTATGATTTTAATAAAAACCACGTGCATGTAGGGAACACAGTGTTAAACAAATGCATGTTCCGTAAAAAAAAACCAGTATAAAACTTCCGGCGGATGTAGTACTAATTAAATGAATAAGTTTAAGTCAATTTCCAGAACTACATTAATTTTCCCCGAAGTAGAGCGACAATAAAATATGGAAAAGTGCCTTCCGTGAGACGCACCAAGGTGCAAACCTGGTAATGTATTTCTAACATTTTTCTGATAAGTCTATCAATTTGCACAGACTAAATTAATTTCCCGGAGACGCAATACCCACAAAAAGTTTTTTTGTAAATGTTTTTTTTTGTATGTTCCGTATGTCGGATTTAAAAAATACTTGGTGCAAATGTAGATCATAACGGTTCAAAGTCTATGCCAAATTGCACCGACTACTTCTATTTCCCCCATTAAGTTACGGATATTTTAAGGTTTTTCACCCTATTTCACCCTGTTGCGGAGGGTGAAATTACTGATGCTTATTATTAGAGGTGATTTCTAAGCCATACAAAACAATTAGAAAAGTTTTCATGACTACATCTAATTAGTTCCACACTTGCAAAAAATCACCTAATTTGACTGTACTACTATTCAAGTTTCATAAGATTTAGATAGTCAAAAGTCAAAAAGAATTTTATTCATTGAAATCACAAGGATCATTTTGAATCGTCTTATAAACTAAAAATACTCCTGTTCCAACGCGACCAAGGCTAGAAGAATCAGGCAACAAACACGATTTGGCTTACATAAATGGTCCGTCTTACCACTAGGTGAGAAGCGCCTGTGTTGTGTCTCGGAGCAAGGAGTTGCTGATACATAGTAAAAGAGAACTTAAAAACCTTAGAAAGGTAGTCAAAAGTAAATAAACATCAGCAAAAATATGCAAGACAGCACACGCTACGCTTGTTATAGCGCTAAGGTTGCCAAAATGATCCCCATTGTTACGTTCCCCATTGCCATTAGCTACTGTAATTAGGGGGCAGGACGACATACGTGGCGCAGCGGGCGAGTAGCCGGCTGATGCTCAAGAGGTGCGTGTTCGATTCCTGCTGCAGGACAAATGTTATCATGATTTGCAAATAACGGAACTACCTAGATATGAATTTCAGATCAATTAAAAATTAAACCAGACATGCATCTTCTCGGCGTCGAACCTCGCAGAGTAGGTTTTACCGAAGTTTATTCAACTCAAGACTAGATGTCGCCACTAGTCACACTAACATATAACATTATAAATGCGAAACTTAGTGAGTATGTTTGTTACTTCTTCACGCTCAAACGGCTGAACGGATTTGAGTGAAATTTGGAATGAACATACCTTTTACTACATAGACTATATTTCATCGTCATCATTTTTCATCAATGTTTACGCGGGTGAAACCGCGGGGAGCTAGTAGATTTTAATGAGCTATCGTCTTCATTCTTTGGTTCGAGAACTCTTGTACCCCATACAAGAGCCGTCTTAATAAGAGGTAACAGATAACCTGCCCTACCTTGAAATTTTGGAAGTTTCTCATAATATCAGGTGAGTTCAACGGTATGGAAATGAAGTGTGTGGCTCTTTGTTTACTCCTTGAGGACATAACTATAATGTTGATACGTCTTCTAGCTGCTTTTACATTCTGAAAAATACAATGCATATTTTTGGATACCAACTTACACAAGAAACTAAATTTATATTTTCAGAAGTCCACTGCTGAATGTAGGCCTCCCCCTTAGAATGCCACGACGAACGGCTGTCAAAAGGTAACTTTTGTATGAGAAAAGCGACGTTTCACAGCCCTGATTGCACAATAATTTACGCCCGATTGCTGTTTGCCCTGCTGGCTATATTGTGTTTTTGCTAACATAACTTTTCATTTGAAAAACCGACTTCCGCCATTGTATTCGACAAAATATTTGGATGGAAAAAAAAATACGAAAGAACCATAGTGGTGAAAGGATTATTATACTTTTTGATTGCATTCAAATGCTTGGTTTGTTGCTGAAAATATCAAAATCGCCATATGTATACCTACAATATTTGAGGAGTTCCCTCAATTCCTCATGGATTCCATCATCAGAACTGGATTCTGAAAAAAATGGGACCAATCTGGAAGTATATCTATTCAAATAAAAAAAGAATTTTCCAAATCGGTTCATAAACGCCGGAGAAATGCGGTAACAAACACAAAAAAAAAAAAAAATACAACCGAATTGAGAACCTCCTCCTTTTTTGGGAAGTCGGTTAAAAACAGTCCATGCCCCCTTTCTGTGACGACCTCTGTGGCGCGGCGGACGAGGGTTCGCCTGCGACGCAGGAGGTTGCGGGTTCGATTCCCGCCTCGGAACAAATATTTGTACGATCTGCAGATATTTGTTCTGGGTATTTTCTGTGTATAATAAAAAATATCTATCTATGTAATGTATTGTATTAAGTATATCAGTTATCTAGTACCCATAACACAAGCTCTGCTTAGCTTGGGGCTAGATAATGTTGTGTGAAATGTCCAGCATTTATTTATTTATTTATTCTGTTAGAAAACAATGTTACATGTTTGTAAAACACCAAAACATTGTGCAGCTGACCTGGCTTTAGGTGTTCAGTAATTAATTAGTGAAACAAAGTAGGTACTTACCGCTGCTGTGGGGCCAAGTATACTTATATCTCCAGCATCCCCTTGTTTTGGTATTTTAATATTTGTTTTGGTTTCCCTCTCAATTCGCATTTTAGTGGCACCTTTCTTTCCAATTATAGAACCAATGTAGTGTCTGGAAGTTCATTAACATCTGTGACGACTACTGTGGCGCAGTGGAGGTACGGGTTCGATTCCCATTGCAGGACAAATGTTTGCATTATTATTATTTTTATTTATATCGGAGCTGATGCATGTATATCTTAGTCCTTGTCAGTGCACTTAAAATGCTTATCCAGTCTATTTTAGAAAGAGTTCACTGATGGGGGATCACCCAGTCTGGTAACCGGTGCATGATCTGATATCCAAGGGATGAGACGGAGGTAGGCCAGACAAACCCCCATCGCCAAGGCTTGATAAAGTATATCTTCTCGTTTGCGTCAGTACTAGCTTATGGACTTATACTATGGGGTAACTCCACCGATTTACAAAGAGCATTTATAGCACAAAAAAAATGCATTAGGGCTATTGGTGGCATACCACCATGGGATTTGTGCAAACCATTATTTAGGCAGCTCAAATTGCTCACCTTGCCCTGCATGTATATTTTGGAGTCGGCTTTACTTGTGAGAAAGCACACACATTTATTTCTAAAAGCAGGCGTTATGTATTCAAGAAACACTAGAAACCCAGACAGAATTGTTTTATCCAAGTATCCTAGAACTGCAATGTATTTAAATAGCAGTTATGTAATGTATGGGAAAATTTAAAACTCCATACCCAGTGAAATTAAAAGCCTTCCACATAGCAAATTCACCACAAAAATGAAGTTGTGGCTGCAAGAAAAGTGTTTTTATAGTGTTAAGGAACTAATTGACAAAAAATGAAATTTTAGATATTATAGCTTTGACATTTGTGTATTGTGCGTATAATTTTTATGTAATTGAATATTTCATTAATTTAAAGTCTGACGTAGGTATATATAGGTATATGACATGTGTAATTTGTTTGACATTTAAATTCTTATAGACATACCTAGCTTAATTAATATTATTGTACACCAATCTTGGTAACATAGTGGACATTGTTTTTAATTTTTACCTAACATCTTAATACCATACCTATGTTTCACAATAAATGATATTTGATTTGATTCTTCTTCATCAGCTGGTAGAGATCCACTGGCCTCGAGGCCATCATAGAATAAGGGAATTTGCCATAATTACCACGCTTGGCAGGCGGATTGGTGATTGGAGTATCGGTGCAGAGTACTTAAGTAGATGCTGCTGCCTATACCCTGGTGTAATCTCCTTAGTCTATGGACTAAATCTATGGGAGGTGAAGGAGTGGTCTATTCTAGGCCAGACACAACACAGTGCATGTGAGAATCTAATTCAAAATAATGGCATGATACATCCTGGCAGGCCTAAATCAGCTTTCTTAAATTAGTTTTCAGTACAAATGAGCTATTTCTGTTTCTGCACAGACTCAACTCACTTAGAAACATGAAACGATGTAGCATATCTGGAGTCATCTATCGCAGTCACCTCAAAATCATCCTCTTCATCATCAGCCTCATCATTGTAATTATTCATATCTGTAAAAAGGTTATACTTGAAAGGCCTCTGCTTCTAATGACACTTTTTTTTGACTACTTGGCAAGCAAACAAGCATACGGCCCACATGATGCAAAGTAGTTACCGTTGCCTATGGACGCCTGCAACACCAGAGGCATCACACGCGCGCTACCGACCCTGAGACATAAAGATGAAAAGTCTCATGTGCCTGTAATTTCACCGGCAACTGCACTCTTCAAACCGAAACACAGCAATGCGAGCACTACTGCTTGGCGGCAGAAATAGGTACGGTGGTAGTACTTCCCTGGACGAACTCTTTCACAAAAAGTTCTACTAACAAACAACAACAATTCTGATGCTGAACGGTGATGAACAAGGCTAAAAATGTCCACTGCTGGACATGGATAGGTAGCCCTCTTTGTGATTTCAATGATTATAGCACTACAGAACCTCTAACAAATATTTGTGTTTTCATTTTGATCTGTGACTGTGTATGCCGGCATGTAAAAAAATCTTGTTATTTTTATAATTTCATAAGTCCTCGAACCTTCCCAGCCAGTATACTCACATGCTCGGTATGGTTACTTATTATAGATATGCGCACATAATGTTTATGTTGCTACCAAGTTCAAACAATTTTGGTATCTCTTTTTTTTTATTGTGGTTGTAATGTGTTTTATGCGTGTTAATAAATAAATGAATAAATAGACACTGCCAACCGTGCCATTCGGGAACGGGTAAAGAATATCTTACCATTCTCATAAAAGTCATGTTCTTGGAGCGCAGATACCTCTGTCGATGGGTCGTTCACCCTGTAGCATCTCCCTTCAATCCACAGCAGCTCGGGCCTTAGAATATCAGCCATCGTTACGTTCGTAACTAACTAACAAATAGTGGCGAAAATCCTGAAAGAAACTAAAAAATATAAAGTGTATGTATCGAAAATTCGAAACAACAACAACACAAACAAACAGGGTTGCCAAGTTGCCAACCGTAGTAGAAGCTGTAGAAGTTTTTTCCTCGTACAGAAACAGGTAAAAACCTCGTATGGCGGATCTCAAGTTTATATTAAAAAAAAAAACACATTTGGAAAATAAACTTCAATGTTATTGTACGTAAAATAACTAAAATCTAAATAATGATGTGCTACATTTTTTGTGTAGCATTTATAGTTTATTTATTTTTAAATGAAGTGACTATTTCACTCTTAGATTTCACTACTACTAGTCTACTAGTCATGGAAACGTAGTGTTTATATGCTGTGGTCATGGTCTTCATCTTTTAATATATCTGAAAACATCCTCATTGAAATTGTTTTTTTTTACTGTATTATAGTTTTTCTTTGGTCATACGGCTGTGTACATCCCTTTCGTGGGCTCAAAATTGACGCAGTTTCCAGCACGCGTTGGACCTTTTTGTGTTCTCTGCAGCAAGAAGAATGCCGCTAACATTTTCTACGTCAAACTTAACCATAGATAGTATTCATAGACTTGTTTTTTACTGTGTTTTTTCATAGACAGAGTAACACAGGCTTATTTAGACAAAAGCTTAGTTATTTACCAACTCATATTACTCAGTAATTATGGTACAAAATGTTGCCTGCAATGTAAATTGTAAACTAAAGTTATACTGTAAAAATCTCGTACATAACTATACGAGTATGACAGTGTCCTCGTACGAAAGACCACAAATCTCGTATTTGTACGAGGAACCTCGTATGGTTGGCAGCCCTGTTACTAAACAATTATTTTTATTGTCTTATCACCCTTTCAGGCAGGCTAAATTCTTAAGATCACACCACCTTGTCTTACGTAGGGCATCATCTGACAGTTTTACCAAAACTTTGTTAGAGATTTCTTTGGCTGTAGTTTGTAGAGTTCTTTAGTTTCAAAATGCCGACTAAAAGGCAAAAAGATAATTGTAATCCGGGCCGTCTCGCAATGGGAAGTTTTCAGGGAGGCAATTAAAAAGAAATAATAGTTCTTAAAAATCTGGTAGATGGCGGTGACTCGACATGGTTCTGTCTTCTAAAGATTTTGCACAGGGCGGTTGTTCTGATAAATAAGGCGTGCTCGATTTTTGGGTCGAACTGGGTCGGCTATTTACCCAACCGAGCCCTAGTTGTAAACAATCTTGTAAGCAATAAATGAATTACTATGAAATAATGATATTTTACACAATAATGGCACTAATGTCCTTATGTTTACTCTAAAGCTCACTAACGAAACATACATTTAGAACAAAATAATGAAGCAAAACTACAATTTCAATGAAAACTGTTGAAGCACTTGTGTAAAGTCAGCCCTGGCCGATACTGGCTTTGCCTCGTACTTAGAGAATTTATGTAGGGAGATGGCATGCTTATCTTCTAGTACTAAATTATTTCTGCCACTTTTTGCGGGAGGCGAGGTAAACACGTACAGCACACATTTACTTACTCACGCACACTCAAGCAGAAAGTTGAGGCGTCTCTATAAACGCACACGGAAATAAAAGCTGTCACACAAACATAAAACAAGCACACAAATAAATAATTTCTGTAATTACACTATTGGTTAGTTGCACACTAGCGCAAAAACTAGTGATGGGGTGTAAAAGACTGAATGAAATTAACATTATTCATTGTCTATGGATCTAGTCTATGGATGTATGTATTACGTTTGAATGGGTGAATTGATTCATAATGATCAATAGTAATCGCGTAACAAACATACAAAAATACATGCTCAGTTAAAAATTTATTTTTAGGATTTAAGAGGTCACCGGTAGTACGCGTACGTCCTTTTGCACGGGAACGAAGTTTGCTACTATTTTGGCTATTATTTCTTAAAACTCCATGAAATTTTGTATTCATAATCAGTACACTAATACATCTAGACCCGTGGTGCGTTGGTTTCTTATAAAATTATATGGTTTCCAATTCACACGCATCAGGCATGTATGATCTGCAAATATTTGTTCCGGTTCTGGGTGTTATGGTACCAGGTACTCGTAGTTCCTGATAGGTACCTACGATACAGGGTATCCTAGCGTGGGATCAAGACTACGTATGTGACTGTTGAGTGTTAAAAAAAACAATATTTTGGCTCCTGCTCGGAATGGATGTAAGGTTGGGTCCCGTGGTATTAAGGAGCTCCTCCTCATTGACATGGCCATCAGACAGAAGGTCAGGAGGAGCAAGGCAACCTCTCGGCTGCTTGTATTGATTATAAGAAGGTCTATGATTCGGTGCCACATACATGGATTTAATAATTATAAGCTGGGATTAAGACATTTTATATTGTATTTTTTTAATGAAAATATAAGCTATTAGTTTTAAAATGGATCAATTTATTGTTATGAAAATGTATTTTCGTGGATATGCTTTTTTCATACGAAACGAGATTCGAATATCAATTAGTATACTTTTGCATACCTTCCTAATTTCATATTGTGATAGACGAAATAACCCTAAAACCGAAAAAAAACGGAAATACAAACCTCTAATATAACCTTACAACCCCTTCAAACCCCAAAAACAGCCAATCAAGCCCATTTAACCTATATTTTAGGCTAGTATGGAACGACGTAGGTATATTTTCTTTGGAATCAGGTTTTTTTTACAGCTTTAGAGATCGTTTTTTCGGCCTGAATACTCCCTACCCTGTTAATTTCATAAAAATCGTTGCAGTCTCTTTCGTTCATTCATTCGTTCGTTGTTTTCACATCACTGGTCCCCGTACCAAGAAATTACGTATCGTTATTTCTGTCGTAAGCTTGCAGTAAGAAAATATATTTTACGGTGAAATTAATGGCTTAATTGTGTTGTCAATTACTTACATGTGATAAGAAACTCCATATTTTGTTAAATTTGATGTTTTCGACCGCCATTTACACGAAACCATAGCACAACCAACCATTTTTAGGAGCTCCGTATAGCGACAGGTATGAACGCAGAATGGCAAACGATCGTGGCTAAACTAGTTTTTATAAACTGACACGAACGACCGTTCATGTACTTCGGCAGAGGGGAAAGCGTATGCTTGCCATCTCCCTACTATAAATTCTCTAAGGCCTCGTACCACAATGCACAATATTACACTCAGGCATTGTGAAATCCAACTTGTGTAGTAAATAATATAGGTATTTGCTAATAAAATAGTGAAAATTTACGAAAACACAAAAAGTAAACAAAACTTTGAATGAAAGCAATCAAAGGTCACAGAGTATTAAATGAATGATTGAATGGCAAGCTAATGGTGGGCAATTTTCATACAAAATAAATGTTACTGCCGCTCCATTTTGTTCCTTGCTCCAAGAGATTTTGCAAAAGCACCACAGAGAACAAATTCTTTTTGCAGAGAACGAAGAAGCATACGTAGGTACGTCATACGTAGCCCTAACAAATATCAGAATTTCAACAAAAACTTTTTTCGTGGTTATTTCACCAACGAACGCGTACGAGCATGAGCGAGTGAAGAGGTGAAGTCAGTGACACTGACAGTTGGGGCTGACCGACAAAATTTAGAGAACCAAATCAGGTCAGGCGCCATCTATGCATGGATTTAGAACTATTTTCTTTTAGCTGTCAGAAAACTTCCCATTGGCGCAAAATTCAACATTTTTTGTTTTTGCTCGTCAACACTTCGTTCTTGAGATAGCAAAAACTGATTTTGCGAAAACTAAAGTAGACCCAACATGTACCTACCTACATGTTTTAATTTAAATTAAAACATGTAGGTAGGTACATGTTTTGATTTAAATTAAAACATGTAGGTAGGTACATGTTGGGTCTACTTAAGTTTTCGCAAAATCAGTTTTTGCTATCTCAAGAACGAAGTGTTGACGAGCAAAAACAAAAAATGTTGAATTTTGCGCCAATGGGAAGTTTTTTATATAGGTAATAAGTCGGTACCTACTATAGTAGGAATATAAATATCATTAGGTAGGTAGTTTATAGCTCTACGACTGTCCCTGAACCAAAAAAATAATTTAAAATCATTGAAGGACATTCGTTCCTAACATATAACCTGAGACTATTATTTACTAGTCTCTGATATAACTGACTTTTGAAGGCTTTAAAAAAAACAATAATGTACAAACAAAGATTTATTTAATACTATTTTAGGTATCAGTAGGTATTTCTTTATTAACAGGCATGATAATCATAACGTCTCACATTTTCTATCTATACAAAAAGCCTTGCACAAACCAGTGGCGGTACGAGGGGAGGGGGTCGTAGCCCCTCCCCCCCCCCACAAAATGAGTTAACATACACCTGTAAATAAAGAAAAATTACGATTTAACTACTACTACTACTGATAATAATATAAATGTTTTTGAAAAATGCACGAAACTCGGTAGCAAGCAGTGGCGGTCCGAGGGAGGGGGGGTTGTAGCCCCCCCCCCCCAAATCTTGACAAACCTCATCAAGACCGTTCGTCTTGGCATTCTAAAGGGTGGCTTATCAGGGTGTCCACTTCCTTAAAAATCTGGGAAACTCAGGAAAAAGTCAAGGAACCTCAAGGTGGTCAGGGAAAGTCAGTGAAATCGAAGGGTTATCTGGAAAGTCAGGGAAAAATTGAGATTTTACCAACAACTCCAAAATTTCCCATTCAAACTATCGTTTAAAAATTTTGCTTATATTGTACTGTTCTTTTTCAGCTGGTACTGCCACTAAAATCACAAGAAATTTGGCTGTTCACACTTCTGAAATACGAAATTTTTGCGGCTCGCACCGCTCCGCGCTGCCTCATGTATTATGCTTTTTCCGCTGGTCTAGATACTAAAATCACAAGAAATTTGCCTGTTTACACTTCTGAAATACGAAATTTTCGTATTTCAGATTATGCCTCGATTATTATTATTTTTTCTTAAGATCACACTTCTTAAATGGTACGAATAGTTCGACAGGAAAATATGAAAAACTGGTCAGAAAAAGTCAGGGACACCCCGATGATGACCCCCCCCCCCAATCTTTGGCTGCGACCGCACCTGGTGCAAACATGCTTTGCACCTTTTCCAAAGGTATAGGTCGCGCAACGAATTATGAGCGCTATGCGAAAGTGGTGGGGTTGATTGCGCATGTGTACATGTGTGCGCGTCTGTATCTAGGGAGCGCGAGACGCGAGTGCGGGGCGCGCGGCGACTGTTCAACCAATACGCGCCGGCCGGCGCTGGCCGTTTCTCCCGTCGCGCCTCTCTCCCCCCGCTAAACAGACCCAAAAATGTACTACTGCGCATTGAAGGTCAGCGCTCATAACCCGTTGCGCGACCTATACATGCCGTGCTTCCTTGACAAAGAAGTAAACAACAGGACACGACAGTAGTAATCACTCCAATCCTAGCGAATGCGAAGAATGTTCAATCGATGCCCAGATAATCAATCGAGGGTGCGAACAGGAATTAGAACAGCGAAGTTTATGATGATTATGAAGCTTAGTACTGTAGCAGTAGCTGTACCGTCAAACTGTAAAAAAATCTCAGTTCTTTATTTTTTCAGATAGTTACCTTAGTCTAGTAACTATATCTAGATATCTGATACCTTATCTTATTTAGGGTAAGGTATTGCTAGTCGATTTAGTCGACATCTATACTAGGGACAGGGGTGCGATTTTTTAATGTCATTTAAAAATCGCACCCCTGTGCCTCAGTTACTAAATAAATAAAAAAAAATGCTGGACATTTCACACAACATTATCTAGTCCCAAGCTAAGCAGGAAAATAAAACAAAAAAATGTACTCGAAATGGGAAGTTTTCAGGGAGGCAATTGAAAAGAAAAAATAGTTCTTAAAAATCCGGTAGATGGCGGCGACTCGACATGGTTCTGTCTTCTAAAGATTTTGCAAAAGCACCACAGAGAACAAATTCTATTTGCAGAGAGCGAAGAAGCATACGTAGCACTAACAAATATCAGAATTTCAACAAATACTTTTTACGCAGTTATTCACCAACGAACGCGTACGAGCATGAGCGACTGAAGTCAGTGACACTGACAGTTGGGGCTGACCAACAAAATTTAGAGAACCAAATCTGGACAGGCGCACTCTATGCATGGATTTAGAACTATTTTCTTTTAGCTGTCAGAAAACTTCCCATTACATTAATATTCATGTGAAAAAAAACACATTCACCACACTGGTGTTTCTTCAAAAAGTACCTATCAGATTTTGTTAACATTTTGAATATTTCAGTGGGGGCTTGAACCCCCAAATCCCCCCCAGTTCTTAGCCAAAAAAAAAAGTTGTTCTTAGCCAGGGCTAAGACCATGCCTATAAGTGAAAAATTACCTAAGTACCTATTTACTCAGGTTCTAGGTTTCTAGCACTGAACTTTGCATAGAGGTTAAAATAATTTTTAACCTCTATGCAAAGTTCAGTGCTAGAAACCAGTCAAGTGCGAGTCGGACTCGTGGAGAGGGTTCCAAACTTATCAAAATATTTTATAGGTAGGAACGCATTTTCTTTTCACAAATATTCCCCCTTTCTCTTAGAAATTTAACAACTTTTGTTTTGGATTATGCTTTATAATCAAGTAAAAAAAAAATATTTCGTTATTTTTGGAGATGAGGTGGAAATGCTCGATTCACGTGTATTTTCTACAAATAAATTATAAAATAAAAAATGTTTTCTTCATAATGAATCCTTTTTTAAGACGCATTGTTATGACAAATGTTTTATTTTTATTTTCTAGTTTGCCGTATGTCCGTGAATGAGTCACCTAATTCTGTATATGCATGGGCGTAGCCAGGGGGGGGTTTGGGGATTCAAATCCACCCCCTCCGAAATATTCCAAATGTTGACAAAATCTGATACTTTTTGAAGAAGCACCTAATGGTGCTAAATATTAGTGTGGTGAATATTTTTTTTTCACATGAATATTAATGTTATTTCGTTTACATTTTTGTTGTTTTATTTTTTTGATCGCCCCCCGATACTATAACCTGGCTACGCCCGTGTGAATATGTGTACCAAATTTAAACTTAGAATTCCAAATTATTTAATACCTAATTTCTAAATTATTTAAATTTAGAAATTAGGCTGTGACAGACAGACCGACAAAAACCTGAGTGATCCTATAGTGGTTCCATTGGTACCTTTTGAGGTACCCTAAAAACTAGCGATATGATAATTAGGTATTGATTATTATGGTAGTAAAGAAGCAACATCAGAATTGAGATGTCTAAAAACATATACTAACTTGCAGTCCAAAAGATTCAGCCAGCTTAAAAAAACCTATATCGAAATAGCCCAAGTGGAAGATGACGTAGTACAGTATTATAATCAAGGGCCCCAACCAGCAGGGATCCCACCAAATGAGAACAGCCACGCAGATGGTTGCTATGATGCATATCGAAATCATCAGAAACTGAAAACAAATATATACTTCATTGTGTAAAATGGAAAATTTTAACATACTGATATTTTGTTGGAAGCACCAACAGGTTTCGACCCTAATCGAGGGTCTTCATCAGGGTGGGTATAGGATCTGCTCTACACTACCTCCGCATCCTTCCTGGCACACCTATACCCACCCTGATGAAGACCCTAATGCGCAAGGAAGGCTGCTGGGCCCATAACCTAATGATAACCATGTATCTTAACTCTCGTGTAACAGGTTGCAGTAGATAAATAAAGGGAAAACAGTATATAAATTAAAAGATGTTTTAATTATATGGAGAAAATTAGATGACAATCTTTTTATGACAATTTTAAATTGACACACGTTCAAAATTACTATTTTATAAAATGACTAGCGGCCCGCGTTCATTCGCGTGGTCCCGGTGTTCCCGGTGGTCCCGGTACATTTAGACCTTCCCGTGACAATTATGAACACAACAAAACTAAAATCAATAAATCTGCCCAGCCGTTCTCGAGTTTTAGCCAGCCAAACTAACAGCAATTGATTTTTATATATATAGAGGATAGAGGATAAATAATTCTTTCTCATTTTAACAGACCCTCGAGTAGGGTCAAAACTTGTGGGTGCTTTCACCAACATATCGGTACTTGAAAATTTCCCCTTTTACAAAATGAATGATATAATTCACAAAAGTTGTTTTAGTAAAATTACATTAAAATTACACTAAATTATACAATACAATAAATTCTCTGAATGCAACCCAAAATTTTCGAACCAACCGATGGCACACAAACTCTCCTCTCGTATCATAACACCCCAAACATAACATAACACCCCAAACATAACATAACACCCAACAGTACATACGTACGTAGTCTTGGTCCCACACTAGGATTCCCTGTGTCGTGCGTATCAGGAACTACGAGTACCATGACCCGGAACATATATTTGTAGATCATACAAACTTTTGTCCCGCAGCAGGAATCGAAACCGCAACCTCTTACATCTTAGCCAGCTACTCACCCGCTACGCCACAGTGGTCGTCAAATTATAACAATATGTAGTTAGAGATGACGCTGAAAGAAAATCTTGAGCGCTAGGTGTTATTAGTCAAACATTGAAGGAATTCATTGAAAACGCCAGTTTTCAACCAAGCCTCAGAAGTTCCCACAGTGATGACCTCCATGGCGTGGCGGGTAAGTAGCCGGCTGAGACGCAAGAGGTGCGGGTTCGAACAAATGTTTGCATGGAGTATGGACTGCAAATATTTGTTCCGGGTCTGGGTTTTGTTTCACTTGGTGTGCGTAATGTCTATGTTGTTATACCCTCCACAATAGTCACAGAGTAAAGTTTATTTTTGTTGTTTACTTCCGTCGGTATTTACAAAAATCTTTGTTGTTTTCTAGAGAATGATTTAATGTTTTATGTTACAAGTCCATACAAACAAACAAAACAACCTGAAACACAGAAGTGTCAAGTATTATGTCATTGGCAGTAGTTGACATTGGCAGTGACATTCATTCATCGAACATTTTCATGACAGAGCTCCGTTCTGTTCCATGCCGAAGTTTGATTTCCTTGGAGCAAGAAACATTTGATTTCTGATAGTGTTGCCCCATTCTGTTAATTTTATGTTCCTTGCTCAAAGGAACCTTTTTTTAAGGCCTTTGCTTTTCTTAGTTTACATGAGGTTTACATTATTGACGTGTCTGTTGTTCTTACGTTCGTACTGTTGTTGAACGTAGATGTAATCTTGTTTGCTGATGATACAAGTCTAATCATTAAAGATAAATCAATCCGTAATGTGAGTAAGGCAATAGGTAAGTACTACAACCTATCAATAACAAAAGTCTTTTTTTTTTTGAAAGTTCTTTATTTCTTATAATATATACAAATTATTAAAACTAAACACAATTTAGTAAAAATACAGCTTCTAAAAATTAATCACATATTTCCAGTAAATGCTGTATTGTTCAGAAACAAAAGTAGTTACGCAAATAAATGATTTTATTAAGGGTAGTATAGGATTTGATTTCCTTTTAGGTGATTTGGCAATGCGCCACACGTCAGAAAGATTATTATCAGCTGTAGATAATTTATTCTTCCATATGTATTATCATTATACACTTTGACCGCTGATTTAATTCTAGCTTGAAGAGCATTAATTTGTGTTCGAATACCTCTGCGGGTAGTGGCATCAGTTATACGAAGTTCGCAGTAACGCAAAGAATCTTTTATTTTGATCATTTTTTTAATACATTTTGGCAGACGTTTTGGTTCCTGGTTAGAAAGGTCGAACCTAGGCACAGACTTGTCTCTAGCATTCGCAAGAGCACTAGTCAGTGATAATACCTCATGGTCAACTGATTCAATGGACTCAAATACCTTGCTAGAGAGCGAGATATTATTATTTAAATGAGAGCGGAATTTTGACCAATCTGCAAGCTTATAGTTGAAACTGTTTTTGACATCCCGTTGTATGAATCCATTTAACTTTAAGAATACTGGCAAATGGTTTGACGATAAAGCAGCCATAGTCACGATGTTACTAATTACCTAAATGAATATATGAAGCAACAGCTAAATCTGGCGTGGAGGGCTGAAAATCTGAGATAAGCTTATTGATAGGGTATACTAGCAGCTAAAGCAATTAATTAAAACGAAAATAATTCTTGAAAAACATTGTGTTTTACTTATATCTCAGAACATTATATATGAATGACACCGCACATCAAAAGTAGTAAAAGAACATAATATAAATTCAAATGCAGTGCATCATAGACAAGTCTACGTGGACAGCATCACGACCTTCCAACACCTTCTCCTGATGTTCACTCATGTTGCCGAGACACGTTTCTATACATGCATTAATCTTGCACAGTGTCTTTCAAACTTTACTTTTGACAATGGTTTTGTCATTACGTCAGCTAACTGAATTTCTGTGGGACAGTAGCTAATATTTATTAATCCATGCACGAAGTGTTCATGTATAAAATGGTACCGCACGTCTATGTGCTTCGACCTTTTGTTGAAGGATCCAGACTTCACAAGTTGAATTGAACTTTGATTATCAACATGCAAATTTATTTTTATGTCCAAACCGGTTATTTCTTGTAATAAAGATTTGAGATACAATGCCTCTTTGCAACAGTCTGCTGCGGCTATGTACTCAGCTTCAGTCGACGATAGCGCTACTATTGGCTGCCTCTTGGATGCCCATGTTATTGGTCCATCGGCTATCATTAGCACGGAGCCAGAAGTGCTTCTTCGCGTCAATGGGTCTCCAGCATAATCCGAGTCGCTGTAAGCATCGATGTTCTCTATCGGTTTGTTTCTTTTTAACAAAATGCCTTTCTCTTTGGTTCCCACTAAATATTTGAATATTTTCTTGACTTTTGTGACGTCTTCTCTAGTGGGATTTTCGACCTTCCTGCTAACTAGATTTACCGCTTGTGCGATATCTGGTCTGGTTCTGGTAGACAGGTACAGTAAACTTCCCACTGCTTCCCTATAGGGATATTCCTTCTCCTGAGCAGTTTCCTGTATCGTCTTTGAATCACTACTTGCGGGCGTGTCACAAGGTTTAGCATTTTTCATGTTGTATTTTTCCAGTACCTACGTCATTTATGTAGGATCTCTGAGTAAGAATTATTCCTTCTTTTGAATTTTTTATTTCCATACCCAGATAAGTACTTGGATTTTCATTCTTTTTCATTTCAAATTTGGTTTCAAGATTCTTCAAAATAACTTCGATCTTTTTCTTATCTTTTCCTATGACAAGTCCGTCATCGACGAATAGTCCGATTATTATTGACTTATCTTCGTTTATGAAAACACATCGATCTGTTTTGATTGTCTTGAATCCCAAATCAAACATCGCTTGGGTAAAAGTTTTGTTCCATGTAAATGGAGCTTGTTTTAATCCGTACAACGATTTTTTTAATCGGCAAACTACTTCAGTAGTATTGCAGTCAGTTTCATAGCCAACAGGTAATTTCATATAAACTTCATCTGTTAACTCTCCGTACAAGAAAGCTGTCTTGACGTCAAATGTCATGAAATAGTAAGATTTAGATGCGGCAATTGCTAATAAAGTTTTTAATGCAGTTTGACTTACTACTGGGCTATAAATGTCTTCGAAATCCAGGTTTCCTTTCTGCTCGCATCCACGTACGACTAATCTAGCCTTGTACGTACCGTCATCTTTAATCCGAAATACCCATTTGTTCGACAGTATTTTGTGTCCTTTGGCTTCTGACTTGTCAACTAATACCCAGGTGATATTTTTCTGTAATGATTCCATTTCAGATTGTATCGCCTTCTCCCAATTTCGTCTGTCGGTGCCCGTCACAGCTTCTTTGTATGTGAGTAAAGAGCAGTCATAGTCGTCATTATTTTCTGACGTAAACATGGTCACGCAGCGACTTAACTCATAATCTTTGGTCCATGCTGGTGGTCTCACGTCTCTTTGTGGTCTTCCACTTGAGGGAGATGGTTCATCAACAGGATCTTGACTAGAGCTGGAATAAAGGGGGTTAGAATCCTGAAAAGGTAAGTTCTCATTAATTCTTTTTCTTTTTTCTGGAATTTCAATTTCTATTTGTTCTGTTTCAGGTTCTGGAGTAAGATCTTCGCGTTTCTCAGCAGGAGTACCGCCATAAAACATCTTTTCGATTACTTTTACATCTCTGCTGATAACAACATCATTCCTTTCGGGTATATAGATTCTAAAACCTTTTGTATATTCCGCATATCCCAAGAATACTCCTTCTGTGGCTTTGGCTGTGAATTTTCCTTTTCGGTTTTTGTTCATCACAAACGCTTTATTTCCGAATACGTGTAAGTGATTTCCTGATGGTGTTCGTTGTATCCATTTCTCATATGGGGAATTGCCTTTGAGAGCTCTTGCAGGGCTTCTATTTATCAAATAGTTTGCAGTGTTTACTGCTTCTGCCCAAAATTTTTTAGAGATATTGGCATCTAACATCAGACATCTGGCTTTATCCATCAGAGACCGATTTTTTCTTTCACTCATGCCATTTTGCTGTGGTGTATAAGGTGCAGATAGTCTTCGGCTTATACCGTTATCTTTGAGGAATTTATCAAACTCTTTAGACCTATATTCACCTCCATTATCAGATTGAAGATTTTGTATTTTCTTCTTATGAAACAGTTCAACATAGTTTTTATATTCCTTGAATTTATAGATTACTTCGCTCTTTTCTTTTAAGAAATATACACAGCAGTATCTTGTATAATCGTCAATAAATGTTACGAAATACTTTGATCCGGCCATTGATTCATTCTCAAATGGGCCACACACGTCACTGTGAATTATCTGGAGCACTTCGGTAGAGATTATTTGTCCATGGCTTTGGAATGGTAGAGTGGAAAATTTTCCTTTTATACAAGTCTCACAGGTACCCAAAGTTTTTTCTTTAAAGTCGAGTCCTCGCATCATTTTATTTTTAACCATTTCTTTTAGGTCTCTTTCATTGATGTGACCTAATTTCTTGTGCCATTTCATAATTTCGCTTTCATCACTAGGCGTGAAGTTTGCTGTCTCTTCCGGTTTATCAAATTGAAGATAGTATAATCCATTTCTTCTGTTAGCTTTTAATACAGTTTTTCCGCCTTTTGAGACACTGGCTTGTTCTTTTTCAAATAGAACCTTATAGCCATGATCCGTAATTTTGCTTGCAGAAATTAGATTATTCGACAAATCAGGTACATATAATGTGTCAGAAAGACTAATTTTATATCGTCGATTCTTTGTATAAAGTTCGGTTATTCCTTTCCCTTTAACTTCGGTCGTATGCTTTTCTGAAGCTAGCTTTAGAGTGTCAGTCGTGGGGATTAAGTTATGGAGTATACTTTTATCTCCCGTCATATGTGACGTACAGCCACTGTCAAGACACCATAAATTGCCTTTACATTTCGACGTTTCTGTTGTTAAACAGATGTTATGTGTCTTTTCTTGACCTTTAGTTTTATTGGGGTTATTGGGTCTCTTCTTTGACCAACAAGCTTCTGTGGAATGCCCTTTCTTATTGCAATCCTTGCAAAATTTTACCTTTTTCTTCGTCTTTGTGTAGAATGTTTCTGAAGTCTGAGGTTCACTCGCTTCGGTTTGCTTTCTTGCTTCGTATTCTTCTACGATTTTTATTTTTAAATTTTCAGGACTTGGCAGAACGTCTCTCGACTCAATTGCCGTTCGGAAGCTATCGAAATTTGTAGGTAAACTGTACAACATCATTATGCTTAATAACTCTGGATGAATTTTGACATCCATGTCTTCTAATTTACCTACTACATCCATAAAATTACTGAGATGGTCTCTCACATCTTCTTGTGGAGTCATTTTCTTCAATACTAGTTGCTTTAATAGCGTAGCCTTTCTTGCCGGCCCTGAACTTTGATGTACAGACTTTAGTTTGTCCCATACCTCCTTGGATGTACTACACTCTTTAATTTGTTTAAGTTCTGGTGGAGATATAAGTAAAAATAGCTCTGACCTTGCCTTTAAGTCTTCCTTTAGGAACGCACTCTTTTCTGCGCCAGTCGCAGTTGCCGCTAACGTTTTTCCACCACTAGCGTATTCCCACAAATCGTATCTTATGAGAATCGCCTGTGCTTGTAAGCACCAGGTATCGTAATTTGATTTTGTCAACGGTTCTATGCTTCTGATACTCGAGCTCATTTTAAAATTTTATTTTTTCATTTCGTTACTGTTTTAAATATGCTTCTTCCATTTGCCACTAGATATTCATCTAACCACGCTCTGCTACCACTGATAGGGTATACTAGCAGCTAAAGCAATTAATTAAAACGAAAATAATTCTTGAAAAACATTGTGTTTTACTTATATCTCAGAACATTATATATGAATGACACCGCACATCAAAAATAGTAAAAGAACATAATATAAATTCAAATGCAGTGCATCATAGACAAGTCTACGTGGACAGCATCACGACCTTCCAACACTTATAACGTATCGAAAGCTATCTTTGCAACCGTAAGTGGTATTCCAAGTGGTATCGATTCCAAACTTGTCCTTGTAGCTATAAGTGGACAGTAACTGATCTCGGACTGCAATGCAACGCGGGAGATACACACTTCTCCCCCCTTCCCTGTCTACCAGCGGGGGGTAACTTCGTGGCTACAGGGCTGAATCTGCTCAGCATGACCTAAAGAACAATCGTGCCAAGTGGCGTTTTCCGAGACAAAAGTGCAAGGTTTGGCCAAAAATCGAGGCTTATTACTAAAAACTGATTTTTCACACCACGCTCGACAATGTCCAATTACAAATCATGCAACCTCAACGTAAAGTAAAGCATTGTCTCTCTAGGGATATAAAGTTGTATGAAACTCCCTAGGGATTAAAGTGATTTGAATTTGGAACGTCAAATTCGTGTGGAGACTAGTGGAAAACTCTAAGTTAAAAAATACCCATATGGCATTGTAAAGAGGTTTGTTCATAATTCGAACTGGCCACCATAAGCAGAACTCAAAAAAAAAAAAAAAGGTGCGTTTACAAAGAATGTGAACAGCGTGCGTGTTGGTGCAGTGATTTTCAGTAAATTTTATTGCAATATTCATGTTGATAAAAAATTACAAACGATAGTGATTCTACTCCAAAGTTTATCAAAACAGACGCTTTAGAGATTATTGATAATCTACTACCGCAAAAATCAAAACAAGCCCTGGCTTTTTATTGTCTCGCAAAAAGTGTAAAAAGTAAAGTATGCTCCTCTGGAATAAAGCCTGTCTTCGTCTTGGCCAGCTTGAACCCCTCGCTTCACTCAGGACTCTGTAGTAATGAATAAACCCGTATTTATAGTACTTAGGTTTTATTTAGCAAAATTACACATAGTTGGGATGTATTGTCATGACATAATACGAATCATGCAACCTCTACGGTTGTATTTAATATTACCACATTCTCCTGGGCTTCCTTTATTGCGTAACATAGTCAGATAAGTGAGCAGGTGGGCGGCGTGCTCTTTCAGAGCGTCGTAAGCTCTCCATTACAATGTTCTGTGCTGGCTGACCAGACTCATTCTGAGAACTTGCTTGCTCCTCCATGGTTACGTTATTACCGCCAACTGCATCGATGAAATCATCGTCATCACCATTAGAAGTGGCTCCATCTGATTCTATAAGCTCTTCTCCAGCAGGAGCTAAATGTCTATTAGAGACGACAACTTCTCTTCCACTACCCATTCGTACCCGAGAATGTTCAGGGTTGCTTTCCAGCATCTCAACTTCTTCAACTAACGGATCATATTTGGTAGTTCGGTTATGGTTTCGCATTAAGAGGACGTTCACGGTTTTATGTGGATTTTAAGCGCCTAATTTACCATGATAGGAAAGGGTTTAACACAGTTAAATAAGTGCTAAATATAGAACAATCTATTGTGTTGATTGATAATGTAGAACATTTACAAACACTAGTTTATTTTTTTTGTAGTAACCAATCTCCCGCACCTAGTTTTACTGAAAGTTAGAAGAAGAGTCAACTTCAGCCTCCTAATTCTCTAACAAATATGCATCAAATTGACTGAAAAAAAATACTATATATCAGGAAAATAATCCTTGTTGACACATAATGTACCACAATATCAATTACTAAAACGCATTAAAAGAAATTAAAAAAAAACTTCCGCCAATTTACACGAATTATACCGGCACTTTACCACGATTTATTGTGTGGAATAAAGCGTAATTCTAAACAAAATATTATATCAAAATAAAGTTAGTTCATTGATAAATCAGATTCTGATTTTTTATTGATAATCCCTTTGTTTGATTATTGACAAAAAAATACTTAGCATTGCTCTAAATTTACAATAAATTGCATTGTACAAGCGCGACAGGTTCAGTACGGCGCGAGCGCCCATCGAGGTAGGACCTGTGTCGACGCGTTCGCGAGCTTCTATCTCTTTCGCTCGTCATATGGCATCCCACTCGCTCTCGCCAGACGCTGCTAACCGCTTGTGTGTGACGAATTTCATAGCACGACCGCACGTATTTGATACTTTCATATAGGTACCTACCTATATGAAAGTATCCTAGTACCTACTTACTTTATTTTATTTTTTAGTTGTTATGTTACTACCTACTTCTACGTATTTTTGGGTAAGGCGACGATCTCGTGTACATGCCGTTGCCAGTATCCTGAGTTGTTGCCAGGTCAAACAAATTTTCCCCGGTATTTTCACAACTTTTTTGTTACTCGACCGATTGCTTTCAAAATCGATATCTGAGGATCCCTGTGATCACTGAACAAGAATCAGCTGTCAGAAATTAAAAAAGTGGCCGCCATTTTGAACTTTTTTGTTACTGAACCGATTGCTTTCAAAATCGATATCTGAGGATCCCTGTGATCACTGAACAAGAATCAGCTGTCAGAAATTAAAAAAGTGACCGCCATTTTGAACTTTTTTGTTACTCGACCGATTGCTTTCAAAATCGATATCTGAGGATCCCTGTGATCACTGAACAAGAATCAGCTGTCAGAAATTAAAAAAAGTGGCCGCCATTTTGAAATTTTTGTTTCTGGACCGATTGCTTTCAAAATCGATATTTGAGGATCCCAGTGATCACTGAGCAAGAATCAGCTGTCAGAAATTAAAAAAAAATGGCCGCCGTTTTAAACTTTTTTGTTACTCGACCGATTGCTTTCAAAATCGATATCTGAGGATCTCAGTGATCACTGAACAAGAATCAGCTGTCAGAAATTAAAAAAGTGACCGCCATTTTGAACTTTTTTGTTACCGAACCGATTGCTTTCAAAATCGATATCTGAGGATCCCTGTGATCACTGAACAAGAATCAGCTGTCAGAAATTAAAAAAGTGGCCGCCATTTTGAACTTTTTTGTTACTGGACCGATTGCTTTCAAAATCGATATCTGAGGATTCCTGTGATCACTGAACAAGAATCAGCTGTCAGAAATAAAAAAAAGTGGCCGTCATTTTGAACTTTTTTGTTACTCGACCGATTGCTTTCAAAATCAATATCTGAGGATCCCTGTGCTCACTGAACGAATCAGCTGTCAGAAATTAAAAAGCGGCCTCCATTTTGAACATTTTTCTTACCGAACCGATTGCTTTTAAAATCGATATCTGAGGATCCCTGTGATCACTGAACAAGAATCAGCTGTCAGAAATTAAAAAAAGTGGCTGCCATTTTGTTTTTTTTTGTTTCTGGACCGATTGCTTTCAAAATCGATATTTGAGGATCCCAGTGATCACTGAACAAGAATCAGCTGTCAGAAATTAAAAAAAGTGGCCGCCGCCATTTTAAACTTTTTTGTTAATCGACCGATTGCTTTCAAAATCGATATCTGAGGATCCCAGTGATCACTGAACAAGAATCAGCTGCCAGAAATAAAAAAAAGTGGCCGCCATTTTGAACTTTTTTGTCACCGGACCGATTGCTTTCAAAATCAATATCTGAGGTTCCTTGTGATCACAGAACAAGAATCTGCTGTCAGAAAAAAAAAGTTCACCAAAGTTGGTATATCACAATTCTGTTTACACAGAACCGTTGCCAGTATGCTGAGGTGATGCCTGGTGGTAATTTTGGTTATAGTTTTACTCGTTGGGAACCCTCCGTCCTGTCTGGTATCGTGATCAGACGTGATCGGTTTCTTGTGATGAGAAAGGGCATAAGTACACGAATTTCTTACATGTGACAAACTTCTCACCTAACTTGTGATATTTTTTTCAGGATACCTTTATAAATAACCAATATATCAAAATAAATAGGCTGTGCTATATCTATATGTCAGGCAGTCAGTCAGGACGCAGAAAACAGCGCGCTGCCTTTAGATACTTTTGACTTGTTCATAAAAAGCAGTCCTCCTCCCCCCGTTGCTCCCAGCATACATAATTTATTCCAATCTTTCCTACCAACAGTTCGATAGTTTAACTGTTTGGACAAAATTTTCCAAACTGTTAGCCTGACTACAGACAAACAGATTGGAATTTGGATTTTCGCTCAGTTTTTTTCCATATAGTACTACCGCAAGTGAAGTAGGTACAGTGAAATCAAAAATAAGATAAATGATTATCAATTTTTATGAGGTAGGTACTTACTAACTGATACCTATTTACATTCTCTGGTCAAAATGATTTTCCCCATTTTTTTGAGTAATAAAAACAACATTAAAAAATGTTGGAAAATTATTTCCATCAGGCAACGTTTTGGGGTACTCGAAATGGTTCTGCATCATCAGAGTTTTGATTTTCTAACTTTTTGGAAATTACCCTAAAAATGAGGTAACATTTTGGGGTACTCGAAATGGTTCTGCATCATCAGTTTTAATTTTCCAACTTTTTGGAAATTACCCTAAAAAATGGCGAAAACTATTTCCATCAGGCAACATTTTGGGGTAGGTACTCGAAATGGTTCTGCATCATCAGAAAGCACTCGTCGTTGAGAAACTCTGCAATACCATACAAAAAAAAATATCGTCTCGAAACTCTATATTTTTTTTTGTATGGTATTACAGAGTTTGTCAACAATACCGCAAGGAGCGCTCGTCATTCTTACTGTACAAAATCTACTTTCGACTAGTAAAAGTTAGAATTTTCGTTGGACTGGATGGAATAAAATAATAAATTGATAATAATTTATCTAAGTTTTTTATTTTTGATTTCAATGTATTTCACTTGCGGTAGTACTATATGGAATAAAACTGAGCGAAATTCCAAATTCTAATCTGTCCGACTAGTCAGCTAACAGTTTGGAATAATTTTGTTCAAACAGTTAGATTATCGAACTGTTGGTAGGAAAGATTGGAATAAACGGCATACATCAACACACCAAATATTATCAAAAACACCTCAAAGGTATCGGAGTTGAGTGAAACTCAACATAACGCGAGCGTAGGCGCGGGCGAATGCTAATAAAACAAAGCCTATGTCCGTATCTTTCTATTAGTGAAATAATTGCCGTTTGCTCAGAATAAATCAATCTTAGGAAAAAGTATCAAAGTAATTAGTCCGAAACTGACGCGCCGTAATACATCGCGTATCAATGTTCCAAGTAACTATTGCCACAGAATAAGATGTAGGTACCGCCGATCGGCGAATCTTGCCGAGCGCGATTTTGTATACCGGCTCTTAACACTTTTCCGGGTACAGTTAGCCACGTAGGCATCGACTGGCCATTCGAAGATCTCCTAGCGTGAGAGAACATTCGCTCGTGGGGTGTACTGTTTGTGGCAGTGCAAAGGAGTGATCGAACTGAATGCAGAGCTTGAGTTACAACTACCTCCCATTTGGTGATAGGCAAATCCTTGCTTTTCAGAGCCAACTGTATGGTTTTCCAAATTATCCCATTGTACCTCTCTGTCTGTCCATTCCCTTGGGGATTGTATGATGTAGTGTAGCTGGTAGCAATGCCTTTGTCGTGCAGAAAATCTTTCATCTCTTTTGATAGAAAAGAAGCACCTCGATCAGAGTGAACATATGTCGGCATACCGAAGATAGAAAATAGGTCCGTTAGTTTATGAATCACCGTCTTCGTAGTTAAATCCGGACATGGATAAGCAAATGGGAAACGAGAATACTCGTCCACAATAGTTAGGATATATCTATTTCCTGTACCATCTGAAGGAAGGGGGCCGGTTGTATTTAATATTACCACAGACTCTATATAATAGAGTCCCTCGTTACGCTCAGGGTTCAATATGCCGCCCGCGACATAAGACACTGCTTTATTCCCTTAGTGCATAATCTACTATTGCGAAAACTAGGAGACCCAACATGTACCTATATATTTTAATTTATAGTAGTACCTACTTATGAAATAAGAATCATTAGTTTAGCTACGAATGTCCCTGAACCAAAAAACAATTTAAAATCATTAAAGGACATTCGTTCCTGACTTTTGAAGGCCTTAGAAAAAACAAAAAAATCACAATAATGTACAAAGATTTAATACTAGGCATCAGAATTTCTTAAAATTAACAGGCATAATGAATCATAACGTCTCACATTTTCTATACAAAAAGCCTTGCGCAAACATGCTTTGCACCTTTTCCAAAGGTACATGCCGTGTTTCCTTGACAAAGAAGATTGACACCACAGTAGTAATCACTCCGATCCCAGCGAATGCGAAGAATGTGCCATCGATGCCCAGATAATCAATCGAGGGCGCGAAAAGGAATAGAACAGCGAAGTTCATGATGAACATGAAACTTAGTACTATAGCTGAAGCAGTGCCGTTAACCTGTAAAAAAAACATAAGTTCTTTTTTTTTCAGATAACCTTAGTTAGTAATTAAGTTACCTGAGGCCTAAGCACGAATATCTAACGTTAAATTGCGACGGCTGCGACGCAGGAGGTTGCGGGTTCGATTCCCGCCTCGGAACAAATATTTGTACAATCTGCAGATATTTGTTCAGGGTGTTCTGGGTATTTTTCGATGTATAATAAAAAATATCTATCTATGTGATGTATGTATATCAGTTATCTAGTACCCATAACACAAGCTCTGCTAAGCTTGAGGATAGATAATGTTGTGTGAAATGTCCAGCATTTATTTATTTAAGTATTTTATTTATGGTAGTAAAGAAGCGACATCAGAATTGAGATGTCTAAAAACGTATACTAACTTGCGGTCCAAAACATTCAGACAGCTGAACAAAGCCTATATTTAAACAGCCCAAGTGGAAAGTGACGCAGTACAGCATTATAGTCAAGGGTGCCAACCAGACCGGACCCCACGACCACCTCAGCAGCGAGCCGAGAACAGCCAGACAGATGCTAGCTATGATGCATGTAGAAATCATCAGAAACTGAAAACGAAATACGATTAAATAAATACAAGCTCTATAGTTTAGTGAGACAAAGCAATGAGGGGTTTTCACGGCCGTTTCAAATCACGCTTTCAGCGTTGAAAATAGATGGCATTGCTCTGCACCTAGCTGTCAAGTGTCAAAATAAATTTAAATGTCAACATCAACAACGTAGATATATTTTCGTACCGTGGTATTTGATTTTGCCTACTTCTAAAAACACCACGAAATCACAAGCGCACACTCAAGAAGCAAACACAAACAGAATTATCATGACTTCCTCTGAGATCATGACTAATAGCCACAGACTAGTTAGATAATAGCTTAGTACGCGTACACCACAGATAATACATTTTGTCAATCTTGGCAGGTAGAGTTAACTCAGCGCCATCTATCGAACCAATTTGAACTACTTTTTTTTTTATTGAAGATGAAAAGCCCTCTTTCTGAGGGAGATATGTATGACCGATATTTTTTACCCTGTCACTGGTGGCCCGATCGGACCAACCACGAGTCAGCCGGATAAATAATAAATTACCAAAATGAGGCCCAAAATTCTCGAACCAACCATACGGCACACGAACGATCGTCTCGTATCAAACACCCCAAACATAACATAACACCCAACACACACATAATTACTTACATTATTTCCGATCAAGGGAATTGAACCCACGACCCGAATTTAGTCAAAAACCTTGCCAACCTCCGTGGCATATCTCATATTTTTAAACAACATCATCAACTCAACAGAGATGTTCATTGCTTGACAAAGGCCTCCCATAGAACGAACCCATATAACAGTCTTGGGCTGACTGCGCTTACTTCCGTAGGCCGTCGAATAGGCGATAGATCGACAAAATATACTTGCAGTTTTGGGATAAAGAAAAACTTTATCGACATCGATAAAAGCTTAGATAAGAATTCTTCTTGTTTTTTTAGCCTCGACAATCATGCTTGTAGCCCGCCTAATAGTACCTAAGTAGTTACCGTCACCTGTTTGCAACATCAGAGGCATTGTCGATGTGTTGCCTGCCCTGAAAGACGCTTCATGTGCTGTGCTACACTGCGTTTCGTGGTTCAACAATAGTCCTACGTACAGAGGCCTGAGTCTAAGTAGTGGACTCATTCTCCCGACGCCCAAATTACCTACTAATGTGAGTGTGTGAGTGTATGTGGTGTTTGTATGGTAAAAAAGACGAGCGTCCCTAGCGATATTGTTAAGAAACTCTGTATTACCAGACAATAAAATATCGACTCGTAATTTGGGAGTCGGGAAAACGAGTGCACAATCTAGACTCGGGCTTCTGTACGCATACACTCACCCGTCGAGGAACCATATCGGTCACTACCATAGTGATAACACTTGATATGACAAACACCACAGCCAGCAGCACAGAGCATACATCCGGTGAAATCGTTGGCGCCGCCATAGCGAAGAACTTGCCAGCGTACGCTTGGATAGCTATCATGCCCATTGATACGGTGAGAACAACGATGGTTACAATAATGATCAGAGCCCTCCGGTTGTAGTCTACTGTCCCTGTAATTCAAAAATCATTATTACTTAGTTAGGTATATTCCCCATAAGTATAGCCCATCTATAAATGAACCGACGATATTATAAATTAAAAATTACAAATTTATTCACAAAAAACAGAGTAACATCACAGATAGACAAAAATCCAATGCCAAAATCCAACATCTACTAACTAAGCTATTCTAATACTAATACAAACATATATATATTTTTTTAAAATTAAAAACTTAATTTCAACACTTCCTTAACTAAATTTAAAACAAATAAAACCATAAATTACATGAGCTGTATCTTCATTTTAGACCTATTATGAATCCGTCAACCACGGTACTAGTGAGCTAGGTTTCTCACAATAGCGCAAACAATATTCCTCGGTTTTCCTCGGTTTATATATATTTTATTATTATATATTTATATAAGTAGTATTTTATATATTTATATAAGTAGCAGGAAGTCGTTGGACGCAGGCAGCTCAAAACCATTCCCCATGGCGTTCTATGGGGAGCCCTATGTCCAGCAGTGGACCTCTACAGGCTGATGATGATATGATATTTATTTAAATTTATTCCTCCAATCACGAAGTGGTAATAAAGATTTATCATGATAAAATGATACACGTGATAAGAATCTGTCTAAAGCTACTTTTCGTGATAAGCGCCGCCGCCGTTAAACAAATAAAAAAATGCTCGAGACATTACTATCAGATTACCTACTTACAAGTTTTAATAGGTTATGTAAGTATGTCTACATACGAATCTAGCAGCAGGCTTAGCACAGGAGATCGATAAAGTTTACTTATACACTTTTATCGACGTTGATAAAGTTTGTCTTCCTCCCGAAGTATAAAATATTAAATATAGCCGTGGTTATTTTGGCTTCTATTCAATTTAAATAAGTTAGTTACATTCAGGTAAAGGCCTACGGATAACATACTTTTGGGAAGAAGAAAAACTTTATCGACATGCGACGGTTTATAAAGAGGTGCGAATAGTTTGGCCTAGGCACTAGCTGCCATTTTGTTTTTTTCTCAAATCGGTGGCGCTCGCTGGGTAGGTTAGGTAGTATCTGTACCATAGAATAAGTAAATAAACTACCTAGATACCTAGCGAAAAGTTGCAAAACTTACAGAGTAATTTCCATGGATTCACATTTTCTTCACATTCAGCTAAGACTTCTTTTTCTGCTCGCAACTTTTCCTTTTCAGCATCGTCAGATTTTTCCAAGTCTGGAAAGAGGTAGAATGATAAAGCTATGTATAATAGGTACCTACTTAGCCGGTGTTTGTCTCGCTTTACGTGAAACAATACTACCTAGTAGGTATTTAGTATTGCAGTACCATAGGTCAATTTTACTATACAGGGCGTCCCACGGCTATGCCACATGGAGGGAAAGTGCCTTGAATATTGTAGATGGAACATTTTACTGAAAGAAGACATTATTTGAATTTAAAAAACAATTTAAACTGCATTCATAGATATTTAAATAATTACATGGTTGAACCGGGAATCGAACCCGTTACACGAGAAAAATAATCACCCTGTAGCTTTATCATACCGATCGAAATGCTTCATCATAAGGATTATTTTTTGCTGAATAACATAGTGTCAGAAATAAAAGGAAGACCATGAATTTTAACATTTTTAATACAAAATTAATCAATTTATCAAATGCTCAAAATGAGTTCCTTCTTGTTGAATACAAAGTCGAACTCTTTTGATTATTTCACTCGAAAAAACCTAACGGGGTTGGATCTGGGGATCTCGGTGGCCATCTTATTGGTCCATTTGTCCCGATCCAGGGATGAAATGATGCGTAGGTACTTTTCAAGTGGGTACATTTATTAGTAATAAGTACTTATGATAATGTCAGTTGTACTTGTATGTCCTTACGGCAATGTCTGAGTGGCTTTTCATTTTTCTGAAAAAAAATTCACATCAAATGTTAAAATTCTTGGTCTTCCTTTTATTTCTGACACTGTTATTTAGCAAAAAATAATCCTTATGATGAAGCCTTTTGATCGGTATGATAAAGCTACAGGTTGATTATTTTTCTCGTGTAACGGGTTCGATTCCCAGTTCAACCATGTAATTATTTAAATATCTATGAATGCAGTTAAATTGTTTTTTAAATTCAAATAATGTCTTCTTTCAGTAAAATGCTCCATCTACAATGTACAAAAAATCTAAATTTCCCTCCATGTGGCATAGCCGTGTGACGACCTGTATATAGGTAAGTACCTAACTAAACTAAAATAAAACGCACTCTTGTAGGTATTTCAGGGTTTAGTTTTTCAAGATTCTTGTGACGTCATACCTTTTACTTGGGATCTTGAGGAAGTTACGGGTAGGGCGCTTGCGCTTAGGCCGTTTGTCCGCCACCGCCGTCACCGTCACGTCACCGAGAACGAGATGACGGCGCCGAAGTAGCGATACATACATTTACTATAGCCGCGTGTCCACCGCACGTCCGTCACCCGAGCGTCATTTCATATTAAACTCGACCCAAAATAATCTCGTTCTCGGTGACGTGACGGTGACGGCGGTGGTGGACAAACGGCCTTACGCTTTTACGTACGCGAACGTAGTTTTATTTTGGCTATTATTTTATCAAACTCTATGAAATTTTGTACACATGATGAGTAGGTACACTAATATGTAATTTTTTTTTTTTAATTTATGTTTTGGTAACCATAATTAATAGGTAAGTATATAATTTTATATTTCATTTTATTTTTTGTTTCATGGAGTTTGAAGAAATAATAGCCAAATTAGATTCAAACATCGTTCGCGCGGATAAGGGCGTATAAACACAAATAATTAATTTATTTCGACGGTAATTTTGAAAATGGAACGCACTCGATTCAAAATTGCTCTCAGACATTTAGAGATCATTAGAGAGTAGAGAGAGGTATAGAAACGAATTCATTTTTTCCCGGCAATTTATAACTCACAAAGTTTGTGACACAAACCTGCATGTTTTCTTTCATTAGATCCAAGGCTTTTCAAATAAGAAAGTTCTTCTAGAATCTCTTCCGTCGTATCCTTGGTTCCTCGATAAAATTTCAGAGAGGCCAGCGCTTCCTGTAAATAACAATATATTGATGTAGGTACTACCAACATACCTTTGTAATATTCAAATAAAAAGTTTTATTCTTTTCTGAAAAGGTTTTGAATTAATTTCGGTGGCAAATTGTCAATGTAGCTTAAAAATCTTAAAATGCACAAATGCCTCTAAAAAAGTTTATTGCGTGACTTTTCAAATCTTTGATAAATAATACTTTCAAATGAGTGGAATTAATTTATCGAAGTTCTAGTAAAACTGCCACCGCTTTACTAATACATGGCATGACTGAGATTTTGACGACTTCGAAAAAGTGTAACGTTGCAAATGTATTGAATTTATTAAAAGCAGTAGAAGTTAGTCAAATTTAATAAAATGTTTTCTCATACAATTTGTAAGTAATCTGGTACCTACGTTAATAAAACTATCGCAATAAATTTTCAAAATGGCCTCCCTCTTGCTGTTTGTACGTTTACGTTTCAGAATACCTCTAGTGGCATTAGACAAAGATGTGTGGTGAATGTTGTTCTACTGCTCTGATGGTCTCGTGGAATGAGAAAAATCAGAGCTGTAGAAGTTAGTTAAATTTGAATAAGAATATCTTTGTCTAAGGTCACTAGAGGTATTCTGAAACGTGCCCGTACCTGGAAACAGCAAGAGGGAGGTCATTTTGAAAATTTATTGCGATAGTTTTACTAACGTGGGATTACTTACAAATTGTATGAGAAAACATTTTATTAAATTTGACTAACTTCTACTGCTCAGTTTTTTTTCTTCCACTACAATGAAACAATCCTTACATGATACTGAGTCGAAATGCATTAAATTTTTTTTTGATCAAAACAACTTATTTTTATGGAGAACTCACGCTTGACCAAAAAAATAACTATGCCAAAATCATTTTCATACAAAATGAGCAAATGGTTCCAAAAACAGTTTTCCCGTATCTCTTATGGATTCGGATATCCCCATACTGTCCCATTTAAAAAAAACACACTGTATAGTTTTTTTTATGCTACTTGGCAAGCAAACAAGCATACGGCCCAGTGGGGCCAGACAGGTGGGGGACGCTAGGAGTAAACGGATGGAAACCCGAAAGTAGAAAGTAGGAGTTACCGTAGCCTTTGGATGCCTGCAACACCAGAGGTATCAAAAATTTATAGGCTCAGATATTAAGCAATATTTAGTAATGATGATATATTATTGTAACATAATTTACCTATATTCATCAAATCACAGTGTAAAAAGTCTATAATAGATAGCTCCATCCAAACTAAGTAGGTATTATACCTACTACCTACCTAATCTAAGTACTATTAAAGCTATGAGTTCGTTGAACTACATTTGACACCTTATGATGACACCTACTAATAAAAGGACTATTTATAAAACATTTTGTCATAATGACATGCTTATTGCTTGTGTGTGACATTCTAAACAACAGATTCCCCTAAAAACGACCGATTAAATTCAACTTTATTAACTTGTGATACGGCTCTTTCTTGTCTGGCGTATGTACAAAGTAATCTCTAAAGCTACTTGTTTGGTTTTGATTTATAGTTTTTAAGTTTTTTAATTTCTTTGCACAGAAAACCTGCAGCCGTCATGCAGGCTTCATCAGAAAGAAACATTAGCAGATCCCATTAAAGATACCTATTTATCATGTTTGATAATAACTTTTCATTTAAAAAACCGACTTCCGCCATTGTATTCGAGTAAATATCTGGATGAAAAAAATTTTTAAAAGAACCATAGTGTTGAAAGGATTATGATACTTTTTGAATGCAAATGCTTGGTTTGTTGCTGAAAATATCAAAATCGTCATATGTATGCCTACAATATTTGAGGAGATCCCTCAATTCCTCATGGATTCCATCATCAGAACTGGATTCTGAAAAAATGGGACCAATCTGGAAGTATATCTATTCAAATAAAAAAAGAATTTTCCAAATCGGTTCATAAACGCCGGAGATATGAGGTAACAAACATTAAAAAAAAATACAACCGAATTGAGAACCTCCTCCTTTTTTTGGGAAGTCGATTAATAAGTACCTATGATAATGTCACCGGTAACTAAGAGCGCTTACGCCCTTTTGCACGCGAACGAAGTTTTCTTCTAATTTGACTATTATTTTCTTTATAGATATTAGTGTTCTGAGCATGTGTACAAAGTTTCATGGAGTTTGATAAAATAATAGCCAAAATAGAAGCAAAATTCGTACGCGTACAAAAGGGCGTAAGTGCACTAGCAGAAATAAAATAATAAAAAATTACAAAAAACCCGACTGCGTAAAACGTGAACTTTAAATAAAAACTGAAAATAAAAAACTAGTCCAAAAGTAAAGAACAAGTCTAGAATTCTGTTAGGTAATATTGACTTATTGACATCTTTTATTTATTTTTATTAACCGACTTCCCAAAAAAGGAGGTTCTCAATTCGGTTGTATTTTTTTTTTTTTTTTTAAATGTTTGTTACCGCATATCTCCGGCGTTTATGAACCGATTTGGAAAATTCTTTTTTTATTTGTATAGATATACTTCCAGATTGGTCCCATTTTTTTAAAAATCCAGTTCTGATGATGGGATCCATGAGGAATTGAGGGAACTCCTCAAATATTGTAGGCATACATATGGCGATTTTGATATTTTCAGCAACAAACCAAGCAATTGCATTCAAAAAGTATAATAATCCTTTCACCACTATGGTTCTTTCATCATTTTTTTTTCATTCAAATATAATATTTTGTCAAATACTATGGCGGAAGTCGGTTTTTTAAATGAAAAGTTATGTAATTATTTGTTGCGAATTTTTATGTTGACATCTGTTTTGTTCACTTGTGTGTATTATTGTAAACTGACATTCCTAAGTGCATGTAAAACGTGCCTATTGAGATAAATAAATGTATTGAATTGAATTGAATTGAATAACTACACCATTGAAATAGTTTAAATGGTATAATTATTCAATTTATTGGCTAAGGATATGAGCGCCCGCAAGATTTGAATTTTGCGCCCCCAAAACTTATTTTGTTTGGAAGAGAAACAATACAATAACTGTTAGACATTTTTTGAATGCACTAAAGCAGTGAATGGACTTGAGTGAGCCACGAAAATTAGTGGCTTTTAGGACCGAGAGCAGCCAACTTTGCAACAGAAGTAACTATCACGCATGTTGCGGGTCTGCGGTGCATCCCCTTGAGGTTTGCACCCCTGGCAGCCACCCCCGGCTAATACAAACTTGCTCTTTCCTGTGAATTCAAAGCGGCTCGCTTACCTCACTAGGACAGCTTAGGGGTCGGCAACCTGCGGCTCGCTGCGGCTCTTTAGATCAATAGGCAAATATTATTTTAAAAAAATAGGGATGAATTTGCTGGCAGATTTCAGCAAATCAAAACCACACTAGCATTCATAGTAAATCCTCTCAACACAAACAGTAACGAAATCCACATTGAGCCATTTAGAGTTGATACTGGATCTCTTGAAATGCAATTGTTTGATTTAAAAAGTAAAGTTTTTTGAAGTGGAAAATTTACAGAGTTGAAAAGCAAGTTCGAAGATTTGGATGTCCAGAAATGTATATACGTAACGCAACAAAAGTGGACAGCAAGAAATTTCGCGAGTTGAGGCACTTATATCAGACGCATGGAATTTGTGAGTATTATTTATCAAAGCATGAAATAGTCTTCCAGATTGCTACGGTGAGGTGAAAAAGCTTTATATATATGCAAATACTATTTATTGTTGGCAAGAAAAGTTTTTGTGGCTCTTTAAAAAGTTTGATTGTAAATTGTAATTTTTTACTCTTCCGACTCAAAAGGTTGCCGACCCCTGCTGGGATATCCAGAAAACAAGCTACAATATAATTCCTTACCTTCTCATTTCCGATCATAAGCAAATAAACAGGCGTTTCCTTCATGTAGCACAGCACCATAGTATACACAACAGAGGTCATTACACCAATGTAACACACCACGTTGTAACTGCAGAACCACCCTTGAATATATGACACCAGGATGCCCACATTGTACATCAGAGCTAACGTTGAGATTGCACTGCCTCGAATTGAAAGCTGGGTTATCTCAGTAATGTATACCGTGACAACAACAATCCCTAAGCCAGAGCTTAGTCCTGTCAGGAATCGACCAATTAAGATTTGTAGCGTAGTTCTCGCTGTCAGTATTAAGGACCAGGCGACCTGTAAAATAAAAATTGTTTTAGAGAGATATATTATGGTTGTTTAGAGGTATATTTGTTTATGACTAAAAGATTACGCCAGGGGATGGACAGCAGCATCCACCTGAGTACTTAAGAGGAGGTCACCGGTAGCTAGCAAAAGGGCTCTTACTTTATCAAACTCTTTAAAATTTTGTACACAATTATTATCTACGCTCCTTTGGGGTTAGTTCCTTATAAAATTATGTGGTTATCAAATCATAAATTAAAAAAAAAAACTAATTTTTAAAAAACTGACGCACCGCTTGTCTGTCTGCCTCTGGATTGTACTGAGGGCGTATTACAAGTTTTGCATTGCAAAAACCGGAATGCGAAACGTGAGCGAGCATTCAACGTGACTTACGTAGTAACTATTTACTAATCTGTACTGTTTTTCGCGACTGCGCGGCACAGAATGATGAATAGTTACTACGTAAGTCACGTTGGATGCTCACACGTTTCGCATTCCTGTGTTTGCTATGCAAAACTTGTAATACGCCCTCAAAACATATTGTGTACAAAACTTCGAGTGTTTCAACTCAACCCAATGAAGGTCAACCCATTTAGGTATTTATATCGACTTAACCCATTTTTATTAAATTTATATTCTTAACTCAACCCAATCTTAAAATCCTACTAATATTATAAACGCGAAAGTTTGTGAGTATGGATGTTTGTTACTCTTTCACGTAAAAACTACTGAACGAATTTGAGTGAAATTTGGAGTGGAGATACCTTATACCTTGGATTAACACATAGGCTACTTTTTATCATCATCATCATCATCAATTTTCATCATTTTTCACGCGGGTGAAACCGCGGGGCGCAACTAGTAATATTATAAACGCGAAAGTTTGTTACCTATTATGTTTGTTACTTCTTCACGCTAAAACAGCTGAACGAATTTGAGTGAAATTTGGAGTGGAGATACCTTATACCTTGGATTAACACATAGGCTACTTTTCATCATCATCATCATCAATTTTCATCATTATTCACGCGGGTGAAACCGCGGGGCGCAACTAGTATGAGTATAATTGCAAGTTTCTATTGTCTTGTCTGTTGCTGGACGAGGCCTCCCTCATAAAATGCAATGGGGGGTTTGCCATAATCACCATGCTTGGCAGGGGGATTGGTGATCGCAGTATTGGTGTCACTCAGGTGGATGCTGCTGGCCATCCCCTGATGTAATGCCGACTTTTATGACATCCACCATCCATGAGAGGTGACGGCAGACGAATCGAGCTATATATTTATGTTAATTGCATCAGTAATGGCGGCTTACCACAAATAACAGACTAGTGAGAATGTTCGATTTTTTCCTGCCGATAGCTTGACACACGTACCCAGCTACCAGTGTGGACACCAGCGAGCCCAGCATGGGGATGGAGCCCACCAGATTGCTCTCATTCTTGGTTAGACTAAACCCTAATGGTGAGTCTTCACTCTCCAGCACTTTGAGGGTGTATGACGGCCATACTATGGAAAATGACAGTACGCCACTTTGAAACGCCACTAAAATAAAAAAATGTTACAAGGTGATGATTACCAATAGTGGTTATTAATAATTAATAAGTCTAACCGGGATTTTAATATGTTTGTGTAGAGATCCCTAAACAACGTGTGTTTTTTCAACACACTTGCTCATAAAGTGGCTCTAATTTCACCGAAATTAGGCACATAATGACACATGTAACCAAACTGTGACTTTTGAATTGCTATTATTCACAAGTGAGTTATAGAGATTTTCTTTTTAATTTATTGTCTTAAAAAGTTTCGATACTAAAAAGATCGTGTTCAATAGAACAAATAAATTAATGTACCTATTGCTTGCTCATTTCATGCAACTTCGTATTTAAATAGATAATTTCAACTTGTACGTGTTTAACAAATAAAACTTTCACTCACTCAAATCTAACTTTTGTTTTCTCTGTAATAAAGAAAACTTTAAATTCCCCATTTTGTACGTGGCTCAAATGCTATCCGCGGAAAGCAAAATAAAAAACACACAACTCACAACTTGTTTTCATTGTTAAAATTATAGTTATTTTCTTCACAAGTGGTTGAAAAACGTCGTATGATACACGTGTGTGTTAATGGTTACCGTCCTCGGCTCTCTCAAGACCCTCATACGGCTCGGGTCTCAATGGGGCGCCTCAGCGGTAATCACTAAAGGTGAAATTACACGGTTCAACCAAATTGAATCACTTTGGTTGAATGGAGCAGAAATGAAAGGAATGCTGTTTACACGGTATCTGGAAAATGAACTGTTCAACACACATTCTTCGAAAGATGTCGTCGAATGAGGTCGTACGTTTAGGAGTTGCAATAATATGTGATCATTTAATAAAAGAATTATCGAAAAAGAAGCTAAGGAAACGCCGTCGTTGGTGGGTGCGATCATGGGTATTAAGAAGGAATAGCATTTCCACGACAATCTCGGTTTTTATAACCCTCCGTTCTATAATTCCATAGACACGTATACTTTTTAAAATGTTCCAAGAACAGAGGCGTGTATTCTTCCTTCCATTTGAAAACCATTTCGTAGGTATGTAGTAGGTAGGTATGTATTGTACAAAAATACGCCCTCCCTCGACACTGCGGCGCGCACGACTGACTGTAAAAGTGAATCGTTCAATTCTTGTGTTTACACATTCATTTCTCATTCATCCGCGTTGAAGATTGAACGCTAAAAGTGAAAATATTGAGCATGTTCAATTCTTTCAACGCCGTTGAACGACAACATTCAATGACATTGAATGATTCACTTATAAGTTTACATGGATCAATTTGGTTGCTTCATCCAAATTGAAAGACAAAAGTGAACCGTGTAATTTCACCTTAACATTACACTCTTGGTACCATAATGATATTTATAAATAATTATTCATATTAAAGCTTCTTAATTCATAATTTGTCAATATATAAATAACGGGACTAATTAATATTAAATACTTAATTCAAAGCGGGCAATACTTAATTAATTTTCTATTTTTCTGTAAATATGAATCAGCATACATTTAATCTAAGTGAGTCTGACTAATTACTATGTCAAGCCACAATAACTAATCAATTTAATTGTTTTCTGGAATTGCGTTTTTATAATCAAGCAATATTTATTCTACGTTAGCAATACAAAACAAAAACAAATACCTACTCATCGAAACTCATAGTTCACAGGCACAGGAAAACCTGAACGAAAACCTAAAACTCTCACGGTCTTTAAATACACACGGGAAACAAAACTAGGTATTTTGAAATGTATTGATTGATAGTGTTTACTAGAGGGTAGCATACTTGTACGGAATCCTAATCACACGAGTCCGATTCGCACTTGATAGGTCTGTTTTTAAGTCCGATTTTAAAATACCCACGGTATACAAAACTATTTTGAAATGTATTGATTGATAGTGTTTACTAGTGGGTAGCATACTTGTACGGAACCCTAATCACACGAGTCCGATTCGCACTTGACAGGTCTGTTTTTAAATCCGATTTTAAAATAAATCGAATGGATTGAAGATCTTACTTACCAATCAAACTGCAGATTATTTGAATGAAAGTCGACTTCATCCTTTTTTTTTCACTACGAAATTAACTTTACTAAAACTATTCAGATCCAAACTTTTTACACTAATGTCAGGTTTCACAAGGCATGTCAGATTGTGCTACTGAAGCCTGAACATATAAAATGTAAAGATGTTATTTGTTCATGGATAAAGAAGACACATGTATACCTAGTAGGAAACTCTAGCTACTTCGCGAATAGCAGTTAGGTATCATCGTTCAAATACTGTGTGATTACACTGGATTTTGATAGTCTTATTTTGTTTATGACGTGTTAGTTCTGTCTGTAATAAAAGTACCAGCGAAGTTCAGGGCACAACTAAATGTTTTGGCTCATTCCCGTAAACCCCATCAGCAAAACAACAATAGTGGTGTTTTTTATTGAGGTCTTTGCCATAATCACCACGCTTGGCAGGCGGATTGATGATCGCAGTATGGTCACAGAATAAATATTAGTACAAGGTATGGAGTTGAGTACTCAGGTGGATGCTGCTGCCCATCCCCTGGTGTAATCCCTTTGTCGGCTTTTCGGGTTAAAGAAGTTTATTACTCACTAGTTGCGCCCCGTGGCTTCACCCGCGTGAATAATGATGAAAATTGATGATGATGATGATGATGAAAAGTAGCCTATGTGTTAATCCAGGGCGTAAAGTATCTCCATTCCAAATTTCACTCAAATCCATTTAGTAGTTTTTACGTGAAAGAGTAACAAACATCCATCCATACTCATAAACTTTCGCGTTTGATGATGATGGTGATGAAAAGTAGCCTATGTGTTAATCCAGGGCGTAACACATAGGCTACACACATAGGTAGTAGTTTTTACGTGAAAGAGTAACAAACATCCGCACAAACTTTCGCGTTTATAATATTAGTAGGATAGGATAAAGAACTTTACATGAGCTAAATTAAATTTAGTATATAATACGGTATCCACCCAATTAAAACGACACGCAATATACATATAGGTACCTATTTAGATTCACTACCATAATGCTCTTTAAATAAGCTACACCGGTTAAAATGCCACTAAAAATTACTCAAAATAATTATCTAAGTACTTACTATAAAATAAAAATAAACAAATTCTCTTTTCGAAAAAAGTGGAATTATAAAACGGAATTTGACAAATGAGGTATCATTATAAAGTGTTTTGACGATTCGCACGACACACGGAAGAATGAATGTCAATGGAAGTAAGATTTAAAGCCAGCGTTTTTTAATTGTATCCGTCTTATTCTTATCAATGAATGTTTTAATGTGTTGGAATGAGAAAAGCATTTAGAAATCTGTTCTTATTTTATTTGTATCGTACCAGGTACTTGGGTCCATTTATGACGTCATGTACCACATTACATCAAATTGAAGAGGTCCAGCTAAATATCTAAATCACCTTGTGATTTAGGACATTTTCGTGTATTCGGGTTATGTTTACATGTGAACGTCGTTTTGACAGGAGAGAAAAATTATAAAATTTTGTTGTAATAGTGCGACTTACAATTAAAATTACCATAAAAAGGCAAGCAAACTAACAACAAATGGCATGTGCAGTGCCGGGATGTAAATCCCATTCCTCCACGAGACAAAACAATGATGTGAATATAAGTTTCCACCGGTAGGTAAGTTATTTTGTTTAGGTAGGTAATCGTAGATTAGGGGTTTAGGGGTCAGGGTTATATGTGTTTGGGGGCTATTTGTATACCAAAGTACCATCACATAATCCTGTTTTATAAGGATTCCTAGTCATTTTTATGTAAAAAATACAAATAGTATTGGTTATCATAGTGTTGTACCAATGCACCTGATACGATCGACTATCGATAGATTTTACGCATATAAACTACGCGGCTATCAAAATGGGGTGGAACCTTTTCAAAGTAAATATTTTAGTCTTATCGTTGCGTTTTTCTTACAGGAGTATTCTTTTCAATTCTTTCCTCAAGATATTATTCATTAAAAAAAATGGCTAGAGGCTATTAATTAACAAACCAGATTGGATCCCTAACGATACACGAATCTGTACCAAACATTTTATTCGAGAATACTTTGTAAAAAAAAATGATGATTTGAAATGGCGGAGATTAGAGCCTGATGCAGTACGCACGCTCTTCTTACCACTAAGTCAACAATCCAGTCATCAAGTCAAAGTAAGATTCTACTCCAACGTTAGTTTTCAAGTTAGAATAAGTATATTTTTGTCTAATGTATTGCTGGTTTATTTATAGTAACATAACATAGCGCCCAATAGTCATATACGTTATCCTGATCCCACACTAGGATTCCCTGTGTCGTGGTTATCAGGAACTACGAGTACCATGGTACCATAACACCCAGATCCGGAACAAATATTTGCAGATCATACAAATATTTGTCCCATAGCGGGAATTAAACCCGCAACCTCTTGCATCTCAGCCGGTTACTCGCCCGCCGCGCCATAGTGGTTATATATATCTGCTTAAATTGTTTATAAATGTCTAAACAAGACTCGCTCGTCACATCTTTGCTACTCACTCACTTGCCCATCGGTCGACTCAGCTTGAGTTTTTGAGTTTTGAACGTTCATCTATAACATCTTCATCTTACTTTACGGCATCCACGGGAGGAGAAGGAGGGGTCTTTTTTAGGCCGGACACACCACGGCAGTTATGTGTACCTATCTAGTAAGCTACTGTAAATAATAAAATAGTGTGTTTAGATATTATGGTTTTATTTGATACCTGCCTCGTGTATGTGCAAATTTTGTATTTTGAATATAGTACCTAGGGCCGGTTTCTCGTAACTGTTGGAAACCATCAACGATGAAATTAACTATTTAATCGTCATCATAGTAAATTATTTTATCGACAAAAAATATTTACCTACGATGATGCTATTGTTCCCTTCACTAGGGAAAACTTCAATTGCCTATGACAAATATTTAGCGGTACGGAAAGGAAAACAGACTGTTCTATGACAATACATTTGTCTATCTCTAACATAGTGCCTTCTAGTATAGGTGTAAGAAGCAACACACTATAAACATCAGCAGCTATTTTAGTTGTACTTCCATTGGATTTCTTCTTCCATGGCACGACATAAGTTTTTAGGAGCGGAATCATAGATTATATAGGTTACACTTGATCAAGGAACATTATTACTCTCTACCGAGAGCACTTGATTCATTATGGCTGAAATTAAAAGCAATTTTCCAACATCGAAAAAAATATAATTCATATACTTAAGTTAATATACTTAACGAGTTAAAGGACATGATGTGATGGCCACATTCTAAAACAAATAAGTATACTTAATTAAATGTAAAAGAATCGTAGATCTGCATGGTGATTCTAAAACGTTCGAATAGCTTCCCGACAGCGGATTCGGAAACTTCCGACGGAGATTCCGCAGAACGCGAGTCTAAAACATCCGATAACGAAAATTTTTACATTAGGATTCGACACTTTCACGGAAAGTTCCCGACAGCTATACGCTGTCGGAAACCCTTCCGTGAAGTAGAAACATACAAATATTGTGTTTTACTAAAGAAAATTGATTTAGTTACATACCTGTTGATATTATCTTGACAAACTAACGTTATTGTGGCATTTTATGATGATGATTGGCCTCCAAAAATCTTTCTATTTTCGTTTGCTTTTTAGGTTATGTAAACAAATAGGTACTTACATTTTTGTTGAGTAAATGGAGCAAATCATTGCAATAGCGGCTATAAATCAACGAAATAGAGCGCTGCAAACAAGTCAAAACTCTCACGTCATAGGGCAATTAGAGATTTATACAATCCTTTTAATGATCCTAATTTTCACACACACTATACACTGACGGCGCCGGCGCCCTCTCAATGAACACAGATTAGTAGATTGTATTATAAGGGAGCAAAATAATATTATTACGGCGAGGGCGCTTTTTTGGATCCAGAGCGAAGTGAGGGATTCTATAGTAAAATCCCGAGCGTAGCGACAACACGCGTAACGGCATGTAGCCGTTTTTTTATTAACATTTCAACTATAAAAATAGTAAGAAAACACCGGCCTGCATATTACCGGCTACATGATATAGTACTACATCCATGGTGGCAAGTTAAAGGAAGGACTTTCCAATATCGATCACTAATATAAGGCTGGAGAGGGGGGGGGGGGGAAGGGGGATCGGTGGAAGGGGGGACCCCTCCCATGTTTGCGGGGAAACGCGAAAACTTATAGTATTCGAGAAAAAATACTCACTTAGATAAAATTTTGAGGTTAAGTAGGAAATTTTGCATAGTTTTTTGTGGGTTTTATGGCGTACAAAACTCTAAAATGAGTATAAAAAACCTAACCACCTGCCGACGAACTATTATACTATGGCCTTTGATTAGAGGGTTTATTAGTGGTCCCAAATTTTTTACAAATGGCCGGAAATTTGCCAAATATAGCATTTTATAATATATTATTATATTTACATTTCAGCAACGGATGCGCATCATACACTGACGTCGTTGTGTAAACATCACTTGTTAAAAACGGCTATTTTTAGATTTTTGACGAAAGTTTTTAATTATTGTGGGCAACACTTTGTGTTTGTTTTTGTTTTGTTTTGGAATAGTCAAACTTATGTTGAAATGAGTTCCCATTTCATAATTACGTTTTAGAGTTCAAAACATATAAATTACATGACTAAGATGAATAATGTACCCAGTAAATACCTATCTGTGTTCATTGAGAGGGCGCCGGCGCCGTCAGTGTATAGTGTGTGTGAAAATTAGGATCATTAAAAAAGGATTGTATAAATCTCTAATTGCCCTATGACGTGAGAGTTTTGACTTGTTTGCAGCGCTCTATTTCGCTGATTTATAGCCGCTATTGCAATGATTTGCTCCATTTACACAACGAAAATGTAAGTACCTATTTGTTTACATAACCTAAAAAGCAAACGAAAATAGAAAGATTTTTAGAGGCCAATCATCATCATAAAATGCCACAATAACGTTAGTTTGTCAAGATAATATCAACAGGTATGTAATTAAATCAATTTTCTTTAGTAAAACACAATATTTGTATGTTTTTCTACTTCACGGAAGAGTTTCCGACAGCGTATAGCTGTCGGGAACTTTCCGTGAAAGTGTTGAATCCTAATGTCAAAATTTTCGTTATCGGATGTTTTAGACTCGCGTTCTGCGGAATCTCCGTCGGAAGTTTCCGAATCCGCTGTCGGGAAGCTTTTCGAACGTTTTAGAATCACCATGCTGGCTGGCCTGCCTGTGAGTACCTACTATTTTTAACCGACTTCACAAAAAGGAGGAGGTCCTCAATTCGGTTGTATTTTTTTATTTTTTTTTCCAAACCGATTTCGAAAATTCTTTTTTTATTTGATTAGATATACTTCCAGATTGGTCCCATTTTTTCAGAATCCAGTTCATGGAATCCATGAGGAATTGAGGGAACTCCTCAAATAATGTAGGCATACATATGGCGATTTTGATATTTTCAGCAACAAACCAAGCATTTGCATTTAAAAAGTATCATAATCCTTTCACCACTATGGTTCTTTCATCATTTTTTTTTTCATCCAAATATTTAGTCGTATACAATGGCGGAAGTCGGTTTTTTAAATGAAAAGTTATATTTATTTGATTTGATTTTATAGCAAACAATACATATATACCTACAAGTAATACATATATACATGTAGGTAGTATACCTAGTAGTACCTATAGTATCTAGTATAATCCAAGTCATTATATCAACAAAATTTTATGAATATCTGACTTGCAGTTTTTATATGAAACTAAAGCTGCCCGGAACAAACACAACGTAGGTAGATAAGTAAGTACTTACCTACTTAAGTACCTACCACTTACCTAATTAGTTACTTTATAATTTACAAACAACAAGTCAGACCCAAATAGTCATCGTCATCATCATCAGCCTTTAGAAGTCTACTGCTGGACATAGGCCTCCCCCTTAGAATGCCACGACGAACGGTAAATGAGCCGCCTCCATCCACCGACTTCCTGCGACGTTTAAATGTCTTTATTCCATCGAGTGGAGGGCTTTCCTCTACCGTGTGTCGGTGTCCTCGGTTCTTCTACGGATTTCCTCATTTCAGACTATACCACGTGGTGAAACTCCTAGCATAGCTCTCTCCATAGCCCGCTGCGTGACTTTGAGCTTCTATAAAAAATGCACACCTCACTTATTCACGTAAACGTATAGATCCTACTAATATTATAAACGCGAAAGTTTGTGAGAATGGATGGATGTTTGTTACTCTTTCACGTAAAAACTACTGAATGGATTTGAGTGTTTGGAATGGAGATACTTTACGCCCTGGATTAACACATAGGCTACTTTTCATCATCATCATCATCAATTTGAATCATTGATCACGCGGGTGAAACCGCTGTATAGTATAATAGTAAGTATTGTGTGTTGTATATGTATCACGTAAGTAATACCTACTAGGTCACACCTAGTACCTAGGTATTCCAAATAAAAAACGATGTTTAAATCTGTCGTATAATTCGTAGGTAAAACATTTTGACCACAATAAAAATTTCATTTTCATTATTTCATAAGTATAATTTATGTAGGTACCTACTTATATAAAGAAACGGTGTGCAAGTCTGGCTCTTACATGTCTGAATCTATTTATTTCGACTGTCAAGAAGGGACCGGGAGCATACTACAAAATCATTACATAAATTAGACATAATACCATCTCACGCGCGCGTGTCGCAGACTTTAATTGAAATGCAATGAGAACGCCTTTGAGAATAGTCCCCTTTATTCCGCCCCGCCCACACGCGACGGTCGAGCACGCTCGAGCGCCTATACAAATCCTACAACCTCTTACGGCGTCATGCTTGCCTGGTACACGGAAGCGCCTTTACGTGGAATAGTGACACAATCCGGGCACCTTGGCGCTTTGCCCTCCCTCGTGTTGTCAGTCAGACGGTTCGCGTTATCTACGTCTGGGTTGGCAGCGGCGCATAGTGATGGACTCTGGGCATGCGACAACGGGAAAGAACACGATAAATAAAAAAAACATTTAGGTAAGCAAGTATGCCCACAGTGGCTATCGTCATCGGTCCGTTTCACGGGCTCGTCGCGCTTGTAAAAACAGGCAACACAAGATTTTTAAGATTTTAACTGAGAATAAACTGAATTCATGCAGATAAATATTTGTCGCTTCGCTCTCTTGTCCGACCATCGCTCCCACGATCGCTCCTATCACAAAGATCAATAAAGGCCTTCGTTGAACATAATCTAACAAACTCACTTCGGTTGCTTCCCACACTTACACTTTTATCACAACTCTCCTACTCTGATTATAGTATAGGTAGGTAATAGATAATTAATTTCTATTAAACTTTGGTTCTCTTGCTTCTTCAGCCGTAGCTGTTGATCAGCTCGCTTCGCTCATTTGTACTAGGTTCTATTCAAGAAGAAGCTTATAATTTTTGCAAGTATAATAAAACTCAGTTTCCTTCAAATTAGTTTATTTCTTTCGGAGCTCCACCTCGATCTCGTCCACAGTCTTGCCTCTCGTCTCGGGCAGGTACCAGGCGACCATGACTCCAAGGAGGTTGACCACCGCGAACCCGTAGAACGCCGCGTGCGCTCCGAGCACGGCGCGTGCCCATGCGAATAGCGAAAGTTGCACGAACGACATTAACCACGCGTAAGTTACTATGAAGCCCATGGCTTTGGCGCGAATCTGGAAACATGCAAATAAATCCATGAAAAGAGCCTTCCTACGAGCCCCAAAAAAATACTTATTCCGAAAAAGAGCACCATTTTAATTTTCGGAATACCGAAAATGGGGTTCTTTTTCGAACTTACTTATTTCTGCCCGTCTAATATTTCTGTCGTGAAATCTTTTACCGTATTTTGACGACCTCTGTGGCGCGGCGGGCGAAGGTTCGGTTCAGGAGGTTGCGGGTTCGATTCCCGCCTCGGAACAAATATTTGTACGATCTGCAGATATTTGTTCAGGGTGTTCTGGGTATTTTCTACGCATAATCAAAAATATCTATCTATGGAATGTATTGTATTAATATATCAGTTATCTAGTACCCATAACACAAGCTTTGCTTAGCTTGGGGCTAGATAATGTTTTGTGAAATGTCCAGTAGAATTTATTTATTTTTATTTATTTTATTTCGATATGATTCGACGCAGTTTTAATTACTGAATTTCATAAATGCTTTCTTATGTTTTTAATCAGAGCTTTTATGAACAATTAACAACTTCTATGGTTTTGAACAAAAAACTTAGTTCACAATAAAATACCCACCTGAAAATTAAACATTTCTGACATCATAATATACGGTATGGGCGACACTCCAGCGGAGTAGGCACAAAGTGACATGACAATTGCCAGGACAGGAAGCCAGCCTGGCACGTTGATACCCTTGTCCAGCGCCAGCTGTGTCGATGCTAAGCAGACGAGAGCGAGGACAGTCACCATAAGCGTAGTGGCTAGGATAATCTGCGAAAAAAAAATTGGTTTCAGGGAAACTAACTAACTAGCAAAAAGCTAAGCTTCTGTCATCATATCATGAACCAATAGTAGCTTCCATGATGAGCATAATGAAAAATCTTGTGGTTTTCTAACCAGAGTATTTCAGGCCCACAGGTCTATTCTCTATCTCGCGACAGGATAGCAACAGGCGTAAATTGTGCAATCATTGCTATCACGCAATTTACGCCTGTTGCAAACCTGTCGCGAAATAGCCGTATTCTAGAGCTAAACTCAAACTAAATCAAGAGTCGAAGCATAGATTTTTTGACATTGTTTGTTTGTTTGTTAAAAGTGACCAACCATGAAAGTTTAATTCTATGTTGAGTATAGTTACTGCACGTACCCGTCTCCCAACCTTCTCCACACAGCACATCGAAATAAACGAGCCCAGAATCATGACAGCTGGAAAACTAAGCGTCTGAAGCTCTGGGCTGAATGTCACTCCTGAAGATGCCAAGATGGTGGACGCATACGTCAGGATAGCGAAGTTGCCGTTGATGGAGCCGACTGTTATCATGGCTATGGAGAGGAGGAAAGCGTGGCGCCAGGGCTTGTTTTTTACTACAAATATAAAGATAATAATTGGTGAGCAATGTACATAATATTATTTAGATACATTCGACTTTACAGAAAGATTATTACAACGAATAGTTACAAGTATTTATAAAACTTAAGATTCGGAGCAAACTACGTTTGTATGCAGAGGGATCAAGCACCCTAGTAGTAGGTACCATTTAAGGTGGAACGTTAAAAAATACAAATCAAACAGTTTAGCTGCTTAGCTAAAGAGCGTTGCAAGCAATCTAAAGACAGCTCAAAGAAGAGAAGAATAGTATCGTAGATACATTTATTTTTACACACTTTTAATATACGGGGCGTAATAAGACACCTACCGAAAACTGAAAGCAAGGGTAAAGCTACCTAGACTCTGGGTGAAATAAAATTTTATCCCCAAGAGTGAATGCACCTGCTTGACAAAGTATAGTATTTTCATAAGCCCTGGGATATGACATTGCTATGAATAATAAAGCAGGTAATGATATCAGCAAAAAAAAAATATGTTCTTTAGAAATCGGGATTTTGATAAACGAAATGATATAGTTTTTATCAGTTTTAGTGTTTTTGTCAGTGTATTCTAGAGTCATGGTTTGAATATCTCATTCAAGTTTTCGGGAGTAATCCTTTTACAACCTGTATAACAACAAAAATGTATTGTATAAGTAAAGCTGTAATAAAATTTTGTACCAAGTTCATTCTAGTAAGAAGATTCAGGATCTAAGACTCTAGATTGCGTTGTGTGTATCTCAGCTGCGTTGATTACTATCTCTTAGATTACTATATTCTCAATATCTATCATTCAAGTTTTCTTGAAAGTGCTATGTTTAACTTACATATTGTTATGTATGAGATCTTAGGCAACGATTTATAGTAGAAATCATCGTTGCTCATGTAGCTGATTTCATTCTGAATAGACTTTTCATTCACGTCCAGTCCTCTTAAGAATGCTATTGTGGAGGCTGCTTCCTGAAAAATATATAAGAGTTACAACCCTTCACACGCTGTGCATTGAAACTATTGAAACTTACTCGCTTCGCTGGCTATTTATTTACGATTAGGCGTTTCTTAAGTGCTGGTGCGAAATTAAAATGTTATCTTGTTTTTTGCTCATCAACACTCCTTGTTATAGCAAAAACGGATTTTGTGAAAACTAGGAGACATAACACACATGTTTGAACTGATAGTTTCTCATAAATATAATTAGTTTGGCTAAGAATGTCCTTCAATGATTTTTACGCTGTTTTTTTGGTTCAGGGATATTCGTAGTATTTATGAGAAACTGACAACTGTTTTCGTAAAATCTGTTATCGCTATCTCAAGAACTGTTAATAAGCTGTGATTAGCAAAAACACGATAAAATTCGAATTTCGCGGCACTTACCGAAATTCGAAACGTACCACCTGAATAATCAAATGTGCTGTGAATTCAGAAATCTCACTTCATTCTCGCACTGTCCTTCTTGCGAAAAATACCTAAGACCACTGTATCAACTTACATCAGTTTTCCCAACCTTCACCAGGTACGCAGGAGATTCAGGAGCTTTCAACATCAACACCATCGTTAGAACTGGAATGCCAAGCACAATCCACAGTACCGTGTGATATTCCAAGTAAGAGCCCATCGCGTACATTGTTAGAATTCCTATATTCTGCATCAGGATCATAAGAGATCCAAGAAGCCCTCTTATGTTGTCCTGGGATATTTCTTTCACGTACATTGGGATTAGATTAAAACAGCCTCCGGCAGGTATACCACAGCATATTCTGGCTATTACAAGGCCAGTTGTGCTTGTTGTGGATAGTTTAATTAACCAACATAGCTGAAATGGTATAAGAGAAATATATTAGTTCAATTTGTAGGTACAAAAGTTGAAACAGTTCTCGTTTTGGAAATAAGATAAACTGCATTTTAACCAACGGTTATTAAAACGCCGTTTTGCGGTGCGTTCCTGACACACTAAACGTAGCATTTAGCATTTGGGTACTAGGATAGCATAAAACTAAAGAGCTCACCGCTTGTGGAATAGCAATGGCCACTATACCCACTCTCCGTCCGTAAGTATCTGCGATGTACGCATACATAGACACGCCAAACACAGCTGAGAGGCACATAGTGCTGGCGATCCATGATATCTCGGCGTCCGATAACGGGCTATCGAGTGGTGATACGTCAGCCTGTAACACTTTCGTCATCGGAGAAATCCAACCACTCTGCAATCCATAGGTCAGCAGCGTCGTGTTGGCTGTAAAAACACTCCTCGTCAACTATGACTGCCTAGTACAAATGTGTTTTGTTTATTTATTTAAATTGTTGTAACTTATTTACAAGTATTTACCTAGTATCGCAACCATCCACTGTACATAGGTGTGTTCTTTGCCCAGTAATTTTGTATTCTTGAATAACATTGCTCGGTATTTATAATTTTTCATCTGTCTTAACAGTTTTGTAAAATTACCGAATTATGATTTAATAAATACTTAATAAATTATAATAAAATTAAAGGCAAAGTTGAACTAAACCATTTTTGGAAAATAACTACGAACTATTAAATAATATCGAAGCAAACTTTGCTTTTATAAGTGCATCAACTACATGTTTATGCTCTAGGGTTGACCCTAATTGCACCATTTTATAGCACAAATCGAGGATTTCTTGAGGATAAGTGAGACGAATGTCTAACTAACGATAGCTTATTGACGAATCGATATTTGGGCCACACGGCACTTGGTCTCAGGACTCAGGAGGCTAAACCACCCCAAAAATTCCGCGTCTAAAATTGCCCTTGCTTCGTAATGTAACAATTTATATTAAATAAAACTCTGGTCAGTCAGACCAGCTGTCCTTGCATGTAAACATATACTTACCTTTTTATTATTTTCATTTGACTATGGCAAAACAAAAGAAGGGTTATAATTTTAGCAGTCTATGTAGGTATGTATGTAATTTTGTTCATCTCCTAGCTTTGAAACTACCTCAAACTTAATTTAATATGGCATTAAAATTAAAATTGGCATTATTTTTAATTTATTGTGGGACTTTTTTATTGAATTTATGTTTGATATAAATATAAATATAAGAATAAATATAAAATAATGTTTCTACCATCGAAAAAAATATAAAAGAAAAGAAAAGCCGCCGACTACAACTGTTACCTAATAAGTTGAAGGTAGAACTCGTGGTTTTGGCCTTCGTTTTTGTTTTCAGCTTTTGCATAGTCAGGTTTTAGTTTTCACACTTTTATTTTATCTGATAGGTATATGAATCTCAGCCCTTTTCACCATTCCTCCCAGCCCTGAATATCGAAATACTAAAATAGTGACAGAGTCGACAACCTAAACAAATGTTTGTGAGGTACATGTACCGTTACTATATCGGTAACGGAACGTAGAATCAAACTGATATTAATTATCTCATAGATAAGTATGGTAAGCAAAAGCAAAATAGTTGTAATTTCAAAATCATTAAAAAATAAAAACTCTAAGTACTGCAAACACAACCCTAAATTCAAATTACAGAAAGGTATTCCTTTGTCCTGGTCCAAGGATCTCATTTTCCCCCCTCATTTTCCGAATAGAATCAAAGAATAATGAACTAAGTACAGATTATTTGAGAATTTGATCTATAAATTGTATTACTAGCAGCCCGCGCGCGACTTCGTTCGCGTGGTCCCAGTGGTCCCGGTATATTTAGACCTTTCCGTGACAATTATGAACACAACAAAACCAAAATCAAATAAATCTGCCCAGCCGTTCTCGAGTTTTAGCTAGACAAACGAACAGCAATTGATTTTTATAGAGGAAGAGGATAGAGGATAGAGGACAGAGGACAGAGGACAGAGGACAGAGGACAGAGGACAGAGGACAGAGGACAGAGGACAGAGGACAGAGGACAGAGGACAGAGGACAGAGGATAGAGGACAGAGGACAGAGGACAGAGGACAGAGGACAGAGCACGGGAGAAGAGGATAGAGGATAGAGGATAGAGGATAGAGGATAGAGGACAGAGGACAGAGGACAGAGGACAGAGGACAGAGGATAGAGGACAGAGGACAGAGGACAGAGGACAGAGGACAGAGCACGGGAGAAGAGGATAGAGGATAGAGGATAGAGCACGGGAGAAGAGGATAGAGGATAGAGGATAGAGGATAGAGGATAGAGGATAGAGGATAGAGGATAGAGGATAGAGGATAGAGGATAGAGGATAGAGGATAGAGGATAGAGGATAGAGGATAGAGGATAGAGGATAGAGGATAGAGGATAGAGGATAGAGGATAGAGGATAGAGGATAGAGGATAGAGGATAGAGGATAGAGGATAGAGGATAGAGGATAGAGGATAGAGGATAGAGGATAGAGGATAGAGGATAGAGGATAGAGGATAGAGGATAGAGGATAGAGGATAGAGGATAGAGGATAGAGGATAGAGGATAGAGGATAGAGGATAGAGGATAGAGGATAGAGGATAGAGGATAGAGGATAGAGGATAGAGGATAGAGGATAGAGGATAGAGGATAGAGGATAGAGGATAGAGGATAGAGGATAGAGGATAGAGGATAGAGGATAGAGGATAGAGGATAGAGGATAGAGGATAGAGGATAGAGGATAGAGGATAGAGGATAGAGGATAGAGGATAGAGGATAGAGGATAGAGGATAGAGGATAGAGGATAGAGGATAGAGGATAGAGGATAGAGGATAGAGGATAGAGGATAGAGGATAGAGGATAGAGGATAGAGGATAGAGGATAGAGGATAGAGGATAGAGGATAGAGGATAGAGGATAGAGGATAGAGGATAGAGGATAGAGGATAGAGGATAGAGGATAGAGGATAGAGGATAGAGGATAGAGGATAGAGGATAGAGGATAGAGGATAGAGGATAGAGGATAGAGGATAGAGGATAGAGGATAGAGGATAGAGGATAGAGGATTATTATTATATAAGTACTTATGTATTTATGTATACCCATTGGATATTGGCTTCTTTTTGCGTTTGCAAATATTTTGCAAGCAGTACAGTGTGTAAACCTTATCAAAAATATTGTTCTAGCAATTAAAATGTCAAAATTACGATAACCGTAAGGTCGTGCCCGGAACGTAGTAGGTACATAGTTATAAATAATCGTTTATTTACTTGTTTTCCACCCAAGAGTAGTTACTTAACTATTAGTTCTTATTTAGGTACTTTTCAGAATTAACGTTTCTCTTATGTTTTCCTGCCAAATACTTATCTTGGTCGTTCCTTTATATCCGGCATATATAATTAAACATTTATTTATTTATTTTTATATACATTTATAATGTATACATTTTTTTTACAATAGCAATAATGTTAGTGTTATTGTTAAAAAAACCATATCTACTTATTAACATTTACGTACAATGAATTAAACAAACACATACAAAATATAATCTTGAAAATCAAAGCGATCTAAATATTGCCCCCTAAAAACCGGACTAACTGTCCTAAAATAAATGACAAAGTTTGGGCGTGTTCATACCATCAATCATTTTACAAATCAGCTGTTATTTCTACCAACTGTTACTAGGAACGCATAAACCGATTGGAGTACCTTTTACATCGTTGTAAAGGCACAGATTGAGTTCACAGTTAGTATGAGGCATACTGGCATAACACAGATGACACTAGCAACCAACGTAACAAGTTCTGTACCTATATTCATACAGTTAAAGCTTTGATAACATTGTTAGATTTGTTAGACAGAAGTTTCTGCATGGTAAAAAATACTGTTGCTGCAAAAAACATGAATCTTCTTCTTGATCTTCTTCATAGCCGTCAGACATCTACTGCTTGACGAGGCCTCTCTCATAGAATAAAGGGATTCACCATAATAACCACGCTTGGCAGGCGGATTGGTAATCGCATTATTGTTGTAGAGTACAGGTAGATGCTTGCTGCCCATACCCTGGTGTAATCCCTTAGTTAGCTTTTATGACATCCACGGGAGGAGAAGGAGGGTTATATTCTAGGCCGGACACACCACGGCACGAAAAAGGTGATTATAACAAGTAAACTTTTATTCTTTGAGTTAGTTTTAAACTATTCTGGAAAGTCTCTCGTATCCGTCATACATTTCTTTTATATCAGACATTCAATAAGCAGCACTAATTATGTAGCTGAGAATTTATCCAAGACCGTACTTTAGCCATGGAAACCCTTGTAAATAAAGTCGGGCCTGGTTGCGAACGGCAGGTAGGTGCCACCCAACCAGATGTGATGCCCCAGAGTCCATCTTTAGCTACCACTGGTGCTCCTGCATCTGGCTACAAGAAAGAAAACAAATTATTTTTTACGTAAAGTATATTATACTTAATAATATTACCACGGCTTGCGAAAGGCGATTTGCAGGCACTGAATGAGACGAGATAAATAACATAACGCCCAACAGTCACATACGTAGTAATGATCCCACACTACGATTCCCTATGTCGTGGCTCGTGGGTATCAGGAACTACGAGTATCATGGTACCATAACACCCAGACCCAGAACAAATATTTGCAGATCATACAAACATTTGTCCCTCAGCGGGAATCGAACCCAGAGGTTGTCATAAAACAAATTGTAGTTCGTTTTGAGTGGGTATTTGTTCGTTATTTGTTTGTTTGTACAGTGATTTGCAATAATAGATGAGGTCTACGTCCTGACTGATGTTTTCTACCTGCCTGGAAGGCAGGGAAACTGACAAACTAGTGCCGTGGTGTGTACGGCTTAGAATAGATCCCTCCTCCCGTGGATGTCGTAAAAGTCGACTTAAGGGGTTACATCAGGATAATGGACAGTAGCATCTACCTGAGTTCTCTACACCAATATTGTGATCACCAATCCGCCTGCCAAGCGTAGTTATCATGGCAAATCCCCTTATTCTATGAGAGAGGCCTCTTTCAGCAATGGATGTCTACCGGCTGATGAATGGGAAACTAACGTATGTAACGTACAATTGAATGGATTTTTTTATTAATAAGACCAATCTTACCATGCAAATACTGTGATACATCACCAGCGGCTTCAAACAGAGACTGAACTTATCCAATTTATCCACCTTCTTAGCACATAGTGCTGACGGGATTAGGTTCTGTATGGAGACTCGCATGTTGGTGAACTTGATTCGCTCCTTCGCAAATGACGACAAGACTTTGCGTTTTACCTTGAAATTTTAAACTTTCCGTGTATTAAAGTTATTGAAAGCTTCAAAATTTATTATGTTCACTGGATTTGGACAGCAAATAATCGAAAAATTTAACTTTTCAGCTGCTAGAAGTAGACTCATAAAAGCTATGCTTTCGATTTGACGAACATTATGAAAAACGGTTTTCCCAGAATATTTTCTGATACTTACAACAATCCTCGGCCAGTATATAGTCATAAATTTGGCACTGACGACTGTCCCATTCGTCTTTGACAGTGTTATAGGATGCAGGGACAATGTTAGTGTCACGGGCATAGCTAGCCTTAGTAGAGCCAGATCGAAGTTCGGCTCTCCATGCACGAATGAAGGGTGGATTTCAATCGCTTTGATTGGTAACAATGTTCCACCTCTTTTGGTGTCCACTGACCCTAGTCGTACCCGGAACAGCTTGATGGATTCGCGAACGCTGAAAATAAGTCAGGGTTTGTATCAATGTACCTACATATTCTTGAATGTTTTATTTTGAGGTTGCAATCAGTATGTATATGTACTAATGCCTTCCTAATTGATTATTATATTGTACATTACAAAATGATGACTTTTAGATCAAAAGCCTTTGAGTTTTTTTGAGCAACTCTGTAGTACGTTTGGTTTTAACTGTTACTTGTGTCTGATAGGTAGTATAGGTACTTTTCGTTTGAAAAGCTGTAAATCTATGTATTATGAATGTTGTATTATTATCGCCTGTTACCTGGATCCTAGGCATAATATTGGTAGCCCAGCAGTGACGATCAGTAACTGACCTAGGCCAGAAGTACTGTGTCTGAAGCTAGGCCAGGATGTTCAGAATTAATGGAAAATATACTCATCACTTTCACACTTAAGAAACCTGTATTGTTGAGGTGAGTGAACGACATGTTTGAATACTTATATCCAAATAAAAAATTACTTGTAGAACTCGCCAGCACAACTCAGCACCCATCTCTTGTCCACCAACGCTCCGTTCGCATAGTGCGATCCCTGTCTCTGGATGGACGCTGAGTAGGGGTAATCATTAAGCGTGTTACTGTATTTGACAGTCTCTTCAGTACTTTTGCTCTCCTGGTATTTGCAGACGCTCGTTTCGATGGTGGAGTTCAAATTCCCTAAAAAAAAGTAGACAAGACAAAATGGCGTGATGAATGTAGCTAACGAAAGTAGTAACGAAAGTTACTCGGGAAAACTCATAATAAAACAAAAATCTCACCATTTTCATGTTTTTCTTTTTGTTCCTTTGTTATGACTTTATTTTCGGAACTTTCTTCACTAGTATTGTACTCAGAATACCCTTCTTCATTTATATCATCATCGCATTTACAAAGCAAACAATAAAAACATAAAAAAGAAACAACCACTTTTACAATACACATTTGGATTGGTTAATTTAATTTATATTTATTCACTTTTACTTATTATCGTACTAGGATTGCAGAAACTGACAGTAGTGAATTAGGTCAAACACATTTATGAACTAAAAACAGCTAACAAAGGCAAATTAATTAGCTTTACCTACAAGTGTACCTACAATTTAGAAAATGAATGAAGATAAAACGATAAAAAATTAAAGGAAACACCATTGAAATGATAAAGCATAAAAAACCAGCTCTGATAGCGTTCTTTAATTGGCTTCAAAGTTATCAACATTTTCTTTGCAGCTTATTTTTTACGTTGTTTCCTTAAAATTGTTATTCCAGTGATCTTTGAAAAGATGGATGTCTATGCATCGCTGAAAATAAGAAAATTCATTAAAATCATTCCTGGGAGAAATCTTACCAGCACTGTTGCTTTAGCTGAGGAAATGCGAAGGCATGTCAATAAAAAAAATGTTTAGGTTAGAAATTGCATTACGTCAGTTTGTTTAAAATCTAACACTATTGTGCGGTCTCACAAACTCACAATACACAAGCTAGGTCACATAACAACATTATGTTTCTACTCCTATTTCTAAAGAGGAACTACACTAGTCCTATTCTAACTTTGATTGAGATTCGTCGTCTGTGAAATGAATATATGTAGATAAAAGTCAGAATTATAATGATTTTTCGTAGTTACTTTACTGTTAGAATATTAGCTGTTATTTTTATTGAATTTAGCCAACTAAGTTATGTTAAATGTGGTAAGCGCATGTTCTTATTAATATTTAAATAAAACTGATAAGGCTCTTTTTCGGACTTTTTCGAGTCTACACCTGACCAGAATACTGGCTTTTATTTTGGTTTAAACGCATACTTACATCATCGTGACAAATGGCAATGCAGCCAGCATTCTGGCCACACTGTTATCGGTGACTGCTTGTGATTTAGTACATGTATACCAGTTTTTAGTTTAGTTTCTAGATATATCGTACTATCGACTATTATTACATTGAGTAGGTAAAGGTAGGTATTCAATATTTAAAGAATAAAGCTAGGTAATTTAATTTATCTGACATTGTTACAGCATTGCATGCACCTTACCGAAGCAAGTAAGGTGCTCAAATTTAAAAAAAAATTGGTGCTCTTTTTCGGACTTTATAAGCATAAAGTCCGAAAAAGAGCACCAATTTTTTTTAAAACTTCGACTAGGAGACGTCTCTAAATCGTACTTATTTCTAAAAATAATAGGGTAGAGTATAAATGCTATATTGCACAAGACGAAAACAAGTGCTTATCTACCTACCTACCTACCTACAAAGGTATACTTATTGCTAATTTACATTTTCTTGCAACCTAACAACTTCCAATGTGAGTTTGCATGTAAAATCTTGTAACTGAATTTTGAACCAGTTCCACCCAACCGATTGAGTTGAAATTTTGCTGATTGATTGACAATAAAATCTGCTCAAATTAAATCGATAAAAATCAATCGAGCTCCTAAATGATGGAGACGGAATGGACAACTAAGCTCCTCGATGATTAACAGTAGCCTAGCCTGGCAGTGTTTGGGCTTATTTTAATCAGCTCATAGTTCTTTTAGTTTTCCAACATTTCTAAACAATACACTCTTATATTCCTCAGCAACAACAGGTACATCGCTGATAGAATGTGAATTCCCACCCAAAATGGAGGAAGACCTCACGCACGTAAGGAAAAAGCGGCTCACCACGGAGACGGGACTTGTATGTCTGGAGGACTATCCTTACACTGTGTCTGTTAGGTAAGATTGATTTAAAAAATAACATAGCTTAAACACCATGGAAGTATTAGGTAGTACGTACAACACACGTATGGTAACTACTACAGTTATCGAGTTTTGCCTATCCGTGGAGCGCCACTTCTGCCAACTCACCTGCTCTTGTACCAGGCAAACATAAACGACAAAGAGGATTTTTAGGCGGGCAAATAGCTACGACGATATTGACAGGCGTTTAAAGTTCAAAATGCTCTCCGTTTCATGAATTGTTTCATGCGCGCGCCTGGTATTAGGATTTCTAACTTCTAACATGCAAACTGCATTGTACTAGGGCGCCTGACGTGCATGGGAGGTTGCATCGGAAATCTAAAATATAGTGTAGATTTCCTTACCTTTTTCTCCAACAGAGAGCTGATTACTCATTTGACACCATTTGGAAAAACAGAAACCCTTGTGTAAAAAAACGAGTTATAAAAAAAGTTACGTGTTGAATTGAAACACCATTGTCATGGAAAAAAATATTCTGAGAACTCAATTGTTTAAAAATGTTTAAGGTCACACGCCAGGGAATTTAAATAAATTCGCGTGTAAATACCCTTTTTCTAATCGAAACAAAGACGAGCGTGTGAGCATAGGTACTTTACGCGTGGTGGGTGTAGTGCTCGCGAGGTGTAGTGTAAGTCACTCTACAAAAATTCATGTTACACTGTGTAACACGAATTTGTATCTAAATCTATGGTGTATGTGTACCTAGAGTACTTACCTAATACGGATTTTGATTAGATAACAATATAGTAACAAATTAGATAACAATTAAGTAACAAAAAGTATATGGACGATTGCCGCTACGTCTCGATAGTTTCTGCAAAACTTGGGTTACGAAGGAAAAATAGCTCGGAAAAAAAAATACCATAAGTACATACAATTGCGTATAAACCAAAAATACAGTCGTCCTAAAAAATACTAAGACTATGTACTTACATGTACCGTTATGATGACGTTGGCTGTAGGTACCTTACCTACTTTTATTACCTACCTATTTACCTAATGCTACTTATTTCCCTTTGCATACAGGTTGCATGGTAAACATTGGTGTGGCGGCGCTATAATTGGTAAACAATGGATTCTATCGGCAGCACAGTGTTTTGATTAGTAAGTACCTACATAATTACCTAGGCTAGGCTACCTAACTAGCTAAGCTACCTACCAATTCTAGACTCAAATTACTACTACCAAAACGAAAGAAAAAATAAATGGAACCTAGGACCTAGTAAGGGGAAATATTATGACTCTATTAATGTTTTTGTTAATTTTGAATAAGGTTAAATTTTTAATTGTTTTTGGTTTAGTTAATTTGTTTAACTTATTATTTTAAGTAAGTAGGTACCTATTACCTACCTATTTACTTATGGTGGATCGTGTCGCATGTGGCGCGAAATTCAAATTTTATTGTGTTTTTTGCTCATCACACCTCATCAACACTTCTTGTGATAGCGAAAACTGATTTTGCGAAAACAAGGGAACCTAACACACATGTTCTAGTTGATAGTATCTCTAAAAGATAATTAGTTTAGCTACGAATACTGTTCAATGATTTTTACAGTGTTTATTTGGTTTAGGGATATCCGTAGCTACTAATGATATTTATGAGATACTATCAATTAAAACATGTGTGATGGGTCTCCTAGTTTTCGCAAAATCTGTTTTCGTTATTTCAAAAAGTGTTGATGAGCTGTGACGAGCAAAAAACACAATAAAATTTGAATTTCGCGCCACATGCGAGACGATCCACCTTATTGGGACTGACCTCCATAAATGTAAATTAAGTAGGGGTGTTTTTTACTGAGCGCACCCCCCCTGCGTGAAAAGGTCTTGGTTAGATTTGTATATACCTACCTACTTATTATTTGTCTTCCTTTTATTCGCCTACTCATAAAGAATGTGCTTTTGTCTTCTAACAGTGTGACCAAGGAAGAGGTGACAGTACGAATGGGTTCCGTCTTCCGAGACTACGGTGGCAGGATCCTGTCCGTCATAGACATCAGACTCCATCCAAACTACAAGATGGACCTGTACTACCCTGAACACAACCTGGCCATGGTTAAGGTACCTAAACTCACATCCTATCCTACCCTACTTCCTATCCTACTTCCTACTAATATTATAATGACGACCTCTGTGGCGCGGCGGGCTTAGATGGAACAGGTTGCGGGATAGATTCCCGCTACGGGACAAATGTTTGTATCCGTTCCGGGTCTGGGTGCTGTGGTGCCATTAAATCAAATCAAATCAAATCAATCATTTATTTGCAAGAACACTGGTTTTATAACTAATTTAGTCATTATAGGTATTCAGCCTGCATGCAGGCGTGCAAAATTGTTTGTGAGCATTGTGAGTCATATTATTATACTTAGGTACCTACTATTAAAATTATTTACTTAATAATAATAATAATAATAAAGCCTTTTTAATTTCCTTACCAACTAGTTACATAATTCTTAAAACTTATTTTTAAATCTATTGTCTTATAACATAAATATACACTTACAATAATACTTAATATACTCTTTGGGTATAGGCCCATATATTATTTACTTAACAATTTAAACTTCCAAATATTCCTTCACATTATAAAAACATTTCTCCAGTAACCATCTACTTAACTTTTTCCTAAAGATATCTCCATTCAACTCTTTTATGTCTCCTGGTAATAATTCATTGGTACTCGAAGATCCTGATACCCACGACACAGGGAATCCTAGTGTGCGATCATAACTACGTATAGGTACGTGATTGTTGGGTGTTATGTTATAAAAAAAAAGTTCAAGTATGTGAGGATGGAAGGATGTTTGTTACTCTTTCACAAACATCCATTCATCCAACTGCTGATAATATATATTTATTTTAAGAAAAAACAGCAGATTTTTTCGAAATAAGCCGATTAACTTATTTTGGGATAGCTTGCGCACATAATTTGTAGGTATATGTTTCAATTCCAGGTGAACACGGTGATAGTACCATCTTTGAGGATCCAGATAGTGAAGCTGGCGGCTGCAGGCGTGGAACCACCTCCGTCGTTTGGAGAGTTTGTCGTCACTGGATACGGTTCTGTGGTAATAACTAAACTGTACATCCCGCATCAATCAAAATTGGCATGTACCTTTTTAGTCTAGTTCACCCGAACGAAGAATTCGCGATGTTTCGATATTCATCTCTATCTCAACGAATTCTTTACCGATTATTATACAAACTTGCCAATTGTATTGGTATGCCTAATTGGCAATTAGATGAACGGTTCGAAAGTTATCGTCAAACAAACAACCACATACAAACAAACCCCTCCTCTAGCTTCGCTCGTTCAATTACCTAAGTATACTCTTATGAATATCTAAGTATGATGTAGGAGTTGTAGGTAGGAGAATAGCAATCCTAGGAAGAAGACCATTTTCCTAAGATTGCTATCTTCCTGCGACATAGGTAAGGTTCTTATCTTAGGTGCGCGGGCGGGTGAAGGTTCGCCTGCGACGCAGGAGGTTGCGGGTATGATTCCCGCCTCGGAACAAATATTTGTACGATCTGCATTGCAGAGATATTTGTTCAGGGTGTTGGGTTTATGAAAATACCTGTTCTTGGTGTGCTGTTATTAACATTGACTATTATTATTATTCATAAGCAGCTTGTGTGACAGTCTTATAACGAATCCTTTTTCCTCCGCAGGTAACCGGTCAGATCCGCGAAGGTGTGAACCAGGAGCTTCGTCGCATGATAGTCAAAGAGGTTGGTCGGCCGGAGTGTCGGTTGCAGTATGGTAACGATTACCGACTTCAGCATGACCACATGTGCCTTCGGAGTGTTGTGAAAGGAGTAGCGCTGTGTGCCGTAAGTCCACCTGTACCTAACATCTTTTTATACATTATGTCACCACCATCCTTTCTAAGATGGCAAGAAATGTAGTTACTGACCGACCGAGCGAAGCGAGCTAAGTCCTAAATAAACAATAACTGGCAAAAGCACCAACCAATTGTTGCAAAAAAGTTTGTGCTCGCGAGGTCTTCGCAAAACTACTAGCATAGAATACGTAATAACCACATCTAGTATAGGCTATGTTTATATTTGTTTGTGAACACCTTACAATTTGGTGTTAGCAATCGTTCTCTGCTCAAGGAACATAATACTCTAGCTCAGGCTCACATTGACTTGATGAACTATAATAGATATAGGATCATTAGAGGAAGGAAGTTCATTATAATCATAGAGAAATTATCCCAATTGTTATAATCTACAGTGATACCTGAACCGATTCTGAGTGATGAAGGAATTAAGACCCTCATGAATGGCTAAATTGTAACAAATCCTTCGTATCTTCAATTAATTAATTTTGTTGCTGGTTTCACACTTCCTATCGGAAAAATTTAGATTTTTTTATTACCTGCGAGTCTACTAAGAAAAAACGTTTTTCTTGATCTCTGAGGTCCCTCAAATTACTGAACAAGCAGGCATCAAACACGCGATTCCTAAGCCCTGAGGGAGGCGTATTTGATCCCTGTCAAATTCTGGAATATTTCAAAATTAGTGATAAATGTGAGCTTTGTATCTGTTCTAGGGTGATACTGGAGATCCAGCAGTTCATTTCAGTGGTCTTAATCGAGCTGGAGCCTTGTTTGGTATCGCACTGTTCTCTGGTACTGAAGAATGCTCATTCAAGTACAAGCCTGGAATCTTTGCGAAGGTAAAGTACCTAACACAAAAGTAATGGTTTATCCTTTGATTATATACACACTAGATAGAGCTTCATGACACAAACGCGTCGAAAAAAATATCAGCTAACTGTTAGCTGATAAGTCGCTTCCCGCACCTCATTATCAATTGTATTGTCAAGGCGAACGGTCGCAAAGTGAATTGAAATTTGAGCTAGCAATGACGATTTGCGCCATAAAAGTGTGCAGAAATTACAAAGGACGTTTAAAAACAACTAGTAAAGTCACCTACCATCGATAAGTATCCAGAATTCATAGTATTTTCAAAAGTATTTAATAAAAACAATCAACTTATTAGCCCCGATTATTCAACTCAAGCTTGGCACTTTTGTCTGTGTTGCCAGTTTTTGAATGCTAAATTCCTTATGGTGACTGAATAAATGATTCCTTATAAAGTGAGAACGTCGATTGGGTTCACCTGCTTTTACTTTTCTTCACTTTTACCTATGAAAAGTGTAGTAGGTATGTACAATATATCGGCCTCTGTGGCGCGGCGGGCGAAGGCATACATACGTTATCTTATCCACTCTAACGAACGTCTATAGCGATGATTAATCAAAGGATGCCTGAGATGAGATTATATTGTGAGTTGAAAATTTAAAATATACTGGGTGTTTTTTTGAAATGGGACAGTATACATATATGGGATATCCGAATCCATAAGAGATACGGGAAAACTGTCTTTGGAACCATTTGCTCATTTTGTATAAAAACGATTTTGGCATAGTTATTTTTTGGTCAACCGTGAGTTCTCCATAAAAATTAGTAGTTTTGATCAAAAAAATTTTTTATGCTTATTTTTTTTGATCACTTTTATGTAAGGATTGTTTCATTGTATCGGAAAAAAAATCCGAGCAGCAGAAGTTAGTCAAATTTAATAAAAATTTGTAAGTAATCTGGTACATACCTACGTTAATAAAACTATCGCAAAAAGAGAAGTTTTTTAGAATACCTAATGTTCCTATAGTTCACAGACACTGGGTGAATATTATAAAAAAACAAAGCTTTTTATTGACTTTTTTCCCACACGCTCGACATAATCACAATATCGCTAGTCTATATATCTCCATTCTGTAAAAAATCAACAGATTCCACTGTTTGTTTTCTAGTAACCGGCAAAACTTACTTACCCGATCATAGTCAGTTTTTCCCAATAAATTGGGAAATATGTCAGTAGCTGTTATCTTTACGCACGCAAACAGACACAGAAGCAATGACGTGATGCGAGTGTAAGACAAACCTGCATGCATGTTTGTGTGTGTAGACACGCACACGCGCTAGCAAACGCTGGCCTGTTTCTTTTGTAGTGATTGCAGGACGAAACTCTATCTAGTGTGTATATAATCAAAGGGTTTATCATGTATCCCTGAATTCAGGGATAAACAGGAAAATTAGTAACTTTATATTTGGTGTGTCTGGCCTAAGAATACACCCTCCATCTCCTCCCGTGGATGTTGTAAAAGGCGACTAATGGATTACACCAGGGGAAGGGCAACAGCATCCGCCTGAGAACTCAACACGAATACTGCGATCACCAATCCGCCTGCCAAGCGTGGTGATTATGGCATTTCCCCCCATTGTATTTTATGAGGGTGGCCTCGTCCGTAGTGGAAGCTCAAAGGCTATTGATGATGATCTTTTTCAGAAAACTGCGATATTTTGCGAGTTATTGATACAGTTCACTGAATTAGCAAGCTGAAGTGGCAGTGGTTAGGGCAAATATCCTGAAGTGGGGTAAACGAGTTCTAGGGTAGAGACCCGTCTTAGTAAACGTAGTGCGGAGTGCCCCCTGGTGGGGCCACGATTTACGTCCAGGCGGCGGCAGCAAGTTGATGATAACAGTGGAAAATCGGGCCTGATGTCCAGCAGTGGACTAATGCATAGAGGTGGGTTATTTGATAGCATGCACATTTATGTGGACATGGAACATAAAGCTCTGTTTTCGTTTCAGGTTTCGTACAGCAGGGCATGGATAGACCAGACTTTAGAAGAAGTTGAGGACCTTTTGGAAAGTGCAGAAAGTGGAGAAAATATAATTCCTCTTGAATTTAATGAATAACATTGAAATTTAGAATTGGATCATTCCCTATATACATACTGGTATTACATACTTAATTAAATGTAAGATTGTAGTTGCATAAAATAAACGTTGAATAAAGAAATAAACTAATTTTTGTTGTGTTTGGGAAATTGTCCCAGCATAAAATTTACTTTAGGCACCCAAACCATTCAGTGTCCATTTCAATGCAGCGTCTAGATATATTCATATTATTATCAACACCAATGGGAATAAAATGTTTATTCCCATTGGTGTTGATAATAATATGAATATTAACATTATAACTGAAGTAAGGAGAAGGCTAAGGGAGAAGGGGTGTGGCGTGTGTCGTTCGTTTGATCACGGTTTGAGCATAATCACAGAATAAATATTAGTACAAGTAGCATAAATAACGTAGTCCAATCCAAACTCTCGGCGAGTCAGTCGCATTCAAGGAAGATAATACCCTCCCATTTCACTCTCGGTCAAGGTACGCCATTCCATTAAAACGCGCCGTCTTGTGCCGTGGTACGGTGGTAACATGCAAAAACCTCTTGGCAAAAACCAACGTCAAAAAATAAACTACCCTACAGTAGGTACCTAAATTGTAACTCATGGTAGGTACCACATTCTATGGAAATGAAAGGCAAACTATTAGCTGCTATCTTCTTACCTTCATAGGGAAATAAGAACCGAATCTAAGAACCTCTACTTGAAGTCTTGAATTGAACCTCTTGAACATGATGCTTGAGAAGAGAGAGAGAGAGGGAGGGATGGCCAATCTGCCTGATTGGCTAACTTCTTACTGCAACATTATAGGGTCAAAGTGGGATCAGCGGCTCTTGTGGGGTACACTGAACCTTTGCTATTACTCAGAAGTGGCTATGAATCGTAGACAGAGAAACGAATATTATGTGCCTCTCTTTCACATTGGCATCGCATTGGGATTCGTACTGAGACTTGGAAAGTGAAGAATTAAGTTCCTTGTGGTTAATAAATGTTAAAAATAGAACAAAACATGTAGAATTTCGTTATTGTTGAAATTGAAATTGAATTGAAAGAAAAATTAGGATGTGACTTGAAAATGCATATAATTTAATTTCGTAGTTTGAATTAATGACAAAATGAGAAGCAGTAATTAGTAACTAGAAATCACATACAAATTGTACTAACTTTAGTTCTCTTGGTTACTGTTTAATTTCATGTTTAAGTATTATGAATAAAATAACATTGCATAACTACTGTATTTTTTGTTAATTTTCACAAAAAATTAATATAATTATAGAATAGTTAAATGTGCTAAAAACTATTCAATACTATATTTAATAACAACTAAATTTCACCTGATTCACTGTGTACTGAGCCATGTTTCACTGTGTACACACCCTCAAGTACACAGTGGATCAAATCCCATTTTTTTAACACTCTGAATCTGTTGAGATTCTGTCTGAGATCTGTTTAATTATTGTGAACAAAATGTAGCCACTGAACATACATAGCTTTCAGTCAACGTTTCATTTCGATTGCGTAAACGGTTCAGCAGAGCTATGGATCTTTTAAACAATGAGCCACTGTTCCCACTTTGACCGTACGTTTTACGTAGCACTATGATACGTTACTTACAGTCAGCTGCCATCTGTCAAAGTGAACAAACATGTCAAACAAAAAGAGGTTAGGTTATTGTGGGCCGTGGGGACTTGGTGTTTGGTATTGGTTGGATTTGGATAGGGTAAAACAAATAAAATAAAACTTAGTTTTAGGTATTTTTTGTAGTTTTCTAACATGACCGCTAAAACAAACGACAGGAAATACAAATAAAATGATAATTCGAGCGGAAAATGAGTGATAGCCGGTGTTTGTGTGTGACATTCAGTCTATTTTTGGTGTAGGTATTCAGGGCGAATTCTGTCCAAAGGCGAAGGTTTTGGATGTGATTTCACCATTTGACCGGTTCAGGGTGACCCTCTCGCGTTTCAGCGCTCTGCTATGGACGATCTGAAGCACCGAGCCGGCGAGAAACTCGAAGCATTACACGTAAGTACTCTTCTATACGTCTGCTCCCCTGGTACTTTCGCGCGAAAGTAGCTCGGTTACTGACGTTAGTTTTTTAGCGAAAGTGTTGGTTTGTTTGAAATTATCAGAATCAGCTGTTAAAATTGAACGCTAAGTCCACTATTGGCGCCATGACCTTGGGCATTACATAATTGCTTAAAGTTTAGCAAAGTTTGGTAAATAAAACTAGTTTTGATGATTCTATGTTGTAATTGTAGGTTGCTGCTGTGACTGCCGCTGGTAATGGCAAATCCAGGGTCCAAAATGTGTACCATAATACTTCTGAAGGCATACAAAAGGTAATATCAACTATCAATTAATTTTAATATTATACTTTATGAAAAGTTGACTAGAAAACATTGATTGCACAACCTGTTTTACCTTTTAGACTTTTAAAAATTACAAAACCGAGACTTGCTTGACCCGCAGGCGTAGACAATACTTTAAATTACAACAGGTACAATAATTAAGGTGGCTTACTAAATCTTAAAATGGGGCATATTTCCTAAATCAATTATAAAAATGATACTAAGACAAGAATTTTAATGAAATTTCCTATGGAAATCTTGAAATGTGTACCATGTAAAACAAGCATGTCAAACATGCGGCCCTTTACAGCTTTGACTGCGGCCCGATTCAATTTTATGAACATTATGATAATATATTTTTCTGTAATTTTACTATTAGGTAATGATTAAATAAACGATAAGCGTCCTGCCCCCCTATTTCCTAACTGAAAGTCACTCGGTGACTAACGTTTGACAAGCAAGAATATGAAAAATTCTCTTAAAGAATTGTCAATTGAACGTCATTTTACTTGTCAAACGTTAGTCACCGAGTGGCTTTCAGTTAGGGAATATGGGGGGCAGTACGTGTACTAATATTTATTCTGTGGCAGTACTACCTACTAGGTACATACTAGATATACCTAGTAAGTAGTACTGCCCCCCTAAACCCCCTATAGTTTTTAGAGTCCCTATAGAGTTTGTTTTCTTTATGGTTGGGTTTTGCGGCCCACTTATTCTATAGTTTTTAGGCATTTGGCCCACCAATGACTTTGCGTTTGACATGCATGATGTAAAAGACCCTGTATGTTTTAAATAACAAGTTGGGGTGCTAAGACTTGCACTGATGTCCCACTGTGGGGTGTATTGTGCATTGTCCCCCTGTGACAACCCTACCCCAACCAGCCCAGCTCCTTAAAATAACGGAGCAGGACTTTAGGTTGGTGGCAAATCTTGAAATTTGTGCAATGCTAAAAACCCTGTTATTTGAAATAACTCGAATGTAAGTGTGTATGTGACAGATCAAAGAGGTGTTTCAAGAGCTATGGCACAATGAACTTATAGCCGAAGGCCGGGCCCGAGTGGCAGCGTGGACACGAGAGACAGCTCAGCGGATCCGAGATGGAGCCCCACCGTTATCACCCATGCAACTTTACGAAGAGCTTAGAGCCATGTTTAATGATAGAGGTATGTTGGTCCTACACATAAACCTCTACTAGCTGATCCATTTGCAATTTCTTCCACACTCTTAGACTAAAACCTCGCTGAAGAATCAAGCTATCCAACTGTTAAAACAGTAGTTTTGGAAGAGAGTTTCCGTTAACGGAAACTCAATATGTAGTAGTGATTGTCGTTGTGGTCTATTGAGACTGTCGGCATAAATATTGCAGGAAGGTATGGTGGCCGATCCCCCCCTTATTCTATGAGGAGGCCTCATCCAGTAGCGGATGTATACCGGCTGATAAAAAAGAGGTTGTTTGAAACCTCTTAAACTCATTCTACAACTAGTCTGTTACTAAGGCTGGGTTTCACCAGAGTTGAGCGAGGATGCGTAGCGAGGGATGTGTTGAACCAATAGAATCACTTCATTTACCTAGCCTCGCTCAGCGCAGCTTTGGTGGAAACGGCTTAGCGAGCGAGGTTTGAGGATGTGTGCGAGCGATGTGTGCGAAGGATGTGTGCGAGAGATGTGTGCGAGGGATGTGTGCAAAAGATGGACGCGAGCGAGAAATTAGTAAAATTACTAAATTACACCTCATGCGCTTGCTCGCATCTGTAGTCTGAAAAGAGCCCGCTACACATCCGCGCACCGCTCGTGTACGCACCGTTTCACAGCGTCGCTACGCATCCTCGCACCGCTCATCTATCTCGCACATCTTTGGTGGAAACGTAGCCTTATACTGTGGTATTGTTGCAGTATGGCGTCGCAGCGTGCTAATATTTGCGTGTGGGGCTCTGGTGGGTGGCGGCTGTGGGCTCGCGCTGGGGCTGCGTGCGGCGTCAGCGGCCGCTGGGGGCAGGGGCCCCCACGCTATGGCCTTGCACACACAGCCCGATCAGAGCGTCATACTGGTGGACGATGCAGTCACATCAGGTAGGTACTTAATTCTAATTCATATGTGCATAAACACACGCCTTTTTTCCCCGAAGGGGTAGGCAGTAGGGCATACCCGGGTAAACCCGGGTTTTTCCGGGTTTTCGGGTCGAAAAAAAACACGGGTTAATAAAATTAAAACCCGAGTTTTTCGGGTTTTTTCCATATAGTTTTCTTCTCGTTATTTGTTAAGCAGCCGTGTCGAATGTGTTAAAGACTGGAACTTACGAATTTATTGGAATTTATTGTTTAATTTATATTATTTCTTCCTTTTCCCTTATTATATTTTACTCATTGTAGAAAATCGATATTTGAATTCAGTTTCTTCGTATCTTTTTTTAAATTAGAACAAAAATACAGAAAAGCTCAAAAAACCCGGTTACCCGGGTTTTCATTATACTAATACCCGCAAACTAGGGTTTTTAAAATTGGACCGGGTTTCGATGCAGAGCCTCGAAGGGCCACTTTTCACCGTTGGCCATAATAGTAGGAATATACACGTGACAAGTGGTGAGCTCATCGCTGCCATTGCTTTCCACAACCAACTCGGCTAACGCTTTCTTTCAGTAATAATACACTCCTAAATAAGCCAGCAGCCAGTCTTATAGCAACGAAAATTGTTAACCAGCTAATGATGATTTCAGGTGCCGGGAACGGTGAAGTGCTGATCCGAGTGCAGGCCTTCAGCACGTGTCCTTGCGACAGGAGAGTGCTGAGGGGTCACGGACACGCTTTCAGGACATTACTACATCATCAGTATCTCACTCTGGGTAGAGGATTTGCAGGTAAAAAGTTTTCAGATATCAGTTCAAAGATACGTTGAAATCTCATTTAAAGATATATTTCCAGGTCACGGTTTAGAGATACGTTTTCTGATCTTAGATCAAATCACGTTTTGAAATCTCAGTTAAAGATATATTTTCAGATTACAGTCCAAAGATATATTTTGAAATCTCAATTCAAAGATAGGTACATTTTCAGATCTCAGTTTGAAGATATAATATCAGATCTCAGTTCAAAGATATATTTTCAGATCTCCGTTCAAAGATATATTTTCAGATCTTAGTTCAAAGGATCTCAGTTCAAAGATTTACGTATTTTTAGATTTTAGTTCAAAGACTTATGTATACTTATGAACGTATCTTGTGTTCCGTAGGTGTGGTGTTGGATGTAGGCCCAGGAGTAAGTGAGCTGGAACTGGGAGACGAGGTATGGGGCTGCGTCAGCGAGTGGAGCGGGGGGGCCGCTACGGAACTACTTACTATAAGGAGGTATGCTTAATTACCTCTTTTACATGATGGATTTAGGTTGGGTGCTATAAAGTTGCCGCATGTCTCAGAAGGCAGTAATCTACTGCATGGTTTTAATATTAATTCATTTATAATTATAATGTTAGTAGTAGAACTTCTTGTGAATGAGTTCGTCCGAGGAAGTACTACCACCGTACCTATTTCTGTCGCCAAGCAGTATTGCTCGCATTGCTGTGTTTTGGTTTGAAGGGTACGGGTGCCGGTGAAACTACAGGCACATGAGACTTTTCCATCTTTATGTCTCAGGGTCGGCAGCGCGCGTGTGATGCTTTTGGTGTTGCAGGCGTTCATAGGGTACGGTAACTGCTTTCCATCAGGTGGTCCGTATGCTTGTTTGCTTGCCAAGTAGTATAAAAATATATATATATATGATAACAATTTAATTTTAATTTAAAAATTAATTCAAGCCTTTTTGTCTGATTCTTATAAAATTAAACCCATGAGACGATTCAAAATAATTGTTGTGTGTTGGTTTGTAGCACGCGGGTCAGCAAGCGGCCCACCCACGTGGCGGCGGATGGCGCAGCGGCGCTCGCTTGGAGCGGCGCAGACGCACTGCTCGCGCTGCATCAGCTGAGATACACGCCCGAGAACTGCAAGGGGAAACGGTTGGTTAATTGGTTTAGAAAGAAAGAAAGAAAGAGAAAGAAACAAAAAGCATAAATTTTTGTCAAGGAATGATGGCTTCGTCAGAATAGAGTGGCAGGAGAGTTCGTCCGGAGAAGTACTACCACCGTGCTTATTTCTGCCGCCAAGCAGTAGTGCTCGCATTGCTGTGTTTCGGTTTGAAGGGTACTGGTGCAATTTATATTACAACTGTATTATACTACACACACCACATTATTTGTTATACTTGTTTATTTCCTGTGTAATTATCTATAAGTTTTGTTTTTCTTCCCTTTTTGGCACTGAAAACCTGGTTACAATAGATTTTATTTAGGTACCTAGTTTATACAGATACCCGGCTGCTGTTTTCTTGGTCTGATAAAGGCTCTAACGGAAGACCAGCTTAGGTCTATAACAGCAATAATTGTCTTCTTATTTTTTATCACCGTCTTTTTTTTCTTCTTTTTTTGTTAATTCTAAACCCTATTTTTAATCTTGGTCATTTTTTGTAAACAAAGAAATGTCAAGATGTGCCACTGTGTGTGTGTATGTGTCATGTATTCTATGTGTATCATATGTGTACCAGTATGTACTACCAGTACCTTAAAATATTGAATTCTGTACTACAGAAAAATATTTATTTTTCATATAACTTTGTCAAAAACTCAGTTTACGCAATAATATATATACGTAAAATTATTTTGATTTTATATCCTGTTGTGTTTTGGCTAGCAAAAAACCTACCTATTTTTTTAGGCAAATTTAGTAACCTACTACCTGAACGTACAACGTACCTTTGTTTACTAAAACTGTCTAAGATTACAAATCAGAGTATATGTCTGCTTGTTGCAAAAAAACTTTTTCTATTCTATTCATTTATGCTGCAGCACGGCAAAGTACAGCAGCATAAATACTGAGCTTGATGGAAATGCGGAGCTGGTCTTCTGCTGTCAGCGCTGACCTCAAGGATATGACGTCCATATATACAATAATACAATGACTGATTGTTTGGTTGTAGAGTGGCCATCTGTGGTGCGGCGGGTGGCGAGGGCTGCGTGCTAGTTCAGTTGCTGAGTGGGTGGGGCGCGCATCTCACAGTATGCGCGCCGCGACACGCCGCACCCGTCCTGCAACAACTAGGTACTAATGGAGTATCATGGAGAATCACCATTCTATCACCACCCATTAGTACAGACAGTACTAATGGAGGTGAGGAAGAGAACCCACAATATGTGGGTACATCCCACATTTAATGTCACATCCCACATATAATGTCAAATCCCACATATAATGTCACATACCACATATAATGTCACATACCACATATAATGTCACATCCCATATATAATGTCAGTATTGTGCCGGATCATTTATCAGAAAATATCCAGCGCTGATTTTCAGTCAAACCCAGATTTGACCGAGATCACGACCAACGATGGTGAGATGACACAACATACAAAATTAAACAAATAAACAATAAAGTGAAAACACTATAAATAATATAAAATAAAAATATTCATAAAAATAAGAAAAATCATGGATAGACCTCAGAATAATGACTTGCTTTTTTACTTGCTTACGGCCCACGCCATGCGGCACCGTTGCTTTTAAACACTGGCTACCGGGTTCATTGACAATGCGCAATACCCTGAATAAATTTTGTCGTTGATGGGTTGCAAAGAATCTATCCACTTGTTAATTCTGAATTATACGTAAAATCAATGAAATTAATGAATGAAACGCTATTTCAGGAGCTCACGAGTACGTGGACATAGAGAGAACCAAAGACAAGGTTCCGTCGGAGTGGGCCGCGCTCGAAACCAACGCTAAGCTGCGCGGGCCGTGGGACTGCCTAGTCACCTGCGCCGGCGCAAACGTGCCGGCTGGTGCCACCTGCAATCTACCCGCTTTACTGAAGTGAGTACCATCACACGTCTAATGTCACACCCCACGTCCGATGTCACATCCCACCTGTAATGTCACAACCCACGTCTAATGTAGCATACCAAATTTAATATCATATCCCACGTCTCATCATTTGGGGATATATTTTAGTAATTCATTTGCTACCCCTAGACTGCGAAAAGAATGTACCCTCCAAATTTCAGGTCTCTAGAACTTACTAAGATCTTTGTGGTATCAATGAATAAAATACTATTCAGTGATTTGATGACCTGTGTGACGCAGTGGCCGAGTAGCTGGCTGAGACGAGATGTGCAGGTTCGATTCTAGGACAAATGTTTGAATGTTCTGCAAATATTAGACTAGTCTAATATTTGCAGAACATTCAAATATTTGTCATACTATGCCCATACTAGAATTCCATGGATCAGGATGTAGTAACTGTTGTGTGTATTTCATATGTTTTGTTGTATGTTTGTTTGTGTAAAACTGCGTAACTTAATAGTCTTATCCGATTATTTATACAAAATTTTAATTTTTAAATTAATGAGAAACTACGTTTTCACGTTCCGTCTGGCTCTAGTTTTCACTTAATTAAAAACTACAAGTCCCAAAATTTTGTAGATAATAATCGGATAAAGCTTATCAAGGTACGGAGTGCTATAGATCTTTGGAACAATGAACCAGAAAAAAAATTGAGAGTTGAAGCGTAGGTAATTAAGCCGAAAAGTTGGACGTGACATCGGACGTGAAGTGTGATATTAGACGTGGAATGTGATATCGAATGTGTGGTGTGACATTAGAGGTGGGATGTGACATCGGACGTGGGGTGTGACATTATACGTGAGATCGTGAGATGTGACATTGTACGTTGGAACGTGTTTTAGAGCGACCGCCTCCCGCGGGTCCGTCCTAGACTTGCGGCCGCGAGCCTGTGTCTCGGACCGGCTGCCGGCGCCACTCACGCTGATCTTCGCAGCTTCCTTCTACACCTACAGAATCCTCAGGGTATGTAGTCTACTGTACTTTTATAAAAATGGTGGTAGATGGAATTTTTTCCGAACTGCCTTCAGTGGTGGCGGATGGTAGTAACACATTATTTTTATGGTTCACGTATTGTTTTGTATAAATTTAAATAGCGTATTTATAAAATGTTGAAATCTAAAATAATTTATATGTTTTGTAAGTGGTTCATCACATTTTTACATGTCAGTATTAGAATCCAAATGAATAAAATATTTCACGAAAGTTTTCTAAAGGGAACCTTTGAGTTCCCGAAAAAAAATACTGAAAAAAATGACTCATCACTAAAAAGTTAATTGTGGTGACCAAATTACTAAATCTATCATCAAACTGATAAATGTACAAGAATCCTGATAATTTTGCCTATTGTTTTCTTATATTCACATATAGTAATCAAAATAAGAAATTACATTATAGTAATCATAATAAAAAAGTGAAAACCATTTGAATATAGTTTTTTTATAATTAAATGTTATGTGCAGTGGGCTGTTGGCTACGGATCCCACACGGACTGGCTGGAGGATAAGTACAAGATGCGGGAAGGACTCCTGATCTTAGCACAGCTCGTGGACTCGGGGCATCTCAAGCCGGTGCTCGACAAGGTATAGCAAACATGCTCTCTGTACAACAAATAACATAACATAACACCCAACAGTCACATACGTAGTCTTGATCCCACACTAGGATTACCTGTGTCGTGGGTATCAACAAACTACGAGTATCATGGTACTCGCCCACAATGCCCAGACCCGAAACAAATATTTGCAAATCAAACAAACATTTGTTGTGCGGGAGTTGAACCCGCACCTCTTGCGTCCGGCAACTCACCCACTGTGCAACGGAGGGAGTCCTCCCTAATAATATTGTACATAGATCTAATGATTGTAATATTACTAATATAACTTTCGTGTATATCATTCATTTTGTAAAACGGGAAATTTTCACGTACCGACATGTTGGTGGAAGCACCATCACAGGTTTCGACCCTAATCGAGGAGCTTCATCAGGGTGAGTGCGATCCGCGCTACACTCTCTCGCGTCTCTCGCGCCAGACGAGCCGAGAGGAGCGAGCTCAGAGACGCAGTGTGAGGAAGGACGCGGAGGGAGTGTAGCGCGGATCCTATACCCACCCTGATGAAGACCCTCGATTAGGGTCGAAACCTGTGTTGGTGCTTCCACCAACATGTAGTACGTGAAAATTTCCCGTTTTACAAAATGAAAGATTGTTTTATTTGTGATATAAACATTATTTGACGACCTCTGTGGCGCGACGGTCGAAGGTTTGCCTGCGACGCAGGAGGTTGCTGGTTTGATTCCCGCCTCGGAACAAATATTGTGGGGTGATACATGTGGGTGTTTTGGGTATTTTGTATGTATAAAAAAAATATCTATCTATGTAATGTATTGTATTAAGTATATCAGTTATCTAGTACCCATAACACAAGCTCTGCTTAGCTTGGGGCTAGATAATGTTGTGTGAAATGTCCAGCATTTATTTATTATTATTTTTATTTAATTCCAGGTGTACTTCCCGCAAGATTTCGAGAATGCATTGGCGCACGCATGCAGTGAAGACGCGATAGGAACTACCGTCGTACGGTTCCCGTGAACTGCGAAACTGTTCCCAGTTAACCAACACTATAATTAACGGTTAAACACTTAGCCAAACGAATGCTCGATTTCACCAATTAAGGTGGATCGTCTCGCATGTGTCGCGAAATTAAAATTTTATTGTGTTTTTTGCTCGTCACAGCTCATCAACACTTTTTGAGATAACGAAAACAGGTTTTGCGTAAAGTAGGAGACCCATCACACATGTTTTAATTTATAGTATCTCATAAATATCATTAGTTAAGCTATGGATATCCCTAAACCAAAAAAAAAACACTGTAAAAATCATTGAACAGTATTCGTAGCCAAACTAATTATCTTTTAGAGATACTATCAACTAGAACATGTGTGTTAGGTCCCCTTGTTTTCGCAAAATCAGTTTTCGCTATCACAAGAAGTGTTGATGAGCTGTGATGAGCAAAAAAAACCCAATAAAATTTGAATTTCGCGCCAAATGCGAGACGATCCACCTTATTTACGGGATAAATAACGCTTAAGAGACTGACGCATGTAAAAATCTGTGAATTTTTTCATAGAATAATCTATTTGACATGCCTTAAGTGTCCCGTAAAATAAGTATTGATAGCTGAAAATGGGCATAACTACTTTGTTAAATTTTTAATACACAATCTGTTATTATAAACGGTGGTTATATACCGTTTGTGTTGGTTAACATTAGTCTAAAATGTACCTACTCTATTTGATAAGAGAGTACAACCAACGGCCATCACAATATACAATTTATAAATAAACTTTTGTGGTTTTTGAAAATTTACTGCGTCTTGGTCAATTACGTAATTCTGTTGCTATTGATTTCAATCGGTTTCAATGTTGTTTTTATTTGAAATTACGTTAATTCGATACTCCTTGAAAAAAAATCCCACGCTAACTCCGCCCATGAGCCCCGATTAGAAAGTGATAGCGCTATTACTCACTTGAGCCCGAGAAGAGATGTGGTATAGATTCTGTCCCGCCCAGAAGCATTCTGAAGTAAATGATGTAAGCGACATGTGATAAAACTTCGTTTTGCTTAAAAAGTAGTAAATATAAAAATAAATCATCTTTGTTACGTGCTGTGATTTTCTACCGAATTGTATAAAAATTTACCTATACCTTTTTATTTTTTTAATTTTCTTCTAGATTCGAAGGATGGACGTACAAAAGGTTTTAGGAGGGTCGGTTTCAAAAAATAAATCTATCGAGAAAAGTTTTCCCAATCGTGTTTCTAATCTATGATTACGTTAGATTACATCCTCAAGTAATCACTGTATAAACATCAAGTTTGTAACGTTTACCTTTACTGAGTGAGAATGTAACGAAGTGACTCCAAAGTGAAGGAGGCTCGGCTTAATGCGATTACTTAATTTGCGCAGTCTTGTTGCAATTAACCTTTGTAAGCAAAATACGTAAATTGGATAATCGCAAGAGCGTCATTTCGAATAGAAACAGCACTGAAATCGATTGAAACCAATAGCAACAGAATTACGTAATCGCGCCGCTGGTATTGAATTGTTTGTAATTTATAATGCAAGTCAGGGTTATTAGTAAAACATGGTCAGTTACCATAAAAACTATATCAGTAATGGTTGTATGTACACTAAGTAACTTAATCAAAACAAAAACTTATTATATGATAATTTTATTATGCTGAATCATAATTTGATGCTAAAATGGTGAATTAAAGAATCCCTAACTTTTTACATACTAAGAGCCGGTTTGCACCGGGGCGGAGAGAGGAGACGAGAGGAGATGGTGTTTGAATAAACCAATCCGATTTCGTTATTTCCACATCTCTTCTCCGCTTAGCTTCGGTGGAAATGGATAAATGGATCAAGCGGAGAGGAAAGGAGATGTCTCATTTTTCTATAGAATTTTGTGCGGCGAGCGAGCAAGTGCTCGCGTGCGGCGTGGCAGAGCGGAGAAGTGTCTAGCCGGGCGGCCGGACGGCGCACCCCGCACCCCGCTGCCTTCTCCCCGCACCTCTTGACTAGTTTCGATCTCACATCTCTGCTAAACAAAGCTCACATCTCCTCTCCGCTACACTTCTCCTCTCCGCTTTGGTGGAAATAACCTGCCAGCTTTGCAGCACATCTCTTCTCGTCTCCTCTCCTCTCCCGGTGGAAACCGGCCCTAAGACTAAAAGTTCACCAACACTATAAACGGATGGTTAACGGCTGTTTCGCTTAACAAATTAGTTTTTACAAATATTACATAATTTATCTGTCATCATAACCGCTTGTTTTAAGTGTTGATGAACTTGGGCCTTAGTACGTAAAGTTTTATTATAAATGTACGTTGAAGACAATACAAACAATTGTTACTTTGTATACAGGGTGGACCAAGAAAGACTACTATTTGTTGTATACTAATATCTCGGGCCACCCTTTATTTAAAATAAAATATCCAGCCATTAATAATAAACTTATAAGTAACCGTTCCTATAATTAATAATAAACCCACCATTTGCCTTAAACGCAACAGATCTGTCAATAATTTAGTTAGAAAATTAGATTTCATATAGGTGCTCAAAATTTTATATGTAGGTACTTATTTTAATAGTAATTATTTATAGCGAAACCAAATTGATACAAGGAATGTTAAGAAGTATTACAAAAAAAAATTGTGGGTATCACATGCCTGTTTTCACTAACCGACTTTTAATTTAGGGGATCCCCCTAGTAATTTCTAGTTTATCTTGGTAAAAAACTCCCGAGATGTGATTGCTTACTTATCTGGATTTTGATTTGTCTTGATTATAACATAACACGTAGCCCTGATCCCACAATATTCCCTGTGTCGTGGGTATCAGGAACTACGAGTACCATGCTACCACTACACGCAGACATGGAACTAATATTTGCAGACGGATTATTCCCTGCTTACTGAGATTGAACTTAGCGAGTTAGTAGATGAAAAATAAATTGTTTTAAAAATTTACTTGTGTACGGTATTTATACCAAGCACAATGCATTCAATTTGTATCATGTTACATTCCCATCGGTTCACCCATTAGTGGTACCTTGTTCCCAGAAGTTCAACTCACCCTAATTGATAGGTGAACTTTACTAAAAATTTAAGTCGCTTTTTTCGGCGCAACTAATACAAATTTCCGTTTGCACGTTCCAAACAGAACTTCTGACTGGATATAGCCCAATTAGAATTTCTGACTGGAAACGGCGCAGTCGGAACTTCTGACTAGACAGGGTGGACCCAAGAATCGTAGAAGCCCCTCAGAAAACGAATCTTCGGCCTTCTGCGAGCACTGATACTATGCTCCGAGTCCCTGAAGGTTAGATTAATTTCGGAACTATCTTATTTAGGTAGAAACATTGGAGAAGAGTTTTATCAAAATAAATCGAACAAACCAAAGCCAACAAGAAAAAGAAAGAAAGAAGAAAAAAAGGGTTTTTTTGAAAGAGTTCAAAGAAAAAAGGATTTCAATTTTGTTGTTCATTTCCTAAGGCACTAGTCCCACCGCCGGCGAGTAAGCGATGAGCTATCGGCGATTTTCTCGCCCAAGAAACGAACAAAAGACAATCGCTCCCGTGTAAATAAAAGAGAGAGATTATATTTATAGTTCATCGCTGGGCTACTCGTTCTACGTACAAATTCTACTCGTTTATCGCTTGTCGCCGGCGGTGGGACCAGTGCCTAAGGCTTGTAGAACTTGGTTAAGGTGTCAAAAAAAGGGCATTTGCCGGTATTCCCGTATTTATTATAACAAAGCACAGTCAAGATTTTTTTTATTTTACTGTCTTTGATTTTGTTTTTAGATGTATAAAGTTGTTTTAAAAGATGTTGAAGGAATTGTTAACGAGTCCAAAGTTTAAGAATTATACACATGTAAAGTACTTATTGGTAGTGTACATAGAAATCGATGTTTTACTGAAAATATATTGTTGTTTTTTAACAGTTTATTTTATTTCTAAGAATATAATTTAGATTTTGGGGTGATCTTGAATGAATTACTTGTTAGAACACTGATTTAAAGTTTTTTAGCGGAAAGGCGATTACATAGTTTTTTGTTGAAGCTACAAAATGAAAAGCGACTGACAAATTTAAGGTGATTCGTCTCGCATGTGGCGCGAAATTCAAATTTAATTGTGTTTTTTGTAAATCACAGCTCATCAACACTTCTTGAGATAGAGAAAACAGATTTAGCGAAAACTGGGAGACCTAGCACACATGTTTTAATTGATAGTATCTCATAAATATCATTAGTTAAGCTACGCATATCTTTAAACCAAAAAAACACTAAAAATCATTGAAGAGTATTTGTAGCTGAAGTAATGATCTATATGTGAGACTATAAACTAAAACATGTGTGTTAGGTCTCCTAGTTTTCGCAAAATTAGTTTTTACTATCTCAAGAAGTGTTGATGAGCTGTAATGAGCAAAAACGCAATAAAATTTGAATTTCGCGCCACATGCGAGACGAATCACCTTAAATAGTGTTTCCAGACACAAAACAAATTATTTACCATTGCCAGCTATTTGAAGGCTTATTATATTTTATGTTTCTAACAGTTATAGTAGCAAATGCTAATATAATATAATATCGATAGTTTCTCAACCGATGTCCTTCAGGCTTCAGCTTACAATACTTTAGAAAAAAATTAGGATTTCATTGCTAACGCTACCTAGGTTTACGTACTCAGATACTCCTAAACGGTACACTTCACTACTACAACCTGCAGGGCTACTCTTGAAAACAGTTGTAATCGCCAATCCAGTTTCAATCCTAATAACGCTTGTTTGGCACTCTTGAACCAAATCGAGTTTTAAATTGAGATAGAGCATGCGTGTTGACTCGTTAAGAACAATAGAGACAGTCGATTTCGGGTTTTTCCCCGTGGATCCACAGCTATGACCCACTGGTGGGCCACGGGGATTTTTTTCCCCGTGGTCCCACCACGCTAGAGATGGAATTAAAAAACAAAACTATTGTAGCGCACTAGCTAAAATAAATATGAGACGAAACTTTTACACTTAGATTGCATTAAATTTATATGTATAATTACAAACTATTTTCGTATATTTTATTGAAAACTTCTTGAATTCAATCAGCGCGGTGGGACTACGGAGAAAAAAAATTCCCCGTGGTCCCACCAGTTGAAAGAAACCCTCGATTTCACTAAGTTCCATAAAACTCCACTCCAAATTGTGCGCTAGTATTGAATACAAGAGTACCAAATGACCAAGGAATCTTGTACTCTCTGACGACAAATGACACTAAATCCTGAATTAAGTTTGGTAGTAGAGCTTCAAGAGTAGCCACGCAGCGCTGAGCGGACTTCGCGAGATAGAACTGTACTCGTTGGCAACCTTCCCATATAATATTGGTAACGTTGCAGATAAGATAAGATACGCCACATTAGACAAATGGCGAGTCACTAACATTGTTTTCGATTCAGATTCTATTTACCTAGGAAGATTGCCATTTCACTAGCTTAGAGAAAAATCAACTTGTTGGGAAGTGAGAAGGGGTGGGTAGTGAGGAGAGGTGGGGGAAGTAAGGTATATAGGTTTTTATTATCACAAAAAAAAACGAACAACTCATTTATGGTCACGGAATGGACTTGAAGCCGGGCCGGTGCCGTTCCGTCACCTAAAAAGTTTTCTGTTCGACCCGTTTAAATAAAACATCACATAAGATCAAAACCACGTATAATATTGGTACACAACCTAATTATAATCGACATATAGGTACATACCATTACTTAAGTACAAAAAATAATAATACAATAGAGAATAAATACTTTAGGTATAATATCTACCACCGTCATACAAACACCGATTTGGCAATAAGGGACTCTCCCAACAGTCAACAGATAGTGGTTCATGCAAAGCTATTGTCAGATGTTTTACCTGCCAGCAACTTATCTGCTATCTTAACTCCGCGTCGGCTGCAGCCACAAAAGTGTTACCTTAACTCAGCGTCTGCTGCAGCTACTTAAGTATAACTTTAACTCCGCGTTGGCTGCAGTCACTTATCTGTTATCTTAACACCGCGTTGGCTGCAGCCACTTTATTATTATCTTAACTCCGCGTCGGCTGCAGACATTTAAGTATTATCTTAATTCCGCATTGGCTGCAGCCACTTAAGTATTACCTTAACTCCGCGTTGGCTGCAGCCACTTATCTGTTATCTTAACTCTGCGTAGGCTGCAACCAATTATCTGTCGATGGTGGAAGAGGCCCTTTAACCTGAAATAAATATCCTTAGCCCCACAACAATTGCATGTCAACACTTTTCTTTCTTTTAACTTATACCTAATTAAGAGTTTAGAAATTTTGAGTCTAATCAAGGTATATCAGGTAATCATTAATTTAACAAAGTATATTTTCCTAAATTAACAATAAATAACCAATATTTTGTTAACAATAAATAAAAAAAATAACATTAAAAGGATCTCATTTATGCTTTATTCCATTCCAGGCATATTCTGATATTTAAATATCACATTTACAGAAAAATACCAGACACAAGATCTTATTGAATGACATACAATGTGGCATCTTGACAACACAATTAATTTTACAAGTCTTATGTCAATTTATACCATCCCATAGACCGCATACCATACACAATACATTTGTTAAGAAAGCACACATACTACTTAAAGTACTTATACAAAGCAATAGTTGTACATATAATTCAATAATGACATCTGATAAAAATAGTATTTATACTCTGATATTTAAGCTTAGACAATATTTGTAATGAAATGTCAAGTATTCCACTGTGTGTTTAAGTGTCATGTATGTGTATCATATGTGTATATACACATACATGACACTTATACACACAGTGACATTTCTTTGTTTACAAAAATTGTCTAAGATTAAAAATGAGTATATAGTGTACTAACAAGAAAATTAGTAATATTATTGCAGTTTTACGAACACATACAAGACAGCACCATACAATAAATGGATTTAAGAGGCGCTTAGGCCCTCAGCATTAATAGTAAATTTAATTAAATATACCCTGATTTTTTATTTCAGACAATTTTTGTAAACAAACATATGTCAAGATAATGCCACTGTGAGTATAAGTGTCACGATTGTGTAGCATACGTGTAAATTCTCATATGACACACATACATGACACTTTTGCACACAGTGGCATATCTTGACATTAGTTTGTTTACAAAAATTGTCTGAAATAAAAAATCAGGGTATAGATAAAATTCAAGAGGAAAAAAAACTGTTTTTTATGGAGCGCTGGTTATGTGTTACTTATTAAGTAAAGAACCTTGCGCCATTCAGCAGTATAGCGCTTTTGAATGATATACAGAATAAAGCTTTTTTGGACAATTTAATCTTTAAAAAAAAATCTAATTAAAAAAAACAACTGTTTCAATCAATTCAAGAATTTGTATCCAGTAGGTACGCTATCGCGAATGTAAATTACCAATAGGTATTTTAATTTATAGTTGTTTCTTGTTAGACATTATGTTTCTGTAAGTAAGTTAAGTTTCGATTTCCGCCGATAGTTTTCCTAAAATAATCACACAAAAATGCATTATTGCTTAATAATATTGCAATAGGTAATTATGATAATTTATTATTCAGATAATATTGCATTATTTTCCTTCAGTCATTTTATAAGAATAACTAATAACCAAATAGAATGGCCAATCTCTTAATGATTACTTTTCTTTGTGAATGCCCCGATGCCGCCGAGATAAACAACTACTTCCTCCACGCTCCTCGACGCCCCGCACTCGCCCGCTTCGACCGACAGCTTCGCTCATATTGTCGTAGCTTTACTTAAATACAATCATTATTATCTAACTAAACTACTCGAGGTAGGTACGTACAGACGATAAAAAAAATATACCGGTAGTATAATTTTTACAGGTAGGTATAATTGCCTTCATAATAAAATGGAGCAAAAAATAATAATTTATTGCTTTAATTTATGGCATTAGGAAACAACTTAAAGCACATATATTTTTGTATTTTTCGTACTTATGGAATCCGAACAGTAAACAGCGAACATTGCGAAGGCGCGTACACCTAATCTACGCTGCCGGCCCGCGCTGGCTAGTAGACATAGTATGCGTGAATAAGTAGATACGAGAAGTTGGTGTCGCACTCAAAGCTGCGCAAAGCTCTCGCTAGCACCGGTGTCTCTTCTATAGTGTTTATTCTTATGGTCATTACTAGAGATTAATAAGAAGTTAATCTAATACAATCAGATGTCATAAGTTGAATTTATTGCATTTTCATGGAACACAATTTAAATCACAAAGTCATTATAATTATCATTGATTCAATTAAACATAGTTATAAGCAGGTAAAATTGAGTTTACCTTCATCAGAGATTCTCAATTTAATAGTTATACCAGAGGTGAGATTTTTTAATATCATCGAGTAACTAAACAGTCAGTAAAATTGTCGATAATGCCCGATTTCCATATTTATATACATTGAAACTCATTGATGACTAAAATTCTTATTCCTGTGATATCAATACAAGTGCCTCCTCCAGTACATCTCCTGAAAAACGGTGATAAGGCCTTTTTGATGATATTTAGTCACTCGGTGACATTCAAAAATCGCACCTCATTAATAGCAACACGTGGTGGTGTACTGTTATAAAATACAGGTGGTAGCATTATTTAAGAGGCGGTTACCGATAGGGCGCTAACGCCCTTGTGTACGCGAACGAAGTTTTCTTCTATTTTGGCTATTATTTCATCAAACTGCATTAAACTTTATAAACATTACCAGTACACTAATATCTAGACCCGTGGTGCGTTAGTTTAAAAAAAATACACTTCTCATAAAAAAAAAAAAACGAAACACTACAGATTTTCTTTCTGGCGACAAATAACCAAATAAGTGGATTATTTCTTTAAGAAAAGCCATCATTATATTTGCTGGCAGTTCATAACCTTGCACTACTTAGTGCTGTATGACAATTTTTTTCCGTTTAAATAAAAAAATAATAAATAAATAAGTGCTGGACACTTCACACAACATTATCTAGCCCCAAGCTAAGCAGAGCTTGTGTTATGGGTACTAGATAACTGATATACTTAACACAATACAGTACATAGATAGATATTTTTTATTATACATAGAAAAATACCCAGAACACCCTGAACAAATATCTGCAGAATGTACAAATATTTGTTCCGAGGCGGGAATCGAACCCGCAACCTCCTGCAATATATAACTAGTGGTTCGCCCCGAACTGAGACCTCGCGATGACACCTTTATCAGCCCGACTAATTTAAGAGGGGAAGAAACGGTACAAAGTTTCATGGAGTTTGAAGAAATAATAGCCACATTAGAAGCAAACGTCGATCGCGTTCAAAAGGGCTTAAGCACCCATTTGCTAGCTAATGGTGACCTTCTCTTAATACAAGCTTCGTTTCTCGGCTCCACTCACGCAGTACCGGGATTATAAAGTAGCCTATGTGTCAATCCAAGTCATAGTTTTCGCGCTTCCAAATTTCATCGAAATCGGTACAGCCGTTTTGGCGTTATTGAATGACAAACAAACACACAAACTAGCATTTATAATATGAGAAAGATTATTATAATTATTTCCATACTTTAATATGAAAACCGGACAAACATTTGAATAAAACTGTTGTTTTTAATCGACTTCAAAAAAAGGAGGAGGTTCTCAATTCAGTTGTTTTTTTTTTGTTTGTTATATTGGTCCATATCTAGGTGTTTTGAGTTGTTGCTGTATATTTTTATATATATGGAATCCTAATTTGCGGCTTTTAGATTAGATTTTAAGCAAGTTTTAGATTATACATGATTATTTGATTACATATTGTCAAATTGAATAAATGTTATGCAAAGGTTTAAACATTATATAAATTTTAAATACCTAAGTAAATATGCGGCGAAGTCCGAACTTAGTCAAAACAGCTTTTTCCTGAAACAAAAAAACATTCAAAGTAAATAACTTTTATACTGGTCAGAAAGTAGGAAATGGACAGAAGGATATTTTTTTTTGTTTTTTGTTCTACTTGGTAAGCAAACAACCATATAACCTACCTGATGGAAAGCAGTTACCGTAGCAAATGGACGCCTGCAACACCAGAGGCATCACACGCGCGCTGCCGACCCTGAGACATAAAGATGAAAAGTCTCATGTGCCTGTAATTTCACCGGCAACCGTACCCTTCAAACCGAAACACAGCAATGCGAGCACTAACTGCTTGGCGGCAGAAATAGGTGCGGTGGTAGTAGTAGGTATGTATGTATGTACTAACCTCAATACAGGAACAGCTCAGGGAAGTACTTGGTGTAAGGAGGCACACTCTGCTGGTAGGAGCGGAGCGGAGAACTGGCGCCGGAGCCCGACACCAGGGGCAGCTCGCTGATGGAGCTGAATATCTCGTCCAGCTTGTCTTTGATCTCCACCTGAAGTAAGAAGTTACTTCATGTAAATGTGTAGTTACACTCATGTAAATGTGAAGTTACAATAATGTTAAAGTTATACGGCCTTATTACAGAACATGGACTAAATCTGAATTTAGTCCAGGCGTACTAGTCTAGGATTAAATATCGACATTAGGCATATGCGACTTTAAATACGAAAGCAGATGGTTTGTTTTCCGAAATCAATTCTCGCGCTACTACGCAAATTTTCAAAGTATCAAACTGACGGATCGTGTCACATCACAATTGAGATGTCCAAATTCTTACCTCTAACAAGCAATCAACTGTCAATTTACAGACCATTGCTAAACTAGGGGGCTGCCTGGTTTTAGATAAACCAGAGATAGTCCAAGCTTATGTCATTTTTGGCATATCTAGCTCGAAAGTTGCTTCTGGAAAACAAACCATCTGCTTTTGTATTACAGTCGTATATACCCTACTAGGTTGATATTTAAGCCTAGACTGGTAGTCCTGGTTTAAACCCAGACTAAGGGCATTTTTTATAATAACACCTTTAAAGTTTATTATTCAAATTAGTAAAAAAAATATGGAACAAAGTTTTACAAATATTGTTTAAAACTAAACAATGTGGTAATATGTACGTACAATAAATCTAGCAATAATAATTTTGTAGTTAGATAAAAAAAATTATGTGTAGATACTAACTCCCACCTTAGGAAAACCTGTGTTGTGGGTAGCTATTTTAGTCCTCTTTTGTCGTGTGGGTAACTGCGAAGTTACACTAATGTAAATGAGTAGTTACACTCGTGTAAATGTGTAGTTACACTCATGTGAATGTGTAGTTACACTCATGGCAATTTTCAGTTACAATAATGTAAAATAGGTCATAGGTAGCGCCCATAAACCAGACGACACGGTAGAGGAAGGTCTTCCACTCGATGGACTAAAGATATTATAAACGTCGCAGGAAATGGGTGGATGGAGACAGCTCAAGATCATTCGTTGTAGCATTCTAGAGGGGAGGCCTTTGCCCAGCAGTGGACTCTTATTACAGGCTGATGATGATAATGTAAAAATGCCACTAGCTATTATTGTAACATTGACGACCTCTGTGCCGTGGCGGGCGAAGGTTCACCTGCGACGCAGGATTTTGCGGGTTCGATTCCCGCCTCTGAACAAACATTTGTACGATCTGCAGATATTTGTTCAGGGTGTTCTGGGTGTTTTACTATGTATAATAAAAAATATCTATTTAAGTAATGTATTGTATTAAGTATATCAGTTATCTAGTACCCATAACACAAGCTATGCTTAGCTAGATGATGTTGTGTGAAATGTCCAGCATTTATTTATTTATTAACCAACTTCACAAAAAAGGAGGAGGTTCTCAATACGGTTGTATTTTTTGTTTTTTTTTTTATGTTTGTTACCTCATATCTCCGTCGTTTATGAACCGATTTGGAAAATTCTTTTTTTATTTGAATAGATATACTTCCAGATTGGTCCAGATTTCAGAATCCAGTTCTGATGATGGAATCCATGCGGAATTGAGGGAACTCCTCAAATATTGTAGGCATACATATTGCGATTTTGATATTTTCAGCAACAAATCAAGCATTTGCATTCAGAAAGTATCCTAACCCTTTCACCACTATGGTTTTTTCATCATTTTATTTTCATCCATATATTTAGTCGAATACAATGGCGGAAGTCGGTTTTTTAAATGAAAAGTTATTTATTATAACATACCTTGGGTTGTGTGAGGGTGAGCAGATGATCAAAGGGCGCGTTGCGGAACGCGTTGTTTAGCGTGGCGCGGCGTCGCTCAGCGTCACGGCGCTCCGCGTCCGAGGGCCCACCGGCCGCACGCCGCAGGGCTTCCAAGCTGATACTCTCAACTTGCATCTCGTGCTGAATCAATTTTAACAACTTGACTTGAGATAATATAAAAAGTTGTTTTGAAAAAAAAAAAACGAAAACCGATTTCTTTCAAAATGCGCTGAATCAATTTCGATACAAACTATATGGGACCATATATGAAGTATGGACTATCAAAAAAAAAATCATCGAAATCAATTTATAATTGGCGAAGTAATCGCGTAACATACATACAAAAAAAAAACATACAGTCGAATTGAGAACCTCCTCTTATTTTTGAAGTCGGTTTAAAACAGATGGATGGTGTCTCTCTTTAATCTTTCCAATTATATAATGTAACTAACTATCATACTCTTATGGTAGTCACCGTGAATCGAAAGTAGACTAAATTGTTATTTATGAAGGAGTAGAATACCAACTTTCTGTCAATTTACAATTCAATCTTGACTCGGTCAACTTTTAGTGTAGTTTTAAAATAATTAAGAGAATAAGTGCTAAGGTCGTGTTACAGATTCTGTAAATCATTCTCTTAAGCTAAGCCGCGTTATTTTTAATGCGTATACACACGTTTCAAGAACGCGCATAAAGCGCGCGTATTTATCATATTTATTTATTTTATAAAGGTTTATAATTAATCGGAAGTTGACTGAGATGAGATTAAATTGTGAAAATAAATAATTAAGAGAAAAAAACCTAGAGACCATAAATAACATAACATAACACCCAACAGTCACATACGTAGTCTTGATCCCACACTAGGATGCCCTGTGTCGTGGGTATCAGGAACTACCATGGTACCAAAACACTCAGACCAGGAACAAATATTTGCAGACCATACAAACATTTGTCCCGCAGCGGGAATCGAACCCGCAACCTCTTGCATCTCAGCCGACTACTCGGCCGCCACACCACGGAGGTCGTCGGAGGTTATATTTTTAAGGTAGCAGGAAGTCGGTGAATGGAGGCGGCTCAAGACCGTTCGTCATGGCATTCTAAAGGGGAGCAGTAGACTTCTTCAGGACGGTGATGATTGGAGTAATGAGGATACCGAGTTCTGCTCCAATTTCTTCACATCGTGAATTCTGAAACTCCTCAGGTCTTCATGACTCCAGTGCCAGAACTCATTTTCGGCTCTCTAGGAACGGGAAAGCAGGGTAAGGATAGGAATATTGTTACCAGTCGGGAATAGTAACAACATTTGGGGTCCGTTGGGAATATGGTTACAAAAATTGGGGGCCGTTGGGAACGTTGTACCAAATGGTGTGGGGACCGTATTGGCAAACAATCGGATTTTATTTCTCAACAGCCACCACTGCATGTTATAGATATTAACAACAACAGTCCACATGGGTATTTTAAATCTTTTTGTTTAAGTTTAACTAGTGGTTCGTCCGAACTAAGACCTTGCGAACACACGCTTAAAGAAAGAAGCTGTTAAGAATGTATGTAGTATACATTACATACATTCTTAACTTTTGTAACCGACTTAAAAGGTATCTTTTGTATATCTTGCTTATACCTCAAAAACTAGAATAGAATACAAAACACTTTATTGCACACCACATTAAAAATTAAAACATTGAAACAATCATAATTATAATTATACGTATGGAAGTACAATGGGCGGTCTTATCGCTGAGAGCGATCTCTTCCAGACAACCTTGGGATGGACTGGAATTGATGAGAACGATAAAGGACGGTGGTGTAAAACCAATAAAAGTCTATGCATACATACGTTGTACTCAATAAAATATAAATACCTACCTATATAACATAATTACAACTACAATACATAAAAACAGAAATAAAAAAAATATATATATAAATTACACAAGATCATAATACAAGAGCTAACTTATCAGCTTTGTGACACGGACATAAAGTGATTGAACAATAACTTTTTGAACATAGGAAGAGATTTGTGCAATGTGCGAGAGTGGGAGAGATGAAGATATTGAAAGCGCTCCTTGAGGTAGGGAGGAGTAGAAGGACTAAATAAGATATTGTACAAGAGAGAGAGAATGTAAGTATTCCTGCATGGCGAATTGGCAACCACTTTAGCTTAATGCGGAATTCGGAGACGTGGTCATATTTGCGTAGGCCAAATATAAACCTAATGCAAAAATTCTGCAAAAACTACAAAGTATAAAATAAAATTAAAAATACTAGAAATGTCCAAACAAAGCCCTTTCATATGACACCCCAGTTGACCTAATTGTCTCACTGTTTTTTACCCTCTCTTGAACCTCAATATCTCAACAACCCCCCTACCGATTTAGCTACAAATTGTACTAATACCCATCTACCAAATTTTATTTTAATCGAATCAACGCATCGAAAATTATCCTCAGACAAACATAAATACATACAAACGCCGATTCGTTCAAGTTAACTAAGAGACTAAGAGAACTCGCTTAGCTCACTTTTAGCAACAAGGCCGCACATTGTAACACTGTTTTGAAAACTGTATTAATCTCTTTCTGTTTTTTTAATAGTGTACCATAAAGATCAATTGGTCTACTTTATGGATTGGTAATAAACCTATCTAATGAATTTAAAATTATTTGAAAATAAGTAAATTTTTGCTTCCACCTAAACATACACAACAACTATGTAAGTATGTAATATTATAATTTTTGAAGCATTTACGTATGTTCCAAAGTTCTGCATAGAAGGACGGTGGTTATGGTTGTACTTCTCAGTAAACATTCTGTATTCTTCGTCTAAGTCATCATACTGCATTTGCTAGAAGGAAGGCAGGGGGTTAGGAATACCCTACAATTTTAGGTGGGACTTGGTCAAATCGTATGACAACGACAGTCACTAAGGCCTCACACTCTGACACCCGTGTTTTAATATTTAAGTGACAGGGACAGCAGTTATTTATCTCGTCCTTAGATTGCTTGCTTTGTTAAGTAAGAGCTGTGGCTTAGTAAACATTACTTAATTAAAGGTCATATACATCTGTCATTGTTATTTAAGTACTTATCAATGCTGGTGGATTTTTTGTTTTTCAAAACATACTAGCACAGAAAATTGCTGTATTTTTCTGCATTAGTGGTTTTTCGTGTAAGTAATGCTCATTTTCAGCAACGAACAACAGACTTAGGACATAACTCTTTTCAAATTGTTTTTTCTCTCAGAATTTGTGTCTCGTAAGTGTACGTAATTCGTTGGGTGAAATTGAGTATTAGAGATGGAACTGGCTGGGAGCCCACCTGATGTAAAGCCCTACCCATTACACTTGCAATACCTCATATCCACATCCTATTAATAATCCTATAATGTCGTTATAATACGTCCACTCAGTTCCCTATGTAAGTATTTGTTATATCGTTAGTAATGTAACGGTATACTCACCCGAGTTACGCTCGGCGAGCTATTAGCGCTATCCATTTCAGTGGTGGGGCCGGCATTGATGTCAGCCAGACTATCGCGCCCTTGAGTCGCTCCTACAATTAACGAAATTAAATTATAGGAAGTAGAATAATATATTTATAACAGGGAAACATGGAGTTAAATAAATTTATAAAAAAACATGATTATTAAAAACGGAGTTGAAAAACAGAATGGTATTTTTTGTTTTGATGCATATTGACCAATACGTATGAGCTAAACGACACATATTGTCTTATAAGGTGAACGACAAATACGCATAATGTCTAATAAGCTAAACGACCAATATGCATAATGTGTTATAAGCTAAACGACCAATACTAACAATGTTAATAATGAGTCACTAGGTCGGTTTTTTTTTCAAACACTGTTAACAATTAATTCTAAAGAAAACTAAAAAAAAATATTTTAACTTAATTACTTTACGATTAAACTTTTAAGTACTACTGTTGCCCTCTAGTACTAATAATAAACTAGTTTATCTACGTTTTGGTAATTATGCGTATTGGTAAATAACTTACATTTCATTATGCGTACTGGTGATTGGTAATTTTGCGTATTGGTCAATATGCATCAGAACTATAATTTTTTAGGAGTTTTTACTGTTTAGTTGCAACACTAGATACGAATAAGTAATAATTCGTTTGATGATAACATTACAGTCAGCGGATACGTACTGAATGAAGGTATTAAAATAACATTAAAGCGATGAAAGCACACTGCCAAATAAAACGGATGTTTAGCGAAGGTGCAAGCTTAAGTTGGTTAACTGACAGGTGTGGTGACTTACCGATGCTCATGCGATAGGCTGACGAAATGTTACCTGCTTCCAACCAGCTGTGCCTGTGGGGGGCGGCCTGCCCCGGCGCGTAGGGGGCCACGGTAGCTAAACGACCCACATCTACCCCACTTGCTTTTAGGCATTCACACACTGCCATCTGTGAAATCATAGTTGTATGACGTTAATATTATCATCAGCCGGTAGACATTTACTGCTGGACAAGGCCTCCCCCCATAGAATGCAATGGGGGGGAGGAAATTTTCCATAATCACCACACTAGACAGGCGGATTGGTGATCGCAGCATTGGTGTTAAGTACTCCGGTGAATGCTGTCCATTCCTTGGTGTAATCCCTTAGTCGTACGGCTCATCATCATCAGCCTGTAGAAGTCCACTGCTGGACATAGGCCTCGCCCATAGAATGCCACGGTCGAACGGTTTTGAGCCGCCTCCATCCGCCGACTTCCTGTGACCTTTATATTGTCTTTAGTCCATCGAGACATTCCTCTGACTTTTCCGACATCCACGGGAGGAGATGGACAGTCACAGCGACGTTAATAGTTTAATAACAACTAACTAACATAAAGTACCCAAAATATCTTTCGGAATTAGCAAGTTGAAATGGCTATCGGCAGGCCATATTGTTCGCAGAACTTTGTTAGTAGTAGAACATCTTGTGAAAGAGTTCGTCCGGGGAAGTACTATTACCGTACCTATTTCTGCCGCCAAGTTGTAGTGCTCGCATTGCTGTGTTTCGGTTTGAAGGGTACGGGTGCCGGTGAAATAACAGGCACATGAGACTTTTCATCTTTATGTCTCAGGGTCGGCAGCGCGCGTGTGATGCCTCTGGTGTTGCAGGCGTCCATAGGCTACGGTAACTGCTTTCCATCATGTGGGCCGTATGCTTGTTTGCTTGCCAAGAAGTATATAAAAAAAAAACTTACAACTGGACGACGCAGTGTTAGGTAGGACAGCCCTTCTCGTCGGACCGATGAAATCGTAACGATTGGTGAATGAGTCGTCGTGGCATTTTATGAGAGAGACCTATATCCAGCTGTAGACTTCGACCAGTTGATAATGATGCAATGATGATTATAGTTAGTAAAATTTCAAACCTGGTCAATCATCAAGAAAGGCAGCTTGGCTGGCATGTTGCTGGCACTGAGTTGCGGGTAGTCTTCCAGGAGAGGGGGTAGCAAATGCGCAGCTTCCTCGCGCCGCGCTGAAACTATCTGTAACAACCCGAAAACACCATCAAAATAAGCTTTCTCAGTTAAGTCAATTATGTTTTGTTTTTGAAATCGCTGAATTCACGACAACACATAAATTACAATCCATACTTATGGGGAATGCTAAGATTTTATATTATCCCAAACTTACCTTGTCGAAGTAATCAGCGAGTCGTGGCGTAGTGGTCACGAAGGGCATCAAACAGGCCAAAGAAATGCTGACCGCCTGCAGGTGGCACTGCGCAGACATGGACAGCACCGGATTCGAGAGACCAGATTGTTGAATACTGGAAATAACACGATACTCATTACCATCTCCCATCCGTTACTGTTTTACTAATGTCTCTATTTTCAAAGGTTGTCTGGAATAAATTGCTTTTATCGATAAGGTCACCAATTTGATTGTATTGTATTGTGTTAATAATATTGCAATGTTATTCAATGTTGGTTTACTGTAGCTGGGCTATGGTTTTTTTAACTGTCCACTTGTACTATATTTATGAATGCATCATGTATGTTATGGAACAGTTCAACACTAGCTCCTGGATGTGTAGAAAACGAGTAGCGCCAGCGTGGTGTAGATCGCTTCTATATAACTCTATAAGAGCGTAACATTACGTATACTCACGCTAGAATAAGTTGCAGTATATCGCACACGGTCTCCTCGGACCCCAGCTCGGTGATGAGTAGCGCCAACGTGGTGTAGATCGCTTCTATATTTTCTACGGTGTTCGACTCCAACTGCAGTCCTAACAACAAATAAACATATTTTAGTCAGTGGCTTTCTGTGAAAGATGAAAGGGTTCAGTGCGCTTCCCAGAGGTTCTTTGCATGCATCTTCGTGTTTTTGGTTCTAGGACATGCCTCAAAACGTTTTACTTTTTTTAAAGTTTGAGCACGACGAACTCACGACCTTAGATTTGGAAGTCGGGGTCACAAGCCACATCACCAGGTATGAGCTTAGCAAAGGTATTTTTATTTATAAAAGAAAAAGTATGAACAATATTAATGACAAAAAAAACACTGATGGCTGTTGGGAATCGTGTTACAAAGATATGAGGGCTCTTGGAATAATGAACTTACCAAAAATTATAGGGAATATTAAAATTATAATTATTATTATTATTAGAGTAATATAGGGATGTAAATGGTGTAACAAAAACAATGAGAACTAATGGGAATCGTGTAACAAAAAATAGTGGGGCTGTTGGGAATGATATTGTATTAATAATAGTGGGAGATAGAAACCAAAATTACGGGTACTCATGGGAATCTTGTAACAAAAACAGTGGGGCCGTTGAGAATCTTGCAACAAAATTGTGGGGGCTTTTGGGAATTAACTTAATAATAGTGGGAGCTAGTTTCAAAGTCTTACCATCGTATAAAGAGCTGAATATGGCGTATCCATGTTTGCTGACGAAGATAAGATCCTGTCGGGAGCACTTTTCGATCGTCAAACCAAGTTCTGCGTAGTCCACGCTAAAATATAACACAATAATTGATTTATAATTATAATAATAAAGAATTCAGAAGGCAGTACTCCTGGACTCGGCACGCATAGTCAGGAGGTTCCTCTCTTCTTCTTTCTCTCTCTCCGACCGCTTGGGCCTTGCTCCGCGGCCGGAGGTTTCCCGTTTAGATATATATTTTTTACTATAATGTTTTTTTATACTTATTATGTTTTTGTAGATAGCAGGTATTTCTTTATAGTAAAAAATATATTTTTGTAACGAGATTTTAAATAAATGAATGTCATAATAATAATAATAAAATTAAAACAATAATAGAAATATAACATAAAAATTTACCAGCCTGACAATAGCGAAAATCCCGAGATTAGCTAAGTACAGTCCCGGGATTTTCGGGGCCAGAAAACGGCCGGGATCCCGGGATTCCGATTGTTCGGATTGTATTCTCTATTGTCAGCCCATTCGCCCGCCGCGCCACCGAGGTCATATGTGTATAATATAATCGGGGTGTGGCTGTGTCGTGGACACGGCCGTGTTTTACGTGAATACGAAATTGTGACGCAGCTAAACCACTTCCTCCACTAAAATGATCCTTGTGATTTCAATGAATAAAATACTTTTTGATTTGATTTGGTTAATCTAGGTATGTGTTAACTGGAAAAAAGCTTTAGCGTGGGAAAGCAATGGCGGCGATGAGCCCACCACTGCTCACGTCATACTACAATTTATTCATCACTTCTATATTTTTGGCGACCTCTGTGGCGCGGTGGGCGAAGGTTCGCCTGCAACGCCGGAGTCTGCGGGTTCGATTCCCGCCTCTGAACAAATATTTGTACGATCTGCAGATAATTGTTCAGGGTCTTCTGGGTAATTTTCTATGTATAATAAAAAAATATCTATCTATGTAATGTATTGTATTGTATTAAGTATATCAGTTATCTAGTACCCATAACACAAGCTCTGCTTAGCTTGGGGCTAGATAATGTTGTGTGAAATGTCCAGCATTTTTTTTGTATTCCTACATTTTTGTGACCCACAGTGAAAAGAAGCCTTTTCAGGCTCTGCCTACCCCCTCGGTAAAAAACGCGTGTGTCTATGCATGTTTTTATTTTATTCTCTGAGTCAACTTGGAAGAATCGGCGTTTGTATGTATGTATGTATGTGTTTGTCCGATGAAAACTTCCCAACCGTTAATCCGATCTTCATGAAATTTGGTATGGGAGTAGATAGTATTGGTACAATTTGTAGGTAAGGTTATGAGCTACATCGGTCGGGGGGTTGATGAGATATTGGGGTCATAGTGGGGGTAAGAACATAGTGGAAAATATAGTAACTCACGTGGGCATTGCCAGGTGTAGCGCGTTCCTGTTCCTATCCAGCAACGTGTGCAGAATCCGCTGCAGCAGCACCCTGGAGGTGGGTTCGCCAGCCGAGCTCATGCGGAGCAGCGCGTCCAGGAATGCGCCCGGGAACGCCTTGCTGAACTCCGTCGTCTTATACGTCGTGCCCACCTGACGCATAAGAATATACCATAATCATATTCATTTATTGCTCTTACGTAGATGCATTTAGATCAAGCATGTCAAACATGCGGCCCTTTACAACTTTGACTGCGGCCCGATTCAATTTTAAGAACACATAGTATATTTTTCTTTCATTTGACTATTAAGTAATGATTGAATAAACGATTAGCGACCCGCCCCTCTCCCTAAATGAAAGTTACTCGGTGAGTAACGTTTGACAAGTAAAAATGTGATAATCAATGAATGAATGAATGAATGAATGAATGATTTATTTCGCAGAAAAAGGGTTTACAAATTGTTCTCAAATAATATAAGCCAGTTCCACTAATTCAATCTATAAAAAGTATGCGAATTTTAATGATTTTACATAGTATATAAACCTGCCCCCCTCCCTAAATGAAAGTTACTCGGTGAGTAACGTTTGACAAGTAAAAATGTGACAATCAATGAATGAATGAATGATTTATTTCGCAGAAAAAGGGTTTACAAATTGTTCTTAAATAATATAAGCCAGTTCCACTAATTCAACCTATAAAAAGTATGCGAATTTTAATGATTTTACATAGTATATAAACCTGCCCCCCTCCCTAAATGAAAGTTACTCGGTGAGTAACGTTTGACAAGTAAAAATGTGACAATCAATGAATGAATGAATGAATGAATGAATGATTTATTTCGCAGAAAAAGGGTTTACAAATTGTTCTTAAATAATATAAGCCAGTTCCACTAATTCAACCTATAAAAAGTATGCGAATTTTAATGATTTGACATAGTATATAACTTATCTATGAATCTGTTTTCTTTATGGTTGGGTTTTGCGGCCCACTGGTTCTACCAGTCTTTAAGCATTTGGCCCACCAATGTCTTTGAGTTCGACATGCATGATGTAGACGATGTATGTACATACATAACATAACACAAGCAACAGTCACAAACATAGTCATGATGCCACACTAGGATTCCCTGTGTGGTGGGTATCAGGAACTACGAGTACCATGGTAGTCATGGTACCATAACACCCAGACAAATATTTGCAGATCATACAAACATTTGTCCCGAAATCATTGTCATTTGGAATCGAACCCGCAACCTCTCGCATCGCAGCCAGCTACTCGGCCGCCACGCCACAGAGGTCGCCAAATCATCATGTTATCGTCATCATCATCAGCAGCAGCCTTCAGACGTCCACAGCTGGACAAAGCCCTCCATAGAATACAATACCCCCCCCCATTGTATTCTATGGGGGGGGGGGGGATTTGCCATAATTACCACGCTTGGCAAGCGGCGTGATCGCAGTATTCGTGTTGAGTACTCAGGTGGATACTGCTGTCCATCTCCTGGTGTAATCGTTGGATCGTTGCAAACGATCTAAGGATAGCTCCACTGATCCAAAGCAAGCTACCTCCATCCACAGACTTCCTGCGTCCGTATAATGTCGTTGTGTCTGTCGTACGACAGACAGTAGTTTAACGACCTCAACGGGTAACGGGTTCGATACCCGCTGCGGGACAAATGTTTATTCATACAAACGTTCCCGCAGCGGGAACCAAATATCTGCAAATAATTGTTCTGGGTCCGGGTGTTATGGCACCAATGGTACTCGTAGTTCCTGATACCCACGACACAGGGTATCCTAGTGCGAGATCATGACTACATATGTGACTGTTGGGTGATATGTATGTATGTATAAGGAGCTGGAGATTAAGAACGAAGAAGATTTTCGGTTTCTTTATAGTCGAGAGGTTTTAGCCAAAGACATAGACATCTTCATAGAATGCCACGTCAAACCATCTTGGGCTACCTCCATCCACCGACTTCCTGCGTCCGTATAACGTCGTCACAGTATACAGTGACACATTTGCTCATCAGCTGTCATGTTTTCATTATATTGTTGTTAGCATTTGTAATTTTTTATGTAAGTGTCATGCAATAGTTTTAGTTCAATTTATTTAATGCAGTAGACTATATTTAAACATGTATAACGTACCCTTAATACCAAACACTAACTTACTTACTTTCTTGCCTAAACATAATTACCAAAGTAAAGAAAATATTAACTCTCAAAATTATCGTAACTTCGCAGGTCCGTTGTTACAGTAGTTGTTAAACCACTTGTATTACGAGTCAGACCTGGGAACAGGAGTTATTTTAGACTTCTCGATTCTTGGCATTATGTGGGTAGTTTTGAAAACATGTTTGGCTAAAACGTTTGGATGTGATGTAGTAGGTTGTGTGTTTTGTTGTAACTTGTAACTAATGCTACATTCAACTAACTGTTCATATGGAAGAAACTAGTACCTATAGCACAGGCTCGGCCTAGTTTAGGTACTAGAGATTAAGTATACCTATCTAATAAGTTACTTACATGATGTAAAAATAACTTTCGATGCTATCGTCGTAGGTTTTAAGGTTTTTGTGTATACCTACTGTTAACTTTTTTGATAAATAAAATTATTATTATTATTATACAAATCCAGAGATATAACTCACTTTCAGTAGAGACTTGAGTAGAATACTTTGCAGCATATTATCGGCTTTCGTTATCTTCCCTCCCCTCTGACTGGGGATCTTGTTGACGATGAACATCATTATATCTATTTTCTGGAAGTCTGGTAAGTGGTCCGCGAACTCTCCTAGCGCGTTGATCAGCGCTTCTTGATATAGTTTCTCGTCTGTTTCTTTCTGCGATACAAAATTATACAAGTCTATTTTAACATATTAAGAATTCATGCTAAAGTCGTACTGTATGTTATGTACAATAATGTTATAAGTATGGTAGGTATACCATAAATAATGTATACAGTATGGTAGGTATACCATAGATATAGTATGCAGTATGGTATGTATACAATATATAATAAATGTACTTATATAGTATGGTAAGAATATCATATAGAATCTATGAAATAAGGTATGTACACCAAAAAGAATATATTCAGTATGGTAGATATATCATGTATAATGTATACAATATGGTAATATATCCACCATACCATGAATAATGTATAAACAATAGTAACTATTTCAAAAAGAAAACAAAGTATGTAAGTATAAAACAAAAAAAATACGAAGCAGTGTATAAATGTGTAGTAAACATACCAAACAGAATGTATGTATGATTGGTATACCATATAAAATGTATGTATGCATGGTATACCTCAGAATCCCGAGTGACTGAAGCCCTCAAATTGGTCAGAAGGTTATTGATGATCTCTAGCACTGACGGACCTGTAACATAAAACGTTTCATATTAGTAATGCCGAGATGAATAGACGTTACTTAGTACAAGCTTAGCACGTACTAATGCTTAGACCTGTCCCTGTCACTGTCACACAATTGTTAAAATACGCGTATTAGAGAGAGACAGGGACGATTTCAAAGTAAGATTTAGACTTAGGCCCAATTCTCTAAATTATTTTAAAACTACACTGAAAGTTAACCGAATCGAGACTGAATTATGAATTGACAGAAAGTCGGTATTCTGCTCCCTTATAATTAACAATTTAGTCTACTTTCAATTCACGGTGACTACCATTAGAGTAGGATAGTTATATATATAATCGCAAAGAGTGAAGAGAGACTCCATCTACAATGCTAAAATTATCGAAAAAACTTTGAATCGTTAAGTTTCGGTCACATTTCGATATAATCACATTACAATGTTGTATTTTATGTTTAGAGAATACCATTTCTGACATTTAAGACATCGACACAAGATCGAAACATGATCCAAACTCTATTTTAACTATTTTTTAGTTAGAGAATTGGGCCTCTGAGCTATGCTCAAGCGTAAATCGAGACTCGAGCATAGATTTGATGACAGTTTTTCATTGAAATCTGTCAAAAAAAAACTATGCTTGAGTCTCGATTTAGTTTGAGTTTAGTTCTAGAATTCGGGCCCAAGTCACCGTGAAGTACGTTCTATTTATCTGGACCTAGGTGTACCAAATCAGCAATTAGGACATGAAGACGGTCGGACCGGTGGCACAGTTAGTTAGCGCATCCCGTATCTATAAGGGAGGATCATCTCCTCCCGTGGATGTCGTAAGAGCCGACTTAGGGGTTACACCAGGGCAGTTGGATATAGACCAGCATCCACCTGAGTACTCAAACACCAAAACCACGATCACCAATCCGCCTGCCAAGCGTGGTGATTATGGCAAATCCCCCCATTTCATCTATGGGGGAGGCTAGTTCAGGGGACGTCTAAATAACATAACATAACACCGAACAGTCACATACGTAGTCTTCATCCCACACTAGGATTCCCTGTGTCGCGAGTATCAGGAACTACGACTACCATGGTACCATAATACCCAGTACCGGAACAAATACTTGCAGAACATACAAACATTTGTGCTGCAGCGGGAATCGAACCCGCAACCTCTTGCATCGCAGCCAGCTACTCGTCCGCTGCGCCACAGAGGTCGTCTGCTAAAGAGAAGATGACTAACTCAGAAGTCACGCGGTCTAGTTGACAATAGACGAGAGCCCTATTAGCGATAAGACCGCCCATTGTACGCTGTTAGTTTGTTTAGTGATTTTTCTATCTACATACCGACTGTGTCAGCGGCAGCTAACGCTACGATGTTGCTGAGTACGGTTGCCCGCGCGGCTCTGACCCGAGGTTGGACCCCACTCGCAGCTTCCAAGTGCTGCATCAACGCTTCCACTACGCTGTACGAGTACGCCGCCTGTAAATCAACAGATTAAGAAGATTCAGATTAACTTACACATAAGGATTACCAAAGGAGTTGTTTCAAAATGGCCTATGTCTATGTACACCATACAGAAAAATGTCGAAAAATTTGTGATTTTCGAAAAAATACTGTACTTTACTCTAATTTGAAGCTTAAAATTCTGCATAATTTTTTTTAATGTATGTTATCTGAATTACAACATTACAATAAAATGTATGTTATCTGAATTACAACATTACAACAAAATGTATGTTACCTGAATGACAACATTACAACAAAATGAATGTTACCTGAATGACAACATAACAACAAAATGTATGTTACCTGAACGGAGAACATTATGATCTTGAACACGTGAACGGCAAAGTCACTCGGGATCCACAAGTCGTGTCGATCGAAGTGACTGAAACAAACCACTAAAATTAACGAATAGCAGTCCCGACTTCCGATTCTAAGGTCGTGGGTTTGAATCCCGAACATGCACCAAAGGATTTTTTTATTCGAACAGTGTTCGTAGTATCACGTGCTCTCAAACGGTGAAGACAAACAAATCAAATCAAAACAATTTTATTCAATGAAATCACAAGGATCATTTTAAATCGTCTTATAAACTAAAATTACTCCTGAGGCCTTACCATGAGCTCTTATAGCGATTCAGTTCAAAAACTATTCAGTACAAAATATTGGTTCGTCGTTGACATCCGCCATCGTTGAATAACTTTAATCGCAGAAGTCTATAGACCTTCTGCTACTGTACCTCTAAATATTGCTGCGGACATCACGGAACCGATATTTTGTACTGAATAGTTTTTGAACTGAATGATGATGATGAAATAATACATTAACAACATTCATGACATGTTCATGAATGGCGCCTCTGTGAAACGCACGAATTCTTTCAACACATTGGTTCTTTCACTGTTGGTCACTAGGTACGTTACAGGGCCACCATTTTTCAAGCTCAAACACTCACAATAGTACACACACACACATACACACAGTAGAACACACACAGATAGTATAGTTACAGTAGTACTCACGTCAGGACTGGTCGTAGCACGCTACGTATATGTCCGAAGGAGGCCCTCCCAACCAGCTCGCGCAGACACGCCTCTGCTAGCCGTGGGGGGAGCTCTTCCACCCCGTCCCTGGTGTCGGTGTTCATACAGGACAACGTCTCATACTTCTCTGCTGACTGGATAAACAATTCTGACTTTAGACTTACGTACAGAGAGACAGATTGTTTATAACTTGAAGATAATTCAAGTTGTTCAAAACTTGGGCTAAAATTCAAGTTGTTAATAAATCAAAGTTAATTCCAGTTGTTAATAACTCGAGGTTCATAAAAGTTTTTAGTAAATCGAAGTTCATTCAAGTTGTTAATAACTTGGAGATAATTCAAGTTGCTCGTAAATCCCCTCCGTCCCAGATGTACCATTGAGTTGTACCATTGATGGTACAATTGGTACTGACTTATCCACTTAGTACCATTATAAATGGAAGCTGGCATCGAAGTTAAGTCAAGTTTAATAACTCGAAGTTAAGTCAAATTTTTAGTAAATCGAAATTAGCTCCAGTTCATAATCTAGGGAAGTCCAAGGGAGCAATTCTTGGATTGTAGACATTTTGTCGAAATTGCAATTTTCATACAAGACACTGTCAAAGTTCTTTCAAAATTAACAGAGTTTGTATTTACAAACTCGGATAAAAAACAAAACAGATATTATTATCAATGAATCGAAAGCATTCGACATAATCTCATGTGGTTGATGGAGGTTGCTATACCCGGTCACTCTTTTATACAACTGTGGGGAGATAATAGGCTTATGGAAGGAGATATAGGTCGCGCAACGAGTTATGAGCGCTCGGCGAATGTGACTGTGGTGGGGTTGATTGCGCATGTGTACATGTGCGCGCGTCTGTATCTAGGGAGCGCGAGACGCGAGTGCGGGACGCGCGGTGCGGAAGGCGACTGATCAACCAATAAGCGCCGGCGCTGGCCGCCTCTCGCGTCGCGTCGCTCTCTCCTCCCGCTAAACAGACCCAATAAATTACTACTGCGCATTTAAGGCCAGCGCTCATAACTCGTTGCGCGACCTATACGTAATAAGCTGGTGGGGACTCGATAGGCTGACATAAGTCATTGGTCGCAGGAAGTCAGTGGATGGAGGCGGCTCGTTGCCATGCAGCTGATGAAAAGTACGGTACCTGCATGTTGTAGAGCAGCGAGGGTACGATCTTGTCCATGTGCTGCGCCTCCCAGATGTTTTCCACCAGGTCGTCCGATACCGTCTTCCTGATCACCCCCTGGAAACATACTGCGTTATACGAGGTGTACCCGTGTACCAGAACATGTATGGTTCGTCACCCATTAATTTTCCCGGAAAAGCACATAAACTAGCGGCTCGTTCGCGACTTTGTTCGTGTGGACCACAAAGAAAGAAACAAAAATATTTTTTCTAAAAAGTTAAAAGTTTTTCGTTTTACTTCTATTTGACATGTTCTATGTATTCCATCTATTGGCTAACGTTAGGAACTACATTTATGACCATTTTTTAGGTAATAAAGTGAAAAATTTCTAGTTTTTCTGTGTTAATAACTCAAAATCCAGAAATTTCAAGTTGTGACTCTATTTTAGCGGAGGTGCGATATAGTCTCGCTAGAGACTCGTTAACGTTAGGTGTTCGTCACTATCTAGCACCAAGCACCATCATCTGTCGTTATCGAGACAATACTAAATGTCAAATATTAACCAATCAAATTACAAAGATTTTAAGCTACCCCGATGTCATTGGGCAATATTTGACATCGAATATCGTCTCGAAACCGTTAGATATTCGTGTACCAACTCAGCTGGATTACTCCGACCGCCAAAGCTTATCAATTCAGTTTGGGACCTCTCACAGATTCCGCTTCACTTGACAGTTATCATAAGTTCCCAAATACAAGAAACCAACTCGGATGGGCAGCGTTCAGGAAACTTGGCGTAGTTTTTTTTTATCTTCTCGTCACAGATACCAGAAAGCCTCAAGACAAAAGTCTATAATCAGTGCGTGTTGCCAGTGAGGACTTACGGCACTGAGACGTGGTCGCTAACTATTGGCCGTATATACAAGCTCAAACTCGCGCAGCGGGCTCTGAGAGAGCTATGCTAGGAGATCCGAAACAAGAGAATCCGTAGATGAACCAATATCACCGAAGTAGCTCTCAGAATTAGCAAGTTGAAGTGGCAATGGGCCGGTTATATAGCTCGCAGAACTGACAACTGTTGGGGAATAAAGGTTCTCGAGTGCCAACCACACACCGGACGACGCGGTAGAGGAAGGCAAAATGGCATAATAAATATATAGGTAATTGAAATGAGACAAATTGCTCGTTTGACTAACGTTTTGGGCTGGTGTTTCACATTTCGCAAAGTTGTAGAGGCGTGACCTAAAAGGAGGCAGATGTTTTGGAAGTGTTGGTATACCTGCAGTCCCTGTATTCCGGCAAGTCTGATCTTATCCCGCGCCGGCTTCTCTCCGTGGTTGCTGTGACACATAGCGGAGAACTTGGACACGAAGAAGTCGTACCGCCGGTGGTACGATGGCGTGTCTTCCTCTATGTTCGCGAAACGGACGAACTGACAAAACAAACGTTTCATTATCATCCTATTAATATTATACATGTAAAAGTTTGTGAGGATGGATGGATGGATGTTTGTTACTCTTTCACTTCACTTCACTTCTTGTGAAAGAGTTCGTCCGGGGAACTACTACCATCGTACCTATTTCTGCCGCCAAGCAGTAGTGCTCGCATTGCTGTGTTTTGGTATGAATGGTACGGGTGCCAGTGAAATTACAGGCACATGAGACTTTTCATCTATATGTCTCAGGATCGGTAGCGCACGTGCGATGCCTCTGGTGTTGCAGGCATCCATAGGCTACGGTTACTACTTTCCATCAGGTGGGGGTATGCTTGTTTGCTAGCAAATTACCTAGTATAACTAGTGGTTCGTCCCGAACTGAGACCTCGCGATGCCACTTTTATCAGCCCGACTACTTAAGTAAGACATTTCCATAACTTTTTTTTAAATTGTCATGTAGTATCAGAGACAAGTAACTTGTCTCTGATACTATATACCTGTTAGTATATCAAGTACCTGACGAATTAATTGGTAACGTCCTTTTGACGAAATCTTAGAACTCCAACGTCATTCAAATTCTTAGAAATGGGAGGTCAACAACGGATATTATATTGGTTAAGTGTTTTATAGGGTTCATGTCTCAAAATTCTTCAATTTCTGACTTTTCCCTGTAGTTGTGACACAAAAGCCATAAGCATACCAAATTTCAGCATTGTGGGATTGCTGGAAGTACCCTAGAATTTTGGATTTTTACGTTTTTTATTTTGCCTAATATCTCGGAAACTACTAAGTCTAAATACTTATTAAAAACAGTTTTGAAATGTCCAACTAAAGCGCTTTCATTAAATGCCCCACTTGATCTGACTGTCTCACTTTTATTTTTTTTACCCCCTCTTGGACCCCAATATCTCAGCAACCCCCAGACCGATATAGCTCATAACCTTACCTACAAATTGTACCAATACTGTCTACCCCATACCAAATTTTATGAAGATCGGATTAACGGTTTGGAAGTTTTCATCGGACAAACATACATACATACATGCATACATACATACATACAAACGCCGATTCTTCCAACTTGACTCAGAGAACTCGCTTCGCTCGTTCAAAAAAGAGCATATATGGCGATGGTGGGAATTTATTCGTTTATGATAAAGAATGACGAGAAATACTTCTATTTTGATTCTACTACAGGTGTATAAATGGGATTGTTCAATTGATAGTCACGCACTGCTTTACATACATAATTATTATGTATCTCAACCCTCAACCTTACGAGGCAGCTTAAAGACAGATGTAGCAACGATTAATTCACAGGGTCAAGCGATTGTGGATCCCGTTCCATTTCCTGTTCAATAGATGGCCTGTAGTATTAAATAGTGTAGCACTCACACTCTGCGTAGCCAGGGTCTGCAGCTGCGGATCCGTACTCTCCAGCAGCTTCTGCACCATTTTCAGGAAGCTCTCCACAAACAAGTTGAGGGTCTGCGAGTGACACGCGAGGAGGAGCTGGTCCATAGCCTCCATAGCTATTATTACGAATCTGGAAACGATTATTAACACAGATCACACATCAGCAGCATTTAGACATCCATGCTTGGCAGACGGATTTATTGCAGTATTGGTGTTGAGAACTCAGGTGGATGCTGCTGCCCATCCCTTTGGGTAATCCCTTAGTCGGTTTTTACTACATCCACGGGAAGAGAGGGAGGGGTATATTCTAGGCTGGACACACCAGGGCAAACGTGATGATAGTGATCGCCTTAATTCACTGCTGAATAAGAGCCAAAGGCACTAACTACTAAGCCAGTTCATCAGTTTTTCTCATCCACTCGCTAGCATTTGCCATCAATGATGGATAAAGCCGCGTGGCCTGATGTAGCTCTGCCCCTCGACTGCTAAAATGGAAATTTGCAATATCTGTACCCTATTTACATGTTTGTATTAGATTATTATTTATAAGTATAACAAGCGTAGCGTGTGCTGTCTTGCATATTTTTGCTGATGTTTATTTACTTTTGACTAGCTTCCTAAGGTTTTTAAGTTCTCATTTACTATGTATCAGCAACTCCTTGCTCCGAGGCACCACACAGGCGCTTCTCACCTAGTGGTAAGACGGACCATTTATGTAAGCCAAGCCGTGTTTGTTGCCTGATTCTTCTAGGCTTGGTCGCGTTGGAACAGGAGTAATTTTAGCTTATAAGACGATTCAAAATGATCCTTGTAATTTCAATGAATAAAGTTCTTTTTGACTTTGACTCATAACACCCAACAGTCACATACGTAGTCTTGATCCCACACTAGGATACTGCCGGGATGCGGAGGTCAGGTCCCGGCGGGTTCATCATCGACAGTCAGATGGTGGATAGTAATGATCTCCCGCGTGTTTGTGCCGTGCGCGGGGACCCGTACCGGAGGATGAAGGAGTCCTGGAGATTGAGAACGTAGCGAGCCGGTGGTTGTGCCTGCTGCCTTCAACACATCTCTTTGGTCTGGATTTCTCTTCACACGGGCGGTCTTGGGTTAGCCACTCACGATCAATCGGCTGTGACTCCCCGTCTGAGGGTCGTCGGCTAGGGCCCCTAACTGCAGGAGGGCAGACGGCGAGGCGCGGGACCCGGCGGTGAGCGTGCGGCTTTCTCTTTGGTCGTAGGCAGCTCCGGTATCCTTCGCAGCGTTTGGTCTCGTCCATCTTTCAGGGTGCGGGTCCTAGATCCATGAAGTAACTCTGGCGTTTGCGCGCAGAGCGCGTGACGTCCCCGACTGAGGACTCCGTGGCGGGTGGAGAACTTCATGGATGACCTTTTTAACTTTTTACACCATGGATTCCAAAAGAATTTTGAAAAAACCCACCGAGGCTGCTAAAGCAGCCACAACTAGGAATCTTGCTGCGTCCTTGGATGCGCAAGTACCCTCCACGTCTCGGACTGCTGCGTCCTTGGATGCGCAATCCCCCTCGACTTCTCGGGCTGCTGCGTCCTTAGATGCGCAATTACCGAACCCGAGATACCACACCCTACCGACCGTGTCGACTGGCGCGCCTCTCGGGGCTTCGTCAAAAGGCACGGTCATTGAACTGTCGGCTCTGAAGGAAGCTATTTCTGAGCAACCAGTAGAGCCGACTTGGACCCTGGTTTCTCCTCGGAGAAAACCGAAGAAGAAAGGCAAGAAGCCCCAGCAGGCCAAGGCGAACACCCAGGCTCGGGTACAGGCAAGGCGGATGGTTGCTGACGGGGGACGACAGCTCCTTCCTGGTGCTGAGTCCCTGACTCAAGTAGGCCAGACTGTTAGTCAGGCTGAACAGGTCCGTGCGCAGGCAGCGCCTGAGGCAGCGCCAGCGACTAGCGAAGGCAACCAACCGCGACGCCGATCCAAGCCTAGAGGTAAACGCGCAGGCAAGTTGGTGGCTAAAGCCCGACTTCAAACCACTGCGGCAGCCCCAAATATGCCGAAACCAAACGCCAAACGTTCCCGGCCAGATGACACGACCACGCCTACTGGCGACAGTAAACGCGTGAAGCCGGGAACCAGTCAGCGTAAAGGGTCCGCCAGCTACGCAGCTTCGTTCAGGGCAAACGAGCTGTGTGTGGCGGTTATGACCGAACCCTACCATGACTTTACTGCGGAACAAGCCACTGGAATTCGCACTGCGCTGGAGTTGAAGTTTGAGGACGAGCTCCTCGAACCATCAACCACGATCCAAACGGCGAAGGTGCACTTCCGTGGCAAAGCCCACTTTAGCGAGGGCGTCCTCAAACTGTGGTGCGAGGACGACTATGCGCTGGGTTGGCTCCGTCGTACAGTCAACCAAACGGCATCGCCAATCGCTGGAACGAAGCTTGTGGTCAGACCACAAGCTGAAATCCAGCGAAGAATTCTGTGTGGGCTGTTTATCCCAGAGCCGAACAGGGAGATAGACAAGCTGCGCAAAATATTGGCCTTGCACAACCCGACTGTTAACGTCAACTCCTGGTCCTTAGTCAAGGCGGAGAGACAAACGGAGAGGGAGACACCTGGTGTCCACCTGCTCCTACGTGTCCCGGAGTCTGACGTTGACAGGATCAAACAGAAAGAGCGACGTCTGTACTGGCTGTTTGGCAACATTTATCTCCGGATCCTGGAGGGGGAATCCGGAAACGCCACTGACAACGCTCCAACCGACCCTGCTTCTCAACCGCCTGAGAAGCCTCAAACTGAACAACCTGAGTGCCAACAACATCTAGGCACGATGGACGTAGAGGTCGCCCCTCCATCGACCTCAAACCCAAACGAGGAGTACTTTCTGGACGGAGAGGGGAGTGAGGCTAGCGACAGCTGTCTCAACTCCTCTCCGATCAGAAAGGACTAAACCCTTACCGATTCCCATCCTCCAAACCAACCTCCAGCACAGCCTCGTTGCGACGGCTTCCTTACGCAGAGCGCTGGAGGAAAACACTGAGACCATAGCTCTGATCCAGGAGCCGTGGATTAGAAAGGGCAGGATCTGTGGTCTGAGCGGTATTGGAGGCAAGCTTCTCCTCAACACCACCGTAAGCAACCCTAGAACATGCATTTATACCTCTAGACATTTGCAAACACTATTGATCACCGAATTCTGTTCCAGAGACCTGACAGCTGTTAGGCTCCTCGCAGTTACTAACCAACCATCCCGTGACATAGTCCTAGCGTCCGTCTACCTGCCAGGCGACGAGGACATACCTTCGCCGGAGCTGCTGTCGCTGGTGGAGTACTGCGAGAGGGAGAAGCTGGAGCTTGTCGTCGGCATGGACTCCAACGCGCACCATACTCTGTGGAGCAGCGATAAGTCCAATGCCCGAGGAGAAGAACTGGTAAACTATATCTTTTCCACTAATCTTACACTTCTTAACAAGGGCTCTGAACCAACGTTTGTTTGCTCCCGAGCCCAGACTATTATTGATCTCACACTGTCGACAGACGAGGTGTCGCGATCCATCTCTGACTGGCGCGTGTCTGATGAGGCGTCGTGCTCGGATCACAGGTGGATACGCTTCAACCTCAGCATGACCCTACCAGTACCGCTACCTAGGCGTGTTCCGCGTAAAACAGATAGGTCAAAATTTGTAAAAATAGTCCGATCAGCTCTTGCGACCGTGACCGCGCCCCCGAACAACGTAGTAGTCGAGGACATCGAAAAATACGTAAATAAACTCACTTGTATTCTGACTAACAGCTATGAACAATCCTGCCCTCTCGTGACACCCAAAGTTGGGTCTAGTCGACACTGGTGGAGCTCTGAATTGCAGAGGCTACGTCGTAGAGTGAGGAAACTGTTCAACCGAGCAATAAACACCCGGCAACTCGTGGATTGGGAGAACTACCAAACCACAAAAGCAAACTATAAGAAGCGCTTGCGTCTCAGGAAACTGGAATGTTGGAAACGCTTCTGCACAAACATCGAAAGCACCAGTCAGGCAGCCAGAACAAAAGGCATACTTTCACGCGAACCTGAGCGTACAATAGGATGTCTTAAGAAACCTGACAATACGTATACCAAATCAGATGCTGAAAACAGTGAACTACTGCTTGAGACACACTTCCCTGGATGTCAGATTGCTGACACCCACGACTGGGAAGTGTACGCCGAACGAGCATCCAGTAGTCAAGATTGGACCGTAGCCCAAGACCTAATCAATCGAGACAAGGTGTTATGGGCCATAAACAGCTTCCTTCCCTTCAAATCAGCTGGGCTTGACGGGATATTCCCGGGTCTGTTAAGGTGGAGCGGCGATCTGTTAGCCGACTATCTTGTTAACATCTTTAGAGCTTGTGTCGCCCATCGCTACGTACCTCGGAAATGGAGGGAAGTGAAGGTAGTATTTATACCAAAACCAGGCAGGAGCGACTACACTTTGGCAAGATCATTCCGGCCTATTAGTCTCACATCGTTCCTCCTTAAAACTCTAGAAAAACTGTGCGACCAGGAAATAAGAGGAAATGCTCTCTTGCACAAGCCCCTACATCCACAACAACACGCCTATAGCAAAGGTAAATCCACAGAATCTGCACTTCACAGCGTAGTATCACGCATTGGAGATGGGTTAACCACAAAACAACCAACTCTAGGTGCCTTTATAGACATCGAAGGAGCGTTTGACAAGACCTCATTCACTAGCATACATCAAGCACTGGAGGGATATGGCGTCGCTCCAACGCTTGCAGAGTGGATAGACAATATGCTGAAATACAGAGCTATACAGTTTACAGTCAACACGACCACCAGAGGCATAGTGGCCAGAGGCTGCCCACAGGGCGGTGTTCTCTCGCCACTTTTATGGAACATAGTCGTAGACGAGCTCATCCGAAAACTGAATGGCCGCGGGCTATTCACGGTGGGATACGCAGATGACCTTGCCATTCTTGCGACCGGATGCTTCGAGAATATCTTATGCGACCTCATTAGCTCTGCCTTTAGAACAATCGAAACCTGGTGTACAAGCCATGGTTTATCAGTTAACCCTACAAAAACTGAACTCATTATGTTCACACACAAAAGAAACTTAGGGAATCTTAGACTCCCGAAGCTATTCAACACTGAAATAAGATTAACCAACGAAGTCAAGTATCTAGGGGTCATACTGGATAACAAACTGCTATGGAATAAGCACCTTGACCATAAACTACAACGAGCATGTGCAGCTTTCTTTCAATGTAGCAGAATGCTCGGGAAAACTTGGGGGCTTTCTCCAAAAATAACATTGTGGCTTTACACAGCCGTAATCAGACCGACACTTACATACGGAGCAATCGTATGGTGGACCAGAACTGAACTAAGCACCGTGATTACTAAGCTGCAGCGATTTCAGAGACTTGCATGCTCTGCAATCACGGGCTGCATGAGAACAACACCGACAGCCGCCCTTGAGACCATTCTGGGCCTACCGCCGCTCGACTTCTTCATACAGCAGGAAGCAACCATGGCCGCTATCAGACTCAAGCACCTAGGATTGTGGGGAAATACTAGGAGTTTGCACGCATCCATCCTAGACAGAGCGATAACTTACGAACCGCTGTTAGCCGCCCCGTGTGATAAGATCCCTAAACAACACATATTTCGGAAACACTACCACATACAACTCTACGAAGACCTAAGAGATCAATCAGGAATCAGCGAGGTCCGTGTCTACACTGATGGCTCAAAAACCATACAGGGAACTGGCGCTGGAATACACTCGCTTGATCTCAACATTAATATATCATTAACGCTAGGCGCACACAGTTCTATTTTCCAATGTGAATGCGTGGCCATCACCGAAGCCGCCACCGCAATGAGCAGGAGAGGGATCACAGACTACAATGTAAGGATCCTCTCCGACAGCTCAGCAACACTCAGAGCTCTGGAGAGCCATAGCTGCAACTCCAAGCTCGTTTACGAATGTCACCTGGCCCTGGAGAGAATCGCCATAGGAAACAAGGTGACTCTACAATGGATAAAGGGACATAGTGGATCGCTGGGTAATGACACCGCAGATGAGTTGGCTAGAAGAGGGTCGGGAACAACCACAGAGGGACCATCTCCATTCCTACCTCTACCCTTTTCTCAGCTACGCACTTGGATGCGGCTTCGCACCCTCAATCAACACAACGAGCGTTGGGCACGGACCACGGATTGCAGACAGTCAAGAGCAGCCGTTCCGGCTGTCTCACCACGGCTCACGCGTCGTCTGCTCAACCTTTCAAGACCGGACCTTCGTACCATCGTGGGGACACTCACAGGCCACTGTCTCCTGAACAAACACCTCTACAACATCGGAGCCACAGACAGCCCACTCTGCAGGGGGTGTCTGACCGAAGAAGAATCGGCTGCCCACGTAGTCCTGGAATGCGTGGGAGTAGCAGCTCAACGTGAACAAATCCTCAACAACCCGAGGTCACTCCGCGAAGCCTGCGAAGACCCCAGGAAACTTCTGTGCTTCTGGACGGAGTTAGGCTGGCTAACTATCTAGCTAGTTTACTCTCACGCATAATGGACCATCCATAGAGTTCGAATGCGGAAAAGGGAGTTCTTTAACATTAACATTAACATTAACATTCCCACACTAGGATTCCCTGTGTCGTGGGTATCAAGAACTACGAGTACCATGGTACCATAACACCCATACCCGGAACAAATATTAGCAGATCATACAAACATTTGTTACGCAGCGGGAATCGAACCCGCAACCTCTTGCATCTCAGCCGGCTACTCTCTGCCACGCCACAGAGGTCGTCATCATGACTCATCATGATACTGTAGATATCTCCAATCCAACTGCACAACATTATCTTAGATTATAGTTCAAGAGTTAGATACAAGTTCACGCGGAAGCGATAATACCTATCTACTTGAGATAAAGATAACTTTTTGAAGGCAGGTTCAAATCTGTCTAGTTTGCCTTGTAATCAATCTCGCTGATACAACTTGTACTGTTTTACTAAGAAACACACTCTTGCCTATTTTAGTAGTAAAACAATAAGCTGGGTAATAGTAGATGACCACGCACAGGCACAGCGTCTACAAGTATTATGTGTGTTGGATTGAACCAAGTTTGCGTCACCAAAACCCATTAAAATACGTCACCTTATCGAGTTACCTATTAATAGACTAAAGTCCGTAGATAATAAGGGCATTTCGGAGCTATGGCGCAACTTATCATGGCACACCAACTATATTAAGTTGACCTACAATTTTTAATGTTTGCGACAATTGGCACACCACCGTATGTTAACCAAGGGTCTCCAATTCTATGAAGGGGTGAAAAGACCTACACAGCTTCCCAAATAGGGTGTATTGCAAATTTTCCGCTACCAACTTTAGCCAGCCCGTCTAGCTCCTTAGAAAGTTCACTTACCCCCGTTGACGGGGATTGTCAACGGGGATTAGTGGAATAAGCCTATAAAATAACCCTATAAAACAGAGTCAGGGTCATTGACAGAGTCGAGTCAATTGCATGCGCAGACTATAGCTATTGGGTTAAACTACTTGGTGAATATACATCAATGACAATAGAATATACACTCGAGAGCAATGAATCCGGGTCACTTAAAGAATGTTAAAAATCTCGGAAACTAAAAATGATAGATTAATGCAATAAATTGTATTTAATAGACAATGTAATACTCCTTAAATGAAGGTAAAAAAAATATGAGTCACCATACATTTTATTAACACAAAATTACATAAAGAAAAAAACTGCTGATCTCTCCTTAAAACAAAAATAGGAAACATGAAATTTTTGAACTTTATTACGATTTTCTTGAATTTTAATACTTCGTATTGCCTCCTCGTGCTTCCATTACTGCGTTTACGCAGAAAAAAAACAACAAAAAAACAGAAATCAAACAATGATAAATGACAGATTACAAACAAAAGCAAAACCAAATGCTGTAATTTCGTAGTTCCATCTTCGAAAGTGGCCCTTTTTCAAATTTGATTTTTTTATGATATAACTTTACAATAACTAAGAAGTTTTAATACCTTCATTTAAGGAGTATTACATTGTCTATTAAATACAATTTATTGCATTAACCTAGCATTTTTAGTTTCCGAGATTTTTAGGATTCTTTAAGTGACCCGGATTCATTGCTCTCGAGTGTATTTGCTGTGAAACACTAGAGCAGACACCATCGATCGAGTTCTCAAGTGCGCACTACCTGCACGCACCTGTTGGAGGCTATCCTTTGCTTTCGCCTATAGTTGAGGCTTTGAAGCCGGGGCTAAGGGTACACTTTGTTATGTCTAGACACTTTATACCGTGATGTTAGCATGACCTGAGCACGGTAGGTTAGTAGGGTGTTTAGTGCATTGTTTTTGACGACCTCTGTGGCGCGGTGGGCGAGTAGCAGGCTGAGACGCATGAGCGGGTTCGATTCTAGCTGCGGGACAAATGTTTGCATGATCTGCAAATATTTATTCCTGGTCTGGGTGTTGTGGTACAATGGTACTCGTAGTTCCTGATACCCACGACACAGACTCATCCAAGTGTGGCATCAGGACTATGTACGTGACTGTTGGGTGTTATGTTATGTATGTTGTTGTCCCCGCTACCAAGAAGCCTGGAGCAGACAACATTGTTGTAGTTTCTGTAGTCAGCACGCTATCACTCATCTACATGCGACCTGTTATAAAGCTTTATCCCTTACCCATGCCGTCTCCTATAAATATCCCTGGAAGCCTTCTGGAAGAGGTACTCCCCGATCCTGTCCAGTTTCTCCGGACTGGACAGGGAGTAGAAAGTGAGCTTCTCCATGTTGGATTTGACGAGCCCATCCTGGGGGGAAGCGGGGAATATGTTGTCCACGAGACGCTTGTACCGCGGTCTGAGGGCTGAACAGCAGCCGCAGCAGCCTGAAAGAGAGAACAATATATTTTTGAGAAACTTTGAAGAACGTTTGAAAGGACGGTAAAGTACTGGACAGCTTATCACTATACATACACGGTACGAGCTTTACTTATAGCTGTATTTCATAACATATATGTATATATACATAAACACACGCCTTTTCAAATAAGCCAGCAGCCAGAACAAAGAAAAAAGCAAAGAAAATTGCCCAACAAGTCCGGGTTTACCGAAACAAAAATAAGTTAGTTTATCCAGGGGCCAAATCCTCGCGCTAATTGACAAATGTGACTGTCAGTTTTTAAGATCTTGGGTAGTTTATCCAGGGGCCCAATCCTCGCACTAATTGACAAATGTGACTGTCAGTTTTTAAGATCTTGGGTAGTTTATCCAGGGGCCCAATCCTCGCGCTAATTGACAAATGTGACTGTCAGTTTTTAAGATCTTGGGTAGTTTATCCAGGGGCCAAATCCTCGCGCTAATTGACAAATGTGACTGTCAGTTTTTAAGATCTTGGGTAGTTTATCCAGGGGCCCAATCCTCGCGCTAATTGACAAATGTGACTGTCAGTTTTTAAGATCTTGGGTAGTTTATCCAGGGGCCAAATCCTCGCGCTAATTGATAAATGTGACTGTCAGTTTTTAAGATCTTGGGTAGTTTATCCAGGGGCCCAATCCTCGCGCTAATTGACAAATGTGACTGTCAGTTTTTAAAGATCTTGTATGAAAATGTCGGCTTCGGATTTGTCTATAATTAGCGCGAGAATTGTGCCCGATGATAGATCGGAAAAACAGGAACATGCAAGACACATTAGTTGTGTTTTATTTCGCTTGAAAACTATCATACGAATTCAATTAAATGTATTCATACTATTATAACATCACAGAGTTAGATAACCCTAATTCGTTATATCTATTACACGAAATAGGAAGAAAGAATTAATGTTTTTTTTTTTTTTTTTAAATGTCGCATAAAGATGGTTTGGCTTCGCTGTGCGAATTCAGAAACAGTGCTTGGGTTTTTCGCACCGCGGTTCGAATCGCTTGTGGTGCGAAACGACTAAAGACCCCATTAAGCTATGTTTCTCAGGGCAAAGATGCAATAATACATAGGTTCACGTTATAAGCGCATGTGCTTACCAACAATAAAATAAAATGACATCATTGCCACAGAATAATATACCTACTTAAGTACTATTAATAATTATTATGTGTTCATTTGAAACGTATTTATGTACATACTTATCCTTTAATTGGTGTTAGTATGCCATTCTAATTTACACAAATAAATACCTAATTTAAAAAATTACATCTGTTTTACTAAGAATAAATGTGTGCGTTTAAACTACTCATTTCCAGACTTAAGTCACGTCAAGTGTGTTAACATTTAGCTTATCTGTTAAGAGATTAAAATATAGAGATGAACCAGCGTAGAGCCCGCTGTATCTTCTACCCAACGAAACTGCACCTGGACCACAGTTTTACAATCCTATAGTTATACTGTGACCGGGATTATGTGCTTTGTGTCCAAGACATACGTTGGTTATTCTCAAGTGGCCTATTCTACTGGCAAGTCTTGCCCTTCGTCAGACCTGCCCCAGTATTGTCTAACAAACTGGTAATCGCTTTCAATTACGATTTCGCAGTACATTGCGCCGCATGCATTATGCTTATTGTCACAAGCAGGATTATTCAAAACATATAGCGCAGTGTACTGTAAAATCGTTATCGAAAGCGATTATCAGTTCGTTAGCCAATTAAGGGGCTGGTCAGACCTTTATGCCGTGGTCAGACTGTTATAGAACTTCCCTGGATGGACCCTGCAAAGGCTATAATGCTAAAATGTATGTACCTACCATAACAAAACCAAGTGCTCCCAAGTCCCAGTGTTCCTAAGGTGAATAAATGATATGAAATATTAAATATTTTTGGTGGTAGTGCCATATCCATAAAAGAAATGGCATACCACTATACATTATATTACATTAAGTTCCGATATATATACTTAGGATTTCAAGAGCACAGAAGTGCCTTAGCCAAGTTCAATAAACACGACTGACTTGGCTCAAAAACATAATATTAACAATATAGCTGCCGTGGTGTTTTCGCCCAAAGAATAGACTCCTTCGTCTCGTCCCTTGGACGTCGTACAAGCCAACTAAAGGATTATATCAGAAGCTGGGCAGCAGCATCCACGTAAGAACTGCGTTCACAAATCAGCATTCCAAGCCCCTCATTGACATTATAGATGAGGTCTATGTCCAGCAGTGGACTTCTACGGGCTGATGATGAACAAATTTAGGTGTATTTATTAACCGACTTCCCAAAAAAGGAGGAGGTTGAGAACCTCCTCCTTTTTTGGGAAGTCGGTTTTCGGACTCGGTTGTATTTTTTTTTTTAATGTTTGTTACCGCATATCTCCGGCGTTTATGAACCGATTTGGAAAATTCTTTTTACATTTGGATACTTCCAGATTGGTTCCATTTTTTTCAAAATCCAGTTCTGATGATGGAATCCATGAGGAATTGAGGGAACTCTTCAAATATTGTAGGCATACATATGGCGATTTTACTATTTTCAGCAACAAACCAAGCATTTGTATTCAAAAAGTATAATAATCCTGTCACCACTATGGTTCTTTCATCATTTTTTTTCATCCAAATATTTTGTCGAATAAAATGGCGGAAGTCGGTTTTTTAAATGAAAAGTTATGTAATAATAAGATAATATACTTACATGTCATATAAACACTTCTACTAAAAACAAAACAAGTTCGATGAGCTAACTTTCGCATTCGGGACATTTTCACTATAACTTATTATTTACCGTCGAAAACTTTAACTAATTCACACAACACCACAAACTAATCAAACTAGAGTAATGAGCACTTTATTTATATTTTGTGAGTAATTCCATGATTCAATTAGGTACAATTAAATATAACTATTTATTTATTGTCACGGGTATTTATCGCGTGTTACCTTGTTATTTATTATTCCCGACGTTTCGAATGCATTACAGCAATCGTGGTCGCAATATGTGTTCTAATCGCGAGAGTTTAAAAAATACTAAATATAACATTATAATTAACTCCGCACATAATTACTACCTAAACAACTTATTTATCACCGCGTTATAATAGTTCTCATAAAAATCCACATCACACATCCACACCACACGGTGATACATGAAAAACTGTGTGTTTGATATTGATAAGAGAGATAAGACAGAGTCTTGCCCCGGTTTCACTCGCTAAACCTTTTGATTTATGCCAATTTTGTGTACCTTTGTGATTTATTACTCTAGCCAGTGTATGAACGAGGTAAAGGGAGTTTCGTTGCCGTAAACCAAAGCGTAAGCAGATATCTAATACCAATTAATTTCCTTTCGAGACGCTGAACACTAGTAAATTGTTAGCTAAGCAGATAAGTTATGTTTGACTCAATACATTTATTGCTTTCACATGGTTACAATTAGTTGTTATATAAATATGTAGTATCTCATATGAACCCTGTGCTTAGGGCATTGCAACAGCGAGACAGACCCGAGGTTCTCGGGCCTTTCGAGGACAGGTCAAAATCTCATTTGTTTATCGGTAGGTAGTCTTAATAGGTAGAAACCATGTAGGCATTTAATAGAGCAAATATGTATGTAGGTTATTTTACCAATTTTTTTTATCCTTTTCATAGATTTAACAAATTAAAATTATTCGCATTAAGTAATTTGTCAGTAAATGTCAAGTTATTATTTATTTATCCTGTGCTTTTATGTCTGTCAGTTTGTATTATATTTATATAGAAGTAACTACTCCAAAAATTCTTTAATGTAGTAATAGCATTTTTCTAATAAGAATAACTCGAGTTTTTTTTTATAAATATAGAATCTCTTTGTATGTCTCTACTATAGATACCTACAACGGACAGAAGCGAAACAGATTTTCAAGAGATTTCCATCAGTGTGTGTTCAGTTCAGACGCCCTCTTGGTATAGCGCTTTGGGTTAACCTTATTATTACTCTGGAATTAAGTAGGTAGACAAAGATTGTAGAAAGGGGAAGGTGGCGGGTGGATTGTAGGGGAGAGAGAGTAATGAATGATCTTCAAGAAGAGTTTTGTAAAAGTACTAATTTAATTAATTATTGCGTACCCAACCTCGTGTGTTGTGTTATTTGGACTCGATCTTTCTAAAACTCTGAACTATCTAAATCGTGCCTAGGAGAGTCTGTGTCTATATGGCCTATCTACACGCAAGCACCCGATGCTAGACTCAATTTTTTTCACTGAAATTATTTTACAAGTAGGTACTTGTTCGAATCAATTTATAGCATTAACATAATTTTATTTTTTTATTGCTGGATGTTCATTATGTATTCTCTAATCGAATACCGTCCTATCTGAAATGGTTTCAATTTGATAACGCTCTCAGTAGGTTACCTTACCTAAGTATCTACCAGTAGTTACGGTGTGTAGAGCGATATATCAATTAACTCGCTAATTTCACACTATTCGGGGAATAAAGTCCGGTAGCGCGGAACCGCGCGTTCTGAATTTACGTATAATAGGTAGGTATATTGACTCTGAGACAGAACGCCTGTATTAGCTACCTAAGCATAGCATAATCAACCTGTTTCTGGAAAATGGGCTTCCGAATTTCGCAAGTGACGAACTTTAACTAATTTGCTGCAAAATTCGTTTTTCTATCTTCTTTCGCGAATTCACACATATTGTTTTTTTTTTTGCGTTATTACATTTACTTTACCTACCTAAACATAGCATAATCAACCCATAATGTTCCTTTAGCTGGCCACAGAACACTCGCTGGGACTCTGGGTTAAGTACCCATACCATTTCGCAGAAAGCCGATAAAACCTAAGTGGTTTTATCGGCTTTCTGCGAAATGGGCTTCCGAATTTCGCAAGTGACGCACTTTATTTAATTTGTACCAAAATTCGTATTTCTATCTTCTAAAATTTCGCGAATTAACACAATATATTGTTTTTTTTTGCATTAATACACATTTTAATTTGCTGTGCCTTTCAGGTTTCGTTAAGACTTAAAAGAGTGAAAGAATCGTAAATTATAGCCATGACAGACAAAAGTTGATAACGTAGAAGTATACGCGTCGGACTTATGATAGGTAAACTGAAACTGGCTATAATTACAAATAGGGACTCTAGAAATAGATGCGTCGTTCGACGGCAGTAGGGATGGCCTGAATCTTAATGTAGGTTATTATCTCAATGAGGTGGGTAGGGTAAGGTACCTATTACATATTAGTATACTGTTTTTCCGTATACTTGGTTGCCAAGTCCATATAATGTAGTTTGAGAAAACTAGATGCTAACGGTCATTAGGCCCTTTTCAAGGTCACTAGTATATGTACCTCAAACCACTGATTTTACAACTACTAAAATGTTGATAAAGATTGATTTAATGAGCCAAGAAGTTGGACTAAGGACAATTGCCAACCATTTATGAAGGTGCCACTTCACTTGGTGTATATTGGCAAATGTTTGCGTTATTTTGCCAAGGAAAATAACATTATGTACCGATAGACTCATGGTTGATTTTACCTTGGAAAAATAAAGCAAGCATTTGCGAATATACACCAAGTGAAGTGGCACCTTGAAAATAAATGTCTGGCAAAGTTTTTAAGTGTTCTAGCCAAATTATGATTATAGCTGGACCCTCTTATTCATAATCAATTTTCAAACCTTTAATAGCTAAAATAGCTTTTGTCTTGTTTTGACGTATGTCATTTTACATCAGAGAGAACGAAACAAAAGGGCCCTTAGAATGCCACGACGAACGATCTTGAGCCGCCTCCATCCACCTATTTCCCGCGACGTTTATAATGTCTTTAATCCATCGAGTGGAAGGCCTTCCTTTACCGCGTCGTCAGGTTTGTGGTCGCCACTCGAGAACCTTTATTCCCCAACTTAAGTTCTGCGAGCTATATGACCTGCCCATTGCCACTTCAACTTGCTTACTCTTAGAGCTATGTCGGTGACCTTGGTTCTTCCTACGGATTCTATCACGTAGTGAAACTGCTAGCATAGCTCTCTTCATAGTCCGCTGCGCGACTTTGAGCTTGTCTATACAGCCAATAGTTAGCGACCAAGTCTCAGTGCCGTAAGTCATCACTGGCAACACACACTGATCTAGGCTTTCGTCTTTCGCCAGAATAACCTACCTAAAATTGGTGTTAAATTTACAATGAAACCAAACAATTTATGATTTTATTTTTATTTTAAAATGCTTAATTACATTACAGTCTAATGCTTCCTCTTTTCATCCCTATCTCTCTTGTCATCCCTATCCCTACCAGGTTTCTCCTCTCTTTCTCTCTTATCATCCCTATCTCTCTTGTCATCCCTATCCCTTCCCTTTTCATCTCGGTCTCGACTAGACTTGTCATCTCTGTCTCTGATCTTTCTATCATAGTCGTCATACTTTCTTGATATCCGTGCTCGTTTATCATCAGACCGTCTTTCCCTGGAACGGTCTAACTCGCGGTCGCGGGAACGGGACTTGTGTCTCTTGCCGTAGTCTCTTTTACGTTCATAAGGTGAACGTGAACGTCTCTCCTTTTTAGACTTGTAACTGTGGTATTTGGAGAGTGGTGGGGTTTTGGGTGACTTTTCTTTCTTGGAGTCGCGTCTAGTGTCTTTTGAAGTAGAAGCTGTTGGAGATTCAGGTTTCTTTTCTGCATTGGCTTTATCTTCTCTATCTTTCTGAGCTTGCAAGAATTTGTTGGCTTGGTACTTCTTGCGGAGCAAATCCACTTTGCTCTCCATTTCTTCAGGGTTTACTTTCGAGCGTTTGTACAGCTGAAGTATCCTCATAGACACTTCCCGGATGTCTTCTTCTGAGACTTTGAAAAGTAAAAACCAGTGAGGGTTGTTGGGTAGGGGTAGGCCAATTTTCCTCGCCGTCAAGTAGATACAGGCACAAGCAATGGTTTCTGGTGGGAATCTCATGAAGACATCGGTTCGCAGGGCATCATTCATGTAGTTCCATGCCATCTGCATAAGCTGGCGGTTTTTCTCATACTGCAGTACTTGGAGGTAGACCACAATGAGTTTGTGAGGATGTTTCACATGAACACAGAATCCTAGCTCTTTCAATATTCTCCGTTCAGCTTTGATAACTTGATTTTTCTGTTCAATGTAGTTTTGATCAACTATCAACGGAGAAATGGTCTTCTGAGCTCTCACTTGCTTTACGTGATGAAAGACGTTGATCACATCTCGGATTCTACACGGTTTCTCTTCAACTTTCGATGCTAAGTAGATGCTTCCCATCGCCATAGTTTCCATGGGGTATCTAACAAAAGATTTCGAGTAGTAGAACCTTTGGAGATAGATCTGGCCTGTTGCCATGGCAACTTGGGGCAGCTTAAGCAGTATTCCCGCCGTTTGGATCATCTCACATCCCAAAATTCGGAGGTCAGTTTCAGTTTCGATGTCAAGGCCGTCAGCTTGCGATGGAGTCTCTTTGAAGACATTTTCTGGCAGTAGGCAGTTGTACAACGTTAGTAGGATCTTCCCATAGTTTTTTTGGAGCTTCACGGGCAGTGCTATGACAGGCTTGGCCTGGTTTTGAGCTGTTATTGTTGCAGACATTGTGTCACCACGGTCCCTTCACTTCGAGGCACACCTTTGCCCAATTTCACATTTGTGTAAGTCGGAGATAACTTTTAACGCACTTATATATTGTTTTGATGGATATTGTCGTAAAAAAAACTATTTTTTATTTCAATTATTCGCAAGAAACACGAAAACACGCCGATTTTAGAGGAGTGACACATTCGACAATCTAAGATGGCGCCACTATCGAACATATGTCAAAGTCCCTAATTTGTAAACAATTTATTCCTGAATCAGGAAGGCTGGATCTAAAAGCAAGCATTTGAAAACATACCTTGTGCCATTGTTTTTCCTGCACTGTAACTTTTACCAGCAAAACAACTAAAAGTTCTGTGTAAAAAATTAAAACACAAGACACGGATTTCGGGTCCATCGATTGTATTGTAGTAAGCATGCGTTCCATTCCATTACTATGTTCGAATCAAAAACAGATTTATTTAAACAAGGTGTCTTATTTTCTAAAGCTTTGGTGGAAAAATTATATAATATTCAGCTTTCCATGAATTAGTTTATCAAAAGAGATTTACTTTTAGACTTTTTCATAAACGTCACTCATAACGATAGCAAAATTGGAATTCATCATTTTCTTAACTTTGAAAGTTTTGAAAATTATGGAACGTAATTAGGGAATGGCACCGGAAATCCGGAAATTGGCCTCGGCGGCAATTACAAATTCGTACGCAATCAATAATGTTAGGGAAAACATAGTTATTTTATTTCTTGAATCTCTGCCAGCAGTGCTCAATTAATAAGCAAAGACCTTGACTTTTGCCCGACTGATGTTGACTTCATACTGAAATTGGAAGAATACTTACAACCTGGGTCCGTGCATTTCTGAACAAAGGAATCCAGAAAATCGTGTCCCTCTCCAGCTTCAAAACAACACTTCACAAAAGACATTTCGGATTCAATAAAAACACCATTTATTAAATATTCAAAAAACGCATGATTTATTATAACCAGGGAAATATTTATTTGTGTTGATTTAAAACATCTAATTGGAACACTTTGTAATCAGGTAGGCATCGTATGTATACATCGGGTAAGTACCTAATATGTGTCAATAAAACAATAAAACTAAGTTTGTCATTAGATAACAGGGAAAATAGAGAATAGTCAATTAAACTTATTGCTAACTTGATGAACGATTATTTTGGTATGTGAACTAATCACTAATAAACAAATAAATGCTTGTATAGTTTGATATTTTTTTTTGTAACAAATTTTATAGGTCACAGTGTCACGTACGTTTCGAGTTTTTGATACAAAAATACGTCAATGCGAATATAATACAAATATCCGACCAAATTGAATTTACCACGATCACTGAAATCAATTATAATTTATTGCATACATTGTAATTTAGTGGGATAATGCGCATAGACCTAGTTTTGGGGTTCACAAACTGCCGCTAGATGGTGTGTATGTAGACTACTGACTCAAAGTTCTTCTATTCAATACTGGATGGCGTTAAACATATTTCCAAAACATGCTACTAGATGGCGTATAGCAAACTTGACGTAGTTTTTCTACTCGTCACTAGATGGCGCAAAACAACTTACACAGCGGCGTTTACAGTACAAGCGAATATATAGTCTCCAATTTAAAAATTCAAAATGAAATTGTTGTAACGACAATAAGTCAGGGTAGAGAATAAATGCATTTTCCAAAATTCAACACAAAAGACGAAGGAATAAAACGCTAAGTAATTGAAAATTATTGTTTATTTATAAAAGTTAGATTTTTTACAATTTCCTTAGTAAGTATTTAGCTGCAGTAGAAAATAATGTGAGATGAAAATGGACTTAATTAATTTTATTATATTTTTGCACTCTTTCATGGCATTTTAAAATGAAGCAAGTAGAGCAGGTACCTAACTACAAAATAAGTAACTTATTTGACTTAGGTACTAGGTACTTTATGTAAAAGCAGAAAAAAGATACAAAAATATTGTAGATTTCCGAAACAAAATTAGTAGAAGCGTTCATATCGTGACTTAACTAAAATGGTAACAATACAAAATAATAAAATAAATGGTTCATGGCACTATTTGAAGTAACCACTATAATAAAATTGTCTTAAAATTAGCACCTTTTCAGGAATATTATTTACTGCCTGTCACAAATTCACTATTGGTTTTCGAGAATGACAAAAGAAATTGCTATAAGTAAGTAATATAAATTCTTTGTGTTATGAATACCTACAGTATGTAAATCACATATATACACAAATAATTTTTGTAAGTATGTACCTACTAAATATTTGTCTATGGTAAGACATTATGTAACATCAACGTACCTGGGTACCAAAGTATTCGTAATATTAATTATTAATATAAAGCAAAATAAATCTTTTTCATACTCTATCTAAATACTCATCCACAATAAATCTCACCCTATGGGTGAGTTTACCACTTTCTAGTTATTTAGTGGTAGTTTCAACAAGCAGGGTGAGTTTACCGCTTTCTAAAATTATAGTGGTAGTTTCACCCACTAGGGTGAACTTACCGCTTTCTAGTTTTATACTGGTAAATTCACCCAGTTGGATGAGTTTACCGATTTCTAGATTTATAGTGGTAGTTTCACCCAGTTGGATGAGTTTACCGCTTTCTAGATTTTTAGTGGTAGTTTCACCCAGGAGGTTGAACGCTTTCTAGTTTTATAGAGGTAGTTTCACCCAGTATGGTGAGTTTACCGCTTTCTAAATATATAAGTAGTGGTAGTTTCACCCAGTAGGGTAAGTTTACCATTTTCTCGTAACTAGCGAACTCTAGAATTAACTTCGGGTTTTTTATTTTTACTCGACAATTTGAACCAGCCAGCCTTTTTATTATGTTCCTTAGGCATAGAAATTGACCTAGATACCCTTTCTCTGTCACTATCCCTGCTTATAATTTCGCTTGACTGGGTTTTTTTCCCATCCCTAGCAGTGGGTTTTCGTAGAGTCGACTGTGGGTTCTCTTTGCGTTTCTCCGGTTTTCTATACAATGTTTGACTAGAACTAGTAAGTCTGCTACTAGTCGGACGTTTCGTCAATGTAGTTTGACTGTATGACTTGTTCTTTTGTAGCGTAGCTGGTCTATCGTCTGTCAATGTTTTGGTAGACGATGCTTTTTTGATAACTTCTTTCTTGGGTTTTCTCGGTCTTTGAGCGTAGTGCACGTCATGCTGGTCTCCATAGTGCTTCGGGGTCCACGGAGCGAAGATTGAGAAGCTCTTGGTGGTGCTCTTGATTTGAAGGTTCGAAGAGTTGACGGAGGAGACGTCATCACGGGAGCGGTTGCGTGTTATTCTGCCTGGATCGGGAATGTCACCAACTGGAATGAAAGAGAGAATATTCATTGTCATAAACATTATATTCATATATTTTATTCAAACTTAGATAAATAGACGTTACTTAGCACAAGTTTAGTACGTACTAATGCTAAGGTCCAGATAAATAGAACGTACTACACGGTGACTAAGTCTAAGTCTTATTTTGAAACCTTCAATGTCTCTCTCTAATACGCGTGTTTTAACATTTGTGTGACAGTGACAGGGACAGGTCTAAGCATTAGTGAGGTAGAGCCATTTTGTTACTAGAGTTACACTTTGTACCTTCGGGTCTGTTTCCTTTTAGTCTAAGTTTGTTATGCATTTCTATGTAACTCATGTATACAAATTAATATTCATTCTATTCTATTCTATAGTACGTAATAAGCTTGTGCTAACGTCTATTTATCTCGGCATTAGACCTGCCCTGTCACTGTCACACAAATGTTACACGCGTATTAGAGAAAGACATGGACGATTTCAAAGTAAGACTTAGACTTAGTCACCGTGAAGTACGTTCTATTGGACCTTATTTACGTCAAGGTATAAATAGTTTTGAATACAATTTAAAATTAGAACGATCACAATAATGATAGATACAGCTGTATAGGGGATCACCAATCAATACTATCTATGCTTGATTCTGGTGTGGACCCATCGTCCCACTGCACATATCCCTAGTGGTACGGTGGGTATAGGTTTTTTTCACACTATATTTTTCTAGTATGGCCCACGCACGGTTGTGTTGTGGTTTATTTTTCACAGGTGTTTTTTTGCTGTCACAACTTTATTTGGTGGTATCGTTTTATACCTACCGTACCACCAGTGGTGGGTAAGTAGATTAATTACAAGTAGGTAGTTAATTGGTCACGCGTCACAGATTGAATAATAGTTAATAATCTCGCTTGCGAAGTAACTTAATTTTTTTTTCGCATTTGGAGATTTTTTTTACATATATATATAGTGCTGAATACACAAATAAAAGATAAAATAGTAAAGAAAAATATGAATTATTTCGTTTCTACTTAAACCTTTGAGGAGGTAGGGTCACTGACTCCCTTTCGTACGCGAACGAAGTTTTTTTCTAATTTGGCTGTTTTTGGCTATTGTTCCTTCATACTCTATGAATCCAAACGCCTGAGGGCCAATTCTCTAAGTTATTTTAAAACTAAACTTAAAGTTAACCGAATCGAGACTGAATTGTAAATTGACTGGAAGTTGAATTTCTGGTCCCTCATAAATAACAATTTAGTCTACTTTCAAATCATTGTGAACACCATTACAGTAAGATAGTTATATATATAATTAGAAAGAGTAAATAGAGACTCCATCTACTTATGCTAAAATTAACGAAAAAACTTTGAATCCTTCAAGTTTCGGTCACATTTCGATATAATCACATTACAGTGTTGTATTTTATGTCAGGAGAATATCATTTCTGACATTTAAGACATCGACACAAGATCGAAACATGATCCGAACTTTATTTTAACAAATTTTTAGTTTGTGAATTGGGCCTCTGGTCATGTGTACAAAGTTTCATGGAGTTTGAAGAAATAAATAGCCAAATTAGAAGCTTACTTCGTTCACGTGCAAAAACGCGCTAAGCGCTCTACTACCAGTGACTTCCTCTTAAACACACTATTGGTATCCCAATTAGCATTGCCGTCTATACCTGTGGTAGCATGCAGGTAGACCACGCTGCGTTGACTCTGGTGGCTGGAGTCTCCCTCAGTGCTACTCTCTCCACTGTTAGTTGCTGGAGTTCTGCGTCTATGTCTGAGGGCATAATATATTATGTAAAAAATGCGTTAATGAGCTCACAACTGGTCATTCCACTCACAAGACAATTATGAGGCTTGCCTATCCCTTCGAGGAAAAAAGGCATGTGTGTTTATGTCTATTGGTAACGCTATTTCTCAAAATGGGCACTGACTTCATACTTTCAGATAGGTACACTTGGTGGTGTAGAGCTTAAGGATACCATAGAATACTTAAATGAAAATGAAATGAAATACGTTTATTCGACATCACAAACCAAGTACACAGAACAGACAGATAGTCCGCTCTGTGCGATGTGGTGTGGAGCCGAACAGGCCCTGTCTCAGCATAATGCTGCTCCACATGCTTACACATATGGAGCAGCGCTGGTTTTCAGACATATTTTTTTTTACCTATGAATAGCTAATAACTAACTAGAACTAACACTGGAGTTAATGTCGTATTCAAAACCTACTCACTAGCGCATACTAAAAGCCTATCCGCACACAACAGTGCCGACACAGTGACGACACAGTGACGACACGTGCCGGTCAGTAACGTGTCCATCAGTGTCAGTGAAATATTAATTATTTATTAAAAAAACTATTATAACACCTTAACAGAGTAGTACCTAAAGCGATGTTATATGCACATGATTATATAAAATAAAAACAAAGAACCAAGCTTAAAAATAAGTGGGTACCTACTGGGGAATACCTATAATATTACTAATAGGCACCACAACTATTCAAATTTCTCCAAAAGAAGCTGCGCTATCTCCATGAGTTTCGGCAGGCTGTGATGAAAAATGTCAACATTGTTCTCCGAAAGAACATTAACTAAACGGATGGCGTGTGACATTGGGCCAAATTTGAGTAAGTTTGTTCTAAATATTGGCTGGCAGAGCAAGGCGGGATATTGATATTGGGATATATGATATTGTAGCATACATTTTGTACGGCACCATCCGTACTCGTAAGTGACAGTTGATATCAGGGTCCTGCTTAGAATAAAGACGTCCTTATTCTAAGGGGTCCTGATTCTAAGTTTTGAGAAGCAATGACACGGACGTCTGGATGTAATGTGGATTTTTGTATGGTGACATCGATGAGCGCCCCTAGCGTACACTCTGTGAACCTCATTTTCCGTAAAAAAATCCGTGTTACACTACACAATACATGCGTGTCAATTGCTTGTCAAAACGTAGAAACAGCTCTCAGTGCTGCGCTGACAATCGCCGTGATCCGACATGAATTTCTAGCGGACAATATTTTGACTGAGACTTTTCGCCGACCATCTTGGAATACTATGGCCGCATAGTATTCCAAGATGGTCGGCGAAAAGTTGATTGAATTGGTACTAAACATCACTGTACGCGTCATGTCGGTACTGACATGTATGAATAGCACGTCACGGAACTGTACGGTACGGAACTGTCGGTCACGTGTTGGCTGCGGTTACTGTTGTGTGCGGATAGGACTTAAGTCTGCTAATAAAAGTATATCTCTGGTTATTTCTACAAGTTAGGCTAGTTTTTATTTGTACGTATGACTTGATACTTTACCTCAGAATTACTCTCTCTGTATCTATCTTTTACTATTACTTGTGTTTTGGACACATAAGTCTTATCTTTACGATGGTTAGTGAAAAACTCTATAGACTATAAAAACTCACTTCAAATCTCTGTTAACCTCCAGCTTGCTTCCCCTTAATTCACTGGAACTGCCTCGCTCATCCACCCGCCTCCTCACATCCGTAGTACTGCCCCTCTCTCCACTTCTCCTATCCCCTTTCAAAGTCTTCGAACTGCTTTGACTTCTAGACCTATCATAAGGATTGATCGGAGGCTTTTTTGTCATACGTCTATCGATATGACTCTCTGCTTCTGAATTGCTGTGTTCAGTAATGTTTTGCAGGTTTCGCCTGTACTGTTTAGGGACTGACTCTCTCTTTTCTTCCCTATGAAGGTTTGATAAAGAATAGCTTTTGCTTGACAGCATGCTGTTATCCACCTCATCTAAGCCGTTAGTAGAGTTTGAAATCGTCTTGCGTAATGTTCCATGTGCTTTCGATTGCGGATGGCTCTTGGATTTGGTAACGGTGGAGTGGGAGACGTTCGCGTCTGAATCAGGATCGGTGTCTCCGAAGAATCGAAGGTTCTTCGCTGGGCTGTTGAGAGGAGTGGTCTTTGTTTTGGACCAGACTTTGCGGGATGATTCATCTTCTGTTGTTAACACGCTGTCTTTGTCCACCTGTAACAGTTATTTGGTGTTTAATGAAGGAAAGATTACATATAGGTATCTCCATATTATCATTGGCATCGATCAAAGAATGAGAGTTATTTAAATTATTATCGACAACCTTTGTGGCGCAGCAAGCGAGTAGCCGGCTAAGATGCGAGAGGTTGCTCGTTCGATTCCAGCACACAACAAATGTTTGTATGATCTGCAAATTTTTGTTTCGGGTCTGGCTGTTATGGTACCACTGTACTCGTAGTTGCTGATACCCACGACACAGGGAATCCTAGTCTGGGATCAGGACTACGTATGTGACTGTTGGGTTTTATGTTATGTATTATTATATAAAAGATTTCTTTAAGTCAATTTGTCCAGTAAATTCATATTTTAATTAAACTAAGCGAATTCTAATTAAGACGACGCGGTAGAGGAAGGCTCTCCACTCGATGTGTACAACGAGTACCTATAGGTACTAAAGACATTATAAACATTGCAGGAAGTCGGTGGATGGAGGCGGCTCAAGACAGTGCGTCGTGGTATTTTAAGGGGGAGGCCTATGTCCAGCAGTGGGCTTCTAAAATATATATTTTGTTCAGCCTCCCGGAGTTAATACCTTAGCGCTTGGCTTCCCCTTCTTCCTGGTCAATCTATCCAGAGACTTGAACCAGCTGCCTGATGCCGGCTGCTGCCTTCGTGGTGGGGATGGAGTTGGTGTGGGGCTGGGTGTGGCCAGCCTGCGGCGTCCTCTGTATCTTTCTGCCTGTAAATATGAGAAAATTGAGGCTATTACATGAAAAATAATCATTTTAAACGGATCTATTGGTCACAGAATCTATCAGTAACTAAATTATTAGCCTATGGGATCTATTAGTACAAGAGATCTAAACCACAGCCTCTATCAGTAACTACTCAATAACTATAGGTGTTTAGTTGGAACAGGGCAACTAGATGTCATCAAGTTCTTAGATAATTATAATCTAGGGTCACTAAGATACAGGCTTAGCCTTGGTACCCTTCGTAAAATCTTTACCTCATCATTGCATGATAAGAATAAGTTTTTTTTTGTAAATTTCACCTTGTGTTTGTTTTTAAATAAACTTTTCTTAATCTTAATGATGGCAATTCTCGTTATAACTTGCTAATTCTGAGAGCTGTCGGTGATCGTGGTTCTTTTACAGATTTCCTCATTTCGGATTCTATCACATAGTAAAAACCCTAGCTCAGCTCTGCTAATAGTCAAAGACGTAGCTAGGATTTTGTTAGGAGGGGGGAGGGGGCAGGCGAAGACAAGCCAAGAATATATCTTACGTAAATGCAGCATGAGCAACAGGCAGGTTACTTAAAAAAAAACAAAAAATAAAAAAGTATCTGCTCCACTTCCCGTACCTCGCTATGCTCTTGCTAATATTACTTAGTAATAACAATAACATAATATTAATAGTTGTAGAAGTAATAGTTGTGCTCTGATAATAATTATATTGCTCACTGCTTATCAATTTTCAGATTACTCGAGACGACAGAGCCTTACCATGAGCTCTTATAGCGATTCAGTTCAAAAACTATTCAGTACAAAATATCGGCATAAGTCTATTATAGACCTTCTGCTACTGTGCCTTTAAATATAGCGGACACGGAACCGATATTTTGTACTGAATAGTTTTTGAACTGAATCGCTATAAGACAGCCTTTCCCAAAGTGGGCGATAACGCCCCCTTGTGGGCGCTGCAGGCCTAAAGGGGGGCAGCAAGAGATCCAGAAAAAAAATGGGAACGTTGTGTAGACTTGTAGATGCTTAGGGGGCGATTTGTAATTTCATTTAGTTAGGAGGACTCTTAGACACCAACTGAGCTCTCGACTCTCGACTACAACTTGTGAACATCCACTAATATTAATTAAGAGATTGCTCAAACTTTGGGGAGCTAAAAATAATTTTCACACCACCTGCTCGACAATGTCCAATTACAAATCATGCAACCTCAACGTAAAGTACAGCATTGTCTCTCTAGGGATATAAAGTTGTATGAAACTCCCTAGGGAATAAAGTGGTTTGAATTTGGAACGTCAAATTCGTGTGGGAACTCGTGGAAAACTCTGAGTAAAAAAATGCCCATATGGCATTGTAAAGACGTTTATTCGAAAATCAAACTGGCCATTATAGCAAAACTCGAAAAAAAAAAGAAATAGGCGCTATTTTAAAGAATGTGAAACAAAAGAGATGTTTGGTGCTGTGATTTTCAGTGAATTTTATTGCAATATTTTTGTAATATAATATTATGTCAGTGACAATATTAGTGTTAACAAAAAATGTCGAGCGATAATGATTCTACTCCAGAGTTTATCAAAACAGACGATACTTATTTAATGGAGCCCTGGCCTTTTATTGCCTCGCAGTAGGTGTGAAAAGTAGAGTATGCTCCTCTGGAATAAAGCATGTCTTCGTCTTGGGCAGCTTGAACCCCTCGCTTCACTCAGGACTCTATATAACTCCCTCGCTATTATTCTCAAAGTGGGCAGCAGACAAAACAAGTTTGGGAACCCCTGCTATAAGAGCTCATGGTAAGGCCTCAGGACCCAAAAGGGATAATGGTACTGACATATTGTACAGAATCTAACAAAAAACGTGTGAAACGTGTTCGAATTTGTTTTGTGCTTTAAATTCTAAGAAAGTCGATGACTGCATGATAGCGTGAATATGTATATAGAATATTATCACGTCTGTCTGTAGATCACGGACGGAGTTCATCGACATTCGCAGGTATAAATAATCAAGTGTTGGGTTCCGTATTTAGTATCTGTATAAATAAATATTCTTATTATACTACAGTTGTTGACCTGTATTCAAATATCTCTGCTATTTTCAGACATGCAAAAATTTACTTTCGAGTTACGACAGCATTTACCTAACTTCTTTCGACACAAAAGGATGTTACACGAAGAAGACTCTATTGACTCTAGATTTTGATAAAAATCATGGTCCATTTTGCCTTTTTAACCGACTTCAAAAAAAGGAGGAGGTTGTCAATGCCATTGTATGTTTTTTTCTTTTGAATGTTTGTTACACAATTCCTTTATTTCTCATTTTGTTCGAAGAGAAATAAGAACAAAGTTAGCAATTCAGCTTCTAGAATCATCTCATTATTGCCATCTCTCCTAAAGACGTCTATAGCTGTGGACGAGGCTTCCCCCATATAATGCAATGGGGGGATTTGCCATAATCACCACACTTGGCAAGCGGATTGGTGATCACAGTGTTTTGAGTACTCAGGTGAATGCCGCTGCCCATCCCCTGGTGCAATCCCTTAGTACAAGCGTAGCGTGTGCTGTCTTGCATATTTTTGCTGATGTTTATTTAATTTTGACTACCTTCCTAAGGTTTTTAAGTTCTCATTTACTATGTATCAGCAACTCTTTGCTCCGAGGCACCACACAGGCGCTTCTCACCTAGTGGTAAGACGGACCATTTATGTAAGCCAAAGCCGTGTTTGCTGCCTGATTCTATAGGCTTGGTCGCGTTGGAACAGGAGTAATTTTAGTTTATAAGACGATTCAAAATGATCCTTGTGATTTCAATGAATAAAAATCTTTTTGACTTTTGACTTTGACTTTGACTTTGAGTCAACTTTTACTACAGTAACGGGAGGAGACGGAGGGGAAAATCGCGGCACGCAATGTGTGGAAAATATTGTAGGCAAAAAGTATCTGAAGCAAAAAGTTGTGATTCTCTTGTAATTATTTAAAACCCCCCATTGCATATTACGAAGGAGGCCTCGTCCAACAGTGGACGGCAAACGGCTGATGAAGAAAACGAATACGAGATCGGAAGTTTTGCCATAAAAGAATTAAAGAAAGTGGATACTAGGATAGGATTATTACTATCTATGACATTGGGATAGCTATTAAGGGGTCAAACCCTCTCCGAAATATTCAAATGTCACATTATTATCATATTTAAATAAGGAGAGGCGAGGAGGTGAAATTATTACATTCATTTAAATCGATAAAAGTTATGTTTGAGTCAAAAATTTGGCTGCTCACACTTCTTAAATACAAAATTTTCACCGCTCGCTCCGCTCGCCGGTAAAACTATTGCCTGCGCTCGCCAACGCTAGTAGTTTTTTTTACAAGAATACTAATGTAATTTCGTGTAGCTACATTTTTGTTGGTTTATTTTCTTGAAAACCCTCCCGATACTACCTAAACCCTGGCTACACCCGTGCTATGACACACCATTCTTTCCGTTTCTACCTAACTACGAATAGATGCTTTAGTGGGAATTATCGAAGTAGGGCCTGCTTTGTTATGAGCCAGCGATAATTCATTATCTGTAAGTACCTGTTGTAAAGAGCAATGACCCCAGGATGTTTCAATAGCCTTTATTTGGGTGTGGATCCCGAAAAGGACATGCAACAGCAAGTTTTTGAATGTCACAAAAGTAATTTCGGCATTTCCAAAGTTTACTCTACATCACCAAAGTAACACACCTCATAAAAATAACTTTTCATTTAAAAAACCGACTTCCGCCACTGTATTCGACTGAATATTTGGATGAAAAAAAATGATGAAAGAACGATAGTGGTGAAAGGATTATGATACTTTCTGAATGCAAATGCTTGGTTTGTTGCTGAAAATATTAAAATCGCCATATGTATGCCTGCAATATTTGAGGAGTTCCCTCAATTCCTCATGGACTCCATCATCAGAACTGGATTCTGAAAAAAATGGGACCAATCTGGAAGTATATAATATATTCAAATAAAAAAAGAATTTTCCAAATCAGTTCATAAACGCCGGTGATATGAGGTAACAAACATACAAAAAAAAAACCCAATGAGAACCTCCTTTTTATGAAGTCGGTTAAAAACACTATAAAGTGCAACAAAATAAAAATGGACGACATCTCTTTTCGAAAAATTCGAAAAAGAAGACGTATCTCGTTGGGAATACTTCTATTTTTTTCCCATCGAGTCACACTGTTACTCGATAGAAAAAACACCCAACCAGCAACAGTGTTACTCGTTGGGAATCCTCCACAAAGTCCATGATTTCAAAATATTAGTCCACCTAAATCTGTCAGAGAATATGATCTGTCAGACCTTGTCATACAGCTAAAAGTGAATCCAAAAACTACTGCCAAAGAAACATCAAAGGTCACAGACCATATGGCCACCCGTCGGCCTCGTATGCCTCAGAAGCCTTAAAACCTACTTACCACTTAATACCTATAATTACCGTACTTAGAGTGAACTTTGAAGAGCTGAATTAACCCTGGGATGCCAAGTTGGGCACGAAAGAAAAGCGAATCTTGTCAATCTAAAATAAATCGCTTTCAGCAATAAGGCCGAACATTGTATTTATTTCAGGGCATCGTGACCAGAGAGCGGGCTCTATCTAACTCAACGTTCAGCGTGGCAATCCAGCTAGTTCCGACCGAGTGTATCGAATCGAAATAATAATCATAAATCTAAAAATAGGTAATCGAAGAAAAGGTTTTTAACAAAATACACCCTACCCAACAGTCGCATACATAGTCCTGTTCCCACATATTAGGATTCCCTGTGTCGTGGGTATCAAGAACTACGAGTATGTACCTTTTAACCATTAGGTACACCCAGACCCGGAACAAATATTTGCAGATCATACAAACATTTGTCCAAAGTCAAAAGTCAAAAAGAACTTTATTCATTGTAATCACAAGGATCATTTTGAATCGTCTTGTATAAAATTAAATTACTCCTGTTCCAACGCGACCAAGCCTAGAAGAATCAGGCAACAAACTCGGCTTGGCTTACATAAATGGTCCGTCTTACCACTAGGTCAGAAGCGCCTGTGTGGTGCCTCGGAGCAAGGAGTTGCTGATACATAGTAAATGAGAACTTAAAAACTTTAGGAAGGTAGTCAAAAGTAAATAAACATCAGCAAAAATATGCAAGACAGCACACGCTACGCTTGTTATACTTATAAATAATAATAATCTAATAGAAACATGTAAATAGGTAAGTACAGATATTGCAAATTTCCATTTTAACAGTCCAGGGGCAGAGCGACATCAGGCCACGCGGCGGGAATCGAACCCGCAACCTCTTGCATCTCAGCCGGCTACTCGCCCGCCATGCCACAGAGGTCGTCAAACTTTTTATACATAATTCATAAAAAAAAAAACACATACAATTTATTTCAGGGAGTTATCTTGCATAGTTTAGGAAATATCTTGGCTCTTCTATGTATGCCAGTATTTGTATACATTTCTTATTTTACGTAGTTTAATTATGTAACGGTGCAAAATAAAGTGTTACGTATCTATCTACATATATCCTTGTACCTTGTATGTCATTCCAAGTTGAACAAGGAAGGAAAAGCGGATGTTATTGCATATTTTATTGACAGTTATTTATTTGGTACATACTTGAGTAAGTACTTATGACGCATATAGTGTTTATTAGACACATCACTTCAAAATTTTATTCAACTCAAATCTACTGTTTATTCGATTTGCACTAGAATTGATTGAAAGCAAGAAAGGAGAGTTTGCTGTCGAGAAAAATATGAGATTGTTTTGTTAGTAAACCTTTTTTGCCCAGGGGCTCTAGTTTTGGATTTATTCATAAGTATTTAGTCATAGTAATTTATTTGTCAAAATGTTGGTTATTTTATGGTTATTTGCTTGTTATTTGTCATCATGTAGAATGTACCTAGATATTTTAGTAGATGTGAACATAATTACGATTTTTTTCTGCTTTTTCGAAACGAGACGTCGTCCATTTTTATTTTATTTCAATTTCTAGTTTTTTTTGAGTTATATCGTCTAATCTTGGAGGCGTTTTAACCGGTGTTAGCTTACTCACACTCACTTTTTTGTGCTCTTTAGAGCACATGGTAGTGAATTTAAATATATTATGAGTATTGAGTGTCTTTTCAAATTGGTGGGGTCCACGAACATTGTAGTGAAACTGCCATCACTTCACTAGAACATGACTTGACTGAGACTTTGACGACTTGACCTAACTTTATCAAAATAATTACTTGACATTGTTTTGCGGAAAGTTTTCCTCACAGGCCATTAAATTAAGAAAATAAAAATAAACACAACACAACACAATTAACAATTATTACAGATCCACATACACTCTTAACCTACCTATGTTGTTAAAGCTATAATAAAATATTGAAAAGTATACTAAAAACTAAACATTCCATAGGTTGTCAGTTAAAAACTTAACTGACTTTAGCTTATTTTTAAAATGTACAGTGTCATTCTCCTGTATGCTCTCTGGTACCTTATTAAAGATTTTTGTAGCCATACGAATAATCTTTTTTGCATAAGTTAAACTTATCGCAACTTACGTCTTCGATTTTACATTACATAATCTATCTTTATTACGCATATTAAAATGAGTGATGTCGCAGAATTTCTTAAATTTACTGATGTCATTTTATACAAATAGTGCTACTTCAAATTAAATAGGTTAGGTAATATATCAGAGTTTTATAAGATTTGAAATATGGTACACAGCAGTCAGTAATTTTTAGCTTGAGCAAAGCTCTCGAACACCTTTTTTCTGCAATAAATACATCTTGTATAATTTTGTACTATTAGCCCAAAATATTACACCGTATCTTAAGTTAGAAGCTACATATCCATGGTATGCTGTCAATGCAGTGTCATTGCTTACCACCCTTGATAAATGATGCAGAGTGTATGCAAAACTATTAATTTAATTTTCTGTATGAATTTTCCATGTCAAACTTTTATCTAGGTGAAGGGTCATCCAGATGATAAGGGTTTATAAGGGTTATAATTATTCTACTTTTCACGTTGGCCCGCTGCTTTATATAATAATAAAAAAAAAACACCCGTAGGCAGGCGTGGTCGCAGCCAAAGTTTTTTCCATCATAATTTTTTGCAACTTTCTGGTCCAAATAGTGGCTACAATTAAATTTTTTCGTAAATTGGATATTTTTTATGAGGTTTGTCAACGCAATTTTGGGTCTTGACCACTACGACCCCCCTCCCCCTCCCTCGGACGCCAATGCCGTAGCGAAAACTTTATGGCATACTAATAATTATATCGGTGTTTTGAGTTAAAACGTTTTTCAGATGATTGTAGAGTTGTAATTTTATCTTATGTGCCAGATCTTACAATTTTTCTGGGCAGGTTCGTAAAAATGAGGTTCTAATTTAAGCCATCTTATGTTGCTCAACCTGTGACCTTATCAAACGATCGTTTGACCGACTGCGGAACCAGTTTTGTGTTTACCGGTAGTCACATTGAGTGGTCTCTTCCAATTAGATGGATCGTGTCAATTCCTTTCTGTGATATTGAAGCTAACTTGTTTAGAAATTAGGGTGAAAAAACTGTTTTTTCTGTGTCATACCTTATTTTAGTAGACCGAAATCACTAATAGATTTTTAGCGTAGACATCTATAGATATGTATTACGCTGTTGCCGTATCCATATTGTAATTTTGGTAGTATTCTCAAACAACGCAGTGCAAAGCACGTTATTTCGAAACGCGCCAGAACAAGCGCTAATAGTTCTTTGTCAAAATTGTTTGGTACTGTAAAACTACTAATTTCTATTTATAGTTTTTAAAATTAAATAATTTTATTGGTAAAAATAATGTCATATATACAAACTAGATGGCGCTGCTAATTCTGTACCGGCTCTAAATCGCGCTATCGATGCGTTTTGTGCGGCGCTTAAGATTTCTCATGATGTTGATTATAATGCCGTAATCCACCAAATCGCGGGCCTAATGCGAATTGGTTTGTTTTTGAATGCTCGCCCTAGTTGCTAAATTAGGCCAGAGTCCAGAAAATTATTTATATTTTATTTAGTTCACAAACAATGGTATAATAATAACCTAAATAAATATAGATATTAGATTATTAAGTTAATTATTAAAGTAGATTAGGTAAACATTATACATAGTTAGTTCAGGTTTCGTATTAATAATATAATATAGCTAAATAGTTTTAATACCACTGCATATTCTCTGTGACATATAGAAATTAAATATAAATGGGTTGAGTTAAGAAGCACTCCTAATTAAGATTTGTCGTTTTCAGTGACAGGTTTATACCTCAGAATAAGTATTAGAGTCCCATACTAGGCAAAGCCTGTATCTTGGTGAGCCAATACATCGACATCTAAATGTCATTCACAGGTTTGAAGAGGGTAGGTATTGAAACGCATTGATGATACGTATTTAAATACACCTCCTCCAGTACATCTCCTGAAAAACGGTGAATTGCGGCCTTTTTGATGATATTTAGTCACTCAGGTCAAAGTCAAAGTCAAAAAGAACTTTATTCATTGAAATCACAAGGATCATTTTGAATCGTCTTATATAAAATTAAATTACTCCTGTTCCAACGCGACCAAGCCTAGAAGAATCAGGCAACAAACTCGGCTTGGCTTACATAAATGGTCCGTCTTACCACTAGGTGAGAAGCGCCTGTGTGGTGCCTCGGAGCAAGGAGTTGCTGATACATAGTAAATGAGAACTTAAAAACCTTAGGAAGCTAGTCAAAAGTAAATAAACATCAGCAAAAATATGCAAGACAGCACACGCTACGCTTGTTATACTTATAAATAATAATCTAATACAAACATGTAAATAGGTAAAGGTGGGCCGCGAACGGTACAGATATTGCAAATTTCCATTTTAGCAGTCGAGGGGCAGAGCGACATCAGGCCACGCGGCTTTAAGTGAGTTTCAAAAATAGAACCCCTGGTTATTAGCCAATGAAGGCAATAATGATTGTAAGTAGTCTTTAGACACATAACACAGATCCTTATAAAGCATGTAGGTGAGACCATGCCTACTGGCGTTTAACTCCTTACATGACAGTTACATGATGCCTAACTAATTCACAGTTGGCATAGTGAGGTCATTTGGACCGCCTACGATTAAGGCCCATGTTCACGAACAATTAAACAGGCGTTAACCGTAACCATTGGTCAAAGTGACAGATAATATATAAAAGAAACTGTCAAAAGGAATTGGTTAGGCTAAACCATGCATGTCAAACTCTTAAGTCATTGGTGGGCCAAATGCTTAAAGATCGTAGAATCAGTGGGCCGCAAAACCCAACCACAAAGAAAACAAACTTATTGCATATATACCTAGTATTAGCCCCACTAAAAGCCCCCCTATTTCCCTAAGTGAAAGTCACTTGGGGCGTTATTATAAGAAATGCCCTTAGTCTGGGTTTAAACCAGGACTACCTAGTCTAGGCTTATATATCGACCTAGGGTATATACGACTGTAATACAAAAGAAGTGGTTTGTTTTCCAGAAGCAGCTTTCGAGCTAGTAATTCCGCGCTTATGCCAAAAATTACATAAGCTTGGACTATCTCTGGTTTATCTAAAACCAGGCTGCCCCCTAGCTTAGCAATGGTCTATAAATTGACAGTTGATTGCTTGTTAGAGGTAAGAATTTGGACATCTCAATTGTGATGTGACACAATCCGTCAGTTTGATACTTTGGAAATTTGCGAAGTAGCGCGAGAATTGATTTCGGAAAACAAACCATCTTTAAAGTCGCATATGCCTAATGTCGATATTTAATCTTAAACTAGTACGCCTGGACTAAATTCAGATTTAGTCCATGTTCTGTAATAAGGCCGTTGGTGACTAACGTTTGACAAGCTAATCGTTTATTTAATCATTACTTAATGAAAAATTACAGAAAAATATACTTTGTTCTTAAAATTGAATCGGGCCGCAGTCACTTTCAACTTCCAACTCTGACTGCGTCAGAGTTGGAATGGGCCGCATGTTTGACATGCTTGGGCTAAACGGTCGTTAATCTATCTGTGTATGTGTTGGTGAACAGTGGCCAAAGTATTGTTCAAATATTTATTTGTTTTACGAATTTTGTGAATAATAAAACGGGAAATCTTGTTAGCGTTAAATAATTTTGGAAAACTGATAACACCTGTGCCCGTTGTAGACTAACAATGTGAATTGAAAGCGATTGATTGAGTTTGATTAGCTTGCGGGGCTTGCCTAATGTCAGTGAGTTTTGACAAGCAATTGACACGGACGTATAGTGTAGTGTAACACAGATTTTTGTATGGAAAATGAGGTTCACAGAGAGTACGCTAGGCGCGCTGAGGCCCAATTCTCTAACTAAAAAATTGTTAAAATAGAGTTCGGATCATGTTTCGATCTTGTGTCAATGTCTTAAATGTCAGAAATGGTATTCTCATAGCTTAAAATACAACACTGTAATGTGATTATATTGAAATGTGACCGAAACTGGAACGGTTTAAAGTTTTTTCGATAATTTTAGCTTAAATAGATGGAGTCTCTCTTTACTCTTTCCAATTATTATATATAACCATCCTACTCTGATGGTAGTCACCGTGAATTGAAAGTAGACTAAATTGTTATTTATGAGGGAGCAGAATACCAAATTTCAGTCAATTCACAATTCAGCCTCGATTCGGTTGACTTTCAGAGAGTTGAGTGTTTTTATAAAATAATTTAGAGAATTGGGCCTCTGATCAGTGTCGCTTCTTTATTCTGAGGTCACTACACAAAAATCCACACTACTCTACACCAGACGTCCGTGTCATTTGCTTGTCAAAACTCAGAATCAACTCTCTGGCTAGGACCCGGCTGGCAAACGCCACCTCGACTAAAGATATAGCCAGTCCGACCATGACATTTTATGGGGTTGTTCTGGTGTCCTTGCCAAATGTGGCCTTATTTGGGGGAAGCCTATTTATTTATTATATCCAGCAGTGGACTTCTTACAGGCTGATGATGAAATTACTTATAATTAATTAATCTGTGAGCATACGCAAGCTCGAGTGTTGCCAATCAAAATAATTATTGTTTCTTTCTTATAATTTCTACTAGCAACATGACACATATTGAATTCGTAGTTCCCGGACTTGTTGGGCAATTTTCGTTGGAATAAGATTTGTCCTGGCTGCTGGCTTATTTGGGAGTGTTTTTTTTATATCACTTGGCAAGCAGACAAGCATACGGCCCACCAGATGGAAAGCAGTTACCGTAGCCTATGGACGCCTACAACACCAGAGGCATCACACGCGCGCTACCGACCCTGAGACATAAAGATGAAAAGTGTAATTTCACCTTTTGTGCCTGTAATTTCACCGGCACCCGTATCCTTCAAACCGAAACACAACAATGTGAGCACTACTGCTTGGTGGCAGAAATATAGGAATGGTGGTAGTACTTCCCCAGACGAACTCTTTCACAAGAGGTTCTACTATTAACAAAGTGAGTGTGTTATTACTGGATGAAAGCGCTTAGCCGAGTTTGTCGTGGAAAGAAATGGCGGCGATGAGCTCACGACTTGTCACGTCTATATTCCTGCGACTACTGACCCACGGTGAAAAGAGGCCCTTTGAGGCTCTGCCTACTCCTTCGGGGAAAAGGCGTGTGTTTATGTATCTATTTCAAATGTTTATTTCTATAATGCAGGTACAGTTAACTCGAATATTAGGCTCTCCATTAGTTTTGTCCATCTCGAAGTGTGAGTGACGTCACCGCGACATTGACCCCCAGGCTGTTGAACTTGGTTTTTGCAGGTTGATGCAGGGGCGGAATTAAGGGGGGACTTAGGATGGAGCTAGTGGGGCTACTTGCATCTCTATTGTAACTTATATTCATATTGTTTAGACTTTGCCTAACGAAACCACTATGTGAAAAAACTTACAAAGCGCGTGTTTATATATAGCATATATATGTATATATATGTATACCTTTAAAATATATATATACCAATAGTGGTGTTTTTAAGTTACTTAAATAACTCTCAGATTAAATAAAACTGACAAAATAATATAGCTTTCATAGCGATGTATGGATAAAAGATAAAGATAAGTAAGTACAAAATCTTCGTAATATTACAGGCAGCAAAATTAAGCTTAAAAGTAAACTAGAAATCTTAAATACAGAACATAAATAATGTTAACCGAAGTTTAACTTGCTATAAACAATAAAGGTGATTTATGTATTACAAAATTTGATTCGTCACCTTATCGAATGCATGTTTTTACAAATGATTACACTAGAACAGTATAAAAAAAACAATGAAAATTGCAGAATTATAAACGGTGTCGAAATTTTCAGCTCCCAACCAAAAAGTAATGAAAATGCTAGCGGACCATAGAGCTTGCTTGATCAAAATGCTATTTTATAATCACCATTATCCCACTAGACTTCAGAATTTACTTTTCTTGATATTGTCTGCCCGTCTAATTATATAGTAAGACGACCTCTGTGGCGCGGCGGGTGAGTAGCCGTATTCTCTATCTCGCGACAGGTTTGCAACAGGCGTAAATTGTGCAATCAGGGCTGTCAAACTTCGCTTTTCCCATACAAAAGTTACCGTTTGACAGCCATTGCACAATTTACGCCTGTTGCAAACCTGTCGCGAGATAGAGAATAGCCCTGCTAGCTGAGATGCGAGAGGTTGCGGGTTCAATTCCTGCTGCGACAAACGTTTGTATGATATGCAAACATTTGTTCCGGGTCTAGGTGTTATGGTACCATGGTACTCGTAGTTCCTGATACCCACGACACAGGGAATTCTAGTGTGGGATCATGACTACGTATGTGACTGTTGGGTGCTATGTTATGTCTTAGCTTTACGGGGTCCCTTGCCCCACTGAAAAAGTCCTGGCTACGTCCACGCAGATATATGATAACTGGTGCTGAATTTGATGACAGACGTACCATTGTGTTGTCAGGGACTCATCAGGACGCTTTGTCTTGATTATTAGAATGAAATATTAATGATGTCAAGTCATTCAGAAGATACTTCATTGATGTATTATGTTACTAGAACTCAAATGCCTCTACTGTTCTGTCTGTGTCTGTACAAAATCAAAAAGCACATTGACACCGTGTACAGTCAGATAAAAATCCACATGACATACGAGTTATAAAAGTTCATCATCATCATCATCACCATCATCATCATCACCATCATCACCATCATCATCATCATCATCACCACCACCATCATCATCATCATCATCATCATCATCATCACCATCATCATCAGCCTGCAGAAGTTCATTGCTGGACATAGTCCTTCCTCATGACGAAAGGTCTTTAGGCGCTTTCATGCACCGACTTCCTGCGATCTTTGTATTTTTAGGCCTTCTTCTACTGTGTCGTCTGATCTGTGATCGCCACTCGAGAACCTTTATTCCCCAACAGTTGCCAGTTCTGCGAGCTATATGACCTGCCCATTGCCACTTCAACTTGGTAATCCTGAGAGCTTAGTCGGTGATCTTGGTTTATCTACGGGTTTCCTCATTTTGGATTCTATGGCATTATAAAACTCCGAGCATAGCTTTCTCTATAGCCCACTGTGCGACTTTGAGCTGGAAAACCCCATAAAGCTAGGAAGTAACTATTGTTGGGAAAAATATCTACCCAATTACAATTTGATTAGTATTATTTATTTAATGTTAGAATATTATTATCAAGGTGTATTATCTAACTTCAAGTGCATAATATTCATTATCGTTAAAAAAAATAGTAACTTTGTTTTCCTAAAAGCGGTACTTATCTTCAAAATGACGCCATTACAAATCAAAAAGTATCTTATTCATTGAAATCACAAGGATTATAATTAAAATAGAATTGACAAAGATCAATAAAATAACGGCCAAAGAAATGGAAAAGAGAATAATTATATGTATTTAAAATGTATATTTACTTTGTCCCAAAGAGCGCGTTGAAATCTTTTGTATTCAAAAAGAGAACTTTAACTTTTTCGATCAGTGAAGCAGGAATGGGAGCGACCTCTTGTCTCTCGGCTGGATACTCTAGGTCACGGAAGTCGTCAAAGGCAAGGACCAGTTGCGACCAAAGCGAATAGGGTAGAAATCTTTTTGCCTTTCTCTCTTCTAACCTATATCGCTGTAGATCTAACTAACTATAATATCTGCTTCGCACTATGACTAGTCATACTCATAACGTAACTTAGTCCCTCTACGTATTATGTATACTAATGGAATCCAGTCAAAATTACAACACCACTTTATGTACTGCAAGTGATTCTTTTGCATATCTCTACACATCTCCACAAAGTTTTAAGTGTCATGTATGTGTATCATATGTGTATATACACATATGAAACACATACATGACACTAATAACGTTAGCCGCAGCTAATGGTTTTAAAAAAAACCAAAAGACTTTTAAAACACTTTATTACTTTTCTACAATATAACTTTAAAATATTCTAAGTTAAAAATAACAGAGACTACTCCCGGTCAATGTAAGTACCAGTAGTTGAATGACGACACCTCTGTTGTTTTCCCATTCCGAGTAAAGCCTCGCATGCTGAGTCGGCGTCCGTCTTGTACCGGCCGACCAACATAGGAATGCAACTCTGCAGTCCTAGTCAGCAGGTTCGGTACATGCTAGGCATGTAACATCTCCATCCTCAGAACAGCAACTATTTGAGAACGTTTAGCGAAAATGTTGCTGGAGTAGACCTCAGGGCTGGGGATTCCTCAGGGACTGCGTAGGAGTTTTCCTCGGGGTTCTTTTTTCCATTGCTTGATGGTTTCGCAATAGCTATCTTAGTACGTCTCATGTACCGCCGTACGCCGAAGGCTATGACAAATACAGCTGCACCGAATAGAAACGCATAGAATGGTAGCGTTGTATGGTAAAATGTTCCCTCTATGGATTTTAGTTCTACTGGATGCTGTACTAATATCTTTTCTTCAATATGATGTAGTCCTTTGAGATTGATGGATTTGAGTTTAAGATGTGGGATGCTGGCGTTGTCCTCAGTGTTGTAGTTCTTAGAAATTTCAGTAATCTTCAGTGGCTGTCCTTTGACTTGGTCGTTAATATTAATGATAGTGAATTCCTCAGTTCGTAGAGAACATTTTTGTGGGATAGTGGCGAGATAACTTCCAGACAAAGTTATATATTCTTGACGTCCACAATGTAGCTCCGCTTTCGTAGGCCGCGGAAAGATGAGTGTATAATGTTGGTCATCTAACTGCTCCATTGCTTCTTTCGTAAGAGTGATCCTCGTCGGCTGGCATGACTTGTCCAAAGATTGGTTGATGATGAGATTCTGGATGCAATCAGGATGTTCCCGTGGCTGATGGTTGATACTTTCTTCGCAGAGATGATGATGATTGAACTTCGGGCATTCAGCCTCCATGTACATGAAAGCTTTCCCGTCGGTTGCCATGAAAGGATATGGCGGGATAAAGGTATGGTTAAATTTGTTAGGGACGATGGAAAGTTTAAATAGATCAAAATTATCTGGGGAGACTATTGGAAATTTAAATATGATTACTATTCTTTTACCGCTAAAATAAGAACCTGGCTTAATAATAGTGTAGTATTCTCGTAGGTCGTCATCTAGTATCTCATTATTACTATAGATATTTCTAAGTTTTCTTACCATATTTCCTAAATTATCTATTCCTATCATACTATGATGAGTGCTCGATGCACGTACAAATGCTAAAATGTTTTCTAACCTAGTTAATTCTAAAGATAAATCATCTGTGTTTTCACTGATGATCGCTAAGAGCTGTGCAAACTTCGCATATTTGAGAAGACTGTAATCAGCATAAGCTTTCTTATCTAATATTAATTCTAATGTCTTATTAATTTTTTCTTGATTTTCTGCGATACTCTCAATTAAAATGGTATGTTGAGTCATCCAGTCTTTATTTAGACTAATATGGTCATTGAACTCAGACAGCATCTTATGTTCATTATTTTCCAAGATCTTAATAGCACTATTATATTTCTCAGCATCTGAATGATCCAGGTTACCAGTAACGCTTTTGATTATAGAACCTAGAGCATCAACGAGACCTCTCTTAACACGGTTGGGCTCTAAACTTTTAAGCTGTAAATTTATTTTATTGAGTTTGTTGGTAAGGTAGTCCATCTGTAGTTCATATAAAGATAAAGTATAATTGTCTAGTTTAGTCCTTAAATAGTCCAGTTGATTATGAATAGAGTCGAGTTGAGTTTCTAAGTCCGGTAGTTCTACGTACTGTAGAAAGGAATGATAGTGAGTGATAAGCTTGGCTTGGCCAAGCTTGAAAGGTAGAAGTCCGGGTCCATTGTCAAGGCTTTCGAGTCTTATCTCCAGTGCCAGCGTCAGGTGAAGTATCAGTAACAGTCGAATCCTGTAACAATTTGGACTTCTTAGGTACTCGCTTGAGACGGTTTTTGGCAATGGGTCCCTTCTTTTTAGAAGTGTAGATATGGATCGGAAGATCAGCAAGGACAGTGTCTTGGGTATATCGCGGTGCTAATTTCTGTCTTGCAGCAAAAGGATTCTTAACAAATACTTGCTGATGGGGTTCATACTCTACTTCGGGTTCTCGATTCTTATTTATTTTATTCATCATGTTAGTACGGTCGGCTGTCGTCGATTGATTAATTAATTCATATACCGTCTTCATTTGTTCGCGATGCGTTACTATGTACTGTTGCATCAGGTGTTCAGTCAGATCAATATCTAAAGGATCTCTAGGGTCAAAGTGGCCTCTAACTATGTCGTGAGGTCTGCATTTAGTGAAGCTATGAACTGAGCTGTTATAGGCTAATATCGCGTAAGGCATTTGATTAACTGTCGGCTCGTTCTTTTGTTTCAGCCTCAAGATGCGTAAGTGTTCTAACAATGTCGAATGGAATCTTTCTATGATACCATTGTCATTCGGTGAATTAGCTAGAGTTCTATGATGGTTTATCTTATGTAGTCGTGTGAATTCAGCAAACATTTGGTTTGTGAACTCAGTCCCATTGTCAGTCACTATGGTCAAGGGAAGTCCATGGTGCGTACAGTAAGTCAATAATCCTTGAAGGATGCTGACAGCTGTACCATCGCGTAAGTGGTAGGCTTGTCCGTATTTTGAGAAGGAGTCTACAAAAGTCAAGTATTTTTCAGATTGTGCAGTAAATAGGTCCATATGTACTATTTCAAAGGGCTTGGTGGCTGGTGGTACGATGTTAAACTGTGGTCTGATAGGGTTCCTATCGTATTTAGTTTGACCACACACTGTACATTCATTGATGTACTTAGTAATTTCGTCCTTCATCTTAGGCCAGTAGTAACGCCGAGATAAGGCTAAATAGCATTCATTTATGCCCCTATGATTTGTCTTGCCATCATGATAGTGTTTTATTATCTCTTGTTGTCTTAGGTATTCTTTTACGTCTTCTAGTTCAGTTTTTGCTAAAACTAAGTTCATAGAAGAGCTCTTAAATTGGTTTTGAATAATTGGAAGGATCGCATACATTCCTAGAGTTGGAGTGATCTTAAGAGCAGTTTTAACTTTTGGATTTACATACTCTTTTATGGCATTAACTACGTCTTGCTCGAGAGAGGATTCTGAGACTTGAATTAATGTGCGGGTGTGTGTGTCAAATGGTTTCGTCGCTGTCGTACGTCGTTTTATGTCTCCTACAATAGTAAAACAGATCTGTCTATGGAACTTATTTAAGGGCTCGTCAGTTATTGGAATCTCAAGTATTGGATTTTCAGCGCTAGTATGTGCGGTAGCTGTTGATGATCCTGATCGTCGTGATTGTGACTGCTGAACGACTAATGAATCAATTTCCGAGAGAAATGATTCGATCTCTTCATTATTTATTTCTACTCGTGAGAGAGCGTCGGCGTTAGTGTTGGCTTTTCCTGGTTTATGTTCTATTTTAAAATCATATTCGCTAAGCTTCAGTCTCCATCGTGTTAGTTTTGAATTAGGTTCTTTCATGTTAACGGCCCATTGTAAAGGTCTGTGATCCGTAAGGATCTTAAATTTACGACCGTACAGGTATGGTCTGAAATACTTAGTGGCCCATACTATGGCTAACAGCTCCTTTTCGATGGTGGAGTAATTCAGTTCACTATCGTTCAATGTCCTAGATGCGTAGCAGATTGGTTTATCAGAACCGATAGGCCCTTGAGAGAGTACAGCTCCCAATGCCACGTTTGAAGCATCTGTCGTCAAAACAAAGTCTTTCCTAAAGTCGGGATATTGAAGGATTGGGTCATTAGTCAGTAACTTCTTGCATTTCTCGAAACAGTCAACGTATTCTGAGTCTAGGGTTATCTTTTTAGATTTTTTAAGGCACTTGGTCATCGGTTTAGTTATACGGGCAAAGTCAGGTATGAACTTTCTATAATACCCTAAAAGTCCCAAAAATTGCTTTATCTCCTTGTTGGTTTTCGGTAATGGGTATTTTTGAATAGCCGCAATTTTGTCGGGGTTAGGTTTTATACCTTCCCTACTGATTATGTGACCAAGATAAGTAGTCTCTAACTGTAAAAATTCAGATTTATCCATCTGAATTTTAAAGTTCGATTCTCTCAGCCTATTAAACACCTTTTCAAGATTGATCATATTGTGTTCTTGTAAGGATGTGCTAAAGACAATTATATCATCTAAATATACGAGACAGATCTCGTTCTGCAGCCCTCTGAGGACATTATCCATCACCCTCTGAAAGGTGGATGGTGAGTTTTTTAACCCCATGGCCATACGAAGGAATTCAAAGTGCCCGTGTTCCACGTTGAAGGCCGTCTTCGAAATATCGTCAGGGTTCATCTCTACTTGATAAAACCCTGATGCCAAATCTAGAGTCGTGAAATATTGGCACCTACCAAGTTTATCTAAAACATCTGTGATGTTGGGGATCGGATATTTATCGTCTATGGTCTTGTCATTCAGTTTACGGAAATCTACAACTAATCTCCACTTTTGTTTGCCAGAAGCATCGGCTTTCTTTGGAACTACCCAGATGGGTGAGCTCCAGGCAGAGTCGGATGGTCGTATTATACCTTGTTCTAACATCTTTGTAATCTGGTCCCTAACTTCTTGTCGGTGTATAAAAGGATATCTGTAACTTTTTGTATAAACAGGTAATTCGTCTGTCGTCCTAATGCTGTGTTTGATTTTGTTAGTAAAGGTCAAAGCTTCTCCTTCGATGTAAAATACGTCAGCGTAGCGTGCGCACAAAGTCTTTAAGTTCGTCTTTTCTTCAATGTTCAAATGGTCTGTACGAAGTTTCGTTAAGACATTTTTTACTCGAGCTGGGTCTTGTTCAGTACGCGTGCAGTCGATATTACATACATCTACTTGTGTTGGCTGGTCAAATGAGATGACTATGTCATTGTCTGTCATATTTTCTAACTCTACAATTCCAGTCTTGTCCGTCACGCTAGTAATACATTCGTGAACAACGCAGTTGCACATTACTTGCTCAGTCACTAATACATCACCGTCTGGATAGTGGATAGGGATGTTAACTAATCTGGATGAACGAGCAGGGATAATTTCCTGTTGATTAGTTTTCCTACATTGATAGCGAGTCAATGGTATGTTAGCAAATTCAGTAAGCAACACATTGTTCTTTAGGTCGATTTTACAATTTTCTAACAGGTCTAGACCTATCAGTCCGTCAAAATGGTTGTGGAATTTATAGACAAATAGTTTTATATATCTTTGTTCACCAAATTCCAAAAAATGAGGTATTGTGATCGAATGATCGTGGGTGCTTGTCACACGCGAATTAGTCACCTCAAAAGGATCAAAGTCCTTTGACACATTTGGGAAATAGCTATCGATCGCCTCGGGACTTATAAATGATTGATTTGCCCCGGTATCTACAAGTAATTTAAGTGGCGGATCCGATATCTGTATGTAGCGTAATTCTTTCTTAGCTTGTAAATTTAATTCTATCTTAGTTCTCTGTTGGAACGGCCCTTGGGAAAATCCTGCTCCTTCTGGTTGTTAGAAGGTTGCGGGGGCTCAATAGCATTTGAGCTTGACGGTACATCGTCATAGTACTGAGGGTCGTTCTGAGGGTCGTAGTAATACTCCGGGACGCTCTGGTAATCGTAGTTATTACCATAGTCTGTCTCTGGATAGTCAGTCGGCTCATAGTAATAGTCAGGGTAATAACAGTCATCTACCTCATTAAAATTTACCTCCCTACTCTTAAAATAATTTGTCGGGGGAGGATTGCCAAATTTTCGCCAGTCATGACCCTGAATAGTGGGGGGAAGAGCCTTCGTCACGAAATGACTAACCCCACTCATAGGTTTTGGTCCTTGATTCTGAGGGGGTGCGCTCCTAGGGGGAAACCTAAAACCACTGCTCTGGGGGTTAAAATTTGGTGGTGGTGCCCGGAACATTTGCTGCGTACGTGATGGTTGCATAGGCGGCCGCTGCAAGGGTTGGTTAAATTGGAAAGCGGGACGCCAGGGCTGCTGCTGTGGTTGCTGCATTTGAGCGGGCGCGGGCATGGCCCTCTCCCAGCTTGGGGTACCGAAATTGAAACCCTTAGGTACAGAATGATTATGAACTAGGTACGGTACCTTTGATGATGGCTGCGATTGCGTAACTGGATTACGCCGCTCGGGAATGGACTCATTCCTATGCTGTAGGTACATAACATTCAGTTCTTCCTGGACAAATTCCAAAGCCTTTTCGATCGTTGCCGGTCTCATACACCGTATACGAGACCCGAGAGGTTCTTTCAAACCTCGTACGTACGACTGCATAGTTAATTTGCGATACAAGTCACGCTTTGCCTCCACGGTGGTAGGCAGACTCTCGTGCAGTGTAACGTACGTCATGATTGTACTGAAAAGGGTTTGACATTTGTCATAAAATTCCTGTGGGGAATCGTGTCCCTGGGTGACCAAAGACAAGTCATTATATAGGGCGGTCTCGTCCCTTTGGTCGGCAAAATTATTAATTAACGCGTTTCTTATCCCTAGCCAATTCTCAGGGATGCCATTGGCATTAATTGTCCTGGCCGCAGGACCTGTCACCTTATTAAGGATGCCATTTATTAGGCATAAATTTGTTAATTCATACCCTGGATCATTTTTTATGAACTGCGTCACGAGCTGGTCGCAAATTCTAATAAACCTGGTTAAGATATTGGGGTTCCCATCAAATTCTGGGACCAGGCGGAGAGCCTTAAAGATGTGGTCTGGTTCATTACTCGTGGACATGATTTCCTCACTAGTTTCTATTATGTTATCTAAACTACCTAATTTCCTACTATTATCTATGTCACTACCCCTACGAATCTGTCTAGAGGAGACAGATTCCTCCCCGATTTTTCGTGGGTGGAAAATGGTGGGAAAGGAGGCAACACTTCAAAGAAAGTTTCAAAGTACTCACATTTGGTTTTCCTCTGCACTGATTGCTAAGTACACCTTTAGCTGCGTGCTCGTAGATTCTGGATACCTCGTCAAAGTACTTAACAGCACAAACAGGGGTCTGTTCGTCCGGGGCCCGATACGTGAAACCCGACCGAATAACGCACTGCTTCGAAGTATCCTACCGCCTGCGCCAATAACGTTAGCCGCAGCTAATGGTTTTAAAAAAAACCAAAAGACTTTTAAAACACTTTATTACTTTTCTACAATATAACTTTAAAATATTCTAAGTTAAAAATAACAGAGACTACTCCCGGTCAATGTAAGTACCAGTAGTTGAATGACGACACCTCTGTTGTTTTCCCATTCCGAGTAAAGCCTCGCATGCTGAGTCGGCGTCCGTCTTGTACCGGCCGACCAACATAGGAATGCAACTCTGCAGTCCTAGTCAGCAGGTTCGGTACATGCTAGGCATGTAACACACTTATACACAAAGTGACATTTCTTTGTTTACAAAAATTGTCTCGGATAAAAAATCAGAGTATAGACACCTATAGCTTGATAAATAAATCAACTTATACTTGCAACAACTCTAGTTCCTAGAAGGCTTACCTTGCGTGATAAAATCAATGTATTACTATAAATAGATATCAATGCAAATCGACTCAGTGTCAAGTACGAGTAGCCATTCAGATTGAATCGATTACAATGATCGATGGTAAATCATTCATTTAAGTATCGAGTCATCCGGTACAGTTGTATGCACATTGATGAGAATCACCTCACTACAAGAACTACTGATGTCTATTAGAATCACCAGGCTTTATTTATATGGCCTGGGGCGCGATTACGTAATTCTGATGCTATTGATTTCAATGCTGTTTCTATTTGCAATTACGTTTTTGCGATAACCTTATTTACGCAGTCTAGTTGCAGTCAAGCTTTGTAGGCAAACAGCGTAAATTGGGTAATTGCAAGAGCGTCATTTCGGATAGAAACAGTATTGAAACTACTTTGATAGCAACAGAGTTACGTAATCCGCAAGCTGGTCCACAAGATGACCTACACAGTAATTACGCCATTAGAAACTAACTTATATGAAAATAATTATTGGTAATAAACCATCTTTCCTCGTACTGAATACAATGGATTTGATGAATCAATCAAGGTATAGATTCTATACCTATACTATCTATACACCGTATAATATGTTTTTTTTAATGCTACTTGGCATGCATACAAGCAAACGGCCCATCTGATGGAAAGCAGTTACCGTAGCCTATGGACGCCTGCAACACCAGAGGCATCACACGCGCACTGCAAAGTCTCATGTGCCTGTAATTGCACCCGTACCCTTTAAACCGAAACACAGCAATGCGAACACTACTGCTTGGCGGCAGAAATATATACAGTGGTAGTACTTCTCCGAACAAACTCTTTCACAAGAAGTTCTACTACTAAAACATGTAGACGGTAATAAGGCCACTAGAAAAGTAAAGTGAGAGTATCGTGATAAGGTCTGAAATATTACTGTCTGTGGGATCCAGGCCACATGACATATAGCCATAATGACACACTGTCGCCAACTGTACGTCGTGCGTGAGGTACTTCTGAACGAGACTCACGTGCTTCCAGTGAACTTTGCGTGGCTCAGTTAATGACTGCACTTATCGGGAATCCTCATTTATAAGCTTCTGAGCGTTTTAAGGAAAAGCCAGATGGGAAAACCGGTGGCCATCAGTCAGAATACTAGCGTTGGATAACCGACACTACCAGCCGACTGAGACAGGAGAGGTGCGGGTTCGATTCCCGTTGCAAGTCAATAGTTTGGATGATCGGCAGTAATTTCAGTGGGAAGTTTTCTGACAGCTGAAAGAAAATAGTTCTAAATCCATGCATAGATGGCGCTGTCCAGATATGGTTGTCTAAATTTTGTCCGTCAGCCACCAAATGTCAGTGTCACTGACTTCACTCGCTCATGTTGTTCGTTGGTGAAGTAAAAAGTATCTAAGCAAAGTTTTTGTTGAAATTCTGATATATTTGTTAATGTTACGTTATTGTTATAATTTTTTGTTGTTATTGTTGAAGCCGCACTACGGTGCATTGTGAAAACCGAAACGAAAAAAACGAGCTTTGGAATCGCAACGCGAAACTTGGAGGAAAAAAAGAGAAAACAAAGAAAATTTGTTCTCTGTGGTGCTTTTGCAAAATCTTCAGAAGACACAACCATTTCGAGTCACCGCCATCTACCGGAATTTTAAGAACTATTTTTTGTTTTTAATTGCCTTCCTGAAAACTTCCCATTATACCCTGTATTATGATATTTTTTGTCTAAAATCAGGGGCTGATGTTTCTACCGAACAAGTTTATGAACTAGAGACTTAATTATAACTCCTCGGGATAATAAAATCATTTATTTCATCACCATCATCATCATCAGCTTGTCCATTGCTAGACATAGGCCATAGAATGCTATGACGAACGGTCTTGGGCTGCCTCCATCCACCAACTTCCTGCGACCTTTATAATGCATGTAGTCCATAGAGAAGGCTTCCTCTACCGTGTCGTCTGGTTTGAAATATCAAAATATTATTTCATCTAACAAATGAGCTAGTTAACAAGATAATTGCATACCTACATTGAACTTCTAATTACACACTACAAAGCGTTATTTAATGAACACCGGAATAATTGTCTGAATAATTTTTCACACGAACTTTTTCTTTGTAATGTGTTTTAGTAGATATTATTCTAATGATTACTAACTAGCTGACCGGTTTGCGACTTGGTCCACGTGGAAGAAGATAATGCAGCCGCAGTGAAACAAATAAACCTCTACAAACTCCTACAACTCTGTTTTTCAATTTACGGGTCCTATTTTAACCTTGATGTCTTGAAAATATTGAAATCTCAACAATCACTCCGTAATACCTTTCAAACGACACCACACTTGAGTTGTTCATCATTGTCATCACCAGGCGTTTTACATCCACGTGGACGTGGTCTCGCTATAATCACCACGCTTGGCAGACGGATTGGTGATCGCAGTTTGTGTTTACACACGCGGATGCTACTGCCCATCCTCTAGTGTAATCCCTTACAAAAGAACTATAAGGTTCACTAACTCCGTTTACTCCGCACTTAAATGAAAGGTGATTAAATATGCTAAAATTTCATACGTTACAATTTTTCTCTTAGCATTAGTGCGGTTTAGCCGAAATTTGGCTGAAAACAAATGTGAAACTCGAATTTCAATATTTTTGCCAAAAATTTCAATTTTAAATTACGGAAAATTCAATTTTAAAAATTTCAATTTTAAATTACGGAAATTTTTCATTTTATGTAATTTCAAAATAACTCTAGCAATTAAGGCCAATAAAACCATAGTAGTAAGCAAAAACTGAAAAAAGTCCGAAAATTTTGAAGTTTTTCACGTATTACGCAGGTAGCACAACTTTTTTTGCTTGCAAAACATAGTTTCACTGTCACAAAAAAACGCAGCTTTACTCCACGTTTTGCGTTTTTAAGCCATTTTTTGTAAGATTTGACTGGCCTATTAATGTACTATGTAATTGCTATGACATAAATAGTCAAGAGTTTGACCCTTGATTCAATTACCTGCCAATGATAGAATTCAGCATAATTATTCAACACGACATTGCAAAACATTACAAATTATGCCGAATGTTGTCACAAACTGAAGTAGCGTACTCTATCTCCACCTACATTTACCTACACACCGTTTACAAACTATTTGTCTTTCTATTATGTAATAAATACTTACTACCTATCGAGATAGTCTTTAGATATACGCTGTTTGATGATGGTAGTGGTAGAGGTACGACATTGGCGGCACCAATTTTACGACACTAACTAAAATGATTACCTTGCCATGTACCAGGATTACATAAACACACAGAAGTGTTGAATATAGGGCAGGGTAGTTTACGGGACGGGACCGCGTACTGTTACTACTTTCACTTTTGTGTGCAACGGACCCTGAGGGCTAGGGTATAAGCAGACGCGAAGAGCCCTTTATGATAAGAATGTCCGTGCTAAAATCATTTTTTTAAAGTGTTTTTTTGAGGAAAGGGATGATAAAGAGAGAGGAAGTTCACTGTCCAGCCCATTGGCGAGTCTGACTAGGGACTAAGTTATATGCACAGACTGCACCAGATATTATACAAAATATTGGATAAAAATAAACCTCCGTCCAAAGAAAAAAAAAACATAATCAGCCTTTTTTTTGGGTGCAAAAAAAGCCGCTCACCTTTCTCGAAGGTGGGGCACGGAAGCTGATCAACGTATACAAGAGGTTAAGAGATGTAACCTTTGCTTTAAAATTACTCTTGAAGCTGACATTTTCTTACGATGACAGCAAAATAGTTAGTCTGATCGGTTAATGATTTTGCAGAAGATCTGCTAACGCAGTTACTTTTCCTGGACCAAGCGATTGTTCCATCTAGACTAGACTCTACTCTGCCTAGTCTATTGCTATCAACACAATTAGCCATCCAGTCAGACATAGACAACAGTTCAAAGACACAACATTCAAGTTTATTAAAGCTTCTAACTTGTTCGCATCACGATTCTTAAGTCGCAACTTGCTGCTTTGCCGCTCGTCGACCATTCCATAATACGTTTTAATGACTTTATTCTACTTCTGGCTTATTTAGTTATGACTCCTTATTTTAACTATCATAGAAATACTATAATAGCATACATTAGAATCGTAGGTAATGAGACTTTATGCTGTTTCCACTACTGTACGAATATCTAACGTTATCGAGACGCTAGCGAGACGATCGCCAATGTCAAATATTGGCGATTGGCCAATATTTGTACATATGTATATACAATATACAATATGTATACAATATGTATACAGTAGGGCATCATTATGGTGCTTTGAAATCTTTGTAAGTTATTTGACTTTTACAATCGTCTCGCCTAGCGTCTCGATAACGTTAGATGTTCGTGCTTGGGCCTCTGTTGCTACTCTTTCCCCGGAAGAGGCCTAGTATCCACCAAAGATGAGCAGAAAGGAGATGTCATATCAACCAATAGAATGGTCACCATGTCACCACGAGTCTGCGTTTGTGTCTTTATGTTTGATTGTACAATCCTCTCCTTTTAGCTTACGTGGGGGTCTGCAGTCTTTTTTATGCTTAGATCTATCTTCGCCAAGGTTCAATGTGGCATTTCAAATGTCAAAAAGATTATGGTACAAACAGCTAGAATGCGTTCGAACAATACACTACTGAGTTTTATAAACACTTTGAACCAAGCTTCCAATTTCACCTTCGCTTGAGTTCAAGCCATTACAACCCGATTTTGGTTAGTATCAATCTCAGGTTTTGAAAGTGATGGTCTGCCGTGGCTTATTAAGAGTTGTGTAACGAGGCGAAGGAATCAGGCTACTATTGGTACTCGAATCAAACTCTAATTTGGATTTTCGGGATAGTAGGATATAACCTATTTGTTTTAAGTAACTATAGATGACTTCAATGGGAGAAAACAGGCGTACCGATGCTAGTAGAAGGAGGAAAGTGCATTCTCAAGTAAATAACATACATAACACCAAACAGTCACATACATAGTCCAGATCCCACATTAGGATTCCCTGTGACGTGGGCAACAAAGGAACTAAACGAGTACCATGATACACCCAGACCCGGAACAAATATTTGATCATGCGAACTTATCCCGCAACGGGAATCAAATAACTTTTCATTTAAAAAACCGACTTCCGCCATTGTATTCGACTAAATATTTGGATGAAAAAAAAATCATGAAAGAACCATAGTGGTGAAAGGATTATGATACTTTTTGAATGCAAATGCTTGGTGTGTTGCTGAAAATATCAAAATCGCCATATGTATGCCTACAATATTTGAGGAGTTCCCTCAATTCCTCATGGATCCCATCATCAGAACTGGATTCTGAAAAAAATGGGACCAATCTGGAAGTATATCTATTCAAATAAAAAAAGAATTTTCCAAATTGGTTCATAAACGCCGGAGATATGAGGTAACACACATAAAAACAAAAAAAAATACAACCATACCATCATACGTAACCACACCACACGTCATACCACGGAGGTCGTCAAGTAAGATGGGTCAAAGACATATGGAACACCATATATATATATATATATGGACATAATGTCAGATTACCTCCAAAATAGAGAAGCCTGTGCTTAACAATGGCACGGAACAATCATTATGAGTTGGACGTGAGTTGATCAACCCAGGGCTGGAAGGCTTAGCTAGGAAGAGAGAGTTATGCTGGAGATGGCTGTGTGATAAAGCTAGCTGAGCATCACACTCACACTAATAATAATACGAAAACTACTACTACTAATGCAAAAGTACACTAAGCAAATCTATGTAGTAGTACACTATTCATGCGAAAGTTTTGTGAGTATGTTTGTTACTTCTTCACGCTCAAACGGCTGAGCGGATTTAAGTGAAATTTGGAATGGAGATACTTTATACCCTGGATTAACACAGGCATACTTTTCATCATTATCATCATCAATTTTCATTATTTTTCACGCCGGTGTAACCGCGGATCGCAGTTAGTTGTATATACGATTTCAAGCTATCGAGTTCCATTAGTTCAGATGAACTTGCGACCTTTTGGAATAGGTCGCCGCGGGCGCGGTGCGAGAGCATTGTTTGTGCGATGACGTGTGCCTTTGTTTCGAGTTTTAAGGAATTATTAAGATACATTAAAGCAGTTTGATCGAAAAATTTCTGAAAAGTTGTGTCGAATTGTGTGTGCTATTAGGAGCCTAGGGTAAGGCCTGTTTATCCATTTGGAAGGGATTTAAAAAGTATTTTTCCCGAGAAATAGGTACGTGTACGTACCAGAGCTGGCGAGTCCATGGTCCCAGCAGTCCTAGATCTTGTTTTCCGTAGCTCGCTTTCTCCATCCGATGGTCGGTCGCTCTCTCGTTCCGAGGAGTTGTAGCGTATCTTCACGTCTCTGTGGTTCTGGTAGCGCCTCTCTTCTGTTGGTTTTCTTTCGTGTCTGTAATTAAATAGACGTTGAAAAGGTACTAACCGATGGCAGTCGACTGATCGATTGTTATCAACTAGTGTAAATGCGCAATGTGATACTGGTCCAGCCGTAAGAAAATACTTGATATCAGGATAAAAACAAGTCTGATATAATGAGTCAATCAAGTCTGATGGCCGTGGTGCGCCCGGCTTAAGAATAGACCTCTCCTTCCGTGGAAGTCGACTAAAGGACTATCACCAGGGGATGGGCAGCAGCATCCACTTATGATATGACACTAGGATTCCCTGTGTCGTGGGTATTAAGGAAATACGAGTACATTGGTACTACAACACCCAGCCCCGGAATAAATATTTGTTAGTCATGCAAACATTTTGTCCAACAGCGGGAACCGAATCCCCATCTCTTGCGTCTCAGACTTGCCTGCCGCACTATGGAGGTCGGCTCCAGAGAACTACATCATTACATTAGTCCAGAGAAATAATATAAAACGAAGGTATGTTTTGATCAGTGCCTTACCTTTCATCATAATTTCTGTATTTAGACTTTATGGGCACCGCACGCTCCACATCGCTGTCTCTACTCTCGTCTCGTCTAAGCCTGTCCAGGTCCTCGCGAGAGCTCCGGTATCTCTGCTCGTCTCCCGAGCACTCGTAGTTTACCTTCTTGAGAATTATCTCACTTGGTTCCGGGTCGGTGTACCTGAAATATTACAAATTACTTTAGAAAACTTTCTACGCTGTTTTTGTTTTTGTTTGTAGCTATAAACAGCTTTTGAAGAACCATATCATCCAAGTGTTTTTTAACCTCTCCTTCTGTATTAAAAGTAATTCATATTCATATATTCATATGAATATATTCATATTCATATATTCGTATATTCGTATTCATATATTCGTATATTCATATTCATATATTCATATTCATATATTCATTTTCATATATTAATATTCATATATTCATATGCCTATATTCATATTAATAATAATAATAATAATAATTAATCTTTATTTGCATAAATGTGGTACGTACAAGGTTCTTATGTTTAGTATAAGGTGGCTCACATTTCCCATGTCTGGGAAATGCATATTCATATGTATTCATATTCATAGTTGTCCCGTAGCGGGAATCGAACCCGTTCGCCGGCATCTCAGCCGGCTGCTCGTTCACCGCGCCACAGAGGTCGTCTATGTTATGTATACCTTCTGTACTCGGAGTCTCGCCGGGCAAGATGTTCAGGGCTCTTGAGTACCCGCGTGCGAGTCTGCTGCTGGATTGGCTTCTCCTCCTTCTCTTTTCTGCTCTTCTTGGAAGAGTCGCGAGAGAACAGCTGTTTTACCTAAAAGATGAACGTCTTTTTAAATCATCGGCAAATTATGTAAAAAAGAAAAAACAATGATTTCTTTAAGAAAAACTACTAAACATAGATCCTCCGTCTCCTCCCGTGGATATCGTAAAAGCCTATTAAGAGATCAAACCAGGGGATGGGCGGGGTGTGCTATTCACTCAGGTGGATGCACCTGAGTAAATAGCACCAATACTGCAATCACCAATCCGCCTACCTGCGTTGTACTCGATGCCTTGACCAGCAATGAATATCAATCTGTTGATGATGATGATGATTGAACAAATTTTATTACTTCTGTTTTTCATATAATTACTTTTTTATGACTTACTTTTTCCAGTCCAGAAAGCTTTTTAGCTTTGGGCGGTTTCGCACTAAGTTTGTCGTCATTGCTCGAACTTTTCTCGAACCTCTCCAGTTTGGGTTCAAGCTGAGATCCGTCATCTGCACTCCTCCCTCTAGATCCATACTCTTTCTTATAGTCTTTATATTTCAAATATTCTGTGTTTGCGTAGATTTGCTCGCCCGGTTGATTGTCTTCTGTATGTCTTCTTTCACTGTCCAAGAACGATGAAGTCTTTTGAACGTCATCATCACTTTCGTACCGTCTGTCTCTTCTATGGATCTCACCGCTATCTTTGCGGAAGTCGTTTTCGATACCAGAGTCTACAAGACGATTATCGAAGCGACTCGGAGAGCGGTCGTAGTAATCCCTGCTGTCACCAGAATCGTGGCGTCTGATTGCAAAGTCTTCTTTGTACCTATCCTTGTTCTTAACTCTGCGTAAAGAATTGTGATAGGACTCTGTATATTTAGGTAGATTTGCATACTCTTCTTCCCTCTCTTGGGCTATTTCAGGATTAGACGAGTAGTGACCCTTTCTTTTACCAAAATATTCATCTCTCACTTTATACTTTTGACCAGTTTGCAAAGCGTCATGACTAGAAGTGAGCTTTTTAGATCTATATTTCTTATCTTTATATTCATCGGGAGTCAGAACAGGCTTTGCTATATTAGATTCGAGACTAGGAGGCTCATATTCAGGCTCAGGTGGAATGACTGTTCTATTATCTTTGAACCTTGGCTCTAACCTGTCTGGGCGCCTGTCTACTTCATTTTTCGGACCTTTCTGGAACGTCCGAGATTCTGTATTATACTTTATCTTTTGTTTATCTGAATCGTACTTGTTGTAGTCTTCAGTAACATTGCTTTCAGTAAACCCATCTCTTTCTAGCGTATGACGATAATAGCGTGCTGTCTCATTCACGTATCTTTCGGTTGCTTTCATCTTCTTTTGTGCTTCGTAAATTGGATCAGTTTCCATGAGATACCTGGTTATAGGTTCATCTACTCTCTCTATCACTCTCTCACGTTCGTGTCTTCGAGCATTTAGTCGAGATTCTAAAAGGTGACGCCGATGACTTAATTCGTTAAAATCTAAGTCAACCTTTGCTGTTTCTGGTTCGTAAGGTTTCTTCTTTGTATCCATACCGTCACCTCGCCCTCTAAATGTATCAATCATATCATGAGATTCGTTCTTATGAAATGGGTATTCATTAGCGTAAGTAGGTTCAAAGTCATCAAAACTCATCGTTTGGAATTCCCTAAACTTTGGTTTTATTGGTGAATCTGTAATTTTATACCCTTTTGGTATGTTGCCATCCTCATTTTGCTTGTAATCGTATTCATAGTTACGGTTGTTGGAATATTTATATCTTTCTTCATAGCCGAGCCCTTCATCTTCATCAGAATGGTTACCTAATTTGTCGCGAGATTGTGAATATTTCTTATGTAGAGACTCTCTATTGAATCTATCTGTATTTCTATCACCATCCCGCATAACTTGTGCATAAACCACTCCTCTATCAGTCATTTTGTTAACTGGTGACGGGACTCTATCTGGACTATTCCTTACAAATAGGTTGCCATCAGGACTTACACTTGGTTTCAGGTATGAAAATGGCTGGTTAATATTTGTTCCGTTTGATGGAGAGATCAAATGGCTTTTTGGAGGTGGAGATAATTGATCTTCTCTTAAAATTCTAACCATGTGGTCAACAGTGTGCCCCCGTGTTAACGGTGGCTTATCTGGTGGCTGCTGGCTGCTGTGAATCATTTCTCTATCGGCATATACGTCCTCCTCAATTTTTCTAATGCTTTCTTTTATTTTATTTTTGACTTCGACTGGATTAATATCCTTAGGTTTGGAGTCAATTTCATCAACTAGCAAAGTTTTCTTTACGTCTGTTTTTCTTTTAGGAGTTTCACTGATAGGGGGCGATTGTTCCTTTTCAATGGATTTTCCTCTTTTAGAGCGCGTTGGAGGTCTAGGTTCCTGGTTTTCAGGTGTTTTAAATCTTGGTGGTTTTTCAACTGGGTTTACTTTTTTGCTATCAACTTTTTGACTGTCAGAGCTAAAACTTTCCTTTTGAGCTAGTTTCTGTTTCTGAAATACTTCAAGAGGAGGAGTTTTCTTGAAATAGTCGTCTTTTGGCGAACTTTCTATGATAGGCGACAGCTGAGATTTTTTGTTTCTCAATGATTGCAAGAATTCTTCTGTCTCACTGCCGGATCTCTTTCGTATCGGTTTCGTTTGTGTGTTAAGTTTAGTGTTCGATTTTAGATCCGTTACGTCACTCTTGCTTCTTTTCACTACTGCCACTGGTTTAGTAGTAACTACCACTGGTTCAACAGGACTCTTGCTTCTTTGCGTTTTTCTAAATATAGTTGACAGTGATGTTCTTTCTTTTTTCTTCTTAGAGCCTACATCACTAGTAGACCTTCCGAGAGAAGATTTACCATCCGGTGTCGTATCGTCACTGTTTCTTCTTCCTCTATCTTCTTTGAGTTTCCTTCTATGTGGAAGAGAGAAAAACTTCTCTGGAGGATGATCAGCTGTACAAGTAACACTCTGCGCTTGCGCTAGTACTTTGTTGGCTTCATTTATTAGTTCCTGTTCAGAGAGATGAGTGAACGGTTCTTTTCTGGTTGGTGTTTTTTCTATTGAGGCTCCCCGCGACTCCCGCGGTTTACCTGAAACAAAAATTTGGTTACACATTTTGATGATGAATCATTTTTCTCCATAACTGTGAAGGTAATTTGATTATCTATCCCCACATAGTTTAGTAGTTGCTGATGATCGAATGAAACTTCAACATGTTAACCAGGCGATACAAAAAGTTAAGAGTTTTTGAAGATATTTCTTAGAAATTAAGGATTAAAACGAAGCAAAAAGTGGAGTACAGACCAATGAGCAATGTAAAAGTATTCGTTTGTAATAAAATTGTAAATAGCATTAATCAGCCTGTCACAATAGGCGTTTTTCGTGTCCTCTTTTTGTGCCGTTTAAATCCGGTTTGAGTCATGCATTTCATTTGTTTTTATAAGAAGAGGAAGAATAGAAACGATGACTACAATTTCAACATTTTGGTCCTCAATTTCGTGGTAAGTCTGGCCTAAGAATATACCCCTCCGTTTCTTCGCGTGGATGTCGTAAAAGCTGTCTACGTTATTACACTAGGGGATAGGCTAAAGCATCCACCTAATTACTCAATACCAATACTGCAATCACCAATTTGCCTACCATGCGTGGTGATTATGGCAAATCCCCCTATTACATTCCATGGGGGAGGTCCAACAGTATTCGTCTAACAGCTGATGGTAATCAAATGGTCCTCAATAACATTATTGTAATCCTAAAAGTTGTTCCTTCACCATTAACATTTTCTGTCCAATATCTTTGAAATCTTTTGTGAAGTTTTCGATGTTTACTTGGAATGTTCAATGTTTAATTTCAATAGCATATCGTTAACCAGTGGCGCAAAACATTAAAAAAAATCTTGACAGGTAGGTAAATAGTCAAACAATGCATGTTACGCTGTCATTTGATTCGACGACGAAGTCAATAATCTTTTGGTGACACTTCACTTGGTGTATATTCGCAAATGTTTGCGTTATCTTGCCAAGGAAAACAACATTGTTTACCGATAGACTCATGGTTGATTTTACCTTGGCAAAAGTAGTGAAGTGCCACCATTTGAGCACAGAGAATTGTAACCCAGAGATTTACTACTGGGAGTTGACCTTGAGTCTCGATTAGAGATTCTGGACTTAATATGTTACAACAGATCCAACTCATCCAATTGCAGAGAGCAGATTACAATAGCCAAACCTCTGAACTAGGACTAGGGTCTAGGACCAAGTGGGAAACTTCACTAGCATAGGATAACACTATTTTCTTTATGCCAAACCTAAATGCTTTGGACAAGAATATATTTGAACCACAAAAATTTAAAAACGGCTTTATCAAACTGAGTGCGAATAACATTAAAATGAGATTAAATACGGAGTTCATTCTGCATTAAAGTTCATTACCAAAACTGTATCCAAGTGTCACACACACGCAACCTCCGCTGACGTCACTACACCTCACACTTATTTTTAGCAATGACGATAACTTTCGAGCGGACCGACCATATTTTACTTCTTTCCTTTTTACAAGAAAAACGTGAGCCTGATAGCGTTCTCGATTTTATCTCCGCTTATGTAGAACTTTTTAAATTAATACAGTGTTTATGGATCATTTATATGCGGTATTGTATTATACCTACCTTTATGTTTTGTATTTTGATTCTAAAGCCTATTAGAAAACAGAATCGAACCCAACTGGTGTTGGCTTAGTTAGTCAAGTATTATCTCAATTTGTAATCATAGCATTGAATCTAAATCCACTCTTTAACATATCTTTGGTAGTCTTCTTATTTCTTGAATCAGAGTCTGTACCGTTCACCGTAGGTACACACTTTTTCAACTTAACGTCAGACAAATCAACGTCGGGTACGTCACGTAATCTTTTTTAGGAAACCAAAGCTACCAATAAGGTGATGACAATACATATCTAATCTATCAAAGCTAAATTGATTTTGTGTTGGGTAGGGAAAAACTCAGGTAAGCTCTAAAAGTTGAAATGACTTATATCATTAATATTAGATTATATCTTTACAATAACTTCCGAGGTGACTAACATGCGTAGGAGTGCAATAAGTGCCTTTGTACATGTTATTACTTATTGAACTAACCGTTAGGATGATGCCATTGCTTTGAGCATAAAGTTGATAATGTTTAATACAATTTTTTGAACGCCAAATAGCGTGTAGATAACACTTGTTTTTTTTTTGTTGAGTTCATAGTTGAGTTTACTTATGTTTAGTTTTTGCTGTGGTGTGTCCAGCCTCTAAGTATAGACCCCTCCATCTCTTGCCGTGGTGCCAGGGGATGGGAAACAGCATCCATCTGAGTTATTAATACCGCGATCACCAATCCGTCTGCCAAGCGTGGTGATTATGGAGAATCCCCCAAAGCATTCTATGGGGGAGGCCTCATCTAGCAGTCAACGTATGATGATGACATTTAGTTTTACTTTAAAATTTGAGGATTTATTTATTTGTTTCCATTGTAACAATATCTAATCTTATAAATTCTTAGAAACAGTTATAAGGTTTTGCTTCTAAAATCAGTTTACGGTGCTTAAATCCAATCTCGAATAGAAAAATATAATCATCACCTACAACTAATAGTATTTTATTTATTCTGTATCTAGAGGTGTTAGTAGGTTTTTTATAATTCATCCAAGAAATATGATCTCAAATACCCCATTATTTAACGACCGTGACAGTTGGTCGCCAATCTAACTGTATACCTATTCAAGTTTGAGATATCATACCTTTGTGTATATATCCTACTAATATTATAAACGCGAAAGTTTGTGAGTATGGATGGATGTTTGTTACTCTTTCACGTAAAAACTACTGAATGGATTTGACTGAAATTTGGAATGGAGATACTTTACGCCCTGGATTAACACATAGGCTACTTTTCATCATCATCATCATCATCATCATCATCATCATCAATTTTCATCATTATTCACGCGGGTGAAACCGCGGGGCGCAACTAGTAATATGCATAATAATTAATACATATCTGTTAAAAGCGTATTGCTTTTAATATTCTCAGAAAATATTCATGTTTTAGAACAGGTTAAAGTCATAAGATTGTACCTACATCTATAAAATAGGTCCTGTGTTTTATTTATATCATTTGGTGTTAAAAGACCACCTTTAGATTATTATTTAAAGAGACATATCATCCACTATATCACATACCTACCAAATTATTTTGTTATAGAATAAATCGTACACTCATGGTTCAGCCATGTATGGATTGTCAAAGAACTTAACAAACATAACCTCCTCCTTTTTTTTGTCAGTTAAAAAGTACATAATATGACGAAATATTTGGAAAAATAAAGTAACAGTAGGTAAACTAAGTACGTTAAGTAAACAGCTAACAATTTTGAAGGTCAGAACTAAGAGGTCATCTCACGGACACGACTCATGAAACACTTTGAAAATGATTATTTGATTTATATATATATATATATATATATATATAAATTATCCCCTTATTAATTATTAATCTTCGACTATTTAAACGTTTAATATACTAATAGCGAAGAACACAACAATTATTATGGTATCTGTAATCTTCTAGGGATCATTCAAACTGACTGCTAGTCAAGTGGGAAATAAAAATATGCAAAATTAACACCGTGTTTGAGTCCAATATTTTTCTGTATTTGTTTTGCGTCATTAAGTTTTGCTGTTTGATCAAGTGAGTTTGTGAGTCAAGCAAGGTCTTTGGCTTTTAGTATACCCACTTACGGTACCTTTAAATAATGCCTTGCCTGAAACGAATTAGGTACTTACTAGCTCCATCAACAAATTACAAAACTACTACACTCGGTACTCGCAGTTCCTTGATATCCACGACACAGGGAATCCTAAGTGTGGGATCAGTAATACAGTTTACTATCCTTGAGATTTTTACTTTAAATATTATGATTTCATTGAACAGATTTATCGATGAATGCAGTGCTAAATGAGCTTAAATGAAGTACACAAAGACGGTCTTTACTGTGGGCAGCGGACCTTGGCAGCTTCCGTGCGTAGGCGTAAATACCTAGATGTTTTTCAGACGTTTAAGATAATAATTGATATGTTTATTAAAATCTTGCAGAAACAGTCTAACAGGTTCGGAGGTAGATTTACCATTAAAAGTAGCTAAGAGAGATTTTAGTGCGCCATTCAAAATAAGAACGAAAGGAAAAGCTAAAAGTGGGTTAATAAAGTATGTTGCCATAAACCTACGCTCACAAAGATCATTTATTTGGACACTATGCATTTAAAACAACATAAAAATATAAACTACAGGAAACAAAAATGTAAAACTCGTAAATCCAGTATCAAAGCAAGAAAAAACAAAATCAGGTAAAATACCTTTTACTATCCAAAGTCTAGGTAACCTTCAAGACTAAAGGTCTAAATCATCTCAACTCAAACGAAACAGGCCATGTAATTGATAGCCAATACCAATTACAGCCAAGTATGTAGAACAATACTACCATTGCATTGTTGAGATTGATTGGTTTGAAGGTCAGAGTAAAGAATTTTTTATGTAGGATGGATTAGGTGCATTTTGTATGCAAGGTTACGGTATTAATCTACATAAAGTACATAGGTAAGTCAAGCACAATTTGAAATAATATAAGTACGTGGCTATAAAATATAAATTCTTATATCTCGTAGTATTGACTTTTAGATTAACACCCCTCTTGTTAATAACTGTACAAATGATGACTTCAGGATTATTAACAAGCTAACTGTGAGATCCAAATAAGAAGCTACAGTGGGTGTTAATACCAAATCTATGAATGCAGTTGCCTATAAACTTGCAAATATTTCAGCCTTGTTCAATAATGCAGTCCTAAATACACCTTAAGTTTTAAACGATAGGGTTTTAAATGATTTGATTTTAAAACGTGGAGGCGAGAAATTAAGATGTGTTAATAAATTATTTATGCCTTTTACACATCGCCGGTCGTAGTGTGAGATGATTGCTACCTTGCCACATTGATTAAATGTTTGCTTGTCAGCTGATCGAATTGATGTTTAGTGCAATTACCTTACAGGTGTAAACAAGTGAATGATGACGATGTGTGATCATAACAAACAACACAACAGATTAATCAAAACTTTTTTACCGCTCTTTATTAGGTTGTGCCATGGTGTTTCCGGCCTAAGCATATACCCCTCTATCTCCTCCCTTAGATTTCGTAAGTGTTGACTATAAGCTGATATTACCAATCCGCCTGCCAAGCGTGGTGATTATGGAAATATTGGACATATACACCACTGTGTCATACGTTTCTATCCCGAGCCGACTTCCGTACTTACGACTGTATCTTATCTTACTTACCTTTGCTGTCAACCTATCGGGGACACCAATTTCTAAAGATATTTCCTTGCAAAAAATGATTGCAGTTAATAAGCCTATTAAATACCGTATTAACAACCATAGCCCACTTTATCATGGCAATTAAAAGCTAAATCGCAAAAATTATCGGCACCGCATTAACTAGGTACTAATAATATTGCTAAACACGAAAACAAGTCACGATCATATTTTCATTACCAATTACGTATCAAATAGATCACGGATTTCTATTAATCAGAATGTTATTAATGGAACTGCAGTCAGATTATTAGGTATGTAAATGTTTCGTGGATTCATCGAAGGCTTTCGACAGAGTTGACCACAAAAGGAGCCATGTTTGGGTCAATGCCAGATGAAAACTGGTCGCATAAGTGTGTATCGTCATCTGAAACCTTTTTTGGGTTGTCTGAGTAGCGCCGGATCCAAATGGAACCGCCTCCACGCCGCGACTAATGACTGCCGCAGGGAATCGTTATTGAGCCACATTTATTCATAAGGCCAACTTAATGCACGTAGAAAGCAGGTTGCCGCCGGCTGCCAACGGACGGCATCTGTGCTTATCGAAACCTCGCACTACGTTGATATTTTGAGCCAGAACAGAGTTTAGAACTCCTTTCATGCACATTGCACATTTCACATTTCCATGCTCTAGAGTCTAGTCAATTTCACGTTGTTTCCTCACGATTTTTTCCTTCAACAAAGCTACTTTGGGAAAAAAAGGTTCTCTTGTCCATAGATTTCGACACCAGAGGCTCAATTCTCTTAATTATTTTAAAACTACACTGGAAGTTGACCGAGACTGAATAAACAGAAAGTTGGTAGGTATTCTGCTCCCTCATAATTACAATTTAGTCTACTTTCGATTCACGGCTACTACCATTAAAGTAGGATAGTTATAAAATATATCATTGGAAAGATTAAAGAGACAAAGATTATCAAAAAAACTTTGAATTGTTCAAGTTTCGGTCACATTTCGATATAATCACATTACCGTGTTGTATTTAGTTAGGGGAATACCATTTCTGACATTTCAGACATCGACACTAGATCGGAACGTGATCTGAACTTTATTTTGACCAATTTTTATTAAGAGTATTGGATCTTAGGGTGAGACTGTTCCCAGACAGACAGGCGCCGATTTTTCAGCTCTGAGTTTAAATGCTGCTATTGCTGGTTTTTTGGCGAAGTAGCAAATTTGATTTGATAAAGATAACATTGTATTTTGTAATCGGTCGATATTGAATTTTACATCGCTGATAAGGTTTTGAATGGGTAATTGTAGTAATTGTGCGTCAACTATAATTTTTAAAAGACGTCAGTTTTAATCAATTTACTTTAGAGACCGAAGGCCAAGTTTTAACAAGCAATTGACATGGACGTATGCTGTAGTGTAACATGGATTTTTGTGTGGAAAATGATGTTCACAAAGTGTACGCTAGAGCTGCTCAGTGGCGTCTCCATACGAAAATCCGTGTTAAAACTTAGACTCCGCCTTCTGATGATAAGGTCAAAAGCCTGAAGACCTCTACCATAAAGATTAGTTTATTCTACCTGCTACCTTTAGTCCGTGAAAGACACATAGATAATGAAAGGCGTCAAAATAAATTAATTTGGTATTTATTTTGTTTATGTCGGGGAGAGGCTTAGGAGGCTTCTCACCCACAAAAAAACCTCACTCAAGGGATTGTCTAGTACTTTTCAAATTTATAGTGGTAGATTTACCCAGTAGGGTGAGATGAGGCCTCGTATACGTTGGTCTAAAACCTAAAATCTATTAATGTAATTAATGTAAATACTAAAGCCTTCAATAAGTACAATAGCGAGTTAAGAACTCAGACAGTTAAATAATAAGTAGTAAGTTGTAAGTAGCGTCCAAACGGGCGGAGTGAGTAGTCATAAGTTGCCGAGAAGAAGACTTCGCGGCCGCACTTTACAAATATATGGACTGTACTAAACTCGCCCGTCTACATGCCGGCCAGTTAAGTTGGCGGAGCGGGAGACGCGCGAGAGGGGGCTACTTCGCACTGGACTCGCCAAAAAATAGGATCGCGATCTATTCAACTCAACTTAATCAACAACTTACTACTTAACTCGCTTTTGCCGTTCAAACAACATTAACAACTTAACTCGCCGATGACGCAAGTTAACTCGCTACTGTACTTATTGAAGTGTAAATCGGCCTTAAGGGATTACACCAGGGGATAGGCAGCAGCATCTACCTGAGTCATCATCATCAGCCTGTAGAAGTCCACTGCTGGACTTAGGCACCTTAGAATGCCACGACGAACGGTCCTGAGCTGCCTCCATCCACCGACTCCCCACGACGTTTATAATGTCTTTAGTCCGTTTTTTATGCGTGTTTACCATATTGGGGGGTGGGAGGGGGTTTGCCATAATCACCACGCTTGGCAGGCGGATTGGTGATCGCAGTGTTGTTGTTGAGTACTCAGGTGGATGCTGCTGCCCATCCCCTGGTGTAATCCCTTAGTCGTGTTAGCTATATGATACCGAATGTTATTTGACGGATGTAGTTTTATGCAACCACGCACGCCACCTACCATGGTAAGGCGAGACGATTGGATCGACCAACCGTGTTTGCCAACGAGCGGCGCCGAGGGACGCCGAACCTTCGCCGAACGACCGATGACGAGGCTACGAGGAGGGAGTTCGACAAAGTCAAGAGGCATTCGACACCAAGACAAGAAGGAAGGCAGTCATAATTAGAGATTATAGTACCACCTAAGAATAAAGAGAATAAAGTTAATCTGTCCAGATAGAAGTTTTAATAGTCGGCTTTTACGATATCCACGGGAGCAGATGTAAAGGTGTATTCTTAGGCTAGGCACACCACGGCACACGAGTTTGTTTGATAGATACTTAGTCACATACCTATACCTTTAGTTATTGTTCTGAGATTGTCATGAGCGTGGGTAAACTGTAGGAAGTTTGTGATTCATATTATAGGTACCAAATTCTAGGAAACAATGACGATTTTTCAGTGTCAGAGATGATGGATTTCTAAAGAATGACTTATTTTATCAAGCGACTTCCTAAAATGGAGTTGTGTTGTTTATTCATCTGTACACGGGTATTTTACACAGAATGGAGCCTTGACTTGACAACCGAAGTCGAATAAAAAAGAAGTATCATGAGAAAACAATCCTTCCTGCTAATCCTATCCTACTAATATTATAAACGCGAAAGTTTGTGAGTATGGATATTTGTTACTCTTTCACGTAAAAACTACTGAATGGATTTGAGTGAAATTTGGAATGGAGATACTTTACGCCCTGGATTAACACATAGGTAACTTTTCATCATCATCATCATTATAAATTTTCATCATTTTTCACGCGGGTGAAGCTGCGGGGCGCAACTAGTAAAAAATATTTTCGTGTCTTGTTTGTACCAAACAATATAGATGGCACCCAAAAGATATAATAAGCTTCCTAGAGAGGTAAAAGAACTAGAAAATTTTCATACATTTAAAAATAAAGTAAATAATATTTTGACAAATAAAGCGTATACTACTCAAGTAATGAATACCTTGCAGACAATTTGTAAAATTTAATTTGACATTTGCTATTTGGTAGTTAACGATAGGTAATTGACATTTTGTTCGCAATATAACATAATGATCTCCTGTTTAATGATAAAAAAATTGTAGTGCATGCATTTCGTTTAATTTTTGCATGCAAGTTATAATAAATATTTACTATTACTTTTCAAAATTTGTATGCCTGAAAGAAGGCGAAACATGGTGAATCCATAAATTAAATAACATCTGTATTAAACTGTACCTACCTGTGTTTCGAACAAATCAACGGCCCATCTGATGGAAAGCAGTTACCGTAGCCTATGGACGCCTGCAACACCAAAGGCATCACAAGCGCGCTGCCGACCCTGAGACATAAAGATTGTGGTAATTCCGGCCATTGTATTTTATGGGAAAGGCCTCGTTCAACAGTGGACATTTAAAGGCTGGTGATGATGATGATGATGATTGCAGAATCAGAATTTAGAAAGTAGTATTTCTGCTATCAAACAGTACTTTTTCTATATTTATTACAGGGTTATATCCTTTATTATCTTCTTCCTCTGTTGTGGTTACGTAACCGTGGTCAGGGACTTCTACGATATATGTATATATTAATTGAAAATATCCTTATAATAACTTTTCATTTAAAAAACCGACTTCCGCCATTGTATTCGACAAAATATTTGGATGAAAAAAAATTATGAAAGAACCATAATGGTGAAAGGATTATTATACTTTTTGAATGCAAATGCTTGGTTTGTTGCTGAAAATATCAAAATCGCCATATGTATGCATACAATATTTGAGGAGTTCCCTCAATTCCTCATGGATTCCATCATCAGAACAGGATTCTGAAAATGGGGCCAATCTGGAAGTATATCTATTCAAATAAAAAAAGAATTTTCCAAATCGGTTAAAAAACGACGGAGATATGAGGTAACAAACATAAAAAAAAACAACCGAATTGAGAACCTCCTCCTTTTGGGAAGTCGGTTAAAAATACCTAACAACCTACCTAATGACTATACTAATGGACACTAAAAAATCACGGACACGTTTTGTGTTCGTGGTCAGATAAATCTAACTAAGCCGATCTAACCATACCACAGTGATCTGACCACTGATACATAACTCTGTTTTTGACCTGTATTTTCTATAAATAGTGTCCCCTTTCGTATAAAAATGTTGATACAACAAAGGTTTTTTCCACAAAAAACTACAGAGTGAATCTTACCACTGATACATAACTCTGTTTGTGACCTGTATTTTCAAAAGGTAGTGTCCCCTTTTGAATAAAAATGTTGGTACAATAAAGGTTTTTTTCCGCAAAAAACTACAGAGTGATAAATTGACTGTTTTTTTCGAATGGGGCCTAAAGTTCATCACCATCAAATCTGTTTTTGTAAAACTATTAAGAGCTTACCGCTTGTAACATTATGATCTAATAAAATTCTACTAACGAACGCCAGAGGCAAACGAATGATATAACATTACAAGACATGCTCTGCAGTTGAATCCATTACAAAATAACGGTCCAGAAGATATATAGAAATCATTATAATTTGTCTGTTTGTAGGTACATTTTAGATATATAGACACGCCCATACAGTTACATAATTAACAGACTAACAATTGAAGAAACCTCATTGCTGGTTATCTTTTTGATCTAACAAATCATCATTATCAACCGGTAAAAGTCTATTGTCAGATAGTCATAGTGAATTGAATTGAATTGAGTTATTTAATCACACAAAAGGTGCACGTCAAAAAAAAACACAAAAGACGTAGAAAGAAGGTACACGCCGTACCTACCTAATTAAAATTATGTACAACAAAAAACATATACCTAACCACAAATACCTCGGTAGGCACCTAGATTAATTTCAGTCCAGTGAACTAAATAAATAAATGCTGGAGACATTTCACACAACATTAACTAGCCCCAAGCTAAGCAGAGCTTGTGTTATGGGTACTAAATAACTGATAAACTTAATACAATAATATTACATAGATAGATATTTTTTATTATACATATAGAAAATACCCAGAACAAATATCTGCAGATTGTACAAATATTTGTTCCGAGGCGGGAATTGAACCCGCAACCTCCTGCGTCGCAGGCGAACCTTCGCCCGCCACGTCACAGAGGTCGTCAACTCATCGAAGGTGTAGAAGTCTGTCTTTTGGCCGGTGAAAATGAAGTAAAGTCTGTGATATAGAATGGGCCACAAAGTCTACCAAAAACCACTTGTTTTTGCAACTTTAAGGCCCAAATTTTTGGGCCACAACGTCAACTAAAATGATGCAAAATGGGACGCAGAGTCAATGGTCCTCAAACTGTGGGCCACAAAGCCAACATCCCTCTGATATCTGTAGGCCTCTGTGACGCATCAAGCAAATTTCCCATCCCACCTAATGCACAGATCACGTCTCCTAGGCTAGGACGCGTCCTACGTCGTTTGGGCTAACCACGGGGTGGGCCCGTTTTGGCGCCACGCGAGTTGGGCACCGGGCGTTCTTAGGAGATCCCGGGAGCCCATCGACATGCGCGGAGGATGACCGGGGGTTTTTTGTGACTAGTCGGAGTCCCATCAACCTCACATAACTCTATCACACCCTCAAAGGTCTCTTGATGAGGATCTTGATGAAGATAGCCCACTCGACATCAAAAAAAAAAAGGACGCGTCCTATGTAGCATTGCATTGCGCTTGTCACCCTGAGACATACACAAATAATGTAAAATCTTATGAGCCTGTAATTTCACCCTTCAAACCGGAACTCAGCAATGCGAGCACTACTGCTTGGTGGCCTATTTTTAACCGACTTCACAAAAAGGAGGAGGTTCTCAACTCGGTTGTATTTTTTTATGTTCGTCACCTCATATCTCCGTCGTTTATAAACCGATTTGGTTTTTTTTATATTTGAATAGATATACTTCCAGATTGGTCCCATTTTTTCAGAATGCAGTTCTTATGATGGAATCCATGAGGAATTGAGGGAACTCCTCAAATATTGTAGGCATACATATAGCGATTTTGATATTTTCAGCAACAAACCAAGCATTTGCATTCAGAAAGTATCATGACCCTTTCACCACTATGTTTTTTTCATATTTTTTTTTAATCCAGATGTTTTGTCGAATACAATGGCGGAAGTCGGGTTTTTAAATGAAAAGTTATATTATATTTATATTTCGTCTCTTTGGTGGTGAAGAGGTTCAAGCCACACCTCTTCTCAACAAGTGAAGAAAGATAAACTGCTTACATTTTTTATCGCAATATATAGTTATTCACTTAACTACCTTTCACACTTTTAGAAAAGTCGTATCTAGAGGCCGTAAGTCGGTTAGCTTTGTTCACTATTGCATAGAGTATGCTTTTATGATTCAAAAAGTGTATTAAACTAATTTTTTTTTAATGTTATGGCTCGACAAACTGGCATACGGCCCACCTGATGGTAAGCGGTTACCGTCACCTATTGACATCTGCAACACCCGAGGCATTGCCAATGCGTTGCCTGCCTTGGAGGACCCTTTTCACATTTTTTTGAAGCTGTGCATGTTGCAGATTAGTGGAAAAACCTCAGAAGGGAGCTCATTTTCATGAAAGTGTGGATTGAGTCTCTTCACCACCAAAGCGACGATTTTGGTTTCATCTGACACCTACTCTACACCTGGGTATTATTGTATTTTGCTCCCCAATTACCGTTCCGAGATATTAAATTGGCTAATTTACTAAAATCTTTATAAAGGTGTCATAAAACGAAGATATGGAAACCAATTAACCACTCAGCAATCAAATCATTATGATACCTATTTAGATTATTATGTTACCGATAGACAAGTGGCAATCGCATGCGAAAATAGATACCAAAGTGCTTAGCAAAATGGGAATGGTGTTGACCTTAGGCCTTAGACAAAGTAACAATCAAACAGCGATGACGCTTGTAGAAAAGTCCAAAATGTATGAGATTGACGTAAGCTATCGATATGTCACGTGGTCTTTTGTATTGTATTACTACTGTAGAAATAGAATCCCCTCCGTCCCAGATGTACCATTGAGTAGTACCATTGATGGTACAATTGGTACCGATTTGTCCCACTAGTACCTTTGATGGTACAACTGGCACTGACTTATCCCACATCGCTTCGAAGCGAATACTGTCTAGGCCGGCTTAACAGCGTTTTGTCGATCGCTCATTTCATTTCCCTTTTGCTTATCGCTTTTCTGTAAGTTTTTTATTGATTGTCATTTATCTAGAGGCTTGTATATGGTTTTCTAAATGAGTCGTATTGATTATATCAGCCGTCATCGTCTTCACGACAAAAAATGATGATAAAAACTTGATGATTCGAAGTTATTGAAGCTTGGATTGGTAAAGTGACGTCCTTTCATTAATCATTATCACCTTGGACGAGACATTATCACGTCATTTTAATGATTCCTCGGCCAAGCAAAGTAAAATGAGTAGGTAGGTAAGCTTACGCATGAAAATGTAGTATTTAACCTATTCAAGAAAACATGATTACCAATTATAGTTAAAAATATGAAAGCAAAAACATGATAAGAAATCAAAAGAAAAACATTAGGAGTGTTTTCAACCGACTTCAAAAAAAGGAGAAGGTTCTCTTTTCGACTGTATGTGTTTTTTTGTATGTTAATTACGCGATTACTCCGCCAATTATCCTAGTAATCCTTTTTTTGTTTGTTTGGTCATACTTCAGAGCGGGGAATACAAGTTTTGTAGAAATTGATTCAACTCATTAAAGCTTTAAAGCTGTTGGTCCTCCAAATAAATAAATAAACGCTTTGAATCAAATTCGAGTTAATTTTTTCTAAAAATTACTTTATTTATCGTTTCAATCATTTATGGCGTTTTGCATACCATCGTATTGCAGCGCCCCATAAACATACATATAAGTAAGACCCTATGCTTAAACTTATATAAAACAATTGTGAAAATTGCCTTACAATCGGTTAAACCGTTTTGGAGATAAATTGTAACAGATAAACTCATAAATATAAATTAGGTTCTAGCGTCGCGGCAAAAAAAAACAAAAGAGGATATATTTTTTAAGTTATTTGTACTAAGTAGGTTAGTAACAACATCCTGTTAGTAACATGTAACCTATTTATAACCAACAGGAAGTGTAGACATGCCTAAGATTCTATCCGACAGCTAAAAAACTACTGATCCGTCGGCCAGCCAGATTATAATCTGTGGTGCCTCCCAAACAATTTGTATTGTGGCTTTTTGTTGATCAATTACAAAGTTATTGTTTTTTGTTAAACAAGATTAAAGAAAGATTATGTTTTGAGGTGTAATTGTTGTTCTAACACTGTGTTTTTGGTTATTTTCAATCTCAATGATATTTTAATTTAATAAAATTTAACGAGTTTTAAATATTGCAAAGGAGTTGTTTCATAATGTATGGAACCTAGCCCTTGTACACTTGTATAAACTTGCGTAACGTGGCTAATTATAGGTATGTAAAACCTTTTCCCGTTGTAATTTTTTTATTATTTAGCTTAATTTAATGCATTTTCCTAAAATATCTTTCTCACGGAGAGCAACACAAAACAAAACAAAATGGCAGGGTGGATACAATGTACATACTCCGAAGTAAAATGCTTCGACAGCAGTTGACAACTTTATAGAGTAGAAACACTACTTTTTTATACACAATTCCCAACAAACAAATGAAGCAAGCAACCACAGAGCAACAAACGCGACATTCATTGTCATGGCTGCCCAGGAAAATATGTTACCATATTAAAAATTGTACTAATTTAAAAAAAAAATATGCTGATGCAGATTTAGCTTCAAATTAGAGTTAGAGTATTTTTTTTAAAAATCATTGATTTTGTCTGGTGTACATAGACATAAGCCATTTTGAAACAACTTCTTTAGTAAATAGATCGAAGTAAAGAGTTGGGAGAGTACGGGGTGTGACACAAGAAAGGACAGGATGCATATGGCCAAACTCCTTGTTCGCCATTAAGTTTTCAAACCCCAAAAAGATCATTAAAAAAACAAATTAGAGTTAGAGTAAGTATTTTTTCGAAAATCACTGATTTTTTTGGCTTTTTTCTGTCTGGTGTACATAAACATAAGCCATTTTGAAACAACTCCTAGTAAAGAGTATAAGGAGAGAAGTAAAGAGTATAGGGAGAGTACGGGGTGTGACACAACACAAGGAAGGACAGGACGGATATAGTCAAATTCCTTGTTCGCCATTTAGTTTTCAAATCCCGAAAAGAACATAAATAAATTAAAATAACTGATGTATAATGTCAAAACAAGACAAAGTTATTTTAACTAAAATAGGTTAACAAACTGCTTATGAATAGGGTTAGTCTCCATCGTCTATGGCAGGCAAGAGCGAAATATGTGCTAAAAGTAGCGGGTTCAAGGCTTGGAGGCTAAATCGTGATGATGCCATCGAGATTATGTTTTTTATTACTCTCAACTGCAAAATATAGCAAGTATTTGTAAGTGTTGACAGAGTTGACGACCTCTGTGGCGCGGCGGGCGAATAGCTGACTGAGATGCAAGAGGTTGCGGGTTCGATTCCCGCCGTGGGACAATCGTTTGTATGATATGTAAATATTTATTCCGGGTTTGGGTGTTATGGTACCATGGTACTCCTGATACCCACGACACAGGGAATACTAGTGTGGGATCAAGACTACGTATGTGACTGTTGGGTGTTATGTATGTTAGTTCTTACATGCAGAGTCTGCGCATTCAATTGTCTTGCTCATTTTGGTAACCAAACACTTTAAGTTTTGTATATATGATATGCGAGTTACTAAGTGAAAGGGTCCAGGTGAAAAAAGAGGCAGAGGTAGACCCAGAGAACGCTGGAGCGACGAAATACGAGAAGGAGCGGGAGGAGACTGGATGAAGAAAGCAGAAGATAGGGAAAAATGGAGACAGTTGGAGACTAAGATCCAGAGTCTCGAGCACCGCCGTAATGTTGCTAGCCTTTCCATTTTCTATAGGTTGCATTTCGGAGAATGTGCCCAGGAACTATATGATTTGATCCCACCATCTCCTTTTCATCATAGGACGAGCAGGCGCACGGCTCAGTACCATCCTTACCTCATTAGTATACCTTCTATTCGTACTAAGCGTTTCGGTTCCACCTTTATTATGCGAACTGCTAAGGAGTGGAACTCGCTGCCGTCGTCTGTCTTTCCTGAAAACTATAATTTGGGTCTTTTCAAGGCAAGAGTGAATAGGTGCCTTCTAGACCTTCGTGCTCCATCGTCGGCTGCATCATCACTTACCAACAGGTGAGATCGCGGTCAAACGAGGGTCTATAATTGTAAAAAAAAAAAAAAAAAAAACCTGTACCCGGAATTGGGGCCTAACTTAAATAGTATATAGGATAAAGAATATTTATTGTAGTTAAGGTTAAAAAAGTTATGTAAATACAGGCTAATTATTATTATTAATTATTATTATTATTATCAGTTATGTATAAATTTAAAAATAGTTTTGATTAAAACTAGAGTCATATCGACATTGCAAATGCTTGCGTCTAGGCAGAACTCTAAAAATCACCTCACATAACATCAATACCTAAGATACGCTTCTATTTTGGCAATTATTTCATCAAACTCCATGAAATGATGTACACATAATCAGTACACTAATAACTAGACCCATAAGTCAGTTTAATGAAAAATAGTTTATTTAATTTATGATTTGGTAACCAGGTTCCGTACAAAATACGATACAAAATACGTACATCTATAAAAACGGCAAAGAAATCACGTTTGTTGTATGGGAGCCCCCTTAAATATTTATTGTATTCTGTGTTCTATTATTTTTGTTTTTGTAATAGCGGAAACGGAAATACATCATCTGTGAAAATTTCAACTGTCTAACTATCACGGTTCATGATATACAGCCTGTGATAGACGGACGGACGGACGGACGGACAGCGGAGCCTTAGTAATAGGGTCCGTTTTACCCTTTGGATACGGAACCTTTAAAACTAACACACCACGAGTTTAGATATTAGTATACTGATCATGTGTAAAAAATGTCATGGAGTTTAAAGAAATAATTGCCAAATTAGAAGCAACTTCGGTCGCGTGCAAAACAACGTAAGCACCCTACCGATGACCTCCACTTAAGGCCATTTTTTTAGCATTTTGTTTGATTTGCCTTTGGAATATTGATCATATGAAAAGGATACTTACCTATAATACCGTTACAAAGTATCTAAATAAGGTTGCTATTAACAACAATGAATGAAATTAAGCCAAAAAAATGGAAGAAATGAAGAAATAAAATTAAAAACACGAAAGCAATTTTCTTCCTCGGTGTGAAGAAGTTAATTATACATTTAGCACTCCCCCCACCCCCGCGCCGGACGAGCCGAGAGGAGCGAGCTCAGAGACGCAGTGCGAGGAAGAACGCGGAGGGAGTGTAGCGCGGATCCTGTACCCACCCTGATAAAGACCCTCGATTAGAGTAGAAACCTGTTGGTGCTTCCACCAACATATCGGTACGTGAAAATTTCCCGTTTTTACAAAATGAATGATATAATTCACGAAAGTTATTTTAGTAATGTAGTTAATAACTTTTGCATGATCAACAACGAATTAAGATAAGTGCTTAGTACTTAAGTACTCATCCATTGCATAATATTGAATGAGGGACGAGGTCACGGTGATCTTGTTCATGAATGGACAATACGTGAAACCGAATAATTGATTAACACTTGACGTACACGCGATACTCTGGTGATTTTTGAGAAGATTTTGCCAGTCGATAGGTCACTTCTATTCTAAGTTAGTACCTACCAGTTTTAGAAAAATTATCCTACTTAATTGAACGAGCGAAGCGAGTTCTCTGAGTCAAGTTGGAAGAATCGGCGTTTGTATGTATGTATGTATGTTTGTCCGATGAAAACTTCCAAACCGTTGATCCGATCTTTATGAAATTTGGTATGGGGGTAGATAGTATTGGTACAATTTGTAGGTAAGGTTATGAGCTATATCGCTGGGGGGGTTGCTGAGATATTGGGGTCCAAGATGGGGTAAAAAAAAAAAAAGTGAGACAGTCAGATCAAGTGGGATGTCTAATGAAAGCGCTTGAGTTGGACATTTCAAAACTGTTTTCAATAAGTATTTAAACTTAGTAGTTTCCGAGATATTAGGGAAAATAAAAAACGCAAAAATCGATAATTCTAGGGTACTTCCAGCAGTCCCACAATGCTGAAATTTGGTATGCTTGTGGATTTTGTGTCACAACTACAGGGAAAAGTCTGAAATTGAAGAAATAAGAAACCTGAACCATAAAAAACAATAACCAATATAATATCCATTGTTGACCCCCCATTCCTAGGAATTTGAATGACATTGGAGTTCTATGTTTTCGTCAAAAGGACGTTATCAATTAATTCGTCAAGTACTTTAAATACTAACAGGTATGTAATACATATTTACGCCCTGTTGCTTAGTCCTATTCAAAGGCTATTTCGATGATGTGTAGAAAAATTACCTATAGAGGTTAAAAAAAAAACTTAGTAAATGTTTTTAGAAATCGGTTAGAAGGGTAAAGAAAGTAAAATATGCAAAAAAATATCTCGAAGATACTTCAAGTTCTCTGGTAATGCTGAAATTTATTATAAAAGTATATTTTGTTCTACGGGGAGAAGTCGAAAATTGAGGATTTTTTCTTTGTAATATCCATTTTTAGAGTAGAAAACTTAAATCTTTAAAAATTAGGTAGCAAAACTACAACTAGATGGCACTGCTTGATTAAAAAAAACTGTTTTTTGCTTCACTAAATCTCTTTCATATTAGAGAAATTGACTCGATAGTTTTAGGTTTCTGATGGATCATCTATACAAATATACTTACATAGCCGTTAAATACAAAACCCTTTCTTCCCCTCTTAAATTAGTCGGGCTGATAAAGGTGTCATCGCGAGGTCTCAGTTCGGGGCGAACCACTAGTATTATAAATGTAAAAGTTTGTGAGGATGGATGGATGGATGTATTGATGTTTGTTACTCTTTCACGCAAAATTGATCGGATTTTGATGAAACTTTACAGTATTGTAGCTTATACATCAGAATAACATATAGGCTATAATTTATAATAGAGGTTTCACGTGGGCGGAGTCAATTTAGAGGTCCCACGCGGGCGGAGCCGCGAGCAAATACTAGTCCCAAATATAATCTTCCGGATTGCGAAAAAAATTACCAAATTATAAGCAAATATAAACATACCAACCAAATATAAACATATTTATACCAAATTATAGGCTAGTTGAAAAGACGTCGATAGAAACGAAATTTAAGATACCACTGATTCTTATGACAGGTACATTTTGATACATCAGAATAAAAAAAGAGTATTCACAAAAGTTTTCTACGTATCACACACACACACACACGCACACACACACACACGCACGCACACACACACACACTTCAATAACAATATCAATGTACGTAAAATAGATGAAGTTTCTCAATCATGCCTATAAGTACGCTGTAGTAGCGTATTTTCGCCGCAGAGCTATGTCTATTAAGCTGTTTTCGAGAGTAGTTACCAATCGTCTCTCACGTTGCCTCGACGACTTCCAGCCTCCCGACCACGCTGGGTTGAAAAAAGGCCGGGCAAAAAGTCTTTAGTACCGTGGACCACATCCACACGCTCCGGTAGACAGAAGACCGAAGAGAATTATCAGCAGTTATATCTAGCGTTTGTGGACTACGAGAAAGCCTATTCAGTCGAGACCTAGAGCGGTACAGGACCGTTCATCGTGGCCTATGGAAGAGGCCTATGTCCATCAGTAAACTTCTATTGCTGATAATGTTAATGAAGAGGACCTATAAGTAATTAGATCCTAAATTAAATGAAAGAGAAAAATATACAAAAGATGAAGAGTTTTATTACAAATTAGTCGTTTTAACCCAGTTAGTGTTTTCGTTACGAATAATTAGTTTTTCATTCACTAGTTTAGTTACATGAAGATTAGTTAGTTACTCCTTTTACTAATGTTTATCATTGTGGCTATTTGCATGTCTTCTACACATTCAATTCGTTTATTAGCATAAACCATTTTCAGTAAAAAGATGTTTCAGGCTTTACGCTACTTTAGGATCTTAAGCTTTTGATTATACTTTGTTTTATCATACACATACATTTTTGTTACTTTTAGCATCAATTTATTTGTCCTTTGTGTTTAAAGACATTTATAGCCACTCGATAAAACATTCATGAACATGATCCCATTTCCGAAAACTCACCGAATCTTTTTACGTGAACGTCTCTGTTAAACGAAACTGATCTGTTCTTTCCCTCTTTCTCTTTTCCTTCTTTCTCTTTTCCTTCTTTCTCTTTTCCCTCTTTCACTTCTTTTTCTTTAACTTCTTTTTGTATCTCTATGATTTGTTCGTTCTCTTTATTTTTTAGGTCACTTTCTGTTGTTTCTACTATTACATCTTTGGTTTGAAGTAAGTCCCCAGTATCATTCATTGGGCACTGAGGTACCCGTGGCACCCCGTTTGTTCGATTCGGATTTCGGCTGTTCGTTAGGTATCATGGGTATTGGGTCATCTGTAACAGGTTTACAGATTTTTATTTTTGAAGTTTCATTCCCAGCTGTACGAACAGCTAACAAATCGTTTTATTCATAATATTTTTGTTAAATCTATTTTAGTTAAATAGCTTTTGTCTTATTTTGACATATGACATTTTACATCATAGATAACAAAACAAAAGCTATTTTAACTAAAACAGGTTTAAAAAATGACTACGAATAAGGTCCATAGTCGATAGGTACCTATTTTGTTTGTTAGAAATATTTTGTGACTTTCCTCTACGCTTCTTCGAAAAATAAACCTGTTAGTTTATATCTATAACATTGAAATAGGGTGATATTATAGTCAATATTGTATACGGTCTACAGAATGTCACGATTTAATAATAATTTGGCACAAAATGAGATGGTGTTATGTATTTATGCAGCTCAATATCTTACCTCCCTTTCTTCTCTAAATACATTGGTTCTGTGTTTTTTACTCCAATGTAACCACAGTATTGTCCGTCATCTTTCATTGAAACCCTGTAACAAAATATAAAATACTATGAATATTTATAAAAAATATCAAGAATATACAGGTATATTTACAAAAGTCTGCTCAGTTAAAACTACCCACAAAATCTAAAACAAAAATACTGGAAACATAAAAAAAATCAACTACAAACTTTTTTAATTTCTTTTTTCTTTTAATTCAATGAGGGCTTTTCAACTTCGATTAAAAAAAAAGTGGTTCAAATGCTTTGATGGCGCTGACTCAACTGTAGCTGACAAGATTGTCAAATGTATTATCTGTGGTGTACGGTTACTAAGCTATTATCTAACTAATCAGTGGCTATTGGTCATGATATTCTGTTTCTGCTGCTTTTTGTGAGTGTGATTTCGTGGTGTTTTTATAAGTAAGCAAAAATAAATACCACGAAACGAAAATATATCCACGTTGTAGATGTTGACACTTGACAGCTACGTTACAGAGCAGCGCCATCTATTTTCAACGCTGAAAGCATGATTTGGAATGCCCGTGAAAACCCCTCTTTTGTATTTGAGACTCATCAAATAATACCTCATTTTGAATTGGAAAAAAAAACTCAAATTACAGTAACTAATATCGGTATGGTACGTTAGCTGTAAAGTCATGATTTATAAAATGTTTCTCACACTCGTCTTCCAAATACTTTTAACATTTCGGCCAAATTACTCAATGTAATTGCGACCCACATGTTTAAAGTTACAAATTCGAAGTGGTCATTCCACTATTGGTACTATTATTACACCACTATCACAGAATGAGTAAGTATTAAAGGTACCTACCTACCACTAATAACGTACGACTTCGCAAAGATTTCTCCGAACGAATCGCTTTTTAGTGGTTACATATTTTTTTTATAAATGTAAAAATTTACGCTTTTAAGAAAAATCTCGCTTCCTAGACCCCTTTTAGAAGAAGGGTCTCATAATGACTGGAATAAAGTATAAGAAAGTTTAAGTAAAGTGTTAGCAGACATTGTTCTCAGAATTAGCAAGTTGTAGTGGCAATGGGCAGGTCATATAGCTTGAAGAACTGATAACCCCTAACTATTACCCCTTACTATTCCCTAACTATTTAGGATACTTTAGGAGATAGGTTTAAGTACTTCATCATGTCCTCATACCTGGCAATCTCACTATTATGTTGGTTCTCACGAGGTTATCTACTACTACAGTTAAGTCCAGAGGGCCTAGCCAAACGGCATTCGCTTCGAAGCGATTCTATTTCTACAGTCATAATACAAAAGACCACATGACATATCGATAGCTTACGTCAATCTCATACATTTTGGACTTTTCTACAAGCGTCATCGCTATAAGAATGTTACTTTGTCTACGGCCTCAGGTTGCACAATTTACGCCTTTTGCAAACCGCGAGATAGAGAATATAGTCCTGCCGAGCTAAGCAAATCGACAGCAAAACATTTCGTGGCAATCTTTTACATACCTATTCATAAAACTGAGACAGTGTTAGAAGTGGCTCAGAACTCATAAATAGGTTACAAGTCTATATTTGCGTACATCGGGTGTTGATTTGTATACCTACACGCGTGTTATTTACGAAGGTTCTCTGACCGAAATCCTTAGTTGTATGAGTATGTGAATTTCAATCGAATTCAAGTTTTAAATATAATCATACAAGCCGTCTACTGTCTACCTAAACTGTCTTTAGTCATCCAAATGTATGCAAGTAACATTTTTTGAACTTTACAAGAGTAATATCATGAGTTCATGACATAACACGCAACAGTCACATACACATAGTTCTGACCCCCTGTGTCGTAAGTATCAGGAACTACGAGACCAATAACAAATATTTGCAGATCATGCAAATATTTGTTCCGCAGCGGGAATCGAAACCGCACCTCTTGTGTCTCAGCCGGCTACTAGCCCACCGCATAACGGAGGTCGTCATCATCATCGTCATATATAATACAAATATGTCACACTGTATTGTTTTCGTCAAAGGTTTTTTTCAATCTTGTCATATCAATAAAAATAATCGAATGCCATATAGAGGTACTTATGAAAGATTTGCATCACAGAAGGCCGGTAGTACCTTGAAACCCACGTGCTAGCGTCTCTGCTGTTACCTAATCTATGTAGGTACGCCTACAATCAAAATACTTGGATGGTGGCATATTTTGACAGGTACATCGCGACGCAATGGCGCCATATAATGCAACTGTCATTTACATTTTGATCAGGTTTTTGTATGCGACTGTTGGCTTGATCACTGACTGGCGTTTTGACAAAGATATTTCAGGTACCTTACGAGATATATTGTAGTTTCCTGCACAAGATAGTCTTTTATCAAAAATTCAAAAATCAGCCATTCAAAAAACCTGTCAGATTTCGAAAAAACTGAATGTACCACCCACTTCCTCTAATCGATCACACAATTTTTTCATAATAAGCTCTTTTATAGTGTTAAAAAACCCTACCAAGTAAAAAAACTTATAATAAATTTTATAAATAAAATCCAACGCCAAAACGCCAGGTATTAATAATAAGCACTCAGCTTAAGGTGTTACAAAAACTAAAGAAAACATTATAATTTTGCTTAAAGAAATAAATCTGAGCGAACTTGTGTGTCCTAAAAATAACCATGTTTTTACAGGCTGTATGGTGGCCGGGGGGCAAAAAACTCCTTACTCAGTGATAAAGACCATAAATTTATTTTTGCACTATTTTAAAAGTAATGAAATCCTTTTGATACAGTCGTGAACAGAATCGTCATTCTCTTTAAAAAGGGTGTCATCAGATATATAGAATTGGAGTGATACAGTTTTTGGACAATAACAGTAGAAACATACAAAATAGTGCTATGTCCAAACAAAGGTTCAATTATAAGTGTAGCTACAGGACTTAAGAAGGCGGACCAAACGAATGGTAACATTTTCTAATTTAAAGTACTTTATAGAGTTTTTACTAACTTAACTTAAGTTTGACTTTATATAGAAGAAACAAAATTGACAGTCATATTTTTTCATATAAATCACAGTCATATTATATAGCTTAAGTGAACTACCTATTAAAACAATCTTTATACTAGCACGCTTTAAAAAAAACTGAATTTAGGCTGATGAAATAATAACTAAATCAGCATATTGTAATAAACATTTCTATACTAAATTGACACATAACATAACACCTAACAGTCACATACGTTGTCTTGATCCCGCACTAGGATTCTCTGTGTCATTTACACACTTTCCTTTTAGCACTTTACCAGCCTGTCTGCTGTCTGAGTCTGAGCCTGTCTGAGTGCTGAATTGATCTTTTACAAATTCTTTGTTCACTTGTGTCTACGACTATACACAACACCGGTTCAAAGATAAGCATAAATTTATGATTTCTAGCCTTTTTAATTGAAACAGAGTGATCTTCACAATAATTCTGCCACCTGTGTCACTTCAAATTGGATTTTATTGCAAAATGGCTTCATCCCACTGAATTATGGTCTATATGTCTAGGAAGAGAGCAATTTAAATCTCCAACATACAATACCAGGAGGGTTCCCAACGAGTAACACCCAAACGAGTGACACTGTTACTCGTTGGGAATTTTTGTCCCATCGAGTAACACTAAGGCCCGGGTGTAACTCGTTCAACTACTTATAATTTTATTTCTACGCAGCCGTTCTATTCAGGGTGATAAGGAGTCGATTTATGGTCGCGTAGGAATAAATCTGTTGCGATGAATGAGATTATGACTTAGTTGTAATGAAATCTTGCTAATTTATACACAAGTTCGATATAGAAATTGATAAGCAAAGTAACTTGGTTGTTTAATTTACCAAACAGCGAATTGAGTTTTTAATCTTGTTTTTGATATTTTACGTTCAGAACTTCATAAGATTTAAAAATGCTTATAATATGATGCAGTTCTGCATAGTGTACCTTACTGTTAACTTGTGTGTTTTTATGTTCATCCTCGAGTTAGGCTTAATCAAAACATGACATCGGCGTATTTAAAATGCTTTAATGTCTTAAGTTTTTTTGATAGTTTGCAGCTGTTATTGTTTATTAATGAAAACGTCTTCTTGACACGGGTTTAAACTAACATTTGTACTTTTTACGTGTTTTGTTTTTTACTAGTTCCTGGTATTTTCCTAACATGAAATTCAACAAGATAATGTGATTACATCGAAATTTAACAAACGAAACTTAACGATTCAAAGTTTTTTTTGATAATTTTAGATAGATGTAGTCTCTCTTTACTCTTTCCATTGATAAATATATAACTATCCTACTGTAGGGTAGTTACCGTGAATCTAAAGGAGACTAAATTGTTATTTTGAGGGAGCAGAATAACAACTTTCTGACAATGAGGGCTTTTCATCTTTGATTAAAAATAAAAAAACTAGTTCAAATTGGTTCGATTGATGGCGCTGACTCAACTGTATCAATCAAGATTGTCTGTAGTGCACACGTATAAAACTATTATCTAAGTAGTCTGTGGCTATTAGTCATGATATTCTGTTTGAGTATGCGCTAGTGATTTCGTAGTGTTTTTAGAAGTAGGCAAAAATAAATACCACGAAACGAAAATTATTTCTACGTTGTTGATGTTGACATTTCACTTTATTTTGACACTTGACTGCTACGTTACAGAGCAGCGCCATCTATTTTCAAAGCTGAAAGCATGATTTAAAACAGGCCGTGAAAACCCTCATTCACAATTCAGTCTCGATTCGGTCAACTTTCAGTGTAGTTTTAAAATAATTAAGAGAATTGGGCCTCAGTTCCAACGGGGTGGCCTATGCAGCCTCAGCAGTGTGACTTCTACAGGCTGTGATATAGATTAAAAGCAAAACCAGCTATTTAGTACAAGCACATACGTGATTGTAGCACGGACATATACGGACAAGGCCGGGCATACGGTCACCCGCTTGCTTACCTATAAGGACATTGGACTGTACCAGTTAGGTTTTGCAAGTCTTTAGGCATTTTAATTCGTCTCTTCGTTACAAAACTCAATTTGGGCAAATGCATGTACGTTTTGGGTGAGTGTTGAAGCCAGTTTTTATGTGGTGAACTGGTGGAGTGCAAATGCCAAATTAGGGGGAACTTGTTGAACGTGTGATTTGGGACTATTCCCGATTTAACTGATTTGAAGGATGATATCTTTTTTAACTATAGAGTAGAGCAAAACCTGGTACTCCTTGTAGTTTAATGAAAACAAGAGTTACCCTGCCGTGGTGTGTCTAGCCTTAGAATAGACACCTCCATCGAACTTGTTTCTATTCGCTTAAATAACAAAATATTTAATGATCTTAAGTAGGTAATATACCCTGATTTTTAATTTTAGACAATTTTTGTAAACTTAGAAATGTCACTGTGTATATAAGTGTCATGTATGTGTATCAAATGTACACATATGATACACATATTTGACACTTATACACACAGTGGCATATCTTGACATATCATTGTTTTTAAAAATCAGGGTATAGATGTAAGATTTAGTAAGAGGTTCGTAATTTAAGAGGATTAAAGTTGTAATGGCCACATCTGTACGTACCTACCTCATTCGTCTTTCGTAGCCTGTCTCGCATTGCATTTCGTCTAATTTGGGCAAAACCAAAGCGGTCGATATTTTAATATGCCTTAGCGGACACGGACTGAATCTTAATAAGGTGACGCCATCTTTGTTTCGCAAATAATTCATGAGCTCCGAAACTGGTTCGGTTTTAAAGGTTTTTATCTCAATGTGAACACATGAATTTCATGATACCTTGGTATAAGGCAAGGTACCTATGGTATATTATACCACACACATATGACATTATGAGAGGTTGTGGGTTCGATTCCCGCTGCGGGACAAATGCAATATTTACAACTTTCAAATATTTATTTCGGGTCCGGGAGTATGGTACCATGGTTCTCGTAGTTCCTGATACCCACGACACAGGGAATCTTATAGTGTGGGGTCATCACTACGTGACTGTTGAGTTTGTTATATGTTATGTTATGTGTTATAAACGTCGCAAGAATCTCCGTCGGTGGGTGGAGGCGGCTCAAGACCGTGCGTTGTGGCACTCTATATAACGGGGGAAGCTTATGTCCAGCAGTGGACTTCTACAGGCTGATGATGATGACGATGGTGGTATAAGTTAGGAAAAAGAAACACCATTTTTAGATTCTCAATGGCCCCCTTTGTGGGGGCGAATGGGGTTCCCTAATTCTTACACCTAAAAGTTATCATAAAGATAGAATTCTCCTTATTACTGAGAATCTATGAGAACCATAGAGTCACAACACAACACCAAGGGTGTTATTATAAAAAATGTCTTTAATCTGGGTTTAAACCAGGACTACCAGTCTAGGCTTAAATATTGACCTAGGGTATATACGACTGTAATACAAAAGCAGATGGTTTGTTTTCCAGAAGCAACATTCGAGCTAGATATTCCGCGCTTATGCCAAAAATGACATAAGCTTGGACTATCTCTGGTTTTTCTAAAACCAGGCAGCCCCCTTGTTTAGCAATGGTCTATAAATTAACAGTTGATTGCTTGTAAGAGGTAAGAATTTGGACATCTCAATTGTGATGTGACACAATCCGTCAGTTTGATACTTTGGAAATTTGCGAAGTAGCGCGTGAATTTATTTCGGAAAAAAAACCATCTGCTTTCGTATTTAAAGTCGCATATGCCTAATGTCGATATTTAATCCTAGACTAGTACGCCTGGACTAAATTCAGATTTAGTCCATGTTCTGTAATAAGGCCGTATGACACAAACCTAAATAAATATATCGTATTGTGTCAAAACAGGACAATCTAAAGGACTAAAGGCCACAGCACACCAGCTGCGTAGACGTGCACGTCGACGTACCATGACATGTAATGTATGGATCTGTTTGAGACATGGCACACCGCTTGCGTGACGTGCACGCAAGCGTGTACATACGTAGAGACGCGCGTGTCTACGTGCTGCATACGCATCCGGTGTGCTTTGGCCTTAAAGGTGTCAATTCTAAAGCCACTAGATTTAAACCAATGTAAGTGTAGGAAGTTCAATATCAAGATCAAAACAAGATGCATTTTAATACAAGACATACTTGTTCTTTAAACATTGCAATATGTCAATCGCCCGTCATCGTCCCACGGGCTAAAGACACGGATGTCCCATATTTGGTGCATGCGAGGTCCAATGACCCATTACCCTTCCTGGGACACGCCACAGCTATAACATAACAGCTGATTCATTCAATGAACTCTTAGGTTAAGATAAATAGACGTTACTTAACACGTACTTATACTTTTCCCTGTCACTCTCTAGCACGCGTGTTTTAACACTTATGTGACAGTGACAAGGACAGTTCTAAGCATTAGTACGGACTTAGTAACGTCTATTTATCTCGACCTTAGAAGATGAGAGACATGACTAGAATTAATAAAAACTGCAAAGTGAATTCATGGTAATCGTGGACCACGATCTTAATAGAATAGGTGACGTTAATGTTTTGACTAGGTAATTTTATAGTAAGGGATCGCGAGTGAAAACTTTTTTTAAATTGTTATAAAAAATCGGACATAATACTCAAAACAAAAAAGTTAATAAAAGATATTGGAAAATGAGCGTAAATGTGCCAATAAACGTTTTCTTTCTTTCTTTCTTTATTTCTTTCTTTCCAAATATGATCGTTGCTGGCCTCTGTCATTATCCGTAAGCGCCAAAAAGTCATAGAATATAATAGTCAGCGTGAGCTTGCTATTCGTACAAGGCTAAAATGTGTGCCATTACTGATAGACTGAACCAGCTAATACATTTACAAGCTATGTACACACTCACCTTGCGAGAGAGGTCGAAATGAAAAAGAAAGTCCATTTGTGTATTATTTTTGGTTCGGTCGAAATTGCAAAAAGGTTGATTGTATCGCAGACGAAAGGAAAAGTTCAATTTTTATTTTCTTTTTCGCTTATTAATGTCCAGGCCGTACCATAAGTATGTGTTTCTAAGAAGTTAGTAAATAATATAAATACTTTCAAGGAGAATGAACTCATCAAACAACTCCCGAATAACACGAATGCCAGTGGTGGGTATCTTCTTTACTGTACTTATAAGTAAGTACCTATAGGTAGCTAGGCGTTTACCCCCCCCCCCCCTACAAATGAACAAAATTAAAATGAAAACGATAAAGTATAATGATGACGTGAATGACGATGAGTAATTTAAATAACAAATTATGAATTAAAGAAAAAATATACAAAAAATAACATAAAAATAACATGGTACTATTAAAATCAAAATTTAATGAAAAAATATAAAAATGGAGATTATTGAAAATTAACCTGAATGAACAAAGACAACAGATATTCTAATTTTGTATTTACTTAAATAATTATAATGAAATAATTCTATAATAATAATATGCTAAAATATATGTTTTGACGACCTCTGTGGCGCAAAGGTTCGCCTGCGACGCGCAGGAGGTTGCGGGTTCGATTCCCACCTCGGAACAAATATTTGTACGATCTGCATATATTTGTTCAGGGAGTTCTGGGTGTTTTCTATGTGTTAAAAAATATCTATCTACGTAATGTATTGTATTAAGTATATCAGTTATCATACCCATAACACAAGCTCTGCTTAGCTCGGGGCTAGATAATGTTCTGTGAAATGTCCAGCATTTATTTATTTATTATTTATTTAAAATATGTGAAATAAAGGCAAAAAAAACGGTCTTTCTAAGACGTTTTCAACTTGCACCATTTGGGTTATCTGTTAATCGTGTAGGTTTCAAAAGTTTTATGCAATGTTAGCTAAACATCTGACCGATCAAAATTAAAGTAGGTATATTTCCGTTAGTTATTCCTAATGTTCATTCAAAATTACAAAATTGTTTACTAAATTGCACACATCAAAGAAATATATTTTTCCATCTCTATTTCAAGTAACATAAACACACCGTTGGTGGTATATTATGAGTGGTAGTATATTTTAAAAACATCCAATTATGGGTACAAATTACGTTGTTTCTTTAGACATAATTGTTTGTTTCCAATACATTTGTTTCTATTTGTGCCACCCAAGTAGCAGCGTGACCACAACCGTAATCCTGTCAGTAAGTATAACTGCAATTATTCATTAGGGATAGTGTCCAATAAAGCGACGATGCATTTTAATGGTACCTTCGTTGCAATTTAACTTATGAAGGCCTTCCTATTTACACCGTACGCTATGATTGCTAGTGTTTGGAGTGACAACTATAGCCGTATACTCTATCTTGCGATAGGTTTGCAACAAAGCTTGGAATAAGGTAACTTTTTCGTCAGCGGAACAACGAGCAAACCTGCGGGCTATCATGTTAGCTCTCACAGACAACTCTCTACGCTCTCTATCCATGTCTACATCATCTTTCAGGTCAGAAGTTATCCCATGCCCGAGATATTTAAACTTATCCACACGATTAAATGGCTTCCCATATAGTCTCACGGGCGGGATGTTGGGCAGGTTTTTCCTTCTGAAAGACCATGCATTCACTCTTAGACACGTTATATTTCAAACCATGTTTGTTGGTATACTCTTCACATATACATATATATATTTTGCTATACCACAGACAGATGCGCTCAGCAACACCATGTCGTCAGCTTAACTTATGTTATTGACACATACTCCGTCAATATGACAGCCAAAACGAGTGCTGCTGAGCTCATCTGTCAATGCATCCACGTAAACATTAAAAAGTTTTGGCGAGGTCAACCCCTCCCCTGCCTCACTCCGCACTCAATCCTGTAGGGCTCGGAAAAGGCTCCAAAAGGGTGCAATGATTGGACAATTTAGGTACGCCTTTTGTATATCTATCGCGAGGTAGAGAATAGCCCTGCGGTTTCAGAGGCCGTAGTTTGGAAGCCAATTCTCGTAATTATTCACTTTTAATTAGTCAATAGTCAATAGTCAATTATTCATAATGTACATTATACGTCAATAGGGTAGGTACAATATAGTACCATGAGCTAGCGATATAACTATATAGGTAACCTAAAAATACACTCATTATATGACATTATTTAAATATTAAATAAAAGTTAGTTAAGTTAAATAATAATTGTGACATCAAAATAATAATAATGAATATAAATAATACAATTAGGTATGATTATAGCCTATGAATTCATCATAGCTATAAAAGGTCTGCTCGACAAGCCACTGTTTCAACTTTGTTTTGAATGAATACATACTTCGAGTATCAGTGATATCAGTGGTAATTCACAATATCTATCAAGATAATAATAAAATAAAATAAATAATGTCACGTTTCGTGCATGTACCCGATTCCATTAAAACAGAGCTCATGCATCGATGGTATAGCAGCGAAGGGCCTTTACTTTAGAAAAACTTCTGCTAGTTACAACTACCATGTAAGTGTAATATAATGGTTGCGAATGGACCTTTCGTGTATTTCTCCTTTTGGTATTTGGCTTCGATGTTTGTGGTTAGAGTTGAGTATTGTTGGAATATACTGACATAAACAAAAGTACCTGGGTGAAATAATAGAGCTAGTGAAATTCTATAAAAAATAAACACTTGTGCCGAGGTGTGTCCGACCTAAGAATAGACCCCTCCGCCTGATATAAAAGTCGACTGAGGATCAGGATTATGTATGTCACTCTTGGGTGTTATGTCATGATAAAGAATATCTTAGAATACAAACGAGTGTAATCTCTGGTTGAATCTTTATTTTGAGACATCGTTAACATAATTATGTTAGTCTTACTATCAGCATTAATGCCCATTGTCCATCTACTATGTGATATATATGGTGGCTGTTTGGAATTTTGATACAGCATTATTCCCAATGGCCACCATAAAAGATAACAATTAAATTTTGATTCTACGTTATGTAATATATAAATTACATCGTTTATTATGTAAAATAATCTAAGAACAATTAATGTTATCTAAAACTCATCTATTAGTGAAATAACGAGCTAATAAAATTAATTGTCATATCAAGGCATAATTGCTATGGTCAAGGCGAACCTCTTGTATCTTATACAATTGAATGTGATTAAATAGGACCCCAAGATACCACATATTATACAATACGGCTAGGTCACTGTAGTTCGAGCCTTTACTTTTGTCGAGATTCCATGCGTCGCGGTAACATATTTGTCGAGAATTTGTTAAGCGCAATTTATTGCGCTACTGTGTACCGAAACAGTATTCTCAAAACAGATGCTTTCTATGTGTAATGTTTTGTTTCAGCCGTTTTCAAGATATTTTTAGTCAGGTGTCCCGTACCGCAGGTAGGGAGGAGGTAGATTCTGTACCTTAACTTGTAGCTACTCGCACTTGTATGTTGTATTTAGAGAATACAATCCCGGGATCTCGAATCCCGGGATCCCGGGATCCCGGTCGTTTTCTGGTCCCGAAAATCCCGCTACAGTCCTTGGCTAAACTCGGGATTTTTGGGATTGCCACAAACTGGTCTAGTTTGCATTCCGTAGTCCGTGCACCTTGACAATAACCTTGCCTAGATTATTTTTATAGCATTTAGTACACAACGACAAAAAGCAACCGTTACATACACCGTTAATTTTTTTCATTTATCCTGTCAGACCGGCTTCCTACAGGCTCAGTCAGAGTTGCGGCAATTTCACGAACTAGCGAAATACCAGCGCGCATGATTAAACTTACGATCTCTCTAATATTTTTGATTCGAAACTATCTAAAACATTTATGTCGTTGAAATAGGGTTGAAATTTGCTAACTAGATATGTAAAAATAATTAAAGTTGTCATTTGCAATAAAATTAAAATTTGAAATTCGACCTAAACACTTTTTTCAGTTTATTGGTCAAAAAACCCACTAAAACCAAACAAAGACAAAAAGTATTAAACACTACTACTTCGTTTTTTTGTGATGAAAATAAAAGAAATAATGTTCCATTATTTTCATCACAAAAAATCGATCAATTATTACAAATAATTGTTAAATAACCAAAACTAACTAGGCGACTCGCAGCAACGCGCACATTCACATACCTAACCTACACAGTCGAAATCAATTATTATTTTGTCCATAATACCACATAGTCTAATCCCGGGATAGCCCGGGATCCCGGGATTACGCATCAAAAATCCCGTAATCCCGGGATTTAAAAAATGCTCGGGATTATATTTTCTAGTTGTATTCTAATTGAGTAACTCTGAACTAAACTAACTGTTAACTGAGTCTTTTGAAAATAGACACACGACAGCAGAAACAATGTCAAGTCTCCACAGAGAACCAGCTATTCCTCGATCAGCTACAGCTCTAGTGTCGTGCTCGTGAATGAGTGATTGAATGGTGATTGAAACGACTCATTCATTTGTTTGGGTTAATAATTAAAAGGTACCATGTTATAATGAGGGGTCAGGAGGTTTGATTGCTCGTTAAGTGTTTTGACATTTCAATGATCAGTAGAGAGTATCTATTCTTTTGGTTCTGATTGTTGTGGTTCGGGTTGTAAGAAAGGAAGATATTTTTAATCACTACAATAATTTATATCATTAGATGGAGGGGTTACCGTTCAAAGCTTACATGCATAGTAAAATTGTATACCTGGGTGAACGAGCTTTGCTAGGAAAACTCGGAAAAGCGCGTTTTCCTAGAGATGAGACCTGGCTAGATAATTTTTCGCCCCCAAAAATCTCCATAAAGCAAATTTAATCGAAATAGTTGGAACCGTTTTCGAGATCACAAAACATACGTATATATATTTTACACACAAATATTGCCCGTTTAATAAACGAGCAAAATATTAAAATATTAAGTATTACATTTTATTTTAAAGTGGTGAAGTGATTTCATTCATTCCCAGTCCGTTCTAGTGATGGTATCTGGGAATAATTGTTATCCCATATGCTCACTGAATGCATTGGTGGCAACTGAGAAAAACAATCTACGATTATTTGAATTCATCATTATTGGAAATACCTATAGAAATAAAAACAGACAACATATACAAAGTGTCATCGTAAAATGTAATAAAATTACTAGAATCCACCGTTGGTGAATTACGGATGTGTGTCAAACACGGTTTATTATTATTCTCTGCTAATCCAGCTCTCACCGTGTCAAATGGTGATGAATTTTATAGCTGCACGTGTCTTAATAGTTTTTATCTACTCTCATACTAAAATATAAAGCTTTAAAAACTAAAAACAAAACTAAAATGTCAGTTTTTATGGACATGCCATCGAAATAAATTTAAAAAATTAAATTAAGATACAGCACTTTCTATGGATAACTGTATCATAATATATATTTTTTTCCATTACGATACAACTTCACTTGGACCAAGGAGGTTGCAATGCAGTTTTTCTATACATTATCTGTGGACCAACAACACGCAACACGCTCGCGCGTATGGATTTTGGCGCTAAACGTTTACAAATAAATGCAAATATAAGCTGTAATTTTACGCAAATTTCACTGTCAAATTAGTTTTTGTTTTAAAAAATGTCTGAAAACGCCAGTAGCGATACTGAAGAAAGTTTTAAACCACCGGACATTCTATAAGCTGCAACGAACAAATTAACCTCTTACCTGGGAAATCTAGAAGGTATTACAATAAATGTTACGAAGGCTTTAAAATGTAATATTACCTATTTCATGAGATTAGATAAAGTAGTGTATGAAACTGCACATAATTTAGTCTTAAAACACTTATTATACAACAGTTTCATAAACTACTATTTTAAGTTTTTTTTTTAACTCGACCTCTCCCATCGACTACAATTGGAGGATTTGCCATAATCATCCAAGACAGGTGGATTGGCGATCGCAGTATTGGTGTTGAGTACTCAGGTGGATGCTGCTGCCCATCCTCTGGTGTAATCCCTTAGTCGGCTTTTACGATATCCACGGAAAGAGACGAAGAGGTCTATTCTTAGGCCGAACACACCACGGCACAGTGATATTTCCACCCCATATAAAGCTTAAGTAATCTACGTATGCATACAGGGTGTCTATGCCACATAGATGGCACCTTAACCAAGAGTACCTTAAATATTAAAGATAGGAAGTTTTACTTTATGGAAACATTATGTTATTGTTTTAACTATGTTCCTTTAGTTTAAGAAACTACACTCGAGAGCAATGAATCCGGGTCACTTAAAGAATCCTAAAAATCTCGGAAACTAAAAATGCTAGGTTAATGCAATAAATTGTATTTAATAGACAATGTAATACTCCTTAAATGAAGGTATTAAAACTTCTTAGTTATTGTAAAGTTATATCATAAAAAAATCAAATTTGAAAAAGGGCCACTTTCGAAGATGGAACTACGAAATTACAGCATTTGGTTTTGCTTTTGTTTGTAATCTGTCATTTATCATTGTTTGATTTCTGTTTTTTTGTTGTTTTTTTTCTGCGTAAACGCAGTAATGGAAGCACGAGGAGGCAATACGAAGTATTAAAATTCAAGAAAATCGTAATAAAGTTCAAAAATTTCATGTTTCCTATTTTTGTTTTAAGGAGAGATCAGCAGTTTTTTTCTTTATGTAATTTTGTGTTAATAAAATGTATGGTGACTCATATTTTTTTTACCTTCATTTAAGGAGTATTACATTGTCTATTAAATACAATTTATTGCATTAATCTATCATTTTTAGTTTCCGAGATTTTAACATTCTTTAAGTGACCCGGATTCATTGCTCTCGAGTGTATTTTGTTTTTGTTTTAAAATAATTAATCATTTTAATCGATTCTTTCGATCGGTACCTAGGCACCTACATTAAAAAGTTATTTTCTAAGAAAAAAAACAAAAAACGTCATTTTTCAAAAAGTGCTAAAATAATTTCGATAAAAATTATATGGGACAATATCCTGTATGACCAACCAAACAAAAAAATAATCATCAAATCAATTCATAATTGGTGGAGTAATCGCGTAACAACGTATACAAAAAAAAAACATACAGTCGAACTGAGAACCTCCTCTTTTTTTAAAGTCGGTTGAAAATACAAAATGTATTTTTTTCTCATTAGGCCGGTTCGAAAACAGGGCCAGGTAAACGACTTCTTAAAAATCATTGAATGCAATATTACTCACTTTTCAAAATAAAATAAAGTCTTCAAGTAAAACTTCCAATCTTAAATATTGAAGGTACTTGCTCTTCATGTGGCATAGGCGTGGGACACCCTGTATGTCTTCACTGGTCACATAGTAATAGCACATTGTGTTCAACTCTCAGGGGTTCACTAACTTCATTTTGCAAAAAACAAAAAATGCTCTTATCACATAATTGCCCTGTTTACATGCCGCCGGTTTACTTCTTATTAAGGCTTTATTAAAATTAAATGTAAGTAAGCTCTTTATTTAGATCTTGTGATTATGTTTATTGTGCATTCTTTTATAATGAAACGTTGGAGGCTGAGATCTTTATCACCTGTTTTGAGTTCATATAAACTGCGCACGCCTCTCCAACGCTTTTACATACCACTTGACACTTAAACCATACTTTGACGTTTAACGGCAGGACTCTCTCGCGTCAGGTTTGCAACCGGCGTAAATTGTTCAATCAGGGCTGTCTAACTGTAACTTTCGTATGAGAAAAGTGACGTTTGACAGCCCTATACGGCTAGCACAGGCTGACTAACGTTAGTAATGATAGCGAGTCACTAACGAGATGACAGTCACGCTAGCGTCTATACGCTATAGACCGCAAATGTTGATGACATCGGGGTAGTTTGAAATCTTTGTAATTTAATTGGTTAATTTTTGTCATTTATTCTAGTTTCGCTAGTGACTCACTATCGTTTTTACCATTAATCAGCCTGTACTAGCCGTACAGCGCTGTCAAACCTCGCATTTATATTACATAACTTTTCATTTAAAAAACCGACTTCCCCTATTGTATTCGACTAATTAATTTTGGATGAAAAAAAAATGTTGAAAGAACCATAGTGGTGTAAGGATTATGATACTTTCTGAATGCAAATGCTTGGTTTGTTGCTGAAAATATCAAAATCGCCATATGTATGCCTACAATATTTGAGGAGTTCCCTCAATTCCTCATGGATTCCATCATCAGAACTGGATTCTGAAAAAAATGGGACCAATCTGGAAGTATATCTATTCAAATAAAAAAAGAATTTTTCAAATCGGTTCATAAACGCCGGAGATATGAGGTAACAAACATTAAAAAAAAAATACAACCGAATTGAGAACCTCCTCCTTTTTGTGAAGTCGGTTAAAAAGATACAGTTCGACAGCCCTGATTGCACAATTTACGCCTGTTGCAAACCTGACGCTAGAGAGTCCTGCCGTTAAACGTCAAAGTATGGTTTAAGTGTCAAGTAGCATGTAAAAGCGTTGGAGAGGCGTGCAGTTTATATGAACTCAAAACAGGTGATAAAGATCTCAGCCTCCAACGTTTAATTATAAAAGAATGCACAATAAACATAATCACAAGATCTAAATAAAGAGCTTACTTACATTTAATTTTAATAAAGCCTTAATAAGAAATAAACCTGTCGCGATAATCTTGCGGTCCTTGTGACTGTGGTTTTTTTTTGTACATCTGTGATCAGTTTCAACTTTGAGCAGTTTGGATAGCACAGGCTGACTAAAAGTTAATAAACTATAGCGAGTTGCTAGCGAGACGATAGTAAATGTCAAATATTAACCAATCAAATTACAAACATTTCAAGCTACCCCTATGTCATGGGAAAAATCAACATTTGCTATTCTTTTATAGTATAACTATTCATCATTCTGTGCCGCGCAGTCGATAGAAACAGCACAGATTCATAAATAATTGCTAAGTAAGTCACGTTGAATACTCACGACTCGCAAAGTGATTGTTGCAATGCAAAACTCGTAATAGGCCCTCAGTTTCAACTTTGAGCAGTTCGGCTAACACAGATTGACTAACGTTACCAAGACGCTAGCGAGACAACCACAAATGTTAATACTGGCCAATGACATCGGGGTAGCTTCTTTGTCTCTCTTTATTTTTAAACTATTGATAATCTTTGTAATTTGATTGGTTCATATTTGACATTTACTATCATCTTGATAGTGCTCGCTAGCAACTCGCCTTGTTGGGGTGCAATTTTTCAAAGTCATAAAGTGACTAAATGTCAGTAAAATTGCCGTTTATTTCCGTTTTCCAAATTTTCTATACATCTGAAACTCATTGATGACTAAACCTCTTATACCTATGATATTAATACAAGTGCCTCCTCCAGTAAATCTCCTAAAAAACTGTGATTTGCGGCTTTTTAGATGAAAAGAAAGAAAGAAAAGAAAGAAAATACGTTTATTTGTCCCCACTTAAAAGAAACAATAAATAAAAACAACAGTACCTAGGTAGCTACCTACCTAAGTAGTAGGTAACTTTACAAAAAACTAAACTAAACTAAAAAAACACCAAATGGCGTAAGGCATATGTTGTGTGGGGGTCAAATAGATCCCTGTCTCAGCATACAGCTACACCGAACCTACAAGTAGATACGGCGCGGCGCTGGTTTTCAGACAGGGCCTGCCCGAGTGACATCACGAACGTTGAAGTCGAATATACTAAATATGTTATGTATGTAGATGATATTTAGTCTCTTAGTGACATTAAAAAATCGCACCCCTGTGCTAGCGCAGTAGGTGTTGTGGGTGAAAATTACATCGCTACTTATGGAAATAACAAAGAAATTACATAATAGCAGCCAATTGCACCTCCTTAGTAGAAATGTACAAGAATGTATGGAAATGAAGGTTTGTTGGCTCGCTGCCACACGCATGCGTTTTATGCAATTTTTGGATAAGTAGCATGTAAATACTGTTACTTACCTACAAAACTGGTTGGATCTCGAATATTTGAAATAGGTATAACAAAAAAGGCTGCACTTCACGGACCTCCGTGACTAAGTTAGTATTATTTCCATACAAATGAAAGAGTAGGTCAGCACCGTGAGTATTAGTATTTTTTAAACTTTAGCAATCTGAGACCCAATTCTCTAATTTAAAAACATTCAATTCGCAGTAAATTGAATTGAATTGAAAATGAAGATTAAGTTATAGTTACTACACGTGTGCGACTGAGACGAGATTATACTGCGAATTGAATGTTTTTAAATTAGAGAATCGGGCATCACAGAACACAAAATATTTATTAATATTGTCACAGGTATTGTGTCGGACTATTAAGGTGATTCCTCTCGCATGTGGCGCGAAATTCAAATTTTATTGTGTTTTTTGTAAATCACAGCTAATCAACACTTCTTGAGATAGAGAAAACTAGGAGACCTAGCACACATGTTTTAATTGATAGTATCTCATAAATGTCATTAGTTAAGCTACGCATATCTTTAAACCACAAAAACACTGTAAAAATCATTGAAGAGTATTCGTAGCTGAAGTAATGATGTATATGTGAAACTATAAACTAAAACATGTGTGTTAGGTCTCCTAGTTTTCGCAAAATCAGTTTTTACTATCTCAAGAAGTGTTGATGAGCTGTAATGAGCAAAAACGCAATAAAGTTTGAATTTCGCGCCACATGCGAGAGGAATCACCTTAATACGGACATTTCTAATTCTGAAGACCAAGTGAGGGTAGTTTCTGCAGCTGCCACCACTTATTATCACACTCCATGTACTCTAGTCAGCCCGCGACCACGATTGCTGTAACGCATTCGAAACGTCGAGAATAATAAATAATAATGGTAACACGCGATAAATAACCGTGACAATATTAGTAAATACCGTGAGTTTTCTGCCATTTGCTTTGGTATATAAGCTTGTTAATTAATCAAATACAATTACATACAAAATAAGTTAACTATTTTATCTTTAAATCATGCATCAATCGAAAAGAGAATCATAGTGAAATTTCAAAATGTTACTTTGACGCATGTATACCTATATTGGGCATTAAAATGTTGCTTATTATTTAATTAATTACCTACCCTAGGAAAATAATTATTAATTTGGTGATGATGAAATTCCTTAAACCAATGGCATGATTACTTATCTTCCTAAATAAATAAAACAATAAATAAGAAAATGTATTTCCAGAAAATCCTACGTTTGAGAAGGGCGCACTTCATGTATCGCATCGCTTATCCTTGATTAATCTCTTTTCAGAGCTACTATACGTCACCATAATAACAGCTAGCATAAACCAACAGTCGAAAGAAACAGTGTGCTGGAAAGACCCACTCTAAAACGTGGCAAAAAAGCTTTATTTTTACCATTACTGCACCTAAAAACCGGTATTATAAGTTCATAATAGACCCAGTTCCTGGTTGTATACAGTCGAACAGTTTATCCACTTAACAATGGCTAAGTGAGTATTATGTAGGTGCGAAAGATTTTAATCTATTCCGTGCACTATATAAGATGTTTTTGCGTGTTGTAGCCGTATGGAAATTCTTTGTTGGTAATGAGTCTATTAGTATATCTGGTTAATCTTGTTTTGATGCAGAATAAATAGAAGTATTATTTGTACTGCTGGCTTCAAATGTGTTACTCATGCGTTCATGGAGTTTAGGTACTGAAATTATTTATCAAAGAATCAGTTCCATAAATTGGACATATTATTTATAACTGTGCGGGTTTTCCGGACTACTTATATGTATACTTTGTGAGGAAGGGTATACGGTATTAAATGATGTAACATTATCAATGAAAATTACTACCCTATAAATATAATAAATACTATAATAATAGAAAATGGGGTGGATGAAATATTGTAAAACTCTCAAAAAAACTTGGGTACTTCAAATAATCGCACAGTAAAATTTAAATTATAGCAAGCCTTGCCAAGTCGAGCCAAGGCTTGGTATAAAATTAGAAAAAAAAAAAAAATACGAAACTCCAGCAGGGGAATAGTAAAGTACGTGGTGTATAGTCGTAACTTTTCTTAAATCCTACAATGCTGAAAATAGCTTGCTCGTAGGTTGTGACGACCTCTGTGGCGCGACGGGCGAAGGTTCGCCTGCGACGCAGGAGGTTGTGGGTTCGATTCCTGCCTCGGAACAAATATTTGTACGATCTGCAGATATTTGTTCAGGGTATTTTCTATGTATAATAAAAAAATATCTATCTATGTAATGTATTGTATTAAGTATATCAGTTATCTAGTACTCATAACACAAACTTTGCTTAGCTTGGGGCTAGATAATTTTGTGTGAAATGTTCAGCATTTATTTATTTTGTGAAAAGGCCGAAATTTAAGAATTTTGTCATTCTCTATAAATATAAAAACCAATATATTATATGTACTTATTTTGAAGTCAGTTTGAAATGTTAAGAAAGTATGTTAATAAACATTTGTTATTACGTAGGTACCACACGAACGAATGAGTGCTTATTAATACTAAAATTTGTAGGTAATTGTGTAGGTAAACTGAAGACTCATCTCAGGTTTATCCCAAACTGTGTAATGCAACAGTTATTATTGTCCAATGGCTGTGCTCTACCGAATTTGGTGCAAATTCACGTCAGATTTGCACCACACCAGACAAACACAGTACTTACATTGCAAGGTCGTCTGCCGCCTCTTACTACACTTTATTACTTATTATTACCTACCACTTTGTATAAAATTTACTGAACAAGTACAGTACCCGTACTTTCATGAAACTGTATTGTTATTAGGTAAGTATTTAGGTTGTAAGTTGTGTAAATCAAGTAATTTAAGTAATTATTGGTGACCTGCAAATATTTTTATAAAAAAAACTTGAAACATGTTATGGTATCATGGTACTTGTAGTTCCTGATACCTACGACACAGTGAATCCTAGTGTGGGATCAGGAATATGTCGTGACTGTATGTTATGTGTTTATATTTCATTCTAAAATATCAGCATGAAGCAAGAAATTGAATATAATATGTTCGTTGGTATAAGATTTGTCCTGGCTGCTGGCTTACTTGGAAGAAAGCGTTAGCCGAGTCTGTCGTAGAAAGCAATGGTGGCGATGAGCTCACCACTTGTCATGTCTATATTCCAGCGACTGTGCAACCCCTACCTCTTCGGGGAGAAAGGCGTGTGTTTGTTTATGTATGTATTTTGTCATTTTGATTAATTATTTCTTTACTATGTTTGACATTTTTGTTCGGTATCTGTGACAAACATATACGTTATTCGGTTATTAGCAGAGCCAACATTTGATAATTTTTCTTAAATTTTTTACGTAACCCAATTACAAATCATTGTATTTTAAATATTCATATTGTAAGTACCAATTACAAAGAATTACATACTTACATACAATATGTCGAGTGTTGACCTATATATGCAATAAATCAGCGTTTATGTAACATTCCGAGCTTAACAACCGGTCGGCATGTCCTTTACCACTTCCTGGTGCGCAGTCGATGTTTTAAGATAGAGACTTATTCAATTTTACTAAAGACTGACTTTACTATTTTAATGCTAACTAGAGATTATTTAATCATTATTTAGACTAGAGAGTCATTCAAGTGGTTTTAGGGACTAAAAAAGATAATATATCCGCTAAAAAGGTAACTGTGCTATATAAGGACATTAATATGTAAGTGTGGAGAGTTATAGTGTTCAGTAAAGTGTAGAGATGGAGTATTTACCTGCTTAAAAACAAAGATATTTGTATATTGTTGCCTAAAAGAGTGTAGTTTAGGAAGTAGAACACATTTTATCTTGGCTTCGAATACAAAATATCGGGAGAGTTCATAAATATTGGACCGGATCCGTTTATATTCCACATCAATCCAATCTGTCCTTTCTCTTTTTCTGTTTGTGCCAGTCCATCTAAAGGATGCCTGGCAGAGATCGCCGTTAGCAAGAAAGCCGCCCATTGAACCTTTCATTCTAGTTGTTTTTTTGTATTGTTTTTTTTGTGTGGTGATGTATAAAGAGTTATGGTATCTATATTGTGGCTGTATTTCATAAATTGTCCCAAATACTTAAATATCTCGAAACACCAATATGAGGTGCCATTTAACTAAATTACCAGTCTAGTGAATGTCACTCAAGGTTTCACGAATACTGACCAAATGCAATACTTAACGTGTCAGCCATTACTGACACCGTTTTGAATCGATTGTGGTTAAGGGACTTGGAATATCTGATTTTAAGTAAGCCACGTTATGACATAATCCAAGTATTTTAATGTCAGTTGCTCAATTCAAATCAACAAAAAAACTCAAAACACATTTGATACAGAAGCCGTTACAAGGTAAACAAATAAATTGAAAAAACGGCTAATTATCACTTTTTTCGTCACTTTTGCTGACGTTCCCAACCACGAAAGTTTCAATTCAATAAATAAGTGTTTTTTTTAATAAAATCATTCGTAAGTGGTAATTCCTCATTACATAGATCTTAACCGGTTTCACTTACGTAGACTATATTCGAGTATACGACCCGATACCCGTTGGTTGTGTTTCTAGTAGTTTTAGTTTACTTTAGAAATAGTGTTTCTAAATGAAAACTAAAACTACTCAAAATAAATTCATCTTTGTAATTGGTAGTTTATTGAATTATAATTCTATTCATAGATCCTGACTGACGTCAAGTTGACATGACCTTGACACTTGATCCAGTTCGATTGACAGGCACGTCACGTGTAAGCAATTAATATTACTTTGATACCGCACAACAAGGTCACTGCGTGTGGTCTTGTAAGGTATTGTCAACATTCATTAGGGATGTGAAAAGGTAGATCAGACCAGATACCAAACAAACAATGTGTCAATCAAACAATGTTTGTTTAAATGAGACTAAAAGGACTTAAAGGCCTATCTCAGTATAATATCTTAGTTAAAAATGAAAATCAGGAAGTTTTTATTTTTTTTATTTTATTGATAAATTGTATTGTAATAAAATTGAAAAAATAACATAAAGGCCTATCTCAGATGAACTTTATCGACAGATCCAACGAGGAGTTATAAATATTATGAATCACTGTGTAAAAAGCTTTGCTAGGTAACATCCAGGGAAGTAATTCCATACCTATATCTGCCGCCAAGCAGTAGTGTTAAACATTGCTGTTCATGGCTGTGGTGAAATTCCAGGCACATGAGATTTTTCACTTTATGCCTCAGGGTGATGGACGCAGTTCAATGCCTCGAAGGTTACATCCTAGGTAGATGTGACCTAAGAGGTAATGCAGCTCATTACAAGCTGGGGGTTACAGCATAAGGTGAGCACAGGCTAGTTCCGTGATTTATTCATATAAAAAAAAATACGTTTTTTGAAAAATGTATTTTTGATAACAAGCTTTTATTAAATCAGTGATCGGAACCGTGAGCTGATCAAAATTAGCTCAAACACTACCAGGCGAGGAGTTTCGTTGTCCACCTTCCGTCTCTATCATCAGATCAGCTTGCCGTCACCATAATATCGTATTGTTATCGGAACTTGACAGGTAGGCAAAATTTCAGCTCAATCGGTTTGAATTCAAAACTCAGTTTCAAGATTTCACCCGGACAAACTTACATAGGTACATTACAAGTTAAATAAAAGCTTTTTCTGTCGTGTTAATGTTGGAAGAGACAGTATATAACTTTTCATTTAAATAAAAAACCGACTTCCGCCATTGTATTCGACTACCTAAATATCTGGATGAAAAAAGAAATGATGAAAAAACCATAGTGGTGAAAGAGTTATGATACTTTTTGAATGCAAATGCTTGGTTTGTTGCTGAAAATATCAAAATCGCCATATGTATGCCTGCAATATTTGAGGAGTACCCTCAATTCCACATGGATTCCATCATCAGAACTGGATTCTGAAAATGGGGCCAATCTGGAAGTATATCTATTCAAATAAAAAAAGAATTTTCCAAATCGGTTAAAAAACGACGGATATGAGGTAACAAACATCAAAAAAAAAATACAACGAATTGAGAACCTCCTCCTATTTGTGAAGTCGGTTAAAAATAAACAGCTGTGATGTGATTGCTATGGAGAACATAACAAATTAACAAGAACCCTTGATCTTGCTATTGCGTAAGTGCTAAGTAACTAGATACAAACAATACCTACGCTATTTGCAATGATGACAAACGAACATCACGCTACTTGTGGTATGTGACCTTGTAAGGACGTCGCGAATGCCTTTGATTATTGTATATTGAAAACGTAGTACTTAGAAACATGTTAATTTCTGTGTCTGGTTTTTCCTTATAAGTATATTAACATGACTACACGTACCAATGTATTTATAACTTTTCATTTAATAACTTTTCATTTAAAAGCCGACTTCCGCCATTGTATTCGACTAAATAATTATGGATGAAAAAAAAAATGATGATAGAACCAGAGTGGTGAAAGGATTATGATACTTTCTGAATGCAAATGCTTGGTTTGTTGCTGAAAATATCAAAATCAAAATATGTATGCCTACAATATTTGAGGAGTTCCCTCAATTCCTCATGGATTCCATCATCAGAACTAAATTCTGATAAAAAAAAACAACCGAATTGAGAACCTCCTCCTTTTTGTGAAGTCGGTTAAAAATAGATTTTATGCGTATCAGTTTTTAACGCGGACGAAGTCGCGGGTTTCTGAATAATCACACACTGATCTTGTCAACATATTATAAAATGAATTAGCTAGAAATGAACGCAAGTTACCAAGTTACACAAAGGCTGTAGCAACGTGAGTGAATTAATTCAACTCCTTAGATGGATATGTATGTTCTACGGTACTGCTTAGGGTATAATTATAGGTTACGAAATTACATATTACGCCCTCTTAAATACTAACCCCCTTATTCATAATCATTTTATAAACCAATTTTAGTTAAAATAGATAAACTTTTGTCTCATTTTAACGTATGACATTTTAGATAAGACAGAACAAAACAAAAGCTAAGTATTTTAACTATAATAAATAATCTATTTTTTTTATGAATAAAGCCCCTAGCTTGATTCAAAATTACCCTATGCATAGTATGTTTAATGTCTTTCTAAAACAAATAAATAATTAATTAAAAAAACGAGATTTTCAAGTAAAATCAGGAAGCAGTTTTTATTTTTTTTAATTTAATGAAAAATTAAAAATTCAATCGCCCTATAGAACAAAAGTTATTGTCCTTTTGTGTATATACATGTAATGCATTGAATCACCCCATTTCGGAATAATGCCCACGTTAATGAAACACTTTGTAATAAGGCTCTTGCGCTCACGCAGGTGGTGACGTCAGTGTGTCACCTTGCTTCACCCACGCTATAACAACCTTATAAAAACAAAGATATAACTGAGCGTAATTTCACCTTTATTACTTAGCAGTTAGGGTGGAAAAGTATTAATTATTAGTTGTGCTGTTTTTATAACTCAACAATGAAATACATAGTAACGTTATTTATCAAAAGTGCAAGAAAAACACAGTTGAAACAAAACAAAGTTTGTTCTTTTTGGCTGTTATTATAAAAAATGCCTTTAGTCTAGGTTTAAACCAGGACTACCAGTCTAGGCTTAAATATCGACCTAGGGTATATACGACTGTAATACAAAAGCAGATGGTTTGTTTTCCAGAAGCAACTTTCGAGCTAGATATTCCGCGCTTATGCCAAAAATTACATAAGCTTGGACTATCTCTGGTTTATCTATAACTTTTCATTTAAAAAACCGACTTCCGCCATTGTATTCGACTAATTAATTTTGGATGAAAAAAAAATGTTGAAAGAACCATAGTGGTGAAAGGATTATGATACTTTCTGAATGCAAATGCTTGATTTGTTGCTGAAAATATCAAAATCGCCATATGTATGCCTACAATATTTGAGGAGTTCCCTCAATTCCTCATGGATCCCATCATCAGAACTGGATTTTGAAAAAATGGGACCAATCTGGAAGTATATCTATTCAAATAAAAAAGAATTTTCCAAATCGGTTCATAAACGCCGGAGATATGCGGTAACAAACATAACAAAAAAAAAAAACACAACCGAATTGAGAACCTCCTCCTTTTTGGGAAGTCGGTTAAAAACCAGGCAGCCCCCTAGTTTAGCAATGTACTATAAATTGACAGTCGATTGCTTGTTATAGAGGTAAGAATTTGTACATCTCAATTGTGATGTGACACAATCCGTCAGTTTGATACTTTGGAAATTTGCGAAGAAGCACGAGAATTGATTTCGGAAAACAAACCATCTGCTTTCGTATTTAAAGTCGCATATGCCTAATGTCGATATTTAATCCTAGACTTGTACGCCTGGACTAAATTCAGATTTAGTCCATGTTCTGTAATAAGGCCGTTTTTGTTTAAAAAGGATTTTAATGTGAAGCCATGATCCTGGGGGCTTAGTACGGCCCCTTAATTACAGTAGCTTATGTCAATGGGGAACGCAACAATGGGGATCATTTTGGCAGTCTTAGCGCTATCTAATTCTTTTGACACTTGAAAGGAGGTAATATTTAGGTCAAGAAGTTTCCCCTATTCCAGTTTCATAAGGTTTATATAGCGCTAAGGCTGCTAAAATGATCCCCATTATTAAGTTCCCCATTGCCATTTGCTACTGTAATTGAGCTGGTTTTGATAGTTTACGAAACTATATGAAGTTTCGATTCCATCCAATACATTTACTGACAGCGTCCTTAGTTTTCTTCTTGTTTTCGCTAGGGGCGCTGCAAGTAAATGTAGGGAAGGAAACGAAACTTCGAATTCATATAGTTTCGAAAACTATCAAAACCCGTACTAAGCCCCCTGATTTGACAATTCGTGCTTTTTAAGAAGAGCTGTTTGTTAGGGCGCTGAAGATTGCTTCTATTTTGGCTATTATAAAAAAAAAACACCTAACTACATGAAATTTTGTACACATGATCAGTATACTAATATCTTGACCCGTGGTGTGTTAGTTACTTATAAAATTATATGGTCACCAAATAATAAATAAAAAAAAACAATTCAAAAAAAAATAATCGCCAAATTAGAAGCAAACTTTGCTCGCATGTTAAACTACCGGTGACCTTCTCTTAAAAGATCACATTGTTAATTCCATTTGGAATCTCTGTCATCGAACTAACATAAAAGATATTCGATGGAAAATATCTTGAATGTTGGTACCAAATACAATAGTCATTTCCGTCCGTACTATCAACAAAAAAACATAACTTATTGACATTATGTCTAAGCAAAAGCGTAGACACTAGCCAAGGTGACACCGTGGACCAATCAGATGGCTCTGACGTCACCTGCGCCCGCGCTACCTTTGGTAATGTTTGCTAGATCATGTAATTTGAATGAAGATGAATTAATATTTATACCGGAGCAAATGCTTTGTGAACTCTACATAAATGACGACCTCTGTGGCACGGCGGGTGAAGGTTCGCCTGCGACGCAGGAGGCAGGAGGGTTCGATTCCCGCCTCGGAACAAATATTTTTACGATCTGCAGATATTTGTTCAGGGTGTTCTGGGTATTTTCCATGTATCCTACTAATATTATAAACGCGAAAGTTTGTGAGTATGGATGTTTGTTACTCTTTCACGTAAAAACTACTGAATGGATTTTAGTGAAATTTGGAATGGAGATACTTTACGCCCTGGATTAACACATAGGCTACTTTTCATCATCATCATCAATTTTCATCATTTTTCACGCGGGTGAAACTGCGGGGCGCAACTAGTAATAAATAAAATCTATCTATGTAATGTATTGTATTAAGTATATCAGTTATCTAGTACCCATAACACAAGCTCTGCTTAGCTTGGGGCTAGATAATGTTGTGTGAAATGTCCAGCATTTATTTATGTTATTGTCTTTTTTGAGCAGCCTCCATGTACCGACTTCCTGCGACCTTTATAATGACATTGGTAGACAGATAGATCAAGAGGGGGGCCCCCCTACTGCGTCATCCGGTTTGTGGTCGCTCATCACCAGCCTGTAGATTTCCACTGCTATCATTGTATGCAGGGATTTGCCATAATCACCACGCTTGGCAGGCGAGTTGGTGATCGCAGTTTAATGTTAAGTCAAAGTCAAAAGTCAAAGTCAAAAAGATTTTTATTCATTGAAATCACAAGGATCATTTTGAATCGTCTTATATAAAATTAAATTACTCCTGTTCCAATGCGACCAAGCATAGAAGAATCAGGCAACAAACTCGGCTTGGCTTACATAAATGGTCCGTCTTACCACTAGGTGAGAAGCGCCTGTGTGGTGCCTCGGAGCAAGGAGTTGCTGATACATAGTAAATGAGAACTTAAAAACCTTAGGAAGATAGTCAAAAGTAAATAAACATCAGCAAAAATATGCAAGACAGCACACGCTACGCTTGTTATACTTATAAATAATAATCTAATACAAACATGTTAATAGGTAAGTACAGATATTGCAAATTTCCATTTTAGCAGTCGAGGGGCAGGGCGACATCAGGCCACGCGGCTTTATCATTAATATAGTCATCAAGAGTGTAATACGCTTTCTTAATTAGATTCATCTTTATGTAGGATTTAAATCTTCGAAGTACTCAGGTGGATGCTGCTGCCCATGATGGTGTATTCATCCATCTCTTAGTATAACTTTTACTACATCCATGGGAGACGGAGGAGTCATACCACGGCCAAGTGGTTGCTCACAGCCTTGGAAATTATCATGTCTGAACCAATATTGATACAAAAACTAACTTAATGACTTTGAGTCCATAAAAATACTCATTAAGAAAAAGACTTCATTAATTAACTCGGATTTATCACATATTAAATGACATGGACTGTTTATTATCTAAAAACAAAGTTGCTCTTAAAACTTTAATTTACGACCTTTGCGAACATTTAAAATGGTGATGATAAACATTAAATACTGAGGCAGTTCAGTCACCTGGTCACTTTGCCAACTGAATTAAACAAGCGTTGCGAGTAAAGTCAAGTTATGGTACAAATGGATATTGACCAGTCAGTGAAGAAACGTTTTGAATTTATTTTTTCTGCCTTGTGTTGTTTGTAAAAAAATAACTTTTCATTTAAAAAACCGACTTCCGCCATTGTATTCGACCAAATATTTGGATGAAAAAAAAATGATGAAAGAACCATAGTGGTGAAAGGATTATGATACTTTTTGAATGCAAATGCTTGGTTTGTTGCTGAAAATATCAAAATCGCCATATGTATGCCTACAATATTTGAGGAGTTCCCTCAATTCCTCATGGATCCCATCATCAGAACTGGATTTTGAAAAAAATGGGACCAATCTGGAAGTATGTCTATTCAAATAAAAAAAGAATTTTCCAAATCGGTTCATAAACGCCGGAGATATGCGGTAACAAATATTAAAAAAAAAAAAAAAAATACAACCGAATTGAGAACCTTCTCCTTTTTTGGGAAGTCGGTTAAAAACAATAACTTTTTGATAAATTAGTTTTTGTCTTGTTTTGGCGTAAGTCATTTTACATCAGAGAGAACAAAACAAAAGCTATTTAACTAAAATAGGTTCAATAAATTATTAGGAATAAGTAAAAACAGTTAAATATAAGCCAAAGAGTATGTATGTTGTTTCTTAAATAATATTTACACTCAATATTTAACCCATACGAGCAGCAACATTATCAAAATTCTAAGCTGGTTTTTATTTTGAAGTTTTATCACGTACCTACATACGTATTTACACTGATACTGAACTTCATACACGATGAATGAAAATTAATTTCTCGGAAATGTTAGCTATATTAGACAGTTTTTACACAGTAGCTGGTTGTTTTAAGAATTTAAATGAGTAACATTTAATTTATTTATTTTCTTGACTTCAACTTTGGACCAAGTAATTGCTTCACTACTATTTAAATTAAGGAAAAATAAATAGTCTAAGAAAATGTTTCCTCTGTGGCGCGGCGGGTGAGTAGGCGGCTGAGATACAAGAGGTTGCGGGTTCGATTCCCGCTGCGGGACAAATGATACCGTGGGAAAACCAGACCTCTTAATTTGACTGGTTCTAATTTGTCTATGGATTCTTTTGTGTAGGTGACCTACAAACTCATTTCTTCAAACAAAAGAGTTGGTATCAATACACACACGACGCGTTGTCGTGGCAAGGTAAGATGACAATGTGTAGTCACGATTGGTTATAGCTTAATAGCTAGAGAAGTAAAGGTAGCTAAGCTACTTATAACACAGAACCACTGTTAAGCAAGCAATACTTATTGGCTTAGCATATTTAGTACTTACACTTTATGTTTGTCGTCTACTGACTTTTGTCTTCAATTTAATTTTATTTCATTCTTTTATACCTACCTAATAACTGTTATTTTTTTATACTTATATATAAAGTGTATGTGTGTGTGTTTTATAAATAAAATATTTAAAAAGACATACCCCAGCTTAATAACAGCCAACAGTCACGTACATAATCTACACAAGAATTCTGTGTGTCGTGGGTATCAGGAACTACGAGTACCATGGTACTACAACACATAGTCCGGGAATAATATCTGTGCCTTTAACGTGGTGTGTCTGGCTTAAGAATATAACCCAACGTTTCCTCTCGTGATTTTCATAAAAGCCGACAAGAGATTACAACAGGAGATGGGTACTTGTACTTGTAGCGCAGACTCTTTTCTGCAACTAAGCCGCCAATGGGCCCTTTTTACGTGGCGAGTGGCGGCTGCTAATACAGCCACCCGATGTCCTCCTGGAAGGCCAGCACCTCACTAATACCGCAGGCCTGCCCGGGAGTCCTCGATGTCCCGATGAAAGTTCTTCTTTGAGACGCCACGCCACCAGGGGATGGGTACATCTAACTGAGTACTCAACACCAATACTATGATCACCAATTCGCTGATTTGATGACCTCTGGCGGCGGGTGAAGGTTCGCCTGCGACGCAGGAAGTTGCGGGTTCGATTCTCGCCTCGGAACATATATTTGTACGATCTGCAGATATTTGTTCAGGGTGCTCAGGGTATTTTCTATGTATAATAAAAAATATCTATCTATGTATTGTATTGCATTAAGTATAACATCTAGTACCCATAACACTTACACTCTAATTCATAGACGAGGGGTGAACAGTCCCCTAAAATCCAACATTCAGCATTCGACTAGGGGTTGAATGTAGAACCAACATTTTTTGTCTTTCATAAACGATCACTGGACATTTCCCTAGCTGAAAAGAGTTTCATGTGAAACAATGTTCACTAATCAACATATTGTCTGTGAACAATCTCTACGGCTGTCACTTTTACGTCATATTGACAGACTTTTAAGGTTATTTTCCGCGCGGGTTACTTTTATAGATAAAATAAATACTTCGTGTTACTTGTTTGGAACTCAAAAAAAGGCAAAAATAACATTTTCAACTGAGGAATCTTCCGAGTTCTTCAAGGAAGCTTCCGAATCGCTGTAGAATTCAGTGGGGTTAAAATAATTACGAATATATTGCTTTGGAACTGACATAACTCGCATTTCGTGCAAGGCTTCATCGGCTGCTAGATTATTTATAAGACTCAAGTCACTTTCTATATCCATTTTTATAAGAATTACTAGATTTTGTTTCACTTCATAGGTTCATCACTCACAAATAATTACGATAAAAACGTTAGGGGATTGTTTGGTTGAAGAAATTCGCCCATTCAGCATCCAGCCCCTGACATCTGTCAAAATAGGGGTTTCTTTTGACTATGAAATGCGTAAAGGTTGAATTCGCCGCACAGCGCCTGAATCGTCCCCTAGGGGAGCCCCCATCTTGACTATGAATTCCAGTGTTAGTTAGATAATGCTCTGTGAAATGTGTCCAGAATTTATTTATTTATTATTTTATTTCTTTATTGCAAATCCATTGCATTCTATGATGAAGGTCGTCTAACGGCTAATTATCATACAAATAGATGTCACAGGAATCGAACCAATACATCATATCATCATCATTTAGTCGTGGAGATCATCAAAGGTAAAAATAGTCTCGCTTCGCTAGCTTATACACAGCCTTATGTCCAAATGTCATTGCTATTAGTTATTCAAATAATAATGGCCAACTAACAAGGTATGAGCAAGGCCATAGTCTAGTTACGTGTGATAACAGATTACATGCGGCCATTTATGTTAATGTTAACAGTGAATAAGTAGGTATACTTCCATAGCTAGCCATTTTGTGTGATTATTTCATAAACAATATTTTAGAAATCTATAAAGGCTGCATCCCGGTTCGCAACAGGGTCTCGGTAGAACACGATCGAATTAATTATAATTTGACTTATTGGAAAAGCCGGCAGAGAGCTGATTCCAAGTTTTTAGCACAATTGACGCGGACGTATGGTGTAGTGTAACAAGGATTTTGTATGGCGACACCGATGAGCGCCGCTAGCGTACACTCTGTGAACCTTATTTTACATACAAAAATGCGTGTTACATTATATACACTACACCATACATCCGTGTAATCAACTCTCTGGGCTATTCTCTATCTCGCGACAGGTTTGTAACAGGCGTAAATTGTGCAATCAGGGTATGATAAAGACAAGTGGTCTTTAGTTACATTTAGTTGTCAATAACGTGTGACGTCACCCATACGATTCAACGATGATTCCACGCAGATATCGTAACGAGCCCGCGTTATGTTACGTTTGGTCATAGCGAATAAACCGCCAGGGCTGTCGAACGTAGCTTTTCTTATACAAAAGTTACCAGTGACAGCCCTGATTGAACAATTTACGCCTGTTGCAAACCTGTCGCGAGATAAAGAATACTGGGGCCAGTTAGCCTTCTATGCATCCTTACTGCCACTATTAGTTTTTTTCAAGGTCACATTGTGACGATGATTTTAAAAATGAATTCTTTTAAATTCCTAATGTCTAATTTAAAAGTTATTAGAAGACACGAGGAGATTCTTAGAAAACTCAAGATCACCGACATGGCTCTCAGAATTAGCTGCTACCTCGCAGAATCACTTATAGCGAATAAATTTACTAAATCAATAGATAATATAGTTAATAATAGACAATATAATATGTACATACATACATAAACACACGCCTTTTTCCCGGAAGGGGTAGGCAGGGTCTCTTTTCACCGTAGCTTGCACAGTCGCAGGAATATAGACATGACAAGTGGTGAGCTCATCGCCGCCATTGCATTCCATGACCAACTCGGATAACACTTTCTTCCATTAATAACACACTCCTAAATAAGCCAGCAGCCAGGACGAATCTTATCCCAACGAAAATATATTCCATTTCTAGCTTCATGTTATTTTAGAATGATGCATAAACACATAACATAACACCCAACAGTCACATAAATAGTGCTAATCCCACACTAGGATTCACTGTGTCGTAGGTATCAGGAACTACGAGTACCATGATACCATACCATGTTTCGGGTCTGAGCCCGAAACAAATATTTGCAGATCATACAAACATTTGTATTATATATTATTATATATTTGTTAATTATAAATTTATTTATTTATGTCGCAGACGACGGTGCGCCTGCGACGCAGGAGATTGCGGGTTTGATTCCCGCCTCGGAACAAATATTTGTACGATCTGCAGATAATTGTTCCGGGTGTTCTATATGGGTATTTTCTATGTATAATAAAACATATCTATCTATGTAATGCATTGTATTAAGTAGGAAAATCAGTTATCTAGTACCCATAACACAAGCTCTGCTATAGCTTGCGGATAGATAATGTTGTGTGAAATGTCCAGCATTATTTATTTATTTATTTGTCCCACAGCGGGACCGAACCCGCAACCTCTCGCATATCAGCCGGCTACTCACCCGCCGCGTCTCAGAGATCGTCAAATATGTAACCAAAGACCACTTGTCTTCATCATACCATCTTTTATTGCTCATAAGAGCAACTTGTCACTTGCTAGTGCCACCTGCATCAGATTACGTCGAAGGTCGTCTGACGCAAGTGAGCATACATTTATAAGCACAAGCACTGTTTGTTCCACTTGCCTTGCATTGTGCAATGCTAGGTATTCGACAGATTTGCGATAATAATTGAAAGGTTCTTGTTTATGATCTTGATAATGTTAAGTTTGGGTATTTGCAGAAAAATGTGGCATTGGGGTATTGGACAAGTTAATTACATTCTCTCAATGAAATTGATTTATTATTACAACCGTTTATTTAACTTACAATGTATTGTGTATGTTTGTTGTAATCTTGCAAATTTTAAATAAGTCACCATTTGTCATCTTTAACCGATTGAGCTGAAATTGTTCATACCTGTCAAGTTCAGATGACAATACAATATTATGGTGACGGCAAGCTGATCTGATGATGGAGACAGAAGGTGGGCAAGGGAACTCCTCGATGATTAGTAGTAGCCTGGCAGTGTTTGGGCTTATTTTGATCAGGTTCCGATTACGAATTTAACAAAAGCTTGTTTTAAGTTAAAAAAAATTGTGATAGACTTATTTCGAGATTCCATTTCTAAAATGTCATCAATAATAATGTGACAATTGGCTGACAGATGACTGAATACCTTACACCCTGGATTAACATATAGGTTACTTTTCATCATCATCATCAATTTTCATCATTGCTACCGCGGGTGAAACCGCAGGGCACAGCTAGTTATATTGTAAATCTGATTTTGAGTAAGTAATCCATAATGATAGGATTTAGATTATACTTATTATTATTTATTGAACGAGCGAAGCGAGTGAGCTGACTTCCATGACCACTTGACTATTCCGTCTCGTGGACGTCATTTTAACAAGTTCTTGCTAATTATTACATTGTTTCGAATGTGTGATAAGGAAGTATTGAATGTGCAATTTGCAACTATTGTTTCAGGGTTTAAAGAATCAGTCTTTCCATTCTAATACATGTGTATGACATTTTTTGCCCTACATTGAGCTCAATTGATTTAATTGGGTCCGGGGGGCTTGGTTAAGAGGCGGTAACCGGTAGGGTGCTTAAACCCTTTTAGATATTAGTGTACTGATCATGTGTACAAAGTTTCATGGAGTTTGAAGAAATAATAGCCAAATTAGAAAGCAAACTACGACCTCTGTGGCGCGGCGCGAATGTTGGCCTGCGACGCAAGAGGTTGCGGGTTCGATTCCCAACTCAGAACAAATATTTGTACGATCTGCAGATATTTGTTCAGGGTGCTCTGAGTATTTTTCTATGTATAATAAAAAATATCTATATGTAATGTATTATGTATATCAGTAATCTAGTACCCATAACACAAGCTCTGCTTAGCTTGGGGCTAGATAATGTTGAGTTAAATGTCCAGCATTCATTTAATGTATAAGGGTCCCATTTTTCCTGATGAGTTAACAAACCCCTAAAAAATATCTCAATGCAATAAAATTGTTCATCATTCTCATAAGCAAAAATCAAGATAATTTACTGTATAACTTATAACCTACTATTTGTATTTAATTTGTAAGTTTCTTCTTTTATTGTTTTTGCTACAAATAAACATTTTTCATTTTCATTTTCATATTAAGTTATTTGTCACGCAGGACGTATCCATTAGCTGCATAGTAGCGGCACTAGTTGCGCATGTTTACTGTCGCGCACGCACTACAATTATTATAAAATAGGTAGAGATATAGATCCCCCCAAGATACCTTACTTTTGACTTCTGCGCAATAACGGTCAGCGCTAGAGTTTCGTGCGGCTACTTGTAAGCTTGTATAGCTTTGCCGTCTGTATGTTAAAAGATAATAAAAATAAACAATATTGAAACACTAAACTTAGTAAAATGGGCGGTCTTGTAGCTTAGAAGCGATTTCTTCCAGACAACCTTTGGATGGAGAGAGATCTGTAAGATTAGAAGAATGGCCAAGACCTAATTTTACTACGTTTTGATTAGATACCATTTTTCAAGAAAACAAGAGGTAAATTTTGGGGATCCCGTTTATGTCTTTTGTATGGAGCAACTGGCCAGCTACGAATTGAGTTAGCTTTTTTTATCTTTGCCGTGGTGGAATAGGCCCTTCCATCTCACGTCATCGTCCGATGTAATTAACATCCTATAGTAACCCTATTTGAAGCAAATAAATAATTTGATTGATTTGATTGATTTATTGATTGATTGATCCTCCCGTGGATTTAGTAAAAGCCATACTAAGGGATACACCAGGGGATGTGCAGCAGCATCCACCTGAGTACTCATCACCAATACTGCGATCACCAACCCGCCTGCCAAGCGTGGTGATTATAACATAAACATAACACCCAAAAGTCACATACGTAGTCAATGATCCCACACTAGGATTCCCTGTGTCGTGGGTATCAGGAACTACGAGTACCATGGTACGATAACATCCAGACCCGGAACAAATATTTGCAAATCATACAAACATTTGTCCCGCAACGGGAATCAAACCCGCAACCTCTCGCATCTCAGCTACTCGCCCGCTGCACCATAGGGGTCGTCAAAAGGTCGATTATGACATATCTCCCCATTTGCATGCAAGCCTCGTCCAGCAGACGTCTACAGGCTGGTGATGATGATGATTACTTGGCTTTTAATGAAGATACGTTTATAGTAGGTAGGTAGAGGAAGGCCTGCACTCGAGGAACTTAATACACTATAACCGTCGCAGGAAGTCAGTGGACGGAGGCGGCTTAAGACCGTTCGTCGTGGCGTTCAGGGAGAGGCCTATGTCCAGCTGTGGACTTCTACAGGCTGACACATAATTTACAGGTTTATTTTAATTTTGTTTAATTTTATTAAATTTTATTTAATTGATTTGACTTGTCCTAACGGATTTTTGACATTTTTATTTGTAATTTGTATTGACATAAAATTGCCATTGTTTTGACATTTGTATATTAACCCGCTTTGTTTGTTTAATTAAGAATAAATAGTCATGCATGCATACAATTTAATTTAATAATATAATCATTTAATCTTATCTAATAAAATTGCAGCGCCCTAACGGGCTTTATGTGTAAGTACTTAATTAAGCTAGTATAATAAGACCAATACTTACTAATATTAATGTACTTACTGCATAAGAGCAATAAATAAATGAATATGATGATGATGATGATGAGGTAGGTAGGTACACTACATACGTCTATTTCGGGTTCGATCAATAAGAAAATTCAAGGATTTGTTGTTTTGTTTGGAATAATCGCCCACTACGTGGTTTGTTTTGCTTGAAGGCACTTGAAGGAGTATTTTTTTGTACAATTTGGTGGATGACGTCACCGGACACGGTCGGACAGCTTCCAGCCCACGTTACGCCTGCGCAAAGCGGTTTCTGCTCAGCGGCAGTGAGAGCGGAGAGCGATTTCGAATTATTAACTTAGGTGCACTTGCTAACACTGCTTTAGCCTTAACTTAGGTGCACTTGCTTTAGCCTTAAAGTCAAATAAGTTATTCATACGACCGCACTCATAGTAATTAAATACACATACTAAAGAGCTTGTGACTGTGTGACGACGTACATACAAATAAATCACAAATTATTTAATAATGTATGTAATGTATGTATGTTGCATTATGTAATTAAATGTCCGGTGATGTGAAAGCTTTACATATATCTGATTTGCCATGCGCGTACGCCGCCGGCGCCATCCCAAAGTTCAAAGGTTATCAAATAACGTGTAACAAAACGTGCTTACATAATTTCTTAGATTTATCAAACACATCTATATGCAGTTCCTATTTATTACATGAAGGGAGAGGAAAGATTGGACACAACGTTAAAATCACGATTTTTTTACGGCCTTTTAAGACCTGCTTAGGCCTTACCATTCAGTTCAAAAACTATTCAGTACAAAATATCGGTCCGTGATGTCCGCAGCTATATTTAAAGGCACTCTCCGGCGTTTATGAACCGATTTGGAAAATTCTTTTTTATTTGAGTAGATACTTCCAGATTGGTCCCATTTTTTTCAGAATCCAGTTCGGATGATGGGATCCATGAGGAATTGAGGGAACTCCTCAAATATTGTAGGCATACATATGGCGATTTTGATATTTTCAGCAACAAACCAAGCATTTGCATTCAGAAAGTATCATAATCCTTTCACCACTCTGGTTCTATCATCATTTTTTTTTCATCCAAATATTTTGTCGAATACAATGGCGGAAGTCGGTTTTTTAAATGAAAAGTTATGTACTGAATAGTTTTAATCGCTATAAGAGCTCATGGTATGGCCTTGGCCCTAAAAATACTTAATTTAATCTCGGGCACTGTGGCCACACCTCATTCCAGACAAAAACACGGTAACAGTAAGTAATTAACATTGTCTGAGGATGCTACCACGCGTTTTTATTCTTTATGGAAGATGAGATTCAGTGTGAAGTAATCTAAGTGCCTACCGATTGGTTATCTTATAATAATGTAAAATGAGAGTTATCCTACTTTAGATTTAGGGTCGAGAAGTGAGTGATTGAGCTATAGGGGTGCTATTTTTTATATCACCAAGTAACTAAATACCATCAAAAAGGCCGCAAATCACCGTTTTTCATGAGATGTACCTACTGGAGGAGGCACTTGTATTAAGAGGGCACTATACTACAATTTAGGCTCCCTCCTTAACGCACGCGATAACCCGCGCGCCATCTCGCTCGCGCTACCGATGGTCGTGCACAAAAATGAAGTTTTTCGTTTATTATGGCGAAAATAAAGTGTTTATCAAAAAACTGATTTTAGCATAAGAATAAAAAGTTATTACCTACTTGTTGTAGTAAAATTTATCTTAAAACACTGTAGGGTTCCTGAGATTTCATTAAAAACGTGTGCGAAACAAGGATCTTTCATTAAATAAAACTATCGAGGTTTTTTTACATATCGTGTTTTCAACTTCATACAATAAATGCAAAAATATAAAATTTTCATATTCCAAAATATTTAACTCGTAGAACCAGTAGTTGCTGAGTTATAGATCGATTTTACTGGGCAAAATCACATATTACGCCTTCTTAATGTCTAAGGTATAAGAAATTTAGTCACTAATGAGTTTCAGATTTATAGAAATTTGGAAAAAGGGGATTAATGTAAATTTTACCGACGTTTAGTCACTTAATGACTTTAAAAAATTGCACCCCAGGCCAGAAACAGCGCGGCACGGATCTACCACGTAACTCTGGTTGTCATCGAAATGAACTTCTTTATCAGGCGCGCGGTGAAACGAAGCTCTTTACTGGGCTTCAAATGTCAAAATGAAGGTCATTACGAATTAGCGGTACCGCTGTTGGTGTAGGAGATCTAGATTACCTAAGGGTAAAGTATTTCTAATAAATTATACTCAATGGTGTGTACCTATTCTTACTTATTAACTTAATGTACCTACATAGGTAGCCGTTTAAAATACTATATAACTATAAATATTAATAATATAATAATTTTATATAATAATACATACCCCAAAATGAACCTGTGTAATCCTATAACGGTTCCGTTGGTACCTTTTGAGGTACAGAAACTTAGAAACTAAACAGTCGAGATTTAGCACCTATCTAACATTACGTATATAAACATTTATTTATTAAAAAACTATTATAACACCTAATAGTCACATACATAGCCTTGATCCCACACTAGTTTGTAGGATTCCCTGTGTCGTGGGTATTAGGAACTACGAGTACCATGGTATCATAACACCCAGACCCGGAAGAAATATTTGCAGATCATACAAACATTTATTTTGTCCCGCAGCGGGAATTGAACCCGTAACCTCTTGCGTCTCAGCCGGCTGCTACCCAAAGCCGCGCCACAAAGGACGCCATATAACTCCTACCTACATGACGGTAGGTACCTAATACGCAAATATAATATAAACGAAATATAATATATTATTAATGTAATATTTATAATTTAATATTAATTTATCTAATGTAACTCTTATGTATTTTGTTTATTCAGTAAATAAATAAAATAAATAATTAAGGTATCCTATACCTGAGGTATCGGGTAGGTATCGCTCGGAATTTGTAACAAATAATGGAATAAGACAAGTTACAGCAGGTAAATACTTATTTATAAATAAAGAAAATATCTATTTATAAATAAGTAGGTATCCGAGATTATAAAAGAATTGTAAAGTTGATATACGTATCTATACTTACCTATCTATATGGAAATCCAGATTTTTAAATAAATTAATTAATTTGACGAACAACGCAATAAATAAACCAAGTTATAGATTGGTCTAATGTATTTTAAATAAAGGCAACACTTTGCACTAGGTAAATAAAACAGGAACTCACCTAAAAATGTTCTTTCAGCGCAACTGCGACAGAAAACCGGAATTGTTAATAACAACACGAACACTAATCACAGACCGAGATCTAAAACCTAATAAATTAAGGAAACGCTTTAGACATAAATTCACTATAAAAAATCCAGATTAATGAAAAACACTGCACTGGCAATTAATTAAAAAAAACAAAACACATTCGGCGCGAATTTCGGCAGGTACAAAACTAAAAAGCAAGATGGCGTACACTCTACCACTCGATTGCAAGAACCGAGGTCGACTGAATAAGAGATGGCGAGTAGAAGGCTTCGACGCGAATAATTCCGTAGGAGGCTGTTTGCAAGGAAAACAACTAGCCGTTTTATTTTTCACATTATTTCTTAATCGGAGCCTCGGAGGCGTGTGTCATGTAGGATTAATTGAATTGAAGGATTGTGATGTCATCCTGCCAAACGGCATAGGATAGAATCATAGATGGTCAATGTGTGGTCAGTGAGAGAAAATAACATACAAAACCGGTGAAGTGCGAGTCAGACTCGCATGCAGAGGGTTCCGTGCAAGTAGCCTACCAACTATTAGTCCTCGCCTCGGTGAAATTAAGCACATTTAAACGCATTTTCTCTTCACGAACATTCTCCGTTTCCTGGGGAATTTAGGGACTTCCCCAAATTTTCGATTAGAGAGTTTGAGATTTTCGTTTAGATTTTCCTGGAAAGTAGTTCTACAGTTTCAAGGGTGGTCAAAATAAAAAAACGACGAATTTCGTATTATGAAATTATTAAAAAAAACTAGGTATTTATCATAACATAACGAGGCCTTTCATCTGATAAATCACATGATAATTCTACATCATGTGATTTATCAGATGAAAGGCCTCGTTATGTTATGATAAATACCTCATACCTGACTGTCAAAAGTTAATTATTTATTTTCTTATTTGTTTTTTCGTATTTTTTTTTACTTTTGTCATTTTGGTAACTTGTATACGGAGCTTATACGTGGCCACTCACGGTAGGACGGGTCCACAAACTGAATGTCGCTCTGCGAGCTATGGAGAGGACCATGCTCGAGATCTCTCTGAGGGAGGGAACCGGAGCGAGGATATCCTATAAAAGTACCTAAAGCTCTCGACATAGCCCAGAAGATTAGCAAGCTGAAGTTGCAGTCATATTATCTGTCGAAGAAGCAACAGCCGTTTGGCACACCTGTAGGGCTAACATGCGCAGCGCGAGAAAATTTTCTCACAGCATTATCTCGTGCTGAGACGTAAATTGACGTGATATGTCTCGTAATGTCTTCATGTCGACCGGTTCGTTTTTCCTAACATGGCCGCCAACTCGAGTGCACTCGAGACAACTCGAGACTATTTCGTTTTCTCGCGGTAAGAAACCGATAACCATTATAGCAACACTGTTCCTCGTTCTCATTAAATTTTTGTGAAACGGGCCGAAACGGGAATGAAAATAGATAACATACCTATACCTACACATAACTTACATAATACCCACCTGCCCCCGCCCATCCACGGGAGGATACCCATCTGTGGGAGGAGACCCATCCATGGAAGGTGACCCATCCATGGGAGGTGACCCATCCATGGGGGTAGACCCATCCATGGGAGAATACCCATCATCCACGGGAGGAACCTATCCATGGAAGGAGACCCATCCATGAGATGAAATCCATCCATGGGAGGAGACCCATCTATGGGAGGTGACCCATTCATGGAAGGAGACTCATCCACGGCGATAGACCTATCCATGGGAGGATACCAATCCATGGGAGGATACCTATCCACGGGAGGAGACCCATCATGAAAGGAGACACATCCACGGGAGGAGACCCATCCTTGAGAGGAGACCCATCCTTGAGAGGAGACCCATCCATGAGAGGAAACCTATCCACGGGAGGAGACCCATCATGAAAGGAGACACATCCACGGGAGGAGACCCATCCTTGAGAGGACACCCATCTAATTTTCAACGCAAACGGTGGATTTTGTTGACGATGACTTATCATCATCATCATCATCGGCAGCAGCAGCAGCGTTTAGACGTCCACTACTAGATCCTCCCCCATAGAGGCCTCCCCCATAGAATACAATGAGGGAATTGCCATAATCACCACGCTTGGTAGGCGGATTGGTGGTCAGTTTCTACGCTGTTTGTGGTTTTTAACTTTTTTTTTATTGACGTGTACTTTTTTGTATGAATAAATGACTATCTGACTATCTATCTATCTCACTATCAGTGTTGAGTGTTAAGGTGGATGCTGCTGCCTATCCCCTGGTGTAATCCCTTAGTCGGCTTTAACAACATACGGAGATGGCGGTGTTTATTCTTAGGCCGGACACACGAAAACTATAAACCTAAGTAATATTTAGGTATCTAGTAGGTAGAGTGAAAAAAAGAAGAAAATAAGTACCTACTTAGGTAGGTAAATGGAACTTTAATCTTTATACCTCAGGGTGACCGCCAATGCCATAGAATATAATAACATTTCAATGCGCTAGTCTAACGTGATTCACTTATGAATGAGATAAGGTAGCTATTGCAGGTTGTAATAGACATAACCTCTAACACAAATAAAATGTTAAACAAACCTACTTCCGTTTCGTTTAGAGCCTACAAAAATATTGTTGTCTTAGTTCGTACTTCGTAGTGTGGCATTGTGCTGCTGTCTAACATGGAGTAAAAACAGTTCATGTAACAAAAATTTTTGATTTCGCATTTTGGATGAATACTGTAATTACTAACAACCAACTAACAACCTGTTAGAAACTAAAACGAATACTATCCGTATTTTTCTAATCCAAGTAAATTGTATATTTTTATCTATTATTCTCTAAGAAGTTGCCATCTAGCGGCGAGTAGTACTACTACAAGCTGTAGGTGTTTTTAGGAACACCTACAGCTTGTAGTTCAAAATGACATTGGCATGTAACAGTTGCAATGCAACGCTAAAGGAAAAAATATGATGTAAAAATCTTATTTTTTGACTCTATCTAGGGTTTTTGGGTATGGTTAAAAACTTTAGAATACAGTCCCTAGTCTAAGGTTCAAATCTTTATAATCAAAACTTTGACAATGCTTTGACATCCACCCCTACACGTACGTCAACGTCATGCCAACTTGGAAGTTTTAGGAAAAGTTGTCACTGTCAAATTTGCAAAAATTAGCTTTTTTTTGGTTCGCCGTCACGTCAGTCAGAGCAGAGAATATCAAATTCAAATTATATTTTATTGCGGGCGCGGCGTTCCTCAAGCGGGAGAAATGAAAATACTGGGCAATAAATAGAAACTAAACCGCCCTTCACGATGGCGCGCCGCTACAGAGACGCAGCCGCGAAACTGCAGCAGAACGTGCAGAAACACCTCAAGGATATGAAGGAACTATCTTCTTCAGAAGATGAAGAGCCTTACGAGGCCAGCGTCATCGAGGGGATGTTCCAGAGCTATTGGCGAGGGGGTGGGGATACCCACATGCTGAATCGAACCAAGAATCTTCTGGAAGAAGCGATCAGCGGCCGCTCTGTGGCTTGTCTCATCTGTATCAGCTCTATTAAACGGAACCATGCCGTCTGGACGTGCGACCATTGCTACTCGTACTTCCATCTATCGTGCATTCAGAAATGGGGAAATGATAGCATAAGTTTGCGTAGCATCCAACCTGATGCGCCAATAAGTGTCTACAAGCCACCGAAAATTGAATGGTGCTGCCCGAAGTGCCGAAATTCGTACAGTAAGGAAGAAATACCGAGGAAATATAGATGTTTTTGTAGCAAAACTGACAATCCACCTGTTCACCCGTGGTTAATCCCTCATACTTGTGGAGAAGTGTGTGAAAAGCGACTGTCAACAGGGGACAACTGTAAACACAAATGCCTACTTTTATGCCACCCTGGGCCATGCCCTCCTTGTCCACAAATGGTCAACGGAATATGCTATTGTGAAAAGGAACGGAAGAAAGTAAGGTGTAGTGCTGCAAAATGGTCATGTGGCCAGCAGTGTAAAAAAACTCTTCTTTGTCAAACACATAAATGTGAACTCCTATGCCATGAAGGGGAATGCCCACCATGTAGCTACACTAGTGTCCAACCATGTCAATGTGGAGCTGAGAAGACTAAAAGACCATGTGATGACCCATTCTGGCACTGCAAAAAGGTGTGCCACAAACCATTTTCATGCGGTTATCATAAATGCGAGATAGTATGCCACTCAGGCAGCTGTGAAGAATGCCCTAACTCTGGCATGAGGTCCTGTCCTTGCGGAGCCAATCAGCGCTACGTCCAATGTCCTGACACCATGGAAACATGCCTTGGAACGTGTGGGAAGATGCATGATAATTGTGAACACAGTTGCCCTGAGAAATGTCATAAAGGATCCTGCCCTCCTTGCCAAGTTCTGATACAAAAGAAATGCCAATGCTCAACTCATACCAGATCGCTGCCATGTAGTAAAGAGTTCAAATGTGAAACTAAATGCAGAGGTACCAGACCTTGTGGAAAACATGGCTGTGCCAGAAAATGCTGCAACGGCAACTGCCCTCCGTGTGAAAAGGCCTGTGATAAACCGCTTCAATGTGGCCGCCATAAGTGCACCACTATCTGCCATCATGGACCATGCTACCCCTGCCCGTTGGAGTCTAAAGTACCTTGCAAATGTAAAGAGACTTATTTGACCGTCCCGTGTGGTAGAGAGAGATTCACCAAACCACCGAAATGTCACCTCCCTTGCAAGGCGAAGTACAAATGTGGTCATGCTGAAGAAAATAAGCATTCTTGTCATTTTGGAGACTGTCCACCGTGCAAAGCCATCTGCTACAAAACTTACCCAAAATGTGGTCACGACTGCAAAGCAACATGTCATGAGTATAAAGCTGTATTGTTTAAACAGATTGAGAAACCTGCTACACCTTGGGAAGTACAACCACCAAAGACTAAGATCATGACTTTAGATTGCCCTCCGTGTATTATGCCCGTCTCTGTCATCTGTTTTGGGGAGCATGAGACAGACAACCAGCCCTGTCACACTGCAGCCCGCAGACCATGTGGCAGAGAATGTGGTAAATCTTTGGCTTGTGGAAACCATAACTGCACTCTACTCTGTCATTTGTATAGCCCTGATCCTGACTACCAAAACCTGCCTCATAATTGCAAGCCCTGTAACAGAGAGTGTATTAACCCCCGTCCAGAAAAATGCTCACATAAGTGTTCTATCCGTGCTTGCCATCCTGGAGCGTGTCGTCCTTGTGAGACGTTGGAACGTATCCCGTGCCACTGTGGTATTACTGAGCTGTATCTAAGATGTAGAGAGTACAGCTCAGCTACAGAAGAAATGCTATCATGCAAACAGCAATGCCCAAAGAACTTAGAATGTGGTCACCGTTGCAAAAATACATGTCACTCTGGTACCTGCAGCAACCAAGTTTGTACCAAGAAAACTAAGATACATTGCCCCTGTGGCAATTTAAAGAAAGATGCTCTTTGTAATTTAGTCAAAAGTGGTGTGGCTAAAATTGAGTGTGATGAGACGTGCAAAGTCAAGAAAGCAGCTGCTAAGCTAGAGAGTGAGAAAGAACAACTGAGATTGAAGCAGTTAGAAGAGGAGAGGAATAATAAAGAGCTGGCTGAATACGAGTGGAAACTCAGCGGGAAAAAGAAGAAATACAAGGAAAAGAAGGTTGTGATCTACAAGGATGAAAGGAATTGGGTACATCGACACTGGATGCCGATCCTGTCTGTTTTTGCCTTAATACTGGCAGTGTCGTACTATATTTTGTATTTGTAGTATGGTGGTAATAGTGTAAACATTGAATACAGAATATGTATTGCTCAATAGTACCTAATTCATATTCTAAAATGTATGATATTAAGGAAAGCCGGAGTGTTTCATTAGAAAACCTATAGGTAGGTGTTTGTTTGTGTCTTACTGACAATTTTTTCGTCGTTATTTATTTGTTCTTGATTGATATTATCCTGATGTGTGTGATTTTATTTTTAAGTTCTTAGACACTTTTCGATGTGGCTTGTAATAGCACCATCAGTGTTTTTAATCTGACTGTATTTGAACGAAAGTTCCTCTAACTTATCAGTGAAGTTGTTTGTTATAGAATAGAAATTAGGTAGGTATGGTTTTTATTCAATAAATATTTAATTTCAGTTTTTTTCAAACCAAACTCTTCTTTCTGTGGAGTAGTTCGCTCTCAGAAGAAAGGACTGTGCTTCAGTCATTACTCTAAGAAAGGACTGCAAAGTTCGCTAGTTATGTTATAACTACTAGATACCTACTACTTTCGCTAGTTCATAGTCTTCTGTCCTAGTCAATGTCATTGAACCAAGTCCCACCCATGGTCCCAGTCTTGGACGATGTTGATAAGGACTTTTTTATATTATTGATCTTTGAGAAGGTCCCAGTGTCCCAGTATTGCCAAAGATTACCAAGGAAGGAACATACAATAGGTACATACTCTAACGAGAGGAACAGGCGGAACTTCCCCGTTTAAACAAGTACTCTGTGGGCGGAACTTTGGTATTATATCCTATATGTGGAAACTTTTAAATGGCCCTCTGGATAGATGTAGGTAGTTCTTACATGTATTTTAGTTTATAATCCGTATGTGTACGAGCTGTAAGTTTTCCCAATTGTAAAATAAAATAAATTATTTTATCTATTATCTATGGGCGGAACGTTGTTGTTGTTTTGACTTTTGTTTGACTTTGAGTAAGTTTTATTTACTGTACGTACGTAGTACGCTAGTACTTGTACAGCTTGTACTCTGAAAATCCTTTATTTTGGGGAAAGTGGGATACCTACACAATGTCATGAATATAATCCCGTAGGGCTGTCTGTAGTACATAATTTTGGTATTACGTATTACAGTACATCTCCTAGTTTGTGGGTAGTACGGGTTTGCTTTGCTTGTTTACTCTATAAAAATCACGTCGATTGCATTGGTTAGCACCGACACAAAAGCACACAAGTGATAGGGGATTACAAAGTAATCTTAATAAATATACCGCATGACTCATCACTGGATTGACAAGCATGCTGCAAGCGATAGGTAAGCAAGCAATATTTAGTATGCACCATGGCGCGTGTTACGACGTACGTTTTCCTCGATTTGGAAACCACAGGCCTCCCTGCTGAGGAGTTCAACAAAACAAAAATCACTGAACTTAGCATGGTGGCTGTGAAGAGACCTCATTTATTAGACACACGGCCGGGATCTGTGCCCCGTGTACAGCATAAACTGACTTTGTGCTTCAACCCAAGGAAACGGATATCTGATGATGGATCCAAGATTACAGGATTGTGTAACGACCTTCTAGTAAACGAGCCGGTCTTTGATCTCGATGTCTTTAACATGATCAGCACATTTCTCAATGTTTTAAGTAAGCCGGTGTGCCTGATAGCACAGAATGGACTTGGGTTTGATTTCCCCATACTGAAAAACCATTTGGAGAAGTTAAAGGTTAGTTTTAGTGAGGAGTTACTGTGCGCGGATTGCTACCATGGATTCTACGATATATTGGAGAAGAACAAGCAAACCTGTGAGGCTAATATCGAAGAAACTAAACTTACTGATTGTAATATGTCTACTCAACGCCTTTCATTAACTAACGACGTTGATAACTTGCCTGAATCAACGAAGGGTGAACCAGTTGCATCACCATCAACCAGCAAGACATCTGTGGATGATGTCGATTTCTACACTTCCAACTCACAAATGCAAGCTGTGAATGAAACAACACCCAAAAAAAATAAAGTTATAACAAATGTGAAACGACCATCTAAAGTTTCTCGTAGAATGCCGTGGGGAAGTGGTCCGAAGCCCAAGGACTCATATAAGTTGAAGAACATCTATGAAAGGGTGTTAAATAAGCCAGCGTCTGATGCGCATAGGGCTGAGAATGATTGTGTATTTGCGTTGGAGGTCTCCGCAGTTTTGTCTGAGCCATTTGTTAAATGGGTGGACGAGAATCATGTTAAGTTTTCTGAGGTATTGCCAATGACCATTGGTGTACCGTTAGGTTTCTAATTTTGATTACATTTTTTTAAATATTTTATTGAATGTAAGTACATATCATAGCAATTAATTAATTATTATATTGTTAATTTGAAAGGTTTATAGATTGTATTTTGAATAATTAACTCTAGTTTTTTTCAATATAAAATGTTTTGCATGTGTGCAAATTGAATTAATAATTTTGAATTTTTTTGAGAATTATAAATTCTGTTATTTATATTTCGATCTCATTGTTATTATTCTTATATTTTCTTATAGCCTAAAAAATAATGTAATTTTTTTAAAATAAATATGTAAAATATGATATTTATGGGCGTAATATGGTATAAACAGTGGTAATAAGCCGTTTTTTCAATTTAAAATAATATGCTATTATGTAAATTTTGATTTTGTGGTGCAATAATTATGTCATTGTGGTTGCAAAACTATATAAATTGTATAAGTCACAGTGCACCTGAGCGTGTTCAGACATGTACACATTGGTTCTTGCATGATGATAAAATAGGTAATAATGAGGATAGTCTAAATCTGTGATCTTTGATATATTTAGGAAAAATTTCTTGGAATTGTGGTATTGATCTGTGTGGTATGTTATCTAAGAATAAGGGTATATTCCCAGCGTCCCCCATATATCTGGCCCCACTGGGGGAAGTTGGGATAAAAGTGCCATCGTCCCCCACTTGTGACAACGCTGAAATTTATTATATAAAACAGTAAGAGAACCTTTTTTTTCTGTTGTTTAGTGGTATAAAATAAATAGTTTATGGAATTAAAAGGTGACCTATCCACGGGAAAAGACCCATGCTGTCGTAAGAGTGGCGGACGATGGCACTTTTTCTCCCAACGTCCCCCAGTGGGGCCAGATAGGTGGGGGATGCTGGGAATATACGAGAATAAGGGTAGCTTCACAAGGTGGGGGATAATATAATATCGCACAGTTGGCCTGGCTAACAGTGCAAAAGTACCTTAACAATGGCCTATTTATTATTTTGCTAAGAAAGACAAAAGTATTTATGTGAGTTACTAAAATGCGTTATACCATAAGATACCTAACATTAGTAAACGATTTTAGCTTTATCTATACTTTTGATATGTAGGTATTTCTTTCGATTTTTTTGTGTATATTTATTCGGTGCATAATTTACTAGTCTCTCTTATTCCTTTGGACCAATGCAATACTTATTTTATAAATATTATGAAAATAAATTCATATTTTAATATATCGTTATATTTTATTTACTGATAGTAAAAAAAATACAAGTAGAGTAAAGGTCGATTATACTGTTCGTCTGTGGGTCGATTCACACATATCAGTGAAGCCACAGTTTCGACATAGTTCCGGCATAGTGAAAATATTCCCTTATGATCGAATTACCTTAAACGCGAGATGCCAATGAAGGCATTTTCTTTCCAAGGTGAATCTTTTCTTAAACTTTTTCTTTTTCTTTGTCATATACCTTGTAAAATTGACGAAACTAAGTGTTCGTAAAGTCCCTATGGTTTAAAATAAATGGATATGAATATGAATCGACCTTAAGTATTCCTTTGAATGTACAAAATTCGAAACATACTTGACAAGGTAATAATACTTTCATTAACCCTTGTTACCTTGCTTACTACCCGCAATAACCACACCACGCTACATTTCAGGTCTGCTGACCCTCACGGGGGTGCTATGGGGGTGCACTAACCCCTTCATCCGGCAGGGTACGAGGGGCCTCCGTGATGTGAAAGCGAAGACACTACCCGGACAGGCCTGGGCTGAAGTGTCGTTTCTACTGGGAAATTGGCGGGTATGCTCTTAACTTTTTCATAATTACAATAAGTTATGAAACTATACATTCAATAAAATAAATGCTGGACATTTCACACAACATTATCTAGCCCCAAGCTAAGCAGAACTTGTGTTATGGGTACTAGATAACTGATATACTTAATACAATACCTACATTACAATAATAGATATTTTTTATTATACATAGAAAATACCCAGAACACCCTGAACAAATATCTGCAGATTATGCAAATATTTGTTCCGAGGCGGGAATCGAACCCGCAAGCTCCTGCGTCGCAGGCGAACCTTCGCCCGCCGCGCCACAGAGGTCGTCAATAGTTTGATAATAAGCAGTTTGACTAAGTAACCAATAAGCCAGGAGCCAGGACAAATATTATACCAAAAAAAATTGCCCAACAAGTCCGATCATTTAAAAAAAATCGATAGAGTTGTGACATGAAAGAGCGAGGCGCACTGAACCGTTTCACCACACTGGTTCTTTGACCATTGGTCACTAGGCCCTTTTGCAGGGCCACCATAGTCTCTGACCTAACCAGGAAAGAACCGGTGATACGAAGTACTGGTAAAACGGGGTGAATAAATTTAAGAAATTTGTGCTGTAAAAAAAATGCTGATGGTCATTTCACACAACATTATCTAATTAATTAAGGAATAAATGCCAATTAAGATGACTAAAAACTATTAAAACAGCTAAGAGACAGTATTATAAGCACAATATAACTATTGACTATTGAAAATATATATAAAAATGAAGTCAAAGTTCAAAATTGTGTCCATTCACCCCGTTTTACGGTAGTGTATATTTTCAGTACGTAGTCCCCTGGATGGTGAACCAGACTGGGTCTCTCGTGTACCTGGCGGCGGTGCAGCGGGCGCCGCTGTCGCTGGCCGTGCCGGTCGCCAATGGACTCGCCTTCGCGTGCACAGCACTCGCCGGCGCACTCTCTGGCCTCGAGGAGCCTTTGCATCGAGGTAGGACAACACCATCTTGATACCATGGTACTCGTAGTTCCTGATAACCATGACATAGGGAATCCTAGTTTGGGATCAGAGGCCCAATTCTCGGTAATCTTTTATAACATAACACCCAAAAGTCACATGCGTAGTCATGATCCGACACTAGGATTCCCTGTGTCGTGGGTATCAGGGGCTACAAGTACCATGGTACCACAACACCCTGACCCGGAACAAATATTTGCAGATCATACAAACATTTTTCCCGCAGCGAGAATCGAACCCACAACCTCTCGCTTCTCAGCTATCTACTTTCTCGCCGCGCCACAGAGGTCGTCAAATTCATATAATGGTCATGGCCTTCAGGTTGAATAACTATTAAATGCTTAATATATATAATAATATACTTTATATTTAATACTTTGCTTCAAATTGTACAAAGTAGGTTGTTTTTCTTTCGCAGGTTCGATTCTCGGCATAGCACTGATAGTGGCGGGCACCGCGCTGTGTTGCTTTGACAAAACTAGCTGATCCTAGTAAGAAACCATATTGTAAGTTACTTACAAAAGTGTTCTATGTTGAAATTCCAGTACAAACCAATAATTCCTAAAGCAGCGTACACACTGTGGCGTTATATCGCTAAGGTTTTTTGCGTTTTGCCAATGAAAATTAGTATAGATAAATTTTGTTTTCTAAATTATTACTAAGTAGATTTTATTTTATAAATAATATTATCTTTATTCGTACAGAAATAATAATACAAGTATATAAAACATTTCAAAAAGAACTAATGAAACAGTTGTGCTGTCTAAAAATCTTTGCAAACGATCTAAAGGTAGCTCAACTGATCCAAATCACTACTAGAAGGATGCGTCCCCAAGACACTGGCTGCATTGCCACGCTGAATAGCAATACATATACGTTGAGCCAGTTAAGAGCTCTTGCTCTGACCAAGAGTCTCCCCCGAGACATAGCTTACAAATATGTAAGCTCTTTTGAGACTTGCATATATGCGCCTCTTGAGATCCTCCTTTTAGAGTTTTATTATTGAAAATAAAACAAATGTTGTAAATTGTGTATTTTATTCAAAAATGCTTATTTAGGTACATTAAGAGGCCTAATCCTAAAAACCAAGACTTAAATATTGCACTGTTGTTTACATAAAATATATATATTATTCTTTAACCAAAAAATATTTATAAATGAGGCACCGACAAAATACAAGGAAGTTATTTTAGAAATTTGTTAGAAAGTAATAATTTACTAATTATTTTTTGTTTTTTTTTTGTTTGGATTATTGAATTTATCGTCGGAACTTACGTAGTAAACATTTATTTAATTTAATTGGTTAATTCTGTTAAATTATGTTTAGGCTAAGCCTAATTCTAAAGTTCAAACATCAGGCCACACTATATCGTAAAGACGACTGTTGTAATGTTAGAACTAGAACAGATGAAAAAAAAATCCGAGCGCTAATACTATAACGATATCTGTTGTCGCATACTGATTTTGTAGGGTTACGTAGAAGAAATTGAACCCTATAGGATCACTTATAAATAGTCGGCCGTCAATCTGTTAGTCTGCTAAGCAAACCCCTGTTTCCTAGGAACGGCTCTAGACTTTTTGCTCCTATCGCTACATGGCCAAGGACATACGGGACTCTCAGGGCGCAACTTCCACTTGCCAGTATTTATTTCTTGTTCTGTTATCCTTTTCAAAAAGTTTTAAGAAATCGGTCATTCACTATGTGTTATAGTGTGGCCATGTAAGGCGAGTAAAATGTGTCGTGTGTACCCCGGCTAACAATCCGGTGTGGCCTCACCTTTATATCTTTAAGGTTAAAATGCAATAACAATTTAGTAAATTCCGAATTACTTACAAGAATTTATTTTTAATAACAAATAAGACTACAAATGGGCAAATAACAAGAAATAAAATAAAATAATAGTTAGTTAATTTTAAAAAATATCGATATTCTTATTTATATTCCTTATTACGATTTATAATCGTCTAAGTATTCTTGTTTTGTTAAATCTAATAATTAACCGATTGTTAATTTATAAATTACAAGGGTATTGCTATACTCATTATTATTTATGTGGTATAATAACAAAATATAAATAATTTATAATAATAGTTATATAATGACTAGTTTTATTTATTGCGTTTTATAAATGTGAAGTTATTATTGTTCCTACGTGTATTATGATTGTGTAAAGGTGGCTTCACACGATGAGCGATATATTTCGCACATGTTGGTATTCTAGCACTGACGCGACCATCATTGGTTCTTATTATTTTTTTTGGTTAGTAAATACTTCGATCTGCCAACTATGCGATATTATCTCGAAGTGCGATATTATAATTATAGCGCCATCTGAAGGCGGCTTTATAGTTTAGTTAGACCATAGACATGCCTGACAAATCTGTATTATACGGTTCACCCCTAAAACCAACACTTAAGCTTAGCAGGCATTTATCTCTACGGCTCCGTAAATGCCGCGGGCCGGTATATTGAAGTTGGTATGAGGCCCAGTTCTAGCATTAATAGACAAATGTCGAACTCTACATATTTATGCAATATCTGTCAGTTTTGACAGAACTTTGACACTGTCTTGCATATCTATTAGCGAGAGAATGTGGCCAGCGTCATACGTGCGCCGCATATGTGTGCCATTAGGTCGAATACCGCCCAGAAACTTAGCTATGGCTTCCTTATAACTTCTATAGCCCTAGACAACCTTTCCAAAGACGTCCTTAGACTGATTTCTTCACCCGCCAGGTGTTGCCTTTCGGCCAATAACGCTCGGGCACGATCGGAGTCCCTCGACGCTGATCGGGTCACGTGAGCGCATTCCACACGGAGACGCGTGTTGCTTCGGTGTAGCTCGTCCATCTCTTTCTTGCGTGCTAAAATCGAGAAAGACAGATGGTTAGCAAAATGACTGACGTACATCAAAAGATACGAAGTCAAGTTTAACCTTGATTTTTGTTTACAATTTGACGTTTCGACTGATTCGAGAGTCAACTCGCGGCTGGTGCAAGTCGGGGTTAGTAGGTAAAACAAAAAAGCGAAGAGACAACCAAAAAGTTTTGATTTAACTTTGGCAGATTTTCACCTGCACCGTTGTGCTCTGGTTGGTATGGTTTGGGTGGGCTAAATACGGCATAGTGACTGTTCAACTAGGGCTGCCACTTTATCTTAGTCAATGCTGAAGATCAGCCGAGACATTTAGCTTGTTGCAGGTTGTCTGTAGCCTTCATAAACTAAAGTCTGCTTTGGTCTAAAACTTCTTACCTATTTCATATTCCCTATAATTCTTGATGAAGTTATCCATGATATCCGTGGCTCTTTGCCATGGCACTCTCTCATCAGCCTGGCATCCGACCTCTTTAGTCACCTCCCCACAACTTGCCGAATTCAGCGGCTCATCCATAGAGGTCGCTTGTGACGTTGAAATAGAAGAAGCTTCTTGGTCTGTTTTCAGCGAAATTATCTTATAAATGTTAGGAATATTTAACCTAGGGTAGTCTTTCGGATTAAACTTGGTCTTTTTTATATTTTCACTGTCAAAACCAGGGTTCAAATCCCGTTTTTTCGTATCTTTCCCGCTAAAAAGTTTGACACTTCGTCCCGCCATCTTGGATAACCTATTTAGTTCAGAAAAGTTCTTCTCAGCCAGTATGCGAATGTCGGAGTTTTCGTCGCAAATTGAGTCCAATCTCTTCTTGATAAGGTCATTATTTTCGTTGACGGATTTGTTTATTTCGGTCAACATCTGCAGTTGGCCGTCAGGGTCGAAAGGTTCTGGTGAATTAGGGATTCCGTTTCGACGATTTCTTTCACGCAGTATTTCACGCCAAGATTTTTCGTAATCTGAAATTGATAAAATTTAATTTTACTTCATCATCAGCCAATATTACAAATATTGACCCTTTGTGCTAGGGGCTGGCTGCTCGCAAAACTGACAACCGCCGGGGAACGATTCACGAACAGTGACATAACGATATGACGCATATGAAATAACGAAAATTGCAAGGTTCATATAGGTGGGTGGAGGCAGCCAAGATCTATCGTCTGACATTTTATACACGAGGCTGAACCACCATTTTTCAAAGTAGCTTGATCTCACTACAAATTTGCTAAGTTGGCAGCTAAGATTTTGCATTGTTGTACTTTAGCATCGCGCTAATCTGTTTCACATCTTTTTTATATAAAATCAACTGACGTCGCAAACGGCTTTGTTCTACGATACGAGGTTATCAGATAAAAAAAATATCTGATAACCTAATTTTGGTTACTTTTCGAAACAGTTTTGTTTTAAAACAATGAACATTATGATAAAACAACGAAGAGTCCTGGCTGCTAATCACAAAATGATCACCTGCTTTAAAGCTCGGCGATACTTGTATCAGCTTGAAATGCGAAAGAAATAGATGCTTTCTCTGCATGGTCCACTTGTTCTCTGCTGCGGGAGCTGTCCTCGGGGTCTCGGGTTCAGGAGTCGCGTCAGGTTGTTCTTTAAGAGGGTCGAGGCGACCAGCGGCCATGTAAGCCGAGGCGATAGCGTCAAACTTGAGTGTTCTTTCGTGTCGCTCAAGCTGCTTTTCTGTGAACATTGTGGTGGAAAAGTTGAGGAAAATGCATATTGGTGTCCTGTGCTATGCTACCCACGACACAAGGAATCCTAGTGTGGTTTCAAGGACTATATAAGTGAATGAAAGGTGTTATGTATGGGGTTTGGGATCCTATGTTTTTTTCCCGCTCCTGCCTTTGTTGCTCTTCTGCAGCTTCAAGTAGCTTTAAAAATAATGACATGCATAGGCTAAAGCTAGAAATATACTGCAAATACTCGACCAGAAAAACTAGCGAGAAATATACTGTCAATATTTCTAGCTTTATTATCATCATCATTATATAGCATCATTAACAATTTCCTTGCCCCAGTGAACAGTGGGACTATCGACCAGCAAGATGCCCTAAATAATCCACCAAAATATTTATGTCGTCAGCAATCGGATCTTGGTGGTTTTCTGCTTATGTTTGGTTATTTTAAATTGAAAATACGGCTAATTACCACGTTTTTCCATCATTTTTTGCTGACATTTCGACACTGAGTTCAGAAGCCTCTTCATCATGAGCACCACCCATGACCTCGTTCGACGGAAGACCGGCGAATACGTTTGAATATGTTGTGAATATGTTTGCTTATAGTTACTGAGATCTTTATAGCTAAAACTTTTTGTCTATGATTTCAGAGTAAAAGTAAAAGTAAGTAAGTAAGTTTTAAGTAAAAGGATTTTATGCACAAAATTTAACTCACCTCTAAAAACTTCCCTCGAAGCCAGACTGAACCCAGCTAGAAAATCAGCCTTTGCATTTTCGTTATAGTTTACTCCATACTTCTCTATGATATCATTGTATTCATCCAGCTCATTTTCACAATCGCTCTCACTGTCACTGCTTCTTTCTTTCTTCTTTCCCTTCGTTTGCAAAAACTCTTTAAAAATCTCCGCTTTCATTTTATCTGGAGTTATCACATTGATTGCAGCTTTACTTACAATCTTCTTGACGTTTGAACTTGATTCTGTTTTTGCGATATCTTTGTTATTCGAAAGATACTTTAGACGCCGTAGACGCTTTTTGTTTTCATAATTATCTAGCATACTGACTTCTTCCAGAACTGTAGTATTGGTGGTAACTTTCGGCCTAAGATTAGCTATTATGATCTTTGGTACTTTCTTTTCTACTTGGCATGTTATAATCACTTTGTCAGATTTCGCGTCTTCTTTAGGCAATTCTTTCTTCTGCATCATTGGCGTAACTTTAACTTCTTTTACAGTGTGATTTTTACTGTCTTCAGTCACAACTATAGGCACTTGATAAACTACTTGTGGGGTCACAATAATTTTTTGGTTTGTTTGAAAAACTACATCAGTTTTATTGTTGTTGTTAGACAGAGTTTGTAGTACGTTATTGCTAGATTTCAATACGTGAATTTCTTTATTGATAGTGACGTTTTGTAGCTTAGGATTCTTGATTACCGTATTTGTTTCTACATTATTGTTATTGATTGTGACTTCAGATCTATTCTCGTTTGGGCTAACTTTAATTTTGTTGGAATCTGTTGTCTGGCATATTTTCGTATTGTTCTTTATCATCATAAGGTTGCCAGGGAACTGCAGATTACTCAAATATACGAAATTTGGTTGCAGAACAACGTTTTTACTTTCGGGTGCAGTTTTGTCTACTTTTAGATCTATTTTTATTTTGTTTTTCCAGTCTTGTTCGGTCTGTTTCTCTACCTTTACTTTATTCTTCCATTCTTCTTGCGTTACTTGCGACTTCTCCTTCACGACTATCTTGTTTCCATAAATTTGATTCTCAGTGATCAAATTCTCGAAATCATTTTCATCACAGTCGTCATGATGTAGTCTCTTCAAAGCAACCACTTTAGACGAAGTATCGGCGTTGACTTCGCTACTCTTCTTGCTTTGGCTTGACAACCGTGAAGGAGCTTGCAAGTTTTTTGACTCGAAATTCGTTCGTTGCAGCAAAACATGCGGATTCGGCTGGATGGTCAACAGCATTTTGGGGTTCTGATTCTTTTGATTCAGAAACATTAATTTTTTTTGTTCATTATAGCCTCCATCAGGAGGCTTATTTGGAAAATTCTGCTGGTTTGATTCTGCGCTCCCTGGGTTGAACATAGGCTTAGTAGTTGTTGAAGGTTGAGTTAAATTCTGCATACTTGATTCGGCACTGATTGGGTGAAAGATAGGCTTTGTCGGTACTGTTCGCTGAGCTAAATTCGGCTTACATGTTTCTGCACTTATTGGGTTAAACATAGGCCTTGTTGCCACTGAAGATTGAACAGAATTTAGCTTACTTGCTTCTTTACTCTCCGAGTCAAACATAGGCCTTTGTATTGCTGAAGGCTGTGTCACAGCAGGAGAGATGTCTTTTGGCTTTGGCCTATGTAATGCAGGTTGAGTACCAGGAGAGTCTTTTGCTTCTTTCGGAACATCTGCTTTCGGTTCTGGTACCCGAAACTGACTATCATTCTTATTGATAGCTTCAGCGGCATTGATCAGAGTACTGATGCTGTTATTCTGGACCACTGGAGGAATAGATGGCTTAACATTTCTAAGACTTTCACGATCAGGCATTAGATGCGTATCTTTTTCTTCAGTCTCTTTGTTACCCGTCGCAGTTTTGATTACAATGTTGCTCTGTATTTCTACTTTCGGCCGTTCTATTTCTTTCTGAAACGTACTAAAAACAGGTTTTTTGATTGCGTTTTGAAACGCTGTGTCAACAGGACTGCTAACGCATTTCATATCTATCTTACTGATCGGTATACTGGTTTTCAAACTATATTTTTCTGGTTTCTTCTTTACATCCTTATTGTTTGGTTTGGTGGGAATCGTGACTGAACCTCCTGAACCTTGCGTTAGTGAAGTGATACTCATTTTCGATTCCACTAACTGAGTTTTACTTGCATCAGGCTTCGAAGTAGATGGTATGATTTTCATAGTGAAATTGTCTTCAAAGTCTTGTTGTTTTGGAGTATTCCTTTCTTTTTTTTCTACTCCTTCTTTCTCTTCTCTTCTTTCAAGGACTTTATCTTTCCTATCAAAGGCTTTCTCTTCCGGTTCTTTGACTTCTCTTGTGCCGGTTATCGTAAACGGCTTGAACTCTGATATTGACGTTTCAGTTTGCATTGGAGTTGGAGGTGGCTGATTGGTTTGGTGTGAGTAGTTGACTGGCTGAAAGGCGGAATATCCCGGAATATTATAGAGAAACCCTGCATAGTTTGGGTATCCCTCCTTATTGGCGGTTACACTGGGGTTGGGATTAGGTATTGACGATGGGGATATTTTTGGGGGATGGGGTACAGGTTTTGATGGGAGAAAAGGTTTATCGAAGGGTTCCTCGAGTTTTAATGGCTCTGGCTTCTGTATTACAGCTGGTTTTGGGTCTTCTGATGGTGGTCCAGACCTGGCTGTAAAAAGAGAAATATGTTAGAATTCTATAGTGATCTAGAAGTTGTGGTTATAAATTAAAATGTTATAAAAGTATGGTATGCAAATGTATAGAATTCGGTATTTTAATGTGTAACCTACGCGTGGAATACGTGGGCGTCTTCGACCATCGGCAGGCTGGTAGATTGTATATGAATTTTGACTAACGTTTTGATTATATTAATCTCATATATTTTATTTCTTATTCCATATATGTCGACGGTCAAAAAGGCCCTATCTCAGTAAAAATTTGGTGCCAGACCCAACAAGTGGAAAAAATTATGAATCTAAACGAAAATTTAAGTAAAAGGAGATTGCAAAATTATAAGTGCATGCCACAAAAACAATATAAAAAAAAAGTAAGAGAGAGGTTGAATATTATGCGATCAGCGTTAAGCAAAGCATTTTATTTAACCCGCTACATTACGGTATAGAGTCAATATAGAGTATGTTTTGTTCTGTGACTGGGGTTAGGTTTGTGTGTTGCCAATTATCTCCAAAATGGCTTAGATTCCTCCGATTGTAATGCGGTTTTTAGCAATCATTTTACATGAAGGATGGTTCTTATAGATAGGGTTTATCAACACATCATTAGGGAGCACTGCATAAGACGACGAAAATTATACAAAAAAAGAAGTTAGGTAAGTTTAAAAACACTACTTACTAGTTACTTGTGTCAAAAGAAATTCTTCGTGAAATGCAATATTTGACTAACCACAGGAAAGCAATTCATTGGTCGAGGGCCTTGTTGGATTACTTAGATACAACTTATACCAACCAATTATCAATCGCCGACCAATTAAGCACGCTAACGAAGTTTGCTTCTAATTTAGCTATTATTTCTTCAAACTCTATGCAAAATTTCATGTGTACTGATCATGTGTACAAAATTTGAATGAATCAAATTTTGTACACATGATCAGTACACTAATTTGATGAAATATTAGCCAAAATAGAAGCACAAAAGGCGAAAGTGCCCTACTGGTAACCACTGAGCTTAATATCCAACAGGCTTAAGCCAGTACTGTACACCTGGCGTGGCTTTCAAGAGGTAGTGAGTACCTAGGTATATTTTTTGTTAGTTTTTCTAATTTTTGCCACCTATTTTGCTACTCGATTCTCACCTTTGCAGACCTCTGAAACCTTACTTAGCAAATAGCTCCACCTCCAACCTGACTAACTGGGTACCATCAACAAAAATTTAGTCACGGCACCAAAAATAAAATGTAATGCTATTGACTGACCATGATGCATGTGGGAATTGAACCCACGATCACTTGTTTCTCTGATGACTAGGTTCATACCAGTTAACCCGTGAAATGTTAAGTGGATTATAACCAACCTGTTTACGTCCACTGCTGGACGAAGCCTCCTCTTGAATATAATGGGGAGATTTGCCATAATCACCACACTTGGCAGGCGGATTGGTGATCGCAGTTTGGTGTTAAGTACCCAGGTTGATGCTGCTGCCCATCCCCTGGTGTAATCATTTAGTAAGGGTTTTTTGTGCGAATTTCGAATGTCCCTGAGTGACTAAATATAAAAAAAAGGCAGCAAATCACTGTTTTTAAGGAGATGTACTGGATAAGGCACTTGTATTAATATCAAAGGTTTAAAAATTTTAGTCATCAAATGAGCTTAGTCAATGAGTTTCAAATATACTGCTCAAAACAATTAGGAGAACAAGATTTTGGTCCTTTCTATTGTATAAACTACAATTAGGTTTTATATAACTTTTATGTTATTTTTTCCTTGTTATTTTTTTAATTACTATAATTAATAAAAAAACTCATTTTGTATTATTTTTTATCAAAAAATATTAAAAATGTACATTGTTGGCGAAAAACTAATTGGTGAAAATTCATACATCGATTAATATTCATCTTTAGTGACTTTTAGTAACTGTGTGGCCCCCACGATCCCTAATCACAGCTTGACAACAACGCGGCATGCTTCGTTCCTCCGAATATCTTCTTGAGGAATTCGCTCCCATTCTCCAATCAAAGTTTCAGTGAGCTACTGCAGTGTTTGAGGTGCAATAGGACGCTTCCGGATGCGCCTGTCAAGCAAGTCCCAAATGTGTTCTATCGGATTTAGGTCAGGGCTCATGGAAGGCCACTCCATTACACGGATTTCATGGTGCCGTAAGTAATCTGACGTGATGGCTGCAGTTAGTGGCATAGCATAACATTATCTTGCATTAAAAGAAAATCTGGGCCGATACCATATGCTGCGGGCAAAACATGATCTTCGAGCACGTTTTCTATGAAAGCTTAAGCACACAACCTCCCGGGAACAACGACGAGATCTGTGCGCTCGTCCAAACTAACTCCGCCCCAAACCATCACAGAGCCACATCCAAATTTGTCATATTCCTGGACTGCTGCTGCACTGTATCGCTCGCCTGGGCGTCTGTAAACACGGAGACGACCATCGCAACGTGTTAGACGGAATCGTGATTCAGTAGAAATCATCAGTAAAAAGCACTGGCCTCCAATGTTGAAGTTGCCAACTAGCGTGATTTTGTCGAACCGTCTGCGAGCTTGTTTATTAAATTGTTAGACGTACAGCCCGAACTGGTCGGCGTGATCTCAAATTGGCTTCCATCAACCTATTTCTTACCGTATCGCTTCCAAAGTCTGTAGATAACAGAAGGAGCTACTCCTAGATCATTTCCTACATAACGCATAGTTCGACCCTCTTCAAGCAAAGCGATAGCTCGGGAGACATGCAATTCACTCAGATCTGGCATTATGACGTAAACTCACTCGCTTTAATGAATAACAATGCTCAAAAGACTTGAAAAACCACATAAAACGTGTTTTCTGTGATTAGAAAGTAAAGTAAATTCAATGGCGTCACTTTGTTTTCAGGTGTTTGTAGACTCTTGGTCACTTTATTGAGAACTGCTAATAAAAACGCCGATGCTCTTTTGTTTTTTAATTCCTTCGACAATGACTCTACATTATTTAATGGCCAGTTATACTTAAAACCTTAAGAAAAAAGTTTAGTTCTACTTTAAAGTTTTGTTCCCCTAATTGTTTTGAGCAGTATATATAGAAATTTGGAAATCGTGGAATAAACGGCAATGTTAATGACGTAGCACTCGATGATTTTCAAAAATCGCACCCATATGGTGTGTCCACACACGTCTGTTTTAGGAGGCTTAGGCCAGACAGAAGAGACGGAAGACGAGGACGCGTCGCGAGCAGAGCAGAGGTAAAAGCGTTACGCCTGCGCCCCGTCTTTTCTGTTTGTTTTGCGTCGCGAAGCTTCTGTATAGAAAAAAAAAATGTATATTTTGTATGAAAAGGACGCGGAAAAGACATTTGTCTGCGCCCCGTCCTCGTCTTACGTCTCTTCTGTTTGGCCTGCGCCTAAGACAAACATAAAGACAGCTGGGTTACCATGAGCTCATAGCCATTCAGTTCAAAATATGCAATGGGTTCCGTCCACAACATATTAACATATCATAACATAAAATATAATACCCAACAGTCACATACGCTGATCCCACACTAGGATGCCCTGTGTCGTGGGTATCAGGAACTACGAGTACCATATGATACTATAACACCCAGATCCGGAACAAATATTTGCAGGGCGTAATAGGCCCTCTGATCATACAAACATTTGGTCCCGCAGCGGCCCAAAAGCGGCGGTATTTAAAGGCACAGTCGCAGAAGGTCTATAGGGTCCTCCAAGGCAGGCAATGCATTGGCATTGCCTCGGGTGTTGCAGATGTCAATAGGCGACGGTAACCGCTTACCATCAGGCGGGCCGTATGCCAGTTTGTCGAGCCATTACATAAAAAAAAATATATACATCTGCGATTAAAGTTACTAAATAGTTTCTTTAACTGAATGCGCATAAGAGCTCATGGTAACCCCGAGGTTCCAACACTTATCGCAGTAGAAGGAGTACCTAGTAGAGCTTGTGAAAGAGCTCGTCGAGGGACATACCTACTACCACCATAGGTATTTGCTCACATTGCTGTGTTCCGAATAGAATGCTTTGTTGGGCATGGACGCTGGTGAAATTACAGGCACATGGGACTTTTCATCTTAGTCTCACGCGGGCGCAGTGCAATGCCACGAAGGGTAGGTACTTCCTAGGTGGACGTGACCTAAGAGGAACTCGAGTGCGTGTGTTGTCATAATAAAACTACCCGAAGAATAATAACAATAAGTTTATTTTTGACGTGTCAACGTCTTATAAATCGATGGAGCCGGCTGCACGCTCGAAAAAACATGACTAATGCGTCGTTACCTCGTCATACGTCGTTACCTCGTCATGCGTCACCTCGCAAAACGCATGCGGTGACGCTGCATGCGCGCGAGCGCGGAACGAGCGACAAAGAAGCACAATAACGACGTTGACACGTTGAACTATCGTCAGTAAACCGACTTTACAGACAACCGGTTTTTTGACAACGTGCTTGTAACTTCCCAAATATTATCGGCTATATAATATGATCTAGCGCAGAACCGAACCCGCTTCAAGCCAGTATCATCCGAAGAATTTAGTCGTAACGTTGGGCGGTTCAATCGAACTCGCGACACGCTAGCCAATTGAGCCCCGGTCAGTTGGTTAGCGTGTCGCGAGTTCGATTGACCACCTTTGTAGAGAAGGCGGCGCCCGCCCTACTGTATTAATTAATTATTATTTTAGAAGTAGGGAATCGAACCCAACTTCTTTGACCAGATTTAAGATGACTGCAATTACGATCAGCATAAACATAATTGATGTATGAAGAATATTATGAACTAGTTGCGCCCCGCGGTTTCACCCGCGTGAATGATGATGAAAATTGATGATGACGATGATGATGATGAAAAGTAGCCTATGTGTTAATCCAGGGCGTAAAGTAACTATTCCAAATTTCACTCAAATCCATTCAGTAGTTTTTACGTGAAAGAGTAACAAACATCCATACTCACAAACTTTCGCGTTTATAATATTAGTAGGACTATGCGTTGACCACTGCACGGAGTGTTGTGTCCCGCCCTGAGGTCCAGCCTTAGAACAGACCCTTCTAAGAGCTTGTCCAAATGAGGCGTTTTACGAGCATTTGTGAACTAGGTATTGGAGCTTCATACATTCCGTCCACTTGCAGTCGCGCGTTTTGCCGCTCGCGCCAGCTCAAAACGCGCATCAATCGGGCGTAAATCGCCTCATCTGGACAAGCTCATTACCCTCGATAACTAAAGCCGAATCCGCTGCGTCAAATTTTCTAACAAAAGATGTTGGCAAAATATGTTTAGTAGTCCGCTGTGACTATTGTGTTTTGTTAGAATATTTCTTATCAAATTAGGTACGAGTTCTGTTTTGACGTCTTCGTCAAAACAGAACCCATAATTTGAAAAGCACGAAATTAATGACTTCACCGGCTTCACCCCCCCGCAGGCGAACGCAGGGGATGATATCCGTTCGTCGCAAATGTTTGTGTTTTTGCTAACACAAACAATAAGGCCATGTCCCCTTTTTGTTAGAAAACAAGTTGGATTAGTAGATATAGGTACTTATCCTTTGCCTTCGAATTTCACCACACGTAGTGTTCCACCTTCCACTTTCTTCAGCTTGCAAATAAGTAATAAAGACTTGGGACGTACCACCTCAGGTAGTGTTGGAAGGGAGCCTACTTACCTACCTAAATGAGTGTTTTGCGATGAAGGGAACCTAATTTGATAACGGAAGTAACCTTCTACCTGACTTACATTTGCTGTTCTCCAGTGACACGAATTTAAAAGACCTCTAGGTTATAAAACATCCCAAAGTTTAGGTACCAACCAGGCGGAGATCGAATCCGTGACCATCTCCTTGATACGGAGGTTATTTTCTATATCGATGGACCGACGACATTTTTAGATCGCAGGAAGTCAGTGGATGGAGGCGGCTCAAGAGCGTTGTAGATTACATTTCGTGAGTGTATGACGCATGCTGGCTGTTTTCGCTGATGTAATTTCCACTGTGTGCCTATAAATAGTGGATTTAGTGTGAAGTTTTTTCTATATCAACACCCCCTAGGGGTTGAATTTTAGAAATTCCTTTCTAGTGCTTACCTTTTTTTCTTTCAATACAATTAAATTATACTTATAGGTAACAGTCGATTTAGATAAACTTTTTTTTAACTCAAACTGGACCAAAAATTTAACTATGCCAAAAAAAAGACCTAGCGGTTCCCACGACAGTTTCTCTGTATCTGCCATAGTTTCGAATTTCCCCATAGGTAACTGCCCCAGTTAAAAAAACACTCTGTATATTGATTCTACACTAAGTAGGAACAAATCTACAAGAAATAAGGCAAACGATCACCGTTCCATCCTACTTTATATTAGAAGTAAAACTTCACGTAGAAGCGACTCCAAAGAAAAAACCTCCTAGAAATCCAACAGAGAAACAGCTATTCCTCATCAGAAAAGCCACTGTCTTCTCCATCCACTCCTGGCTCTCTTTCGCAGTTTCCCGTATCCTTTCCCAGTTCACATTTATGTACCCCCCTTCGCTTGCAAAGTGTAGGATGAGCACTCCCCCTCCGAGACCAAAAGCGGCGATTTTTCCTACACGGGCGACCGTGGCTCCGGTCAGCCAACCTGATGAGAACGGAAAATCTAGAGATAGATGTGACACTGGCCGGTACACCGAATGATCAATCCATGGAAGGATCTAATGTGCCAGCCCGATCTACTTTTCCAAATGGACGTTATTTAGCTATGCTTCGCTGTCGCACAAATCCTCCTCAAATGACGACCTCCATGGCGCAGTGTGCGAGTAGCCAGCTGAGATGCGAGAGGTTGCGAGTTCGATTCCCGCTGCTGCACAAATGTTTGCATATTGCTTATCTACCAAGCGAACGGAGCAGCAACGGTATTAGCACTTTTAAAAATGTAATCAGCCCTGCGATTACGTAATTATGTTGCTATCACTTGCTATTGGTGGCTTGTTGCTAACAGACTATTGTTTCTATCGATATTTTTCGATCACGTATCCTCCTCTTGCTCCGACTTCAATCGCTTTCTATCGATATGTTATGTGAAGTTCTCGCAAATTTTTGGGTAACCTGACCAACCGGACCAACTTACAAAGTCCTTCTTCAAAAAACGTTCGTGAATTAGGTATGTCATTCATTTTGTAAAAACGGGAAACTTTCACGTACCGATATGTTGGTGGTAGCACCAACAGGTTTCGACCCTAATCGAGGGTCTTCATCAGGGTGGGTATAGGATCCGCGCTACAATCCCTCCGCGTCCTTCCTCGCACTGACCACCAACATATCGGTACGTGAAAATTTCCTTTGGTCCATTTTTATAACTGTTTTTCATAACTAGCTACGAAAAAGGCAATTTCTTTCACTGTTCCATAACTAGTTATTAAAATGGACCATTTGTTCCCTTTTAATAACTGTTTTCATAACTAGCTATGAAAAAGGCAATTTCCTTCACTGTTTCATAACTAGTTATTTAAATGGACCTTTTGTTCCCTTTTAATAACTGTTTTTCATAACTAGCTACGAAAAAGGCAATTTCATTCACTGTTTCATAACTAGTTATTAAAATGGACCTTTTGTTCCCATTTAATAGCTCCATGCCCGTAGTACAAGTTTAGGGGGTCCAAAAAAAATTTTTTTTCTGTGTTCCTTTCAACAGAACCACGGAAGAAATGGGTTATTCCCAGTCCTCCGATCGGAACTCCGATTGGTAGGAGGAGCGGGAAATATCTCTCGTAAGTCTACTTGCCAACAAACGTTAAAAGTAACATTAAATGTCAAAATTTAATGCTCTATATTCATGTAAGCCAAAGCAAAATCGTGTAGTTTCCATACCAAACAGATAGATGATGGCTGACGTCAAAGTGACAATTTATGTCAGATAAAGACATCTACTTGCCACCAACCGTCAAATGTCAGAATTTAGAAAATGCCCTACTATAGTCATGTAAGCCTGTCAAAAATAAAAGGTGGTGATTATATGGTAAAAACGTCAGAAGAAATATCGAAATTGACAGCTAATGTCATAACCTAACCTAAACGTCAAAAGTAAATAGAAATGTTTAGCCGTCAATTTTGAAATAATTATGATCTTAACTTTTGAAATGCCTTTGGCAGAGTTATGACGACTTAGACACAGCGAGCCATAAAATAAGTGAAATACCTTAAAGTTATTCACACAAAATGAGTGGTCCAGTTAACTGTACCAGCGAAGATATTTTTTAACAGTGGTCCAGTGATCATGTCAACTGGACCACGGAATGAAAGAATCTTCGGTGGTTCAGTTAAGTACCGAAAAAAAGATTTTCGGTAGTCCCGTCAACGGGACCCGCTAAACGGGGACCACGGGCAAGGAGCGATTAAAAGGGAACAAAAAGTCCATTTTAATAACAAGTTATGAAACAGGGAAGGAAATTGCCTTTTTCGTAGCTAGTTATGAAACAGGGAAGGAAATTGCCTTTTTCGTAGCTAGTTATGAAAACAGTTATTAAAAGGGAACAAAAGGTCAATTTTAATAACTAGTTATGAAACAGTGAAGGAAATTGCCTTTTTCGTAGCTAGTTATGAAAAACAGTTATTAAGAGGGAACAAAAGGTCAATTTTAATAACTAGTTATGAAACAGTGAAGAAATTTGCATTTTTCGTAGCTAGTTATGAAAACAGTTATGAAAATGGACCAAAGGGAAAATTTCCTGTTTTTACAAAATGAATTACAAAGTCCTAATTGTTCTATGGACCGTGTGACATACTGATTTCTATAGTTACTAAGAGCCCTCGCCCATTGTAGGATGCTGTCGTTGTGTACCTTGTTCCTGTACTGGTCTCTGCTTGTACCTACTGTATGCAATCTTGACTAACTTGGCGAAGGGCCTTAGAACGTCACAAGCGCACAAAGTCGAAATCGCGGCTACAATCCTTGCCACTCACCGTATCTTATAAGTGTGTAATGGCAAGAATATGTGACTGTTGGGTATTGTTATGTTACTACTGTTTTTCGCCCCATCGGGAATTTATATGGTAAAATATTTATTTTGTTTACCTGTTATTGTTCCTAGTAAAAGATACTTAGTAGGCTTATTCCGTAAGGTATCAACGGTTATATCTATGATAGATCTTGTTTCCTTCGGCTTAATATCTTCTGCCAGTTTACTTAATTCTTCTAAATGAGTGATGGGTCTGGCCATGGAACATAATTATTATTTTTATCTCCAGTAAAATACTTGTATTTTTTTATAATGACAGCGTTTTTGATTGACAATTAATTTGAGGCTTTGACCAGTTTTGACAGAAGAATGCTTGCTTTATATTCAACTTCAAAAAACCTTATAAAACCTATGAAAGTTCCATCGACAAGTGCACTGTACCCATGGAAGTAATAAGTACTACGTACAACAGTACTTATTACTTCCATGACTGTACCTAAGGAGTTTTTTTTTGTAGGGTTCGTCTAATCAGTGGGGCAGTCTCTACCTTAGAATAAGGACTGTGCTTGAGTCCTTATTCTAAGGTCTCAACGCATGTTTGGCACTCTTGAACCAAATCGAGTTTGAAATCGAGATAGAGCACGCGATTGACTTTGCGTGAAGAACAGAGACAAAAAGTCGATTTCACTTGTTCCATAAAATTCTACTCCAAATTGTGCAATAGTATTGAATTCAAGAGTACCAAATGACCAAGGAATCTAGTACTCTCTGACGACAAATGACACTAAATCCTGAATTAGGATCGAGTAGAGCGCAAGTAGAGCGTCAAGAGTAGTCCTGCTGGTCTAATCCAATACCTCCTGGTGGAGGGGCCCCTTCACCGCTTTTACTTGGGAATTGCAGTGCCGTTTGAAAATGGTCTTTGTGGTTACAGAATAAGAAATATTATATTTTGTCGTAATAAATAGTGGGGCGAGCATTTTTAGGCTCGTATCAAACGAGCCACAACCACTGAGGCCCAATTCTCTCATTAAAAAATAGTTAAATAGAGTTCGGATCATGTTTCGATCTTGTGTCGATGTCTTAATTGTCAGAAATTTTATTCTCTAAACATAAAATACATCACTGTAATGTGATTATATCGAAATATGACCGAAACTTGAACGATTCAAAGTTTTTCGATAATTTTAGCTTAGTAGTAGATGGAGTCTCTCTTTACTCTTTGCAATTTTATATATCCTACTCTAATGGTAGTCACCGTGAATTGAAAGTAGACTAAATTGTTATTTATGAGGGAGCAGAATACCAACTTTCTATCATATTATATTTATTTTAATCGCGAGAGTTCCAAAATACTATAACTTTCTATCAATTCACAATTCAGACTCCATTCGGTTAACTTTCAGTGTACCTAGTTTTAAAATTATTTAGAGAATTGGGCCTCGGTGGCCAGTAGCAGTTTTCACGCTTTTTCATACAATTTGTAGGAACTCGCCGCACACGCGTGGTCGGAGGTGGCCACTCGCTACAGCAGTGTCCGCAACTCGCCACTTGTAGCCGCCACGGGTCACACAAAACGCTCACACTCGCCACTGACGCGCCGCTCGGCTCTCAGCGTTGGTCATTGGCGCACGCGGTGGTGTACGACAATGACCGGTGTTCTGTGGCCATCGCGCGCGACCGCCGCTGCTGCAAAAGTATAGCGGTGGCGCGCGACAGCCACCGGTGGCTGTGGCCAGTGGCTCGTTTGTGCAGAGCCTTAGCTAGACCCACTCTACAAGAGTACTGTAGGTACTTTCTGTGGGCTTACTAATTCAAATTTACTTTTATGTATTTATTCGAATTTAAGTTCAGATATTCAAACCTTGAATGAAATTTTGCTGGTAATAATTCAAGTTTTAATTAAGCAAAAGTGTTGTGCTAAGTATCGATATAAGTTATCGATAAAAACAGCCGCTGGCTCAAAACCTATAAGCCTGAAATGTCACATTACATAACAAACTAACTACATGCGCTAACTCAAGCTTCGGGGGGAAGAGGGTTCAACAAAAAATAAAAGTAACTACACTCACAGCCGCGGTGCGATATAGGCCGTATTCTTGAACCACGCAGAGCACAGTGGAGCTCATAGCGCACATGTTACAAAACGATGTGAGCTATGAGATTGTATACACAGCGTGCTTTGAAAATACGAGGCGTGTGGTATGGCGGCGCGCTCGTGAGACTAGCATGCACATAAAAGTAATTTCATTGAACTGTATTTTTCAATAAAACCATATTTTTCACTTGTTAGGTATTGTCCATATCATATTAAATATAATATTTACACGTATTCGGACACAAATACTCGGACCGACCATCCGTCGCCATCCGCCTAAATGCTGCTCGACAAAAAATATTTGAAAAATATTGAACACCTATTAAAAGCTAAAATTAATAATAACTATCTAACGTTAACGTATAAAGAGGTTTTTTGTTATAAAACTTCGTTCGTATTGCCTGTTCGTGCGGGGTCATTGGCCTGCGGACAGGCGGACAAAACAATACTGCAAGGAAAATTAAGTCTTATCACAAATGCAGTAGAATCAATATTGCGAAGCTGATTGCACGCGCGGCTGACGCCTAACTTAAAGCCTACTCAGTTAATCTGACCCCGTACGAGCGTTTGATCTCGATAAGTCAAATCAAACAAATCGATAGATTTATCGAACTCGCTAGTCGATAAAATATATCGATACATTTGAGCAAGGCGCGTCACTATTCAAATAGTGATTGATAGTAATTTTACATTGATCGCGATATTCTATAAAATATATAAATATACCGCTTAAATACAACTGCGCCAGGCAGATTTTTTTATTTAATAATAATTATTTATATTTAGTTACTTATTTGATCAGCAACGTACATTTTAGGAGTTGAGTTTCGATATTATTGGCGATATTTTAAGCGTATTATAATGTTTTGCTAATATTTTGGAATTTACTGGCTTTAGAAGTGTAGTTTCATTAAGTACAATTTTACTTTCTCAATGAAAGTGAGCCAAAAACATTGTGTTGCTTTATCTTAGCAGATTGTAAAAAATACATTAAGCCCAGCGTCCACCCAAGCGCAAAGGAGAGATGTTTAAAACCAACCACAAGCGATTCTATCGGTCGGTTTTACACATCTACGCTCCGCTCCGCTCGGTAGAATCTTAACGTGTAAAACATAATTTCGTAAATAGCATTGTTTATTCAAAAAAGCTGTCATAGTTTGCGCCAGTAAATTCCAAAATATAATAAAAACAGGAAGTACTTTTTACATTAGTTACACATCAAATGTAAAATAAATGTCAATCAATGTATTAAGTTAAAGTTTCTATGAGGTACATGGATTAAAACATATAGCCTATACGATTTTATATTCAGTCAGAATATAAGGAGATATTTTAAATTTTAATTCGACATCGAATTCCAACATTTGCATACCAAAACTACGCAATTTTCGGTATTTTTTTTACTATTTAGTACTTTATTTTTACTGAAAATTGCGTATGAATACATAATTTATGTACATAATGGTTATTTTGGACTCTACCAGTCTATCGCGTAGAGTCCATTTTGTACAGAAGTGTTACTATTACTGATTACACTCAAAAACAGTAAAAAATTAGCTGCACATTTTCAAGGTCCAAGGTTTGTAAAAAAAGTTATAAACGTAATAATGTAACAATCAGTAATCAAAAAGTTAATTATGCGATACAAATGAAATAGTTAAATTAACATCGTTACAAACAAGTTGGTATAATTAAACAAAATTGCCAACAGATGGCGTGCTAAAACAATGTCAAAAATAGTTTACTAAAAAACATTTGACGGTAAAGACTAAAAAATTCGTAAGAAAACATAATTTATGTCAATAGTCTGTTTTGTAGAAATATTAATGAAATAATCTGTAAGCGAGACCGTGCGTCATAATATGCCCTGTCTAAAATAACACTTCCTAATCCGTCCAATCGATATTTTATAATGTGCGAATAGCAACACTAGTGTACGAAGTACAATACTGGATCACAAACGGAACCGGTCATCCGGTCAGGCGGGCGACTCTTCTTTCACCTCACCTGACGGTTTAGTCTCTTCCGATTCTGGTTGAGGGGCAGGTGGGGTAGGTGCCGCTGGGGGGGTAGGAATGGGAGTCGATACAGGGATGGTAGGAGTGGGAGTCGAGACGGGTACGACCGGTGGGATTGGTTCGACCGGGCTTGGCCGCGGTGGTTCGTAAGGGGCCGGGTAGGGGCGGTAAGGGCGGTAGAGAAGGGGTGGAGGGAGTAGGGGTCTGGGTAGTGCGTAGACCGGTGGGGGTAGAAGGTGGGAGGGGTGGTGTAAGGCTGCTAGAGCCCGCTGTTCTTCTCTCAAGGCTTCCCGCGCGCGCGATTCTTTCTCTCTTTGGAGACGTTCTCTTTCTCGTTGCTCTTTCTCGCGCTGTTCTCTTTCTCTTTCCCGTTCTCGTTCTCTGGAAAATATAGAGATTTGGTTAGTATACCTAAATGAGCAATAAGAAACCTGATGGAAAACCAGAAAGTAAAGTTCAAACATATGGACTTTATTTTGATTTTTTTCGTATTAGTTATGTCAACAGGCAAGACACAAAGAGGTATTCAGAAATCTACACTTAGTACTAAGTTACACTGCTAATAAGTGCTTGAAATGCTAGATGAATGGAAACTAAAAGTATAATACGAAGAAACATTAAGACCGATCAAATAACAAATCATCGAAAACAAAGGTTCATCAACTGAAAATTGAATACAAATATAATTAAATATGTTCTTTTAAAACTTAATTCCAAGTTACCTTTCTCGTTCCCTTTCCCTCTCTCTTTCTCTCTGCATTGCCAGTTCTTTCTCGTCATGTAACGCATGCTGATGCGCCGCGTGTTGCGCGTGCGCGTGGGCTGCATTCTGCGCGTGTGCGTGTTGGGCGTGTTGAGCGTGCACCGCGTGTAACGGTAACGGAGGAGCCAGGGGTGGGTAGAGGGCGTAGGGGGGTAGCCACCCGACTCCGCCACGGAACATGCGTTCCAGGTACATCTGCTCTTCTGCTGCAAGCCTGCAAGTAGTTGAAGAAGAATTCAGCATTGGGAAAGCAATCTGGATCAATGGATCACGAATAAGATATTTTTAGCTCAAAATGTTGAGTCAAAATGCAGAACATCTAGAGTAATCTTTGTTTATCTATTATCCGGACTTTCATAAAGCGTTTGATCAAGTAATTTAAGAAGTTTAGACTAAGTTTTAGTCTAAATTTCTTGAATAGTGAACTTCTTGACTAGTATAGTATAATTTGGAATGATTTACTACAGTTAAATATACATGTTGTTTATAATTACAGAGAATATGGAACAAAACATTCCATCATTAACGAAATCCAACACAAAAAGTCACTCTTCGATTGCATAAAATTGGCGTCTCCCAAGGACCTCATTTAGATCCCATTCTATTTCTAACATACACGAATAAGTGCATACTACTAATAATGTTACCTGTATTGCAACGCTGCACTGGAGTATAAGCTCGGGTGCGCGTAGGGAGAGTAGGCCGAGGGCTCTAGCAGTGGGAACGATGCCGCCGCGGGATGGGACAGTCGGCTGAAATGGAAATACCAATAATTTCGTTACGAGAAGAGATACATTCAACATTATTTTAAGGGATATCAAAAGTATAATAGGCTCAAGAGTTGAAACTATATAACATTTATTTAACAACTACCAACTTCTTAAAACAAGTCTTCATAATGATGCAAAAAGTAGTTCCAGTCGCGCAGTGAATTCGAGATCAGGTATTTCTATGAACTTAAGGTCAATATCATAAATACTTGACTCACCTATCATCAGGTCTATAAGGTTGAAATCCGCTCGCCGGAAGTTGGTGGTGCGGTGAGGCTCGCTTCGTCGGCGCTGGTGGGGGCTTGTCCTTTGCATCGCGCTCCGAGCCGCTCGCAGCCGGCGTGCCTGGACACTCGTATTATCAAGGTGGGTCCACACCGGGCCAACGGACACCTCTATCTCATTTTTGGAGGAGACAGAGATGTTCGTCTGTCCTGTAAGGTTCCCTTTACAAATTGTCCCGAGATAGCCCGGAAGGATCTACTTTTAGCTCTTTTTACTGATTAAACATCATCTCTAGACAAATTTTGTGATTGGTTTCATGATGAACTATATAATTTAATTCATTTTATCGTTGAACCATCGATTCTATCAAACAAGGATCGCATTGATAGCAAAGTAACAGTAGATGAAAATACAGATTGAGAAAAATGTTAACGTATAGCTAAAGATAAAATAGATCTTAAATTAGGAAGAGCTAAAAGTAAATCAAATTTAATCAATGAAACTAAATCTAACATAGTTAAAAATTACTTCTGACATAACTAGAAGTTTTTACAAGGATAAAGAAATATTGATTGACAAGAGCGACCATAAAGAACTTAGTAAAGAAAAGGTCGCTTTGGTCAACCATCACAATTAATTATATAGTTAAAGACAATAATCAGATTCAGCGCAAAAACAAACGTATGGACAAATTCGAAACCCAACAAGTGGTTGGAAAGAAAGTTAAGAGAAATAAAAAAATAAGAAAGAGGATATAGTGGAAATGGGGAGTTGTGAATGAATGTAGAGATTATGGCGAAAACTCCATCATAATTTGAAGTTTTATTGTGATCTTATAAAAAATCTAGAAAGGTTACTGAAATATTTCTTATTATATATTACATATATTATATTTCTACGTGCAAAGAAATTCATAGTATCCATCATTTTATTGAATACTTTTCTTTGTCTTTGATATTTTGAATAGTTTTGCAAGCAACTTTTTCTTTAATCATTTTAAGTGTACCGAAAGGAGCTTGTATCGTTCCTCTGCCATTGTTTGTTTCCATAAATGAAATTGTTTTTTTTTTTCAGTATTATGACTCAGACAAGGGTGCACGTACTACTTTATTCAAATTAAATTCTATGCATATTCCATTTTCTTCTAGTTATTCAGCTGACCCATACTTAACGACCCTCAATCTTCCTTAGTCAGGCATGCGCCAATCAGGTTAATTTAATTAACTCAATTTACTGCTCAGTTATTTTGTACTGTGCCATCGTTCATCTTAATTAATATTTATTTTGGACGATCACTTTCACCTATTTCCCATTAATTCACAGCCCCCAGCAAGGTATCAGCGTCTACAGCGCACTCACCGTCCTTCCCGTCAGCGTTTTTGGCCAGCGTGCGCAGCGCGGCTGCGAACGGACCCCCCTTGTTGGGGGGGATGTCCGTCCGTTTCGGGATCTTATTCGCGCTTACACCTGGAAAGATGGAGAAGAGGGTTAGACTTTTGATCTCTTTACAGAGGTTTAACGACGGGTAGAGGATAAGTAAATGAAGAAATTGTATTTTATGGGGGAGGCCTCGTCCAGCAGTGAAAGTCTAAAAGCAGCTGCTGATAAAATGAATGAAATATTTATACGTAGAAAAAGGGTTGAAAAATATTATTATCAAGTATTGGGAGTTGTCGCAATCATGTCTTCGAATAAATGTTTTTAGAACTAAGATAGAAAGAAACAGATGGATTCTCAATGGTTCTAGGCTGTTTAAGGAACACTTGTGTCCGATTGGACCCTTTTTTAAATTATACCCTGTCTCTGTGGCGCGGCGGGCGAAGGTTCGCCTGCGACGCAGGAGGTTGCGGGTTCGATTCCCGCCTCGGAACAAATATTTGTACGATCTGCAGATATTTGTTCAGGGTGTTCTGGGTGTTTTCTATGTATAATAAAAAATATCTATCTATGTAATATATTGTATTAAGTATATCAGTTATCTAGTACCCATAACACAAGCTCTGCTTAGCTTGGGGCTAGATAATGTTGTGTGAAATGTCCAGCATTATTTATTTATTTATTTATTTATTTATCTAATTGCTATTTGAGAAACTTCACCAGAAACATCGTTAAACGTATTATAGTCACGGTGAAACCAAACATGTGAACACGGTGAAACCGAACACACACAAAACAGAATGTTTTAAACGGTATCTACATTGTCTTCGTAACACACTGTGAAAGAGCAGGTGAGAACTCCACGTGGCCTCACAAAAACAATCTATTATTCCCATCTGTTATTAAAAGCCATCATTACCAGCAGTTGGATCAAATTATTTACATTTTTTACCCGAATGTCAGGGAGGGTTGTGTTTTTGTACACTTCTATTGAAAGTTTTATCGGGGTTGATCTCTTGTTCTGCTACTATTCATATTATTCACCCACCCTCGCCCCATTATGTTCAACCCCATAATTATGTTCACACGTAGTTAAATATAGAAAAAAGTCAATTCAAAAAGAGTGTTTCTGACGTGGCATATTGTGGTTCGCTTTTAGGGTATTTTAAAGGGTCAGTATTAATGATAGGGTTTCACAAGACTGTTGTTTTTAAACTATATTTCTTCTTGTAGAAAACATCCATTTATCCGGGCCCTTATGTAGCAGATTTGGTCATATTTACCAGAGTCAATGATTTGAATGACCTAGTTACCACTGACATCTACTTGCTTAACACAAAATACTGAATGGTGCACAATATAAAACTGCATATATTCTAGAAATTGCTGCTTGGATCAAAGATTCGGCTTTATTACATCTTACAAGATCAAATTCAAAAGCTACGTTGGCGAATCTTAACCAGTAAAGAAATGACTGCAAAACGATTTGTTTTACTTTGAAACTGCAATGTTTATCTCGTTTGTACACAAGACAAGCCACAGTGGTATCGACAGGCGGTCACCTCCACACAATTGACGGGTGCAAGGGGCCGACGGGCTGTCACGCTCCAGTGAATGGGGTGTTGCACACTGATGGTTACTCATGATTACGCTGACAGACGAAAAATAGTGGGTTTGATGTGTGAAATGCTCCGTGCAGTGGACAGGGTACCTGATCATCATCATCAACAGCCTTTGGGCGTTCACTGCTGGACGAAGGCCTCCCCCATAAAATACAATGGGAGGAATTGCCATCACGCTTGAAAGGCGGTAGTGATCGCAGTATTCGTGTTAAGTTCTCAGGCGGATGCTGCTGCCCATTTCTTGGTGTACCCAATCCCTTAGTCGACTTTTGCGACGTCCACGGGAGGAGATGGAGGGGCTATTCTTAGGCCGGACACACCTCGGTAGGGTCTGGTCTAGGGTACCTAGACGGTAAATAATGTGCAATGGCTAGTTTCAGACAGTTCAATTCATTCCCAAAGTGTCCAGGCGGGTTAGAAACTCTTTTTTTTTTACTCGAATGCGTACTGTTTCTTATAGTGTTACAACACTTATAAATGGTATCGGGGTCGTATTAGCGGGCCAGCAGTGTGGTGTGGTCATTAATCCCACAGCTGACAAATAGTCCGCTTCCGGCGGCCTCTGGGATTCGTTACATGGTGGGAAAGCTTTTTTGGGGTAGATTGGTATCTGAATCTTGTGTGTGTTGTTTGACATTGGTATCGGTGTTTTTTTGTGCGTGTAGCACGCACTAGGTGCATATTTTTGATGGTAATTAAATGCCAAGAAACTAATTGTGGCATGTAGGTAGATGCTACACTACGATTACCTGTGTCGTATCAGGAATTACGAGTAAAATGGTAACAACCACAACACCCAGACCCGGAACAATTATTTGCAGATCATGCAAACATTTGTCGCGCAGCGGGAATCAAACTAGCACCTCACGCATATCAGCTGGCTACTTGCCCGCTTAACTACGGAGGTCATCAATGGATTTAGATGGATAATGACATGAAGTATCATCATCTTTCGTTACAGTGAGCAAGAATGAAACGACCGGAGTCCAGAGGCCGTAGACAAAGCAACATTCTAAAAGCGATGACGCCAGTAGAGAAGTCCAAAATGTATGAGGATTGACGCTAGCTATCGATATGTCACGTGGTCTATTGTATTGTATAACGACTGTAGAAATGGAGTCGCTTTGAAGCGAATGCCGTTTGGCTAGGCCCTCAGGAATGCCCAAGTAAATACTGGGAGCGAACACAAAGCAAACGAGCAAAATGTTGAATTTAAATAACCTAAGATCAGAGGCATGTTTGTCTCTGCTAAGATGAAAGCTCTGATGTAAAATCTGGCGTTAATTCGTCAGTCATTCACCTCGCAACACCACAAATACAAAATGCCTCAAACAATTCGTTTAGCCGCATCATTCAATCAGCCGGCCAGGCCGGGCTAAGCGATGCTAATGTTGGGGGCACATTGATCAAGGGATCAACAGCGGGGTCAATTGCGTCGAGAGAACCTCCTAATCTATGTGACATACATACAGATTGTAGTGATAGAATTAAGAGGATTACGTATAGTGCTCTCAGGAATGCTCATAATAATCATAATCATTCATTTATTCAAAAATGCTCATTATATACCATATTTACTGACTTTGTCAGTTTAAATCATAAATTCATATTCACACATTCAACACGGCAAGTGACAATATTATTTTTCACTGTAAAAGATGTTTCACGAAAAATTCGTTTTATAAAAAAAACAAACTTCTTGAAGTCATCATCATCATCAACCTGTTTACGTACAAATAAAAATATTTATTTGTTCCAAACACAGGTAGGTATAGATTAATACAGGTGTTATATAATGTTATAGATTCACCATGTTTCGCTTTCATTCAAGCATACAAAGTTACGTCCACTGGTACATCCATTACATCCAATTTCAACATCAAGAGTCCGATTTTAATAAATTTAACTCTTGAATTTGGTATATTATATATTAATATATGGGTCATAGTTTTAAAACTGAAATAATCGAAGAGTTTAGTTACTTTCAGAAGCTTCTGCCACACTTTCTAATTTTTTTTTTTTTTTGGCTCATTCTTTAGTTGTCTATTGGGCGATGACGTAGTTATTAACCCATTGCATGCAACGTTTTAGTCACATGCTCATCCAGCATCTACTCAAGCTATGACATCACGAGTTGCTATAGTGCACGCTGATCAGGGGTTAATTGAAAGGTTAGTGCGGGACACACGCGAAACGGATGCGACTTGTAGGAGAGGAAAGTAACAAGTAACTGCCTACTAACGTACTAACTCGGGTTCACGTAGCTCTTGCCCAACCTACCCCTAGCAGGCAGAAACAGACGTGATATTAAACCAACTTCATAATAACTTTTCATTTAAAAAACCGACTAAATAATTTTGGATGAAAAAAAAAATGATGAAAGAACCATAGTGGTGAAAGGATTATGATACTTTCTGAATGCAAATGCTTGGTGTCTTGCTGATAAATATCAAAATCACCATATTATGTATGCCTACAATATTTGAGGAGTTCCCTCAATTCCTCATGGATCCCATCATCAGAACTGGATTCTGATGGGATTCTGAAATGGGACCAATCTGGAAGTATCTCTATTCAAATAAAAAAAGAATTTTCCAAATCTGTTCATAAATGCCGGAGATATGCGGTAACAAACATTAAAAAAAAAAAAAAAAAAAAAAATACAACCGAATTGAGAACCGCCTCCTTTTTGGGAAGTCGGTTAAAAAGGAACACCCCTTCATTGACACTAGCAAAAGTTATGGGGAAAGCAACAATGGGGATCATTTTGGCAGCCTTTGCGCTATCTTAATCTTATGAAACTTGAATAAGAGGAAATTCTTGACCTAAATATTTCCTTTGAAAGTAGAGACTTTTGATAAAAAGTTGAAAAATTTCATGTGTCTTTAATTTCACCGGCACCCTTACCCTTCAAACCGAAATACGAGCACTATTGCTTGGCGGCTGAAATAGGTACGGTGATAGTACTTCCCCAGACGAACTCTTTCACAAGAAGTTCTACCACTAACAAAACAAATCTATGCTTGAGTCTCGGTTCAATTTAAGTTTTGTACGAGCCTCGGTACTTAAAATTGCGGCTGTCACTGTTTCTCATCATTATTAAGAGATGGCAATACTTCAAGCGTTGTTTAACTTTTGTCAGACTATAGATGACTAGGGCAAGAAGCATTCCCAGTTAAAGTCAAGTGCTGGGGCACGTACAATTGACCTGCGCCCGATTCTTCATTGGTTGGGCGCTACGCATGCGCTGGGTAGCGATTTTTGGATGTCACTGAGTGACTAAATGTCATTATAACTTTTCATTTAAAAAACCGACTTCCGCCATTGTATACGACTAAATACAGGGAAGTAAAAAAAAATTATGAAAGAACCATAGTGGTGAAATGATTATGATTCTTTATGAATGCAAATGCTTGGTTTGTTGCTGAAAATATAAAAATCGCTATATTTATGCCTACAATATTTGAGGAGTTCCCTCAATTCCTCATGGATTCCATCATCAGAACTGGATTCTGAAAAAAATGGGACCAATCTGGAAGTATCTATTCAAATAAAAAAAGACTTTTCTAAATCGGTTCATAATCGCCGGAGATATGAGGTAACAAACATACAAAAAAAAAATACAACCGAATTGAGAACCTCCTCCTTTTTGTGAAGTCGGTTAAAAAAGGCCGCAAATCACCGTTTTTCAAGAGATGTACCAACAAAAACAAAACAGTTAAACGTTATGGGTTATGGGGGTTATTCATTAGAAAACTACTAAAATCTAAAAACAATTTTGTGTAATTTGTTTTTTTGTCACGCAAGATAGAGTATGGTAAAGTTAATCCTGGGGGCTTAGTACAGGTTTTGATAGTTTACGAAACTATATGAAGTTTTGTTTCCATCCAATACATTTACTGACAGCGTCCTTAGTTTTATTCTCGTTTTCGCTAGGGGCGCTGCATGTAAATGTATGGAAGGAAACGAAACTTTATACATATAGTTTCGTAAACTATCAAAACCCGTACTAAGCCCCCTGTTGGGTAAAGATGGCCTATTCGATCGGTACTGGAGGAGGCACATGTATTGATATCATAGGTATAAGAATTTTAGTCATCAATGAGTTTCAATATACAGATATTTGGAAATCGGGAATTAACGGCAATTTTACCGACATTTAGTCACTCGAAAACATTAAAAAATCGCACCCCTGTAGGTAGGTACGTCAAACAGATAATTGATAAAGTAAATTTTTAGAAAATAAACAAACCAATTTCTTTCAAAAGGCGTTGAATCAATTTCCATAAAACCATGGGACCACCTCTTCTCCCCTATTCCCTAACTGAAAGTCACTCAGTGACTAACGTTTGACAAGTAGAATGACCATCAAAAAAAAAAATTATGAATAATTGTCAATTGATGATAATTTTACTTGTCAAACGTTGGTCACTGAGTGACTTTCAAGATAGGGAATAGGGGGGCTGAAGCCTACCAAACATAAAAATAATCATAAAAATCTATTGATAATTGGCGGAGAAGTCGCGTAACAAACATCCAAAAGAAACCATACAGTCGAATTGAGAACCTCCTCCATTTTCAACATAAGTCGGTTAAAAAGCAGATTGATTCAGTGATTCACGAAATTACTTCAATTAGATTTTGATCAGAGGCCCAATTCTCTAACTAAAAAATAGTTAAAATAGAGTTCGGATCATGTTTCGATCTTGTGTCGAAGTCTTAAATGTCAAAAATGGTATTCTCTTATCTTAAAATACTACACTGTAATGTGATTATATCGAAATGTGACCGAAACTTGAACGATTCAAAGTTTTTTCGATAATTTTAGCTTAAGTAGATGGAGTCTCTCTCTACTCTTTCCAATTATATATATAACCATCCTATTCTAATGGTAGTCATCGTGAATTAAAGTAGACTAAATTGTTATTTATGAAGGAGCAGAATACCAACGTTCTGTCAATTCATAATTCAGTCTCGATCCGGTTAACTTTCAGTGTATGTACCTAGTTATAAAATAATTTAGAGAATAGGGCCTCAGATATATTTATTATCTTCATAATACTGTGGTGTGTCCAGCCTAAGAATAGACCCCTCAGTCTCCTCCCATGGATGTCGTAAAAGCCGACCAAGGGATTACTCCAGGAGATGGGCAGCAGCATCCACCAAGTACTCAACACCGACACTGCGATCACCAATCCGCCTGCCAAGCGTGGTGATTATGGCAAATCGCCCCCATTGCATTCTATGGGGGAGGCCTCGTCCAACAGTGGAAGTCCAAAGGCTACTGATTATGCCTTCAATGATAGCTAAAAGTATTATCTAATGATGAAAATGGGTTGCCTGCCTCAACTAAATTGTTTGTATGTCATAATGTATGACTGAGTATGTTGGACATGTAAATTATGACCACCAATGTAAAATTACCATATTCAAAACAAATAAATTATCTTTATCTTTAAAGCTGCCGCACTTCCTTGTTGAAGTGGCAATGGGCAGGCCATTTAGCTCGCAAAATTGACAACAGTTAGGGAATAAAGGTTTTCAAATGGCGAGCACAAGCCGGACAACGCAGTGTGGGAAGGGTGGGTCTCGATGGATCAAAAAGGTCAGCTTAAAAGAGTGGATGGAGGCGGCCCGAGACCGTTCGTCGTGGCATTCTATGGGTCAGGCCTACGTCCAGCAGTGGACTTCTATAGGTTGATGTTGATGATGAAGAGTGCCAGGATCGGCTTATGGTTCATCATCATCATCAGCCTGTTTAGGTCCACTACTGGACTAGGTCTCCCCAATTGAATATAGTGAGGGGATTTGCCATAATCACCACGCTTGGCAGGTGGATAGGTGATCGCAGTATTCGTGTTGAGTACTCAGGGGATGGACATCCCCTGTTACGAGATCCACGGGAATCGACGGAAAGTCCATTCTTGCTATCGATTTATTTATTTATTTTCAAGTGTATTTTTTACTTTTTAGTGTTTTAAACAGACCCGTCTTTCCAAGAGACATGCGCAGTAGAGTTTTTACCTGAAACAAAGAAAAATAAAATGAATTAGTTAAAATTAAACATTAGACAACTTTAGACGACCATCTTCAACCTCGGAACAAAATTAACAAAATAATCCGTTTTATAATTTTAATTAATTAGAATAAAAGGAGTTCATAACAAAACGTTTCAACCAACGTCTAAAGGCATTCACCGTAAGCCTCGTTACAACCCTATCAGGAGTAGGGCTACCACAAATCTGATTTTGTATTCATTAAAAAATTCAGGAAACGATACTTTCTTTGTTAGGGGTGAACCTAGACTATTCTATTGCCGCTGCGGGACAAATGCTTGTATGATCTGCAAATATTTGTTCCAGGTCTGGGTGGTATGGTACCATGGTACTCGTAGTTCCTGATAACCACGACACAGTGAATTCTAGTGTGGGATCAGCCCTCCTATTCCCTAACTGAAAGTCCACTTGGTGACTAACATTTTGACAATAAAATGACCATAAATTGACAATTCTATAATATTTTTCTTAATAATGTTATCAGTTTTCTAAGCTAAGTAGGTATCTGTGATATAATCATTAATAAGAATTATACCTGTAGTTTTGGCTTGTCGCACGCGTTGGTGTATACTGTAAGTGCAGTAAGCAGTTGAATTTAATAAATAAATAAATTCTTAAAGATAATTTTGAGCAATAGATGGTAATTTTACTTGTCAAACGTAAGTACTACTTCCAGTTAGGGAATAGGGGGGCAGGACTATGTATGTGACTGTTGGGTGTTATGTTATTGAGCAGAATTGCATTTATCTATCATTTTTAACCGACTTCACAAAAAGGATTCACAATTTTTTTCTCAATTTTTTTTATGTTTGTTACCTCATATCTCCGGCGTTTATGAACCGATTTAGATTTTTTTTTATTTGAATATATATACTTCCAGATTGGTCCAATTTTTTTCAGAATCCAGTTCTGATGATAGGATCCATGAAGAATTGAGGGAACTCCTCAAATATTGTAGGCATACATATAGCGATTTTGATATTTTCAGCAACAAACCAAGCATTTGCATTCAAAAAGTATCATGACCACCACTATGGTTTTTTCATAATTTTTTTCATCCAAATATTTAGTCGAATACAATGGCGGAAGTCGGTTTTTTAAATGTATTTGTATTTATTTATTGCTCACATGTACATACAATATAGTTAGTAATAGGTCTTATTTTTACTGTTAGTCAGGTAGGTACATGAACCCCGTCAAGGCAAAAATGAAAAGTTATTTACGGTCAACTTTGTGACAGCCATCACGTTTCTGTGTCGTTCGCTATAAATTGTAAGGCAGCGACGCGACAGTCTTAAAATTCAGATAAATTCGTGTAATCGCAACTCCATGTTCTTAGAAAAAAAAACTTAAAAACAAGGTAAGACCAAAATCCCGAAAATGCAAGTAAAAAATTGCCTTCTTAGAATCCAATCTGTTATAGACAGCCAAGGCCCCTGGCTCCGTTGGTTAGAGATTTCGAAGGAAAACCAACAAAATTCGACTAATTAAATTAAAATCAAGAAAGTTCAAAACAACGTAGACATCGCCTGACAACCCTATCAGCAGAGGGTTGTCAACGAAGCGGCGAGCAGTAATTAATTCAGTCTGAAGCGCTAATTTGAGTTGCGAAGTCACCCGTGCCACCCCTAGCCTCCCAGTCGTAGATTACGCAGTAGGCAATGCCACAGATGGGACACTCGGTTAGCGTGCCTATCTAACTAGTGCCTATTAGTGAACTATTTAGCGTCGCAGCTAAGGTCATCAGCGCCCAGAGAGCTAATTCTAAGTATTATGCACACAATTGACACGGACGTATGGTGTAGTGTAACACGGATTTTTGTATGGAAAATGAGGTTCACAGAGTGTACGCTAGAGGCGCTCATCGGTGTCGCCATACAAAAATCTACACTACAATACACCAGACGTCCGTGTCAATTGTGTGCAAAATACTTAGAATCAGCTCTCTGGGTAAAATTTGAATTTTACGGACCCCAAAACTTATTTAGTAGAGAAACAATACAATAACTCTTCTTCAATAGTCTTTTACACGTCCACTGCTGGAAGCCTCTCACATAGAATGCAATGGGGGGATTTGCCATAACGACCTCTGTGGCGCGGCGGGCTAAGGTTCGCCTGCGACGCAGGAGGTTGCGGGTTCGATTCCCGCCTCGGAACAAATATTTGCACGATGTGCAGATATTTGTTCAGGGTGTTGTGGGTATTTTCTAAAAAATTATCTATCTATGTAATGTATTGTATTAAGTATATCAGTTATCACACACACACACACAGTTAGTACACATAGCACAAGCTCTGCTTAGCTTGGGGCTAGATAATGTTGTGTGAAATGTCCAGCATTTATTTATTTAGTAGGAAGAGAAACAATACAATAACTCTTCTTCAATAGCCTTTTAGACGTCCACTGTTGCACGAAGCCTCCCCCATAGAATGCAATGGGGGGATTTGCCATAAACGAAGTTTGCTTCTAATTTGGTTATTTTTTTAAACTTCATGAAATTTTGTACACATGATCAGTATACTAATATCTAGACCAGTGGTGCGTTAGTTTCCTATAAAATTAAATGGTTACCGAATCATAAATTTAAAAAAAAACTAACGCACCACGGGTCTAGATATTAGTGTACTGATCATGTGTACAAAATTTCATGGAGTTTGATAAAATATTAGCCAAAATAGAAGCAAACTTCGTTTGCGTACAAAACCTGCCGGTAACCTCCTCTTAAATCAACTTTATTACCTACGCAAAGTTCTAGTGGTTTTTATAAGCGTAGTGTTGGGTGCTCGGTCGATATAGTGGAGTTGGGATTCAGTTTTGTGTTGTAAGCGATTTTTAATTAAAATAGCCTTTGGGTTGGTAAATGTTTTCCTTTGACCTTTTTAACTATGCCCTGGACACAAGTTAAATTTTAAACTGGTAGTGACGACCTCTTTGGCGCGGCGGGTGAATAGCCGGCTGAGATGCAAGAGGTTGCGGGTTCGATTTTGTATGATCTGCAAATATTTGGTCCGAGTTATGGTACCATGGTACTCGTACGTTCTGATACCCACAACACAGGGTATCCTAGTGTGGGATCAAGACTACGTATGTGACTGTTCGGTGATATGTTGTGTATGTTGTGTAGTGAAATGAAATAAATGAAATAATTGTTATTACCAGTTTTCTACATTGTCTCCCACTAACATATACAAATTGAATTTAATGATGCGTCAAAAAAAACACGAGGACAAACACACAATAAGGGCTTTTCAACTTCGATTTAAAAAAAAAGTAGTTCAAAGTGGTATAGATGGCGCTGACTCAACTGTAGCTGACAAGATTGGCAAATGTATATCTGTGGTGTACGCGTACTAAGCTATAATCTAACTAATCTGTGGCTATTAGTCATGCATGATAATCTGGTTGTGTCTGCTTCTTGAGAGTGCGCTAATCAAAAATAAATACCACGAAACGAAAATATATTCACGTTGTTGATGTTGACATTTAACTTTATTTTGACACTTGACAGCTACGTAACAGAGCAGCGCCATCTATTATCAACGCTGAAAGCATGATTTGAAACGCCCGTGAAAACCTCTCATCACAAAATACTTACAATAAAATAACTTTTCATTTAAAAAACCCGACTTCCGCCATTGTATTCGACTAAATATTTGGATGAAAAAAAATGATGAAAGAACCATAGTGGTGAAAGGATTATGATACTTTTTGAATGCAAATGCTTGGTTTGTTGCTGAAAATATCAAAATCACCATATGTATGCCTACAATATTTGAGGAGTTCCTTCAATTCCTCATGGATTCCATCATCAGAACTGAATTTTGAAAAAAAATGGGACCAATCTGGAAGTGTATCTATTCAAATGAAAAAAGAATTTTCGAAATAGGTTCATAAACGCCGGAGATATGCGGTAACAAACATTACAAAAAAAAAATACAACCGAATTGAGAACCTCCTCCTTTTTTGGGAAGTCGGTTAAAAAAAACCCCTCCTTCATCAGCCAGTAAACGTCCACTGCTAGACGAGGCCTCCCTCATAGAATAAGGGGGATTTGCCATAATCACCACGCTTGGCAGGCGGATTGGTGATCGCAGTATTGGTATTAAGTACTCAGGTAGATGCTGCTGCCCATACCCTGGTGTAATCCCCCAGTCGGCTTTTACGACATCCACGGAGGAGAAGGAGGGGTCTATTCTAGGCCAGGAGGATTCTAGAGTTGACGACCGCTGTGGCGCGGCGGGCGAAGGTTCGCCTGCGACGCAGGAGGTTGCGGGTTCGATTCCCGCCTCGGAACAAATATTTGTACGATCTGCAGATATTTGTTCAGGGTGTTCTGGGTATTTTCTATGTATAATAAAAAATATCTATCTATCTAATAAGTATATCAGTTATCTAGTACCCATAACACAAGGTCTGCTTAGCTTGGGCCTAGATAACGTTGTGTGAAATGTCCAGCATTTATTTATTTATTTAGATACACCACGGCACAATTTCCTATTCTAAATTAATTGATTGGTCTATCTGAATGTTTATCTGTGTTCGGTTTATGTTGCAAATCACACAACTAGTATACCAATATGTATTGGTTCCGACAGCGCATTCTAATTGGACGATGTCAAACAGGCGAGCGCTTCTATCTATGCTGTATCAGTGTTGGGGTAGTCAGTAGGGTGACCATACGCTATTTCTCATTTTAAAGGCTGCAGCACACCGGATGCGTACGCGTAAACCTCGTCGTTCACGTAGTCATACCATAAATATACCAAAATTTCGATTAAAGAAAGTAAGTGGGTCTTTTATGGGGAATTCTGTACGGTTCTATAAGAAACTTCCAGAATGTGCATCTAAACTTCCTATTCGAAGATTTAAATCCTATATAAAGATTAATCTAATTAAGGAAGCGTATTACACTATCGATGACTATATTAATGATAAAGCCGCGTGACCTGATGTCGCTCTGCCCCTCGACTGCTAAAATGGAAATTTGCAATATCTGTATTTACCTATTTACATGTTTCTATTAGATTATTATTTATAAGTATAACAAGCGTAGCGTGTGCTGTCTTGCATATTTTTGCTGATGTATATTTAATTTTGACTACCTTCCTAAGGTTTTTAAGTTGTCATTTACTATGTATCAGCAACTCCTTGCTCCGAGGCACCACACAGGCGCTTCTCACCTAGTGGTAAGACAGACCATTTTTGTAAGCCAAGCCGTGTTTGTTGCCCGATTCTTCTAGGCTTGGTCGCGTTGGAACAGGAGTAATTTTACTTTATAAGACGATTCAAAATGATCCTTGTCATTTCAATGAATAAAATTCTTTTTGACTTTTGACGTTTTTAATGTATGGAACTGTATGAGACATGGCACACCGCTTGCGTGACGTGCACGCAAGCGTGTACATACAAAGTGATGTGCGTGTCTACCTTACGTGCTGCATACGCATCCGGTGTGAATTGGCCTTTAGTTTAACTGATATCAATCTATAACATAACATACATAACACACAACAGTCACATACGTAGTCCTTATCCCACACTAGGATTCCCTGTCGTGGGTATCAGGAACTACGAGTACCATGGTGCCATTACACCCAGATCCGGAACAAATATTTGCTGGTCATACAAACATTTTGTCCCGCAGCGGGAATCGAGCGGGAACATCAGAATAACATATAGGTTATAATTTATAACAGAAGTTCCACGCGAACGGAACCGCGAGCAAATGCTAGTCCTTAATAAGCTGATTATATTATCATATGAAATAAACTTATTTCATATGATAATATAATCAGCTTGTTGAACATAGGCCCCTATGGAATGGTCTAGATCCGCCTCCATCCACCGATTTACTGCTACCTTTAAAATTTCGTCGGTACATCGATAAATCTTCCTACACTTCATTTATTTCACCATTTCATTGCATAACATAATACTTAATATTTAATTTCCTCAACGAAACCATTACCACTAACATCAAAAATCTCCCAAAATATCTTTAAAAAAATCCCACACACACACAGCGTAACACAACAATAAAAGACAAAATAAAATGTCTATTTAAAAAAACCGACGTCTTTTTGTCTGTATGTCTATATAAAGCTCTACTGGATAGATTTTCCCCCCACAGTCATCCAGTTCTCAAATTAGTACCGAATTCAAAACTAGATGGCGTTGAAGGTTGCATTATTAAGTTCATCACGAGACAACAATCCATTTAATAGGCCTATTTTCGTAGTTTTCCAAGATCGCACGCATTCATTCCATATCCATGCGAGCAGCGCAGCATGGAGCAGCGGGATTAGACTAGTTAACGTATAAAAAGAGTATATTAAGATACGTCGCCCTCCTATGTTTATAAACATAGGAAAAAACTCATAAAAATCAACTTTAAAGACTTGCAGTGACGCGTGATTGGAAACACATGTGGATAGAAACGAAAATAAATCTCCAACGAGATTTTATTGGCCTTAAAAACTATTAGGTTTATTGTGTATCTGTCTGTACCTATATTAGTTTATTGTTGTATGTTTTATATATTACTTTATTTATATTTACTTTATTGTATTTTTATGTACAGGATGTTTTTTTGGAGTTTTTAAAAAAAAACTGTGTGTGTGTGTGTGTGTGTTCTGAAACGTGCCCGTACCTAGAAACAGCAAAAGGGAGGACATTTTGAAAATTCATTGCGATAGTTTTATTAACGTAGGTACTTACCAGATTTCTTATAAATTGTATGAGAAAACATTTTATTAAATTTGACTAACTTCTACTGCTCAGATTTTTTCGTCCGATACAATGAAACAATCCTTACTTAAATTAAATTGAGTCTATCGATACGCATTAAAAAAAAATTATCAAAACAACTCATTTTTATGGAGAACTCACGCTTGACCAAAAAAATAACAAAGGGCAAAATCGTTTTCATACAATATAAGTAAATGGTTCCAAAGACAGTTTTACGGTATCTCTTAAGGATTCGGATATCCACATACTGTCCCATTTCAAACAAACACCCTGTATAACTACATATATTAATTTATGTATTACCTTATAATATTACTTTATTGTGTCTTATAGAAAACAAAAAAATAAAAATACCAATTTTTTTTAAAGTATTTATTAAATCAATAATCAAAACATTACAAAACAAACAAGTTATATGAAACAAGACATTCGATATGTTACAGATGTTCATAGCTATGACGTGGGGTGAACAGTGAACGCAGGGGGTGAAGCTTTCAGCGCCCTCTCGTGGCATAAGTGGTAGGAGATTCGGGAGTCAGATAATTTGATTATGAAAAGGAAATTTCGAGAATTTGTTTTGATTAAATCAGTAAACGTCTTGTGTGTACAGTAATTAGTAAATAGGATAGGAAAAGATAGGCGCAAGTAGAACTAAAGGGGCATAAACGGTTCCAACTGCTTATTGTAGAAGTGTGATCCGAATTTCAACGATGATTAGTGAAATAAATGAATAGGTAACTAATGCAAGACAAACATTTTGGCTCCACAAATCTAATTCGAGGCGAATGCAAAAATCGGCCTGAATATTGCTATACCTGTTTGGCCCTCCCCGTGCATGGGCGATGGGTATACGTGCAGAATTTGTAAAAAACTAGGTCATGTTCCGTAATACCAAAAATTATTTAAAAAACCTTAATGTTTTTTTCATATCTTGTTGTTATTCTATAACATGACAATATAAGCTATGTTTCTGATCAAACAATACTAGAAATTACGTTATTTTTAATACGAAACAAATAATATGAAAATAAGTCGTCAAGTCGTAAAATATACGAAATGGAATTCGCTTACATTTCGTTTTAGTTAAGAATTTTGAAGAAAGAAATAACCAGGTACTTACCTAGATAAATACTACCCAAATCCGAATAAAAGCATAATACGATAGAAATATGTTTGAATTACAAATTATTTTGGTATGGATAGGCATTTTATCCTCCGCTGGCCCCTTAAGAGACTTCTATCACGGAACAAACTTAGTTGGGCATAAGTCATGTTTCATAGGCAATCGCTTCCGCTCTAGTGTTGTACCAATAACAACCAGTAGCGTCTGCCGATTGTCAGTACCAGGAGAGCAACGTGCCACCCTACCACCTCACGCCACAGAGTTGGCAACATAAGTAAATAAGAATGCCTACACGGACGCGTCCTCAGAGAAGACACTACTCTGTTATTGTTGAAATAGTCCATGGCTGTCGCTTCCGCTCCACAGTTGTACCAATCACAACCAAAAGCGTCGGCGCGATGCCATTACAAGGGGCCACCCTGCCACCTCACGCCACAGAGTTGATAACATGACGCGATTGCTTACAAGGTCGCGTCCTCAGGGAGGACGGATTTGGCTTTTGAGTTACTCTCTTTTGATGGTTTATTATAACATCAGTCTGTTTACGTCCATCACTGGACGTAGTCTCCTTCCATTGGACAAAATGAGGGGATTTGCCATAATCACCACGCTTGACAGGCGGATTGGTGATCGCAGTTTGGTGTTAAGTATTCAGGAAGATGCTGCCGTAAAGGTTGCATGGAAGAAATCGCTCTCAGAGATAAGGCCGCCCATTTTTCTTCTAATTTTAATAAATCATTTATTATGTATTCCTGGTGTACAATAAAGTGTTAATCTATCAATCTATCTATCTATCTGCCATCCCCTGGTGTAATCCCTTAGCAAGGCTTTTAATACATCCACGGGAGGAGAAGAAGAGATCTCTTCTTAGGTTGGACACACCACAGCACATAAATATGTTTATTCGTAGTGTCGTATCAAATCAATCTAAATTTCAGTCGTAAATTCGTAATTGAATTGACAAGCAAAACAATCGTAACCATAATCTAACCAACAATAAAGACCAAAATCTATTCACAAAGGGCAATAATAGAACTTTGATAATTTCTCAATCAAATTAATCCCCAATAAAGCCTCCTCTGTGCCTTGCTCTTTAGGGCACGCCACTCTGTTACCAACTTCATTGGTACCAGGCGATTACTAACAGTAATCGTATCCCCACGCCACACCACTTCGAACTCTCGGCAATGTCTACTTTACAGAAAACAACCAGTTAAACAAGATCCCCAAAAGATCTATCTGTAGAACTTGCTCCCGATACGTTAAGAGCTCTAAATAAAATGGCGGGAATGGCGACTTACGACCTTAAGGTTCGGGGCGAATCAATTTCCTTTTGAAGGCCTCGAGTTCGAAACTGAGCTCAATTCTTGAGGACAATAAAGTCTAATTTGGCTTAACATGGGATTCTGATTTCCACGGAGTTGTTTGTGGAGGCGATACGTGATTTGCGGCGTCGGCTCTTAGAGTCGAATTTTATAACTTTGTGCGCTATTTGTAAAGGAATAAGGCGTAATTTCGAGGTGTGGAGTTTTTACGAGTGTTTGAAGGCGATAATCTGTGCGACAGGCGCGTTTTGCGTCCTTTTAATTAAAAGTTGTGCGTGAGACGGTAGGCGGAAACCTTGTAGGCAAGTGTGTTAGTGACGGGTGTTAGTAGCGCATCTGTTGTTATTTGATGTAACTTATCTAATTGTTTTTAGTCGCCCTGTCAAGTCGTTCTTGGTCAATCTGTCCGAGGTATTTTACTATGAAAAGAACCATTGATTATGACTGTTGCGTTGGTAGAAATATCCAGTTTACTGACAAATTTTGAGACACCATAATAAAACACAAAGGTTATATAAAAAAGTTTCATTGATCCAATACTAAGAAAATATAAAGAAAATATGCTTCCGAGAGCCCGCAAACAATCTCGATATCGCGAAGTTCCACCGCTTAACGGTTTTCCACCCCCCAGGGGGTGTTTTTTATACCACCCTTCAAGATCCGGATAAGGACATCTATGCCGTTTTATACGGTTATCCGGTAGGGCGTCCATGTTTTAAGTGGGTTTAAGTGATTTGGGTTTTTTTTATCAAACAGTTGAGTAGCCTATAATGTTAAAGGGAAGGCTAATTACGTACAAGCTTGTTTGAAAATACATTTTAATAGCGCTTGCCCGCGGTTTCATTCTCCCGAAAAAACTGAATTTCAGGATTTTCCTTTAGTCCAGGGTTTAATCTATATGGGTGTTATTATAAAAAAATGCCCTTAGTCTGGGTTTAAACCAGGACTCCCAGTCTAGGCTTGAATATCAACCTAGGCTATATACGACTGTAATACAAAAGCAGATGGTTTGTTTTCCAGAAGCAACTTTCGAGCTAGATATGCCAAAAATGACATAAGCTTGGACTATCTCTGGTTTATCTAAAACCAGGCAGCCCCCTAGTTTAGCAATGGTCTATAAATTGACAGTTGATTGCTTGTTAGAGGTAAGAATTTATACATCTCAATTGTGATGTGACACAATCCGTCAGTTTGATACTTTGGAAATTTGCGAAGTAGCGCGAGAATTGATTTCGAAAAACAAACCGTCTGCTTTCGTATTTAAAGTCGCATATGCTTAATGTCGATATTTAATCCTAGACTAGTACGCCTGGACTAAATTCAGATTTAGTCCATGTTCTGTAGTAAGGCCGTATGTGTACCAAATTTCATAAAAATTTACCCAAACAAACCAACAACGTTTTTCATTCATACAACGTGTATAGCAAAACTCGTTTGAGGAATGCACCGGCTTTGTACGCGTAGACGTAGACGCGCACGCCGACGTACCATTGACGTTGTAATGTATGGAATTGTATGAGACATGGCACACCAAGCAAGCGTGTACATACGTAGAGATGCGTCTACGTTACGTGCTGCATACGCATTCGGTGTGCTTTGGCCTTAAATGTCAAACTCCCAGCGCTCACGCAGTGAATCTCTCACGGTTGCGTGATGGTAAAGTAGACGTACATTATTTAGTGTGTAAGCATCCTAAGGAGTGAATTATAGGCGCGCTACAGACGGCCGGTAATTGGCGGGCGACGGCGCGCGACAAATGCGAAGCGCGCTTCTGACGGGCACCCGTAGGGTTGTCATGTCAACAGCACTTTGTAGATATACATTTCACCGTGGTGTTGCCGGCCTAAGAATAGACCCTTCCGCCTCCTCCCATAGATGTAGTAAAAGCCTTCTTATTCTGACAAAACATAAGCGACCTCCTTTATGTACACAGTTTTAACAATAAAGAATTACTCTACTTTAAGAAGGTACCTTACTAAGGAATTACATCAAGAGATGGACAGAAGCATCCAAATGAGTATTTTACTAGCTATCGGTGACCTTCTCTTGAGCAGATGAATTCAGTTTCTTCCAAGGGCGTAGCAAGCTTTAAGTATCGGGGGGGATTCAAAAAATTCAACAACAAAAATGTAGGTACACGAAATTACATTAATATTCATGTGAAAAAAAAACTGGCACGAGGCAGTTTTTTTTCAAACTGAGAGAAAGGAATATTTTTACCGGCGAGCGGGGCGAGCTGTACAAATTTTGTATGTAATGTAATAAACTCAATTCCTCGCCTCTCCTTATTGCAATATAATAGTAATATAATATTTTTTATTATTTCGAGGGTTTGAACCCCCAAACCTCCCTGGCTACGTCCATGGTTTCTTCTAGGAAGACACACAAGAGATCTATAGTCTGTTTATATCATAGGTCCAGCAGTAGGACCCGCTCATCAAAGGATTGTAATTGATCAAATTATTTGCCCCCGTACCAACCACCGACCTCTTATCTCCAACATCTCACTTTATTCACCCTTCACGGGCTCACAGCTCGTTCCTAAGTTATAGTCGTTAATTACTTGGTACAAATGACAGCGCGAGGCAGCCCTGTGCGACCCCAGCCCGGTAGGTAGCCGCAGAGAGCATTGTGGGTTTGGTGCAAGCGCCAGCGGAAAGCGAGCATTGTTGATTCGGGTGTGGTCTAACTAATGAGTGTGTTGGTTTAAGTGCTGGTGGAAAGCAGTTTACAATAGTAAGAGTTTAGAAGAGCAGATAAGCTACAGGTAGCAAAAAAACCAGCACCCCTGAAAGCGTTGATGATGATGTTTAATTGGAGTATGGTAAACTCGAAGAAGTACGCTAGAAGGTGAACTAGGTCTTTATATTTGAGACTTGCTTCATTGGCACTAAAGCTCAGGGTGATTATTCGGTATGACCTAAGAGATTCCTTGCAAATAACGTGTAACGTCACCCAATACGATTCAGCGATGATTCCACGCAGATATCGCAACGAGCCCGCGTTATGTTACGTTTGGTCATAGCAAATAAGGGCGCAGGTCAAAATCGTCATACTTACATCACCGTTAAACATAAATCTTTTAGAATCCTCAGTTAAGTGTGCTATCCTATGATGATAGTAAAAATATTTTTCCATGCATACAAGTACCGAAGTACTCTTCACGCCTTCACTCTGCCTCCAGTCCAAAGCAAAACGCAAAATCGCTCGTCGCTAGTAGTTTAACCCCCCGCCCGCCTTGCTAGGTTGCGCGCGCACCCCGATAGGGCGGCGGGCATCGCCCCGGCCCGAGACGTTACATTACACGCTGTCGCGATCGCGTGCTCATTCAAATACGTTCCGTTCTCTCAATTAACTGGTATTTCAGGCATTTTGAGTTTACCACCCGGGACACGCCGTTTTGGACTGTCATTTGTAACACGGATAATTTTCACCCTTTCTGGGGCAAATTCTAACAACAATTTTTGAGATGATTTCCCAAAGCTTTAACAGAAACGGATGGGAAGAGACAAAGATCATCAGATCACCGCATAGGGAAATAAGAATCAATTACAAGCTTAAAAAAAAGTAGCTCAAATTGGTTCGATAGATGGCGCTGACTCAACTGTAGCTGACAAGATTGTCAAATGTATTATCTGTGGTGTACGCTTACTAAGCTATTATCTAACTAATCTGTGGCTATTAGTCATGATTATTCTGTTTGTCTGCTTCTTGCGAGTGCGCTAAGTGATTTCGTGGTGTTTTTAGAAGTAGGCAAAAATAAATTATACAACGTTTTATATGTAATTATTTGTGTATGTTGAGTTTTTATATATATGGAACAATAAATACCACGAAACAAAAATATATCCACGTTGTTGATGTTGACATTTAACTTTATTTTGACAGTTGATAGCTACAGCGCCATCTATTTTCAACGATCAAAGCATGATTTGAAAAGCCCGTGAAAACCCCTCATTATTGAACAGTCGCAATTCAAGAAGTGACTATGGCAAGCATTGCCTTTCTAGCAGTAAATGTACGAGGTCAACTCTAAGTCATAATGACCTCAAACCATCCTAAATCACTTCTCACCCCCTTGGGGTCACAAGCTCACAATATCCCTCACCTTAAAGCAATAAAGAACATTTACTGTAGTATATTAAACTCGATTCCCACTCCCCCTTGAATCATGAAAAAGCAATGTCGGCAGTTCGCGGTATCCGATCGGGGTCGGGGTCAATCTGGCCAACGCCAGTGGCGGGGTCGATCCGACCCGACGCATCATTTGCGGGTTAATTAATTAATGACTTGCTTGTGATGGATTGCTTACTAAACGATGACTTTTGCCGGTAAGCCTGTTTGGCTGGCCTCTTTTTGTTAACCTGGAGTTTTCTGTTTTAAACTTTTTAATTACTTTGAAACTAGGAAATTTGTAGAAGAACCGAGGTCACCGAGATAGCTCTTAGAATTAGTAAGTTGAAGTGGCATTGGGCAGGTCATATAGCTCGCAGAACTGACAACCGCTGGGTAATAAAGGTTCTCGAGTGGCGACCACAAACCGAACGACGCAGTAAAGGAAGACCACCTTTCTCGATGGACCAAAGACTCTTGGAATTCAATGAGGACTTCCAGCAGAGGACTTTTTAGGCTGATGAACAAACCAAATTGGTATGTAGTTTTAAGTACCGTATTTAGTAGTCTAGTATGGCTTCCAGTGCGGCTAAGTGATCCATCAAGTCAAGCCTCAGGTTGATGCTTAATTAACCGTAAAGCGCCGAGCGCGGGTCGATCCGACCCACCCGCGCCGGAAATAGACTAGGTAGGCTACCTACCTAAGTAGAACTTTACGACAGAGTTTGTACTTATTTACCTGCGTAGAAGCAATGTGAAAATATAATAGACAAGGTAGAATTCGATTTGAATTGATTGTAGAGTGGCCTGCTTCGGAGACCACAGACAAATAGACATAGTGTGACTAGTAGTAGTAGATACCCCCCCCCCCCCTCCCATCCCTCCCCGTCTGCACACCCAAGTTAAGGCTCCGTCCGCACACAAGCAAAACAAACGGAAGCAGACATATCATTTGCCAACTGAAACTTGTATTTAAACTGAAATGCAATAGAGGATCTCGAAAAAGGTAAATAAAATGCATACGCGGAAATGGAACAAAGTTATGCTGAGATGGGACACGTTTCAATTATGTGTATCGATATCGATGAAACCAAAAACCAAGCTACAAGTGCAACGTGCTTAATTTTAAAAAGAAAGAAAGAAGACATTACTTCAAGAAGACGTTAGATCTAATATTCTTAAGTTTTCAACACGATCCGAGGCCTGATTCTATAATAATAGTGCACTAGTTCTCCCGACTCCCGAATTACGAGTCGATGTTCTTGTTTTGTATGGTAATACAGAGTTTCTCAACAATACCGCTAGGGGCGCTCGCCATTTTTACCATACAAAGACTACATTTCGACTCATAGTTCGATAGTTGGGTGCACTAGTGCACTACTTAGACTCAGGCCTATGTTGTAGATGATTTCGAGTAAACGTCAGCTTTGTGAACCTTTTATTATTATTATTATTTATTTTACTTTAAATAGAACGGCATACAGTTACCAATAACACTAATTAAAGGGGATACATAATAAAATAATATTGAACAATTGAATTAAACAAAAAAAAATTCGTTTCCAGAGTCCTGAACTCTGCTTAAGTGCGCAAGTTATGATCAATGGTGCGCCTACATATTGCCATGAGTATATTAATTCGCGCCACGCACGCGGTCACGTTCACAAACACCACCCTACAACAGGTGTCAATATTTGTCCATTTAATCCTGAAAATATTTACCTGGATGCGGAAGAAACGGCGCCCCGGCGCTCACAATCGGGTGCGGTGCACGATAATCCATAGTCACAACACTAGCACATCACTATAGTCACTGCAAACCTCTACAGCACAACACTAGCGTCCGTAACGCGCTCACACTGTTCATTTTTGCTATCCCATTCAATTAATTCGAGCGCAGAAAGCAATTCGACGTTTTAGGGTTCAGTAACTAAAACGTAAAAAATCTTTAAGTAAACCTTTATCTTTATTACCTACCTTTATTTTTTTTTGTATCAAGCAATGAAAAATGCGCGGAATTCTCTGAATTAATCCGACTCCCGCGTAGCCAGTTTTATTTATGTTTTAAATAGTGATGCGTTGACTATCGATTCCCCATTGTGTATTGAATTTTATCGATGTTTTGTGTTGTCACTTGTGATTTAGCTGCGGTGTCGGGCCGCGCCTATTCAGCTTCAGTCTCGAGTACATATCAACTTATACTGAGTACTTGTACTCATAAATAATTAACGTGGCCGGGTCCGACCGTGTTCTAAACTAATTGGTGCAAATACGCCACGGAGCGCGTTGCATGACTAGCCGGTCAATTTATAGTGAATTTTAATAGCCAGCAATAAGCTTGAAAATAATATATTCATTTTCACAGTAAGGTATAAGACTCCTCTTAAAAACGCCATTACTTTCGGTCTCTTACAAGTGTCATCCATTGAATTCCAGCTACGTACTGTTTAGTTAAAAAAAATTGAATGACGTTGACACCTGTCACTTACATGACAACAGCTGTCAAAATTATTAAGCACCAGGGGGCTTAGTACGGGTTTTGATAGTTTACGAAACTATATGAAGTTTCGTTTCCATCCAATATACATTTACAGCAGGGTTAGTATGGGTTTTGATAGTTTCGTAAACTATCAAAACCCGTACTAAGCCCCCTGAATGTTGCAAATTTTTTTTGCCAATATTTTAGTTGCGTGCCGTTACTTTGTTCAATTAAGGAACGGAATTTCACAAACGCGCTCAAAAAGTCAATTACTCGGTGGAATAATTGGAATCGGGACAGCAGCGTCCAAAAACGATGGTAAAAAGACAACGGCTTTTGGGTTCCGTCACTTCCGTGTGTTCCAATTAATCCTCTTTGAGGAACGCTTTGAAATTTTCATTCGTTGAATAGCTGAGAGGTACAGCAACGTTACCTGAAAGTATTGAAAACTGCCTATCGTACGAGTATGTAGGATTTTTGTTTTTTTTAATTGACCTGTCATCAAAGTCAAAATCAAGTCATCATATACAAAGGCCTTTTCTTTCAATCGGTTTCGCCTTTTCAGGTGCTGCATGTAAGGGTACCGTATATAGACCCGTTGTCAATTTTGACAGACGAAAGAAGAGAAAAGTAAACGACAAAGAAAAAATATTGTCAAAAAATTTACAAAGCATTTCATAGAACCGACCATAAAAGATATCAAGAGGAAAATATATAAAACATCAAGAGCTTATCTCGGTTACTTTCATTTCGTCGATAGAATTACAATCAGCCGCCGGGGCTGATAATACCGGGGTAATTTGAACGACAAAAAGACGCTTTTAAAATTTAAAATGGCCGATCTATCGATTGCCTATTGCGAGTGTTTTCAACTTCAAAAAGTTGATTGTTCTGACACTCTAGCTTTTTGTTTTGTATTTTAAGTTCGTTTCGAATTTAGAACAACGCAACCCGACTTGTTACTTAATACTCGTCAAATTAATATTGACAATAACTTTATAACTTACTTAAAGATTGGAAGAGCGTAAATGGATACCACAAGTATTTCCTAAATACTTGCCTAAAACGTATTTTCAACTACTAGTTAAAATTAAGTATCTTTTATTACTGAATAATTATTTAAGAAAGACATTATCTCTTCCTTTGGTCAACCATTCATGAAGTGTTGGTGTCGGACGGTCGATAACAAGTATTTGATTTTGACAGTTGTGCACTTAGCGAACATTATTACGAGCTCTTTTTTAGACTTTCCCTTGATCAAGGTTAAACATTCGAAGTGCTATCCAATGGGCAAATTATTGAGTTTAAATTTCATAAAACCGAAAATAGCTGAGTGATACCTGTTAGGATTTCAATCAAGAATGCAAGCAGGTACCTAGGTTGGAAAATCCTATTCCTTCATTATTCCCTGCCCCTTAGATAGTGCCAACACTAATAAAGTTTGATGTATGGGAGTTGAATTTCTCTTGCTCTTTAGAGCTGGTATGTTCCTTGCTCTCAATCAAAAACAACTTGTGGAGGGACAGTTGATACAACTCTTACCTGAGTAAATTGAAAAAGACCGAGCAATATTAAATGATCAAGTAGCTAGAGGAGCAAGTATCAAAACGTAAATTCCACTCATATTCAAACTGCGCCATCCATAACGGAACTAAAAAAAATATCAAATTAAATTGGTAGGCAGCCTTACTATGAGTTTTGCAATATCTTACTTCCGCAGTAAACTATGACATTATGAGAAAACATTATAAACTTTATAAAAAACACACAAAACTTAACAAGATGATTAAAAGTAGGTATACAATGGGCGGTCTTATCGCTTAAAAGCATTTTGTACGATTTAGCTTAGAAGTTTTTAAGTATATACTAAACAGCAGTTCATATAATGAATAGATGAAGATGGCAAGGCAAGCGTAGGCAAGGCACTTTGCAGACCAACAAGGGGACGATGAAGACATCAAGAAGAAAAGACGGTGTATTGTGAGAGCCATATTATTGGATGAAGAGAAGTGTGTGAGAAAGCTTGTCATCATTTAAGTAAGAGATAAAAACAATGATGATGGTGAGAAGACAAATTAAGCTCGCTAGCGACTCGTAACTCTTAGTAGGGGGAAAATAAATAAAATTGACTCTGATCCGGTGCCTGTCAGCCGGATGAAAGAGAACCGAATAAAATCAAACAAAGTTATATATAGAGAGTAAATTTTAAAATTTCATCTACATAAAAATAAATAAAAGAAGGATTGAATATAAATAACGATATTGAATACTGGATATTGAGGCATGAGATATTGTTTTTGGAATAGAATAACGAGCAGACCTAACCACTACATACTATCTATACTGTTTCGTACACACCGGAGGATGACTGTTGACAGATGATGAACCACGTCATCCCCGTAGTAATGAATGTTGATGTATATTTGTATAATAATAATATACTATAATACCCAAGAGTCACATACATAGATCCCACACAAGGATTTCCTGTGTCGTGGGTACGGAACAAATATTTGCAGATCATGCAAACATTTGTCTCATAGCGACAAATGCCAGCCGGCTAATGTCCCGCCACGCCACGGAGGTTGTCAATGAGGCTTTGTATCAATGCAAGGACAAAAACAAGACACGAAAAAAGGATCGCAAAAAATAATTTTTGAAACGAATCGAAAGAAACTATCTCAATAAAATTTACTAAGTAAAAACATCAAAATCGCAATACAAAAACCCATTATTCAGACTGCTACTTAATTAAATCTTCAACTTATCTTTTATATTAGTCCGTCGACAAAGGACGACACTAAGCTACGAACTAGAGATGTGCTTGTTCCGGTATTTTTTATCGATTAATTATCCGGTGGTTCCAGAATAAGAGATTTTTCAATGAACAATCAGTCTACCTAGGTATTAGTTCACGCGCTGCAAATACTTCAATATAATATGAATTCCATCCGAATAATTTGATTCGAAACGCGGAAACAGAGTTTTCGCAACAAACATTGAACGTAAAACTCGTATCAACTCCATCCCAACTCCCCATAAAAAAACACAACCAACATAACAGAAACAAACTGTACATAGGCACTGAATGCAGGCAGGGGGTAGATTCTTTAAAAAATAAAACAACATAGCGCTCGTCAACGTCACCTGCACATTTTTTTGTTTCTGAACAATCTTCACAATATGTCGTATTATCACACTTTATTTTGTATAATTGACTTACTCTCTTTTTTATTATTACTATCGATTGTTTGATCTGCGTCTCCGTGTTCTCTATTCACTACCATCACCACATCGATGGCTTACTCTTCGTCTTGCATTACACCTCAAAGTGATCTTAAGTGGTACTTTTTGAAAATAATGTTAAGAACCTTGTAACCCTATTTATAGCAAATAAATTATTTGATTTGATCAAACAATAGCAGTGTTTTTATCATAACATTAAAAGAAAATACCAGTTATTTGATTTAAGAAAGAAACTTAGTTGCCCATTCTTAACTATCGATATGAGGGTTCCTATCCCAACCCTTATCTTCACGAGCAAGTTAAGTAGTTTACGAGGTACGAGCTTTTAAATTATTCCTCGCTATAATACACTTAGCTGCAGCGGAGTTGGCTTAGCATGTCCTGTACCATCGTTACGTAAGGATTCATGGCTGTTGCAACATTTTTGAAATTATCAAGTTTAGTTTTGGCAATGCATGTGGCACTTTCAGCGAAGTGATAATGTTTCAAGCTTGTGAATTATGTAGATTACAAAGATACATCGCATGCAGTATTTTTAATGGTTTTTTGGCAGTTGCTCAGCATGAGTTGAAAACTATTGTAAGTACTTATAGAGGTTTTCTTCATCTTTCCTCCGACCTCCGTGGCGCGGTGGGCGAGTAGCCGATTGAGACGCAAGAGATGCGGGTTGGATTCCCGCTGCAGGACAAGTATTAGCATGATCTGCAAATATTTGCTCCGAGTCTACGATACAGGGAGGCCTAGTGTGGGATCAGGACTATGTGACTGTTGGGTGTTATGTTATGTAATCTCGTAGGATACGCACAAACTTAATGAAGGGTTTAAAAAACACTTTGGTCTTTCTTCCAAATGAATGTGGTGAAGCCGGGTGTTTTAAATTCATTATAATTAACAACCAATTTTTTTTAAGCTACAAACTTTCTGATCCTTGCGGATGTGGCGACGAAGAGAAGTCATAGACCAGAATCTGTCCCCAACCGATCATACTATTTCATCAATTCTATCGTCAACGTTATGCGGTAGATAAACACAATGCAACAGAATCCAAAATGGCTTCCAGGCACAGCTAAATAAATTATCCATTTCCGTTTCCATTTCGCGATATGAAGCACAAAGTAAACGCAACAGGCACCCGCTAGCCGGCACTACCACCCTACCTTTCACCCCTCAGTAGGGGTTGGGGGTTGACGGCAGCAAATTAACAAACATGCCGCGGCCACGCACAAAAAGCCGTAAAACCATGTATCGAACGGTCCGATGGGGTTTCCAGCCGCTTTAGCGATGCAAAGTTTCGGATTTAAATTCTGTCGTATTCCAATCTTTACTCCGACAAGGTTAACTCATTTTTGGGGTTCGGTACTTCAGCCGGAAAAAACGGGACCCCTATTAGGATCACTTTGTTTGGAACAAGACACTTAATTTCACCTTTTTTTTTTTTAGTGAAACCGTAATACCGATTTCATTGTGTCTACATTTATAACTCTTTATTACTGTTTCGAATCTGTCTGTCTATATGTCTATCTAGGTGCCGTGGTGTGTCCGGCTTAAGAATAGATCCCTCCATCTCCTCCCGTGGATGTCGTAAAAGCCGACAAAGGGATTGCACCAGGGATCCTCCTGCCAAGCGCGTGATTATGCCAATTCCCCCGTTGTATTTTTTGGAGAATGATGATGATGATGGACTGTCTAGAAAGCTAGTTTCCTAAGCAGAAGAGATGGATATTTTATTCACACTCATAAACAAATAATTGGAACGATACACAGTCAAAAAGATCGAAGTAGCGAACGAAAGGAACCAACAAATACCCATTGTGTGTCCTGCCAAAAGCTCTATGATTCAATAAAATCCAAGACTATTTGCCAACAAGCTTTAGTCTAGTAATTCATCTCCTGAAAACAAGACCGTATTAGTAAGATGAGCCAATCTCAACTCATAAATTCAACTCATTCAGCGCTATAATTGCTATCTGAACAAAACTGCTTCCACAAAACAAACTAGCGAACAAAGGTAGTTGATCGCTGGAAGCGCTGTTGCCGCTTAATTGCCGTCTGCAACGTATTTACAAATACAAGTAGTGGGGACAGGGACGGATTCCGACTGGGATAGAACGATTTTAATGTCTACACCGGTATGTGTCTTAAAACAAAAATGTTCTTTTACTATTGTACACATGTATTACTGTTATATTTCTTATTATATTTTTTTACCCTTAGCTTAGTTTTCCGGGATAGCAGAGTTCACAGTAGTAAAGGCGCGAAATTATGTCTCTTGGAACTGAGTCAGGACAGGTCAGAAACTTGTATCCTGAGGAAATTTCTCAAGACTCAATGTCTCTAGGACTAGTTTGGCTGTATCACTCAAGTCCTGGAACCTAGTGTCAGTTTCTAGATGCTCCTAGTGATCAATTTTATCGTTTTAAACTCAGTGTTTCTCAAGGCTCGACCCTAGGACCCTAGGTATTGTTCCAAAGCACTCGATTCCACGTGGATCTATTTCTCTAGAAATGCGTCCATAGATTCACATCGGAAACAAGCTCAAACCAATTTCCGAAGACTCAATTTAGGGAATATTTTGATGGACGTATCCTCACGTAACAAATCATTCTTTATCTTCATACAGCAATTGTATCAATGGCTTTAGGTCAGAGTACCTCTACCTACTTGGATCTCTGAAACTCATATCCTGACAAAGCCATAACACGTATCAAACCTCAGATTATACTCAACACACTCCCGCGGGGGTCTCCAGGGTTAATGGAGTGTTACGCAAACGAGATTTTTAAGTGCTATAATTAATATTAATTATTCAGTACCCGACTTGTGGTCCAAATTTTCTATAATGTAGAGACATTGTTCTTCACATTTACGTCACCTGTGACTACACTCTCGATTAGCGAGAGTAGGCTTGAGTAAAACTGTCATTTGCTCAGGGAATCAGCTATTTACAGCAAAAATTGTAAGCCCCATTTCTGCAAAATTACTGACTAAGCGAAGTGTGTCAGAATCAATTTGCAAGATTTAATTTCCTGTTCCGAAAAAACGGAAGAACAGAACGGTTATAACGGTTTTTTATGTTTTTACGCATCCCTCAAAATTACCTCTTTATAACAATCCAGTATCGAAAGCTCGTAAACGGGCTATTTTTTTTGCTGCAATATTGTAGTTGCCAATTTGCCGACTATTAGTTCATCGTAGGGCAACATTGGCAATTATTCCATGTATCCCGGAGATATAGCGTTTATATCTTTAGACAACATTGCTGGTGATATGAATTAACCTGCTTTGACTACCTATACATTTTACCATCGTATATTACTGAATATTAAATCACGATGAGTGGAAGGAGGGATTGGAGAAAAATTAATAAGTAATATCATTAGACACCTAAATATTGATGTCTTCCTTACTTTGCTGTTTAGATGTGTCTCTTTTGTGATTGCTAGCATTGATATGTGTTGATTGAGCCTAATTTTATCCCATAAAAGCTCCGATACTCTTGCGTGTTTTGAAGCCGAAAAACCAATTTTGTAATTTTGAACAAGTACTTCGGCTTTTTTTTATTATAGTTATTAATTCAAAATTCCCTTTCCAAAGGGAAGACAACATCAGCGTAGGACTCCTGACGAAGAAAGCTCACGATCGCGAACTTTGGAAAAGGCTGGGGAAGGTCATGTTGAAAAGCAAAACAATCACATTACCGATGTCTAAAGATAAGATTTTATTAACTAGAATTAAGATTTGTTTAGTAAAGGCTATTGAAATTGAGGTTATTAATTAAGCTTTCGCGCCAATGTTAGATATGGCTGGTTTTGTTTAATGCACGATAATGCTTAACAACAAGAACAGCCTCGCTGAAGCCTCGCATCTCAATCTGCTAAGATCTCTAGCTCACGTGCATAAACTCAATTGCTTAGAAAAATTGAATAATCTCTGCAATGTATTTCACATTAACAATGCAACATGAGTATCGCCGTAAATATTTCTCGGCTATAGACCGGCAAGATTTCCAGCTAGAGGCAATTTTCATAGCCCGTTTACGAGCCACTTCACTAAACCCTCTCGCTTAGCTCGTCATAAATAAAACATTGAAATACATTCGGCGCTGTAAAACGACCGCGAGACGAGCCGTATTCCAAATAAACCCCGCAAGTATCAACAAATATTTTACTAAACACTCTTTACAGACATAAAGACATAATCTCGTTTAAATGAATGGAGGAAATTTTATAATATTTTAATGAAATGTAGGAAGTTCCCAGAAAATTTATAGCGTGGTAGCACTAGTCAGAGCGCCATCGCCACCCCGCTAATGCCTCTATTATTAAAACATAAACTGCCTTGTCAGGGACCGTCCCGTTTACCGTCTCAATTACATCCAACACGTATTATTTCTTCAAGCAACAATTTTCAATTCACAGAATTATCGATAAAATCAATCACCTCAACACATCACTACACAAATAATCCGTAAACGTTATCGATACAACGCGCATCACTAGTAACATAACACGCGCGCTCACTAGCGCGTCCCGCGGCCGACTGACACAACTTGCCTCGCTGATTTACTGAGCATGCGCTAAGAAACAACCGCTTAGTAATGAATTATTAAACGTACAGCGTTCAGAATAGGGTTCGTATTCCTGTAATGGCGGTAACAGACACCTGTACAGGCGCGCAGGGGTCGGAAGTTGGCGGTGCAGTGTCATCTCCACTCTCGCACATTACTCCGCTAATAAAAATGAGATTTGCTGGCGGGCCGCGCGCTCGAGTAACGCGATTACCGACGGGCACTACCCAACATAGTGTAAATATATCAGTAGACTATAGATGTAAAACAACCGATTGAAAACGTTTTAAATCAAATGTTGCCGTTTTAAACAGCAAATAAATAGTTTTAAACGGTTAAAAACTCGCCTAAAAATATACAACATTTGTGTTTTACACTTCATTATGATCAATTTTTGGTCACCTGACGTCATGTTTCGTTTTAACTACTTTTTAGAAAATCAATAGAAAGTACCTACCTACATTACCTACTAGTTAATGTAGTTTTGGTTTGAAACCGAATCAAATCGTTAGAAAACAATGAAAAAAAAAAAATTTACCAATACATTAATTTTAATTAGGTTTTTAATTTATAAATAGAGTTTTTATAACAACTAGAACTAACCCGGGCTTTAAACCCGTTTTAAATTGAAAAACGGTTTTTTCGTTTTAAACTGATTGGTTTAATTTGGGTTTAAACTGGCCTTACATCTATACAGTATACCCTAAGCACAGGGTTCATGTAAGATTCTACATTATTTATATAACAACTAATTGTAACCATGTGAAAGCAATAAATGTATTGAGTACACATATTATATGGTGATATACGAAAAGAATAGTAAATGGCTAGCTGTCTTAACAAATTACTGATGGCCACTGCCCAATGTAATGTAGCGAATAAGGGTGACAGTAGACAAAGATATGCTAGCTGTCTTGCAGAGAGGTTACAGGCGACAAATGGGACTTTCATTAGTTATGACATTACTGTTAGCTGTCTGGAATAGTTACTGTCAGACACTGCTTGACATAGTGATAGTTTGACGTAGATATGAATTTCATCTCATCTCACTAATATTATAAATGCGTTTTGTAAGTATGTTTGTAACTCCTTCACACTGAAACAGCTGGAGCGATTTGGTTGAAATTTGGAATATAAATAGATTATACACTGAATAAACATATACACCCTGAAACTTGAATAGGGGAAACTTTTTGACCTAAATATTCCTCCTTTCAAGTTTTAAACGATTTGAACAGCGCTAAGGCTGCCAAAATGACCCCCATTTTTGCGTTCCCCATTCGCCATTGCCATTCGCTACTGTAATTGGAGTGCAGAACGGAAGTTCGCATTCATCTAATAAACTATTAAATATAGTACAAAACAATCCGCACTGGCTTAAAATGAGACAGTACCTATTAGTTTTAATAATGAAATAGTAACAGCTTAACTAATTGGAAATATCCAATTCAAAAGCTGCGAGCATTAATAAATCAGCCTGCAGCGATTTTCATCAGAAATTTCAATGTTTTAATTTTGTATGGGTTTATAAAATACCACTTATTCAATTCACAGCGATCGTTGTTAATTAATGAAAGCTTTTTGTTAGTGTGCAACGGATTTGTAATGTTTAACAGAAACAACGAAATATTTATACTTAGAGCCTTTTGTTTGCAGATCTTTTTAAAAATAAAATAAATAATGCTGGACATTTCACACAACATTATCGAGCCCCAAGCTAAGCAGAGCTTGTGTTATGGCAACTAGATAACTGATATACGTAATATAATATACATTACATACATAGATATTTTTATTATACATAGAAAATACCCAGAACACCCGCAACAATTATCTGCAGATCGCACAAATATTTGTTCCGAGGCGGGGATCGAACCCGCAACCTGCAACACAGGAGTCGCAGGCGAACCTTCGCCCGCCGCGCCACAGAGGTCGTCAAAATCAAAGCCTTGTCTCCAGTTTAACATACGAATTATAATACTTGGTAAGACTATTCTATGATCCCAATTAGTCGCGTGAGCATAGCCGCATAGTAGCAGCCAATGTTTCTAACGTGATCAATATAGATAATGACACGACCATCTTTCTACAATGAGAACTTTTCACCTTCGATAAATAAAAACAATAGTTCGAATTGGTTCGATAGATGGCTCTGACTCAACTCTAGCTGTCTAGATTGTCAAATCTATTATCTGTGGTGTACGCGTACTAAGCTATTATCTAACTAGTCTGTGGCTATTAGTCATGATATTCTGTTTATGTTTGCTTCTTGAGTGTGTTCGTGATTAGTGATTTCGTGGTGTTTTTATAAGTAGGCAAAAATAAATAACACGAAACGAAAATATATAGGTATCTACATCTACGTTGTTGATGTCGACGTTTCACTTTATTTTGACACTTGACAGATAAGTACAAGTACTGAGCAGCGCCATCTATTTTTAACGCTGAAAGCATGATTTGAAACGGTCGTGAAAACCCCTCATTAAAAGCTTTAAAAAAAAAAAAACCTAAAGCCCCGGCCGCCCCTCTACTTCTTAATAAACCACTGAATTACCTACACTGCGGCACTACTAAAATAGCTACTTCAATAAATATCGACATGTGGCCGCCTCACGTCTCGACGTTCTTTAGAGAGCGTTAAACAAAATGATCGATACGCGATACGGAATTAGTTCATGCGAGTGGCTATCGAGTTATCGGCAAGTCGTGTTTGTTCAACTTAAATAAATAATATAACATGACGTGGCCTGGCCTACCGTGCGATTCGTTGCACTTGCTACTAAGTTCCACGTAGCAAAGATTGTGGTGATTTACTTTGGATTTGTTTCCTGAAGAAATGTCATGGAATGTGGGTATAGCGCTCATTATGTGGATTGTATGTTATAATATTTTTTTTTTTTTAAGACTGGAGCATATTTCATATTTTATTAAACATTTTGATTTGAAAGAAGGCCTTTGCCTTGTACACTAAACTCAGAAAATATGTTTTTTTAAGAAAAAAGTGTAAATTTTTACCCACGAAACCCCTCTACCCCTTTGTTCAGCACAGCACAAAGGTGCAAATCATTAGAGTTTCCTACGTTCTATGTGACTTTTAAATTTCCGAGGGTTTACAGAGTTCCAACAAGTCCCAAAAACCCTAAACGAATTTTCCAACAAGTCAAATCATTATTTTCTTTCCTCATTCTGGCTTGATCGTTTAGAAACGTAGCTTCAGCTTCAGCGGGTTTATCAAAATGATAAAAAAAATAAAACGTGAGCGCGGATGGCCGAGTGGCGATAGATTTGTGATAACAAAACAAAGAATAGAAAAAAAAACACCGGACGATAAATCACACGTATTTCTAATAAACCTCATCAGCATTATCTATTTTCTGGCATAAAAGCACATCTTAATTTTTTTATTGCAAAGGTTCCTAGATGACCACAGGTGGTGTGAGCACGTGGTAAATACACATGAGTCACAAAGGCTTAATGGAGCACGTCGCCCCAGCTCTTTTGATCTGAGGGCAGGGTAAGCTCCGACTGCTCCTAAACAACATTACTATGCCATTGAACATGGGATAGCAATCATCGCACGACGGAATCCGCCACCCGTAATATTAAACGGATGATTTTGACGCCACCGCATTGAGATCTGTCTAGTGATGAGTTATTCATCTCTCTCTGTCTATCGACAACATTTTATAAACATATTCAGCAGGCATACAAATGGATATAACATCACTAATTGTATTCTAATCCCTAGATGGAATAAGCTAAATGAATGGGCCAAAATTATTTTTTCTTATCGTAACGTATAAATTAATTATATAATAAGAAGCGGATTTGCATGTTTTTGGACTCAAATAATTACAAAATTGGTTTTTCAACACCTCAGTAGAACAGAGAAGATAACTTTTTAGTTATCTCTGGTTTTGTTTTCAGTTTTTCAATAATAAAGTCTCTAGCTGTATTAATCACTAGCAGTTCTCATCAAAGATGTTTTATAAAATGTCGATAAATACGCATTCATGGCACATCACTAGCCATACTATCGTATTACCATTAAACTCCACACTGGCATTCGCAGCAACCATGCTCAATGTTGTATAACTAGTAGTGTTGGGTAAGTATGTGATTTGAAACATCGTTAATTATCGATGTAGCATTCACGGACTATTTGAGCCGTACTTTGAAATAAGCTATTTTGACAAAGCGAAACAATCAGAGGCCCAATCCTCTGATTTAAAAAACAATCCAGTCACAATATACTCTCGTGTCAGTCGCACTGTCACGTAGCAACTTATTACTTAATCTTCGCGTAAGCATGCTAAGATTAAGTAACAGTTATTACGTGACAGTGCGACTGACACGAGATTATATTGTAATTTAATCGTTTTTTAAATAAGATAATTGGGCCTCAGATTGTTGGCGTTTGATATCCAGCATATTCTAAGTAACAATACAAATAAAACGTAAGCATAATTTAAAGCCCCACAAAGTTACACAAATACATCGACAATCGATAAAATATCCACCACCACTATTGCAAGCTGCAGGGTTCTATATCCGTAGATTCTGTCCGTAGAAACATTCAACGCGCATGCGTCTGCATCCGTATCCAGTCAACCATTAGATTTGAACCAATTAATTGCTAAAGGCGGCTCAACCGTATCCTCATTTATATGGTCAACGGGGTGCCATTTTATAAATACCTCCACGATCGAATTAGTGCTGAATTCTTTGAATATGTCCAAGAGATACCGCCGTTGTATGCCATTGAAATGTCAACTTCGCAGAAATTACGTGAAACTATTTTGACATTTGACAGCATTATTACACTTTTATGCATGATATTATTGACGCTTATTGACGACGTGCAATTTCGCCAATTAGATGGCTACGTATACCAAGACTTTTATTAAGTCAAAGTTAGTAGACTTTTTATAGTTTGTTTAGTTCAGTTTTACCTATGCAAAATGTTAGTTTTCGGTAAAATTTGTCGAATTTATCGGACAATCGATAAAGTGAGTTCGATGCTACCGATCTCGACATAGTCCCGTTTTGTCGAATTTTAATGTGTTTTATCGATTCAGAGATCCATACTTGCATGCAGCCCTATAAAGATTATGCTAAGCATGGCACGCTTCACTGCTCTTTGTGATACCCTCATTCTGTCCACAGCTAAGGAATTAGTGAGTGTTCCTTACTTACATGGTAAATAAAACTACAACTGATGGATTATCGAGTGTTCGACACTTACCTGAAACAAAGGTAAAGAAAAGGTTAGAAAACCTAATAATTTCATAGTATACAGTCATGGGGTACATTGCACGCTATGAATGCTATAGGGGAGGCCACATCCAGCAGTGGATATCTACCGCCTGATGAAGAAGAGAAATGATACAGGGCTGCAATTTTTGAATGTCATCAAGTGACTAAATGTCAGTAAAATTGCCGTTAATCCCCGATTTCCAAATTTCTTTATATTAAAACTCATTAATTACTAAAATTCTTATACCTATGATATCAATACACATGCCTTGTCCCGTAAATCTCCTGAAAAACGGTGATTTGCGGCCTTTTTCATGATATTTAGTCACTCAGTGACATAAAAAAAATCGCACCCCAGCGCTACAATTATTGAAGAATAGTATTAACACCTAAATGGATATAATCTCCGTTATTTTTTCTCCTAATACTAGAAGGTAGAAAGTACAAATGTGGTGAAAAAATTTAAGTGCAGAAACAAGACTTGCAATTTTTTAAGCTTTTATGAACAAGATACATCCAACGTCAGAGACGGTACGTTTTCTCCGCTACAGAATAGAGATACATCGATAAATCGGAAATAGTGCTTGAGCCAATCACATAAATATTTATCCTCCATCACTCAAGCTGTCCTACAAACAAAAGAGAGTGCGCCAATAAACATCGACAAACATATCCACAAGAAAACACATGCAGATATATACACACAAATATAATATATGAACATACAAACGTATGAAACGTATGTAAACGCGACGTCGGCAGCGCGTCTGCTAATCACGAGGAAACTTTGTACCCACCCCACCACCCACAGCGTAGGGAGGGGACGTTATCGATAGTTTAGATTTACGGATAATTACGAAAAATATTGAATCAAACTGAGACTCTTTAAAAAAAGATACCGTCTCTCGAATTTATAACTTTTATCTCTATTTGAAATTCGGGGACGAGAACTAAAAATGGTTTCATACCCAAAAACACCGGATAAAACAACCGATATGTTAGTTACAACCCTAGACAATGCGACGAGAACTATGTATGCACTCCATCAGAAAGTCGCCGTGAATAATTTCGAGTCGAGTGCCGTGGCGAGTCGGGCGGGCGGAGTACGGAGTACGGGGCAAATAGAGGTGTCACGCTTACTCGAGGAGTTGTGGTTTCTTGTACTTTCAGAACCAGTTAAGAGGAGGTCACCGGTAGCTAGCAAAAAGAAGCTTAAAATAATAAAAAAATAATATCTTTGAATAATAGTCTGACTATTATTTCTTCAAACTCCATGAATGCGCGGTGGTTGAGTAGCCGGCTGAGATGAAAGAGGTTGCGAGTTCGATTCCCGCTGCGGGAAAAATGTTTGTATGATCTGCAAATATTTGTTCCGGATCTGGGTGTTATGGTACCATGGTACTCGCAGTTCCTGATACCCACGACACAGGGAATTCTAGTGTGGGATCAAGACTAAGTATGTGACTGTTGGGTGTTATGTTATAGTAACAATAGAATTACGTAATCGCGCTATAGAAGTCTCAAGTTAATAAAATAGAGGCCACAAGTGTTTCCCATCCCTATTGAAACTGTCGCCGCTACGTTTGAATTAATAACACAGCAACGTACCGGAGGGTCGCTTTATACGTATTTACGGGTCGTTCTGGGTCAGTACGGCCCCGAACGCGCACGGGTCCCAACGGGACCGTAGGACCTTAGACCTTAACGGGGTAAGGGCTGTGCCGCAGGGTACACACTTAGCGGTGGTTCAGTGTTAGACTTCCAACGTTGCAAGTGGCGACGTGGTAGAGAACTTATCAGCCTCTCTCTCAAAGTCAAAGTCAAAAAGAACTTTATTCATTGAAATCACAAGGATCATTTTGAATCGTCTTATAAGCTAAATTTACTCCTGTTCCAACGCGACCAAGCCTAGAAGAATCAGGCAACAAACACGGCTTGGCTTACATAAATGGTCCATCTTACCACTAGGTGAGAAGCGCCTGTGTGGTGACTCGGAGCAAGGAGTTGCTGATACATAGTAAATGAGAACTTAAAAACCTCAGGAAGGTAGTCAAAAGTAAATAAAGATCAGCAAAAATATGCAAGACAGCACACGCTACGCTTGTTATACGTGCAGCTCTCTCTCTCTTTCTACGTCTTATGCTACATAGATAGAACTGCACAACACCTGCGAGTAGACGATTTGAACTGCTACGGTGTATGCATTGTATGTACTTTGACAGGGTCAAACCTTACTCCAATTAGTTCAGCTACTTAAGAGGAAGTCACCGGTAGCTATACGGCCTATTGCACGCGAACGACGTTTTGCAAATCATACCAAACATAATTTTTATTCTTTTTATTTTTCAGCTGCATCTGTTGTAGGTTTTCGTTACTTCCTATAATTTCACTCTCCTTCAGTATATCACTAAATCCTTCTTCAATTTGTGCTGGGAGAAGCGGAATTATCAATAAGTACCGATTGTCATGATAAATGTTCAGTTGTACTACTAATGCCGCATAAGGTCACTAGTACTACTGGTAGTACTACAGATACAAAGGTGTGCCATTTGTAATACCAGTTGTATTTCTTGGTAGTACAACTGACACGGAGGCATCAAAATTACTAGATGGCTCATGCTAGGCGCGAAATCGCCTCGCGATTCTACTATGGCAGCAACCTTATATGCTGAGGCTTCGTAATAGCCTTTTGAAGGCTGTGGGTTTGGGAATGGCGCAAAGATCCGCAGAGGAGCGGAAATGCTCCCAGCGGGATTGTCGTGGAAAGGATGTGGTAAGGTTTGATTAGATTTTGAAAAGGTTTCTTGATATTGCAATCGAATTGTATCAGCATTATCATCATCATCAGCCTGTAGAAGTCAACTGCTGGACATAGGCTTCCCCTCTAGAATGCCACGATGAACGGTCTACCCTACCAACTTCCTGCGATGTTTATAATATCTTTAGTCCATCGAGTGGAGGGCCTTTCTCTACCGCGTCATCCGGTTTGTAGTCGCCACTCAAGAACCTTTATTCCCTGACGGTTTTCAGTTCTGCGAGCTATATGACCTGCCCATTGCCACTTTAATTGTATTACGTAGTACATAATGTATTGCGCAAGAAGGAAAGATAGACGTAAAATGAAGCGGTGGTCTCAAATTAAAAATTTACTCTTATTAGTTTTTGGACACTGTATACAATTTTGGAAAGTTCTAAACATTTGCCATGACACAGCCGTATTTCTTTCTAAATAACGGTTCCTCCTCGTGGTCAAACAAAATACTACTGATCAGGCAACAAACACGGTCAATCTGACTAGGATTGACCGTGTTTGTTGCCTGATCCATCTGGCTTGGGCGTGTTGGAGAAGGAGGTAATTTTTTTTTCCAATTTGTGACTGTTTTGCATGATTGGTAACTAAGAGGCACATTATTATAATATAACACAAGTCATTCTTGTATTCTGTTTAGTTTTAATTTTCTTTGTTAATCTTTGTTGTTTGTGTGTATGTGTTTTGTATTTTCCCGTGTCTTTTTTATGATGCATCATTGACACAAATAAATGCTTTTTCTTTCTTCTTCTTTAATTTTAATTTATAAGACGATTCAAAATGATCATTATGATTTCAATTAATAAAATTCTTTTGATTTTGATATGTTTTTTTTTATTTTAAAGTTAACAATAACAGGTTACTGGAAAATTAAACTTTTTATCTTTGTCTCAGGTTGAAGTGCAATTTCACGTAAGGCGCGTCCTAAGAGTTATCGCATTTGATATGGGCTAAGGTTACCGCTTAACATCAGATGGGCCAAATGCTAGATCCATAATTTACTAAAAAAAAAAAAAAGTACTTGCACACACGTTACTTACGCCCTGTTGCTTAGCCCTATTCAAAGGTTATTTCGATGATGTTTAGGAAATTAGAGTTGTTACTGATAGATCCTGTACTGTACTGGTAGACCTCGAAGTGAAAATTTACAAAAATAATAATAGAAAAATGGAAATTACTTGGTTAAGTAGTCGGGCTGATAAAGGTGTTATCGCGAGGTCTCAGCTCGGGACGAACCACTAGTTAATTAAAAAACAAGATCAAACATTACTACACTGAGAAAAATGTAATTTTGGCTTCATTATAAAATATCAATACGTCTTTCAAAAATACGATGAATTGTTCTAAAATAAGGTTGTATCATGTTTATATAATAAAATAATCTAGTTTAAATAGTAAGTAATACAATATTATGATGACCATTCTCCGTAATAAACGGTGACAGAATATAAGAAGATTAAATCGATACTTTACGATGCTTTCCTCTTAAAATAACACTACGTAATATGAAATGGTCTGCTGGATGTCTGCTTGGCAGAAATTCGATGATACCTAAGATATAACAGTTTTCGTCACTTTATTTTTGTAGTTAGCATCAATTTTCTTGAAGCTTCTATGCATAAAATCCTTATAATATACGACTACGGACTATATCTTCCGCCGTTTCGTTACTGCTTCGCTTGTTACTGTCCATCCAAAGGTTGTCTGGAAGAAATCGCTCTCAGCGATAAGGCCGCCCATTGTACTGCTAATTTTAATAAATCCTTTTATGTATTCCTGGTGTACAATAAAGTGTTAATCTATCTATCTATGTGACTACGGGCATACAAAAATTAATTTTAACAAATGAACAAACATCAAATAATGATTACGGAATCATAATATTTGACACCGCACACCAAAATACCATGACTAGTACACAAAAATACAATTACGTAACAAATTACCATCGAATATGATTACGGAACCATAATATTTGACGCGGCACTCCAAAATACCGTGATCATCACACAAAAATACGTTTATCGTTTTACTAAAGTATGAATACAGATTCATAATATTGGATGACCGGCATATTAAAATACTGTGAAATCACCAGTCTACTGCGAACGGCACGCGGGTAGGTCCTAGCCCGGTCATTTTATTCTATTTAGTTAGCAGGGAAGCACATGCGCTCCGCCTTTTGTTTGTAATTTTATTTTAAATATTACGGATTGTCTATAGTTAGTGTTACAAAATGTGAAGTGATTTGAAGCAACAAAGTGCAACAAAGATCAGCTGGGTTTCATAATACCTAACATTTGTTCGTGTACAAAAATAAGTGTTTTAAGATTAGTGCACCAGTTTATGCAAGCTGTTGATGTAAAAGCTTGTGACAGTACATAACCATGGCTGGTTGGTGAACGCCTGGAGGGCTCAACGTGCCTATCTTATTACGTTGGGTATCCTGGCAAAGCCCGAGTCTCGATCCCGTTCTCTGTCCAGCACGCCTGAAGTCGCGTCGTGTTCTAGGATCAATCACCAGGGATTTGAATAAGGTATTGATTTTAGTCTCGTATTAAGTAAAATATCTAATGTGAAAGCCCATGTTAATTAGAGATACTCTTTATGGTACCATAAAGTAATCATGTCACAAAATACTGTATTTAGGTAAATTTAGCTAATTTCCTTTCGAGTTTTGTAGGCTGACTTCGGCAGAATTTACTACCCCAAATTTAAAGCTACTTTCGAACCCCATATGTAAAAATCTATTTGACCTAACCACTTGCAATTTTGAACAGGTGACGCGGATAAGGTGCAGTCAGCTTTGGAACAGTGGTCTCGACCCTCAGCTGGTCCGTGACAGGAGGTCGTGCGCCCTCTGGCAAGAGACGGTGCGAGCCCGCCTCCGTTACCCTAAAACTACTACTCCGTTACTCTAAATTATATATTTTGCGTTATTTAATAATAATTTGTAATTTTTAATTAAAATGTTAATCCGTCATATGTTTTTCCATTATAGCAAATAATTCCCCAAATCCCAAATCCACTGTTCTAGAATAATACCTAATAAAGTAGGTATTTCTGTCTAGAAGTACCTACTTTATTAGGGTTATTTTCTGTATTACGTAGGTACTTTTTTCTGAATGTGCTTTCCTCTCATTTCCGAGTATTTCCTGTTATTTCATCCTACTATTTATCCATGCTTTCCTACTATTATTGATGTGCTTTCCTATTGTTTATTCTTAATAATTTTCTACGCCTCCTGTTGTAGCATGGCTCGGGTATTTTTCCTTCTTCTTAAATATGTGTGGGCCAATTTATAAAGATAATTGACACATAGTAATCTACTCTGACCCATAACCGTGCAAAAGTACGGTTACGGGAGTGATGACGATGAACGACTATACATCATCACCATTCTCTTAACCGTACTCTTGCTTATTCTATGTGTCAATTATCTTTATTAATTGGCCCATACATATTTAAGAAACAGGAACAATACCCGAGCCATACTACAACAGGAGGCATAGAAAAATAGTAAGAAAAATCAATAGGAAAGCACATCAATAATAGTAGGAAAGCATGGATAAATGGTATAGGATGAAATAACAGGAATTACTCGGAAATAAGAGGAAAGCACATTCAAAATTGTAGTAAAGCATACAATAATAGTAGGAAAGCATGGATAAATAGTAGGATTAAATAACAGGAGTTACTCGGAAATGAGAGGAAAGCACATTAAAAATAGTAGGAAAGCATACAATAATAGTAAGAAAGCATGGATAAATAGTATGATAAAATAATAGGGATTACTCGGAAATTAGAGGAGAGCACATAAAAATAGTAGGAAAGCATACAAAAATATGATGACAGTCATATGTAATGTTATGCTCTCTCTCAAAAAGTAATGGTCCATTACGATTACCGTCACCGTAAGTCCGGACATACGGTGATACTAACTACTAATGCATGGTGACAGCTCATCATAATATATGGTTAGCAGCAGCAACAGTAGTTTCATCGTACTTTATGGTTATTTCCGTATGCTCCCTACTTTACGTGAAATCACCATAAATTTTGATGAACTGTTTTCTCAGTGTACTACGGCCTACTATACTAATGCTATCATGTACATATTAATAAGGTGAATAATAGCCGTTCATGATACGGTTCAACCTTCTAAAATGCAAACCTAAACTTCTTTATCTAGTAGCACGTTCAAACAGGTTGAGACAGGGTGGAGGTTATCCTACCCCCGACCCCGGATCCAGGGTCCAAGGGTACGTAATCAAATTATGCGTTCATCTGATTACGGTTCCTTCATTTTTTCCTGCCGTTCCTAATGAATAAGTTTACGGAGACTGCGGTTTTGTATACCCGTGACTGTAGTCTTAAATTATTCCTGTGTAGCTATTAGGAGTTTTGATATCAATGAGGGGTTTTCGCGGGCGTTTCAAATCATGCTTTCAGCGTTGAAAATAGATGGCGCTGCTCTGTTATGTAGCTGTCAAGTGTCAAAATAAAGTTAAATGTCAACATCAACAATCTGTATATATTTTCGTTTCGTGGTATTTATTTTTGCTTACTTATAAAAACACCACGAAATCACTAGCGCACTCTCAAGAAGCAGACAAACAGAATATCATGACAAATAGCCACAGATTAGTTAGAAAATAGCTTAGTACGCGTACACCACAGCTAATACATTTGACAATCTTGTCAGCTACAGTAGAGTCAGCGCCATCTATCGAACCAATTTGAACTACTTTTTTTTTAAGCAGACAAGTATACTGCCCACCTGATGGAATATAGTTACCGTAGCCTATGGACGCTTGCAATACCAGAGGTATCACACGCGTGCTGCCGACTATTTTGACTATTTCTTCTTCTTCATCAACCGGTAGATATCCATTGCTGGATGAGGCTTCCCCCATAGCATGCATAGGCGAGCATGGGGGAATTTGCCATAAACCACCGCGCTTGGTAGATGGATTGATGATCGCAGTTGTATTTAGTTCTCAGCTGGATGCTGCTGCCCATCCCCTGAAGTAATCCCTTAGTCGCCTTTTAGGACATCCACGGGAGTTGGAAGACTCATATTCTTAGGCCGGGACTACCATGGTTCTCCAAAAACGTGATCAAAGCACAAGGTCATAAAATCAAAAACTGGATTCACAGATCGTTTAGTTTTGATCAATTACAAAAAAAAAATCTAGTTGAAACTATTCCTCTCAGGGTAAATTCTTCAACGATCAAACCCTCATACCCGCAGTAAACAGTCGACTCTGCCAAGTAATCACAACACGCTCCACAGTCTGAGTACCTATCCCTGTATACAGTGTAGAGATACTGTAGCTATACCAGACATGTAGCCAGGAATTGGAGTTATGGGGCTTTGATACAACAGCTTTTTATGACGTCAGATATTCAGAGTAAAATTGCCAGTACGCGCTTCAGCTGCCCATTACTGAAACTTAAAATACTGATGATATCGAGACATGACAGGAATTATAAGGGAAAAGAACTCGAGGACGCATCCCAATGCACTGGTTTGACAGAGTTTCGGAACAATGCTAATAATGCATTCCAATACGCCATCGACCAAAACAAAAAATTAAAATTTTGGTACAGTAGTGTCATGACAGATGACCGTGGTGTGTCCGGCCTAAGAATAGACCCTTCCATATCCTCCCGTGGAACTTTCCTCGGGATACCGAGGACTCCCGGGCAGGCCTGCGCCGGCATTAGGGAGCTGCTGGCCTTCTTGGAGGACATCGGGTGACTGGATTAGCAGCCGCCACTAACCACGCAAAAAGGGCTCATTGGCGGCCTATTTTCGGAAAAGAGTCTGAGCTACAAGTACAAGTAAGATCCTCCCGTGGATGTCGTGCCGACTAAGGGATTACACCAGGGGAGGGGCAGCAGCATCCAACTGAGTATTCAACACCAATACTGCAATTACCAATCCGCCTGCCAAACGTGGTTATTATGGCATATAGGGGGGCCTATTGCATTCTATGGGGGAGGCCTCGTCCAACAGTGGACGTCAGGCTGCTTATGTGAGTGTCATGATTCTCAACAATAAGTGACCGAGTAGAGGGGAGTGGAGGAAGTCTGACCCCAATATCCATCTGGTTACATCCCTGCAGAGTGCCGCTATCTGTATAGAGTCCCATATAGAGTAGCAACAGAGTGGAGGCTCGCGCCCTCTTCGAGCCGGCTGCATTGCCACCGCGCATGCGTACTGTGTGTGCTTGTTTACATTGTCATATCAGATACAAGTTTAGTTCAATTGAGTTAAGCCAGTCACAGACACGAACCAATCTTGAGAGACATACTGTGAGAACGTTACATCCCTTTAACTCTCTTAACTCTCTTCTATAGGATAAGATCTCAGTTGAACAAAATAGAAGGAAGACTGATTAAAAAAAACAGCGAGAGCGAGAGAGGAGGAGCGAACTCAGAGACGCAGTGCGAGGAGGGACGCGGAGGGAGCATTGCGCGGATCCTATACCCACTCTGATGGTGGAAGTACCAACTGGTTTCGACCAAGGGTTAGAGTCGAAACCAGTGGGTACTTCCACCAACATATCGGTACGTGAAAATTTCCCGTTTTACAAAATGAAAGACTTATTAAGATTACAGAAAGAGTAGGTATTCCAAGGTCACTTCAAAACGACTTGTGGCGGAAATCTTGCGACTAAGAAACAATCACTGATAACATGTTATAGCTACATCCAGTCATGTTACAAAGGTTAACACACACAGTTAGGATACTTGACCGTAAGGAAAAAGCTGTCCAATTAATAATTAGTAATCTCATCCATATCCTTACAAGTGAAATGAATAACAATGATGTTCCGATGTTTGTTGTGTTTTCACGGCCAAACCACAGGGTCAATTTCTATGAAATTTGGTAAACAGTTAGATTAAAACCCGGATTAAAACATGGGATACTTTTATCTCGAAAGAAAAACATGGGTCAAACCGCGGGCGAGCTGAAGACATAAAGTAACGTTAGACCAAGAATTTCTCGTACCGTCCCTTACAATGAAAACGTTCTCACAGCGACCCGAGGATTAAGCGCTCGTAAAAACAGGCAACGGCACAGCAATAACGTCTTGATACACTCACGTGCGATGCCGTTCGAAAACCACCCTTATCACTAACATAATAAAGTGTTAGCTCTACTTCCGTTTTCGTATATTGGAGGGGTGGTTCGCGTGTAATTCTGTTAGTTTTGGATGATGTTTCCGCTGTGTTGACTGACATGGCTTTACATTATTTTAGGGGTAGGTGTTTTGGTGCTTTTGTTGGCCAGCTTTGTAAGTGTTACAACTATTAGCGACGCAGCAAGCAGCACGTTTAGAACAAAGTCCAGCTAAGCGTTAGCGTCGTACGAAAGCGCTAAGCAAATATATTCAGTTTTTTTATTTTTAAAAGGTACCTAAAAATCAACCCCTTTGAAAACCTTTAACTGAGCAGCCTTAGAGGTGCCCAGAGGGGGTTTTCACGACGCCGTCTCGAATCAAGTTTTCAGCTTGGATTATAGGTGGCGTTGCACGCGCGATAAACTGTCAAAAGAAAGTTTGACTTCGTGATATTGTGACTTTGACAAACTACAAAAGTAAACAATCTAAGAATTTTAATAGTCGATGGTGATTCAGCGCCATCTATCGAGCCAGTTGAAACAACTTTTGTTTTCTTTAATCGAAAATGAAAAGCTCTCGCTTTGTGTCAAATAATGGATACTTTTGTATTCGTCAAATGCTTAATGTCACTCAATGACGTAAGCTCCCTCTCTTACATATGAAAATTGATAAAAAAGGATGGTAAACGCTTGTTGTGATACTCAAAGATGATAAACAGCCGCGCGGTCAATCGATATCCGCGCTCACTCAAAGCTGTCAAGCGCCATATTGCAATTTCACTCGTATAGCATTCTAAAAAGCTGGACAACTTTCGGTTACCAAAACTTGCCAAAGGAAAACGTTCTCTTGTGATGTGCCTCAAATTTCGTCAAGCCATATCATGACAAGTAGTATAGCCTCTCACCCCCTCACCCTCGTCTGGCGTACTAATGGAACGCACCGATTTAGATACAGCGATGACGAGACTCTATTTGAGAGGGGACTTAGCGTTTGAAGGTTCAACGTTTTGAAAGATTTTAAACAGGCATTATTGTCTATGGTTAGCTCACCTTGGTGAACCTAGATCCTAAGCTATGTATCGTATCGTGGTTTTGTGGTATTTAGTAGAAATATTTAAGTCATAAATAAACTCAGCATTTGCTCGCGTGGAACCTCTGAGTATTATAAATTATAATAAGTTATAGCTTTTATGATAGTAGCCCATAAGTTTTATAAAAAATCGTTCAGTACTTTTTGCGTCAAAGAGTAACAATCATCCATCTATCCATCTTCACAAACTTTTACATTTATAACATTAGTAGGATAGCTCGCGCAGGGTTCCCAAGGATACTGAATTTTGGTATGAAAGGTACCCCATGTGTTAATCCAAAATTTACCCAGCAGTTTTGGCGTTAAAAACCAACAAACATCCAAACAAATAAATAAACTATCAATGTTTCACTTTTATGTACTAGCAAAAATTTAAGAATAAGGTCCCTTCCAGCCTTTTTGGACGTCTAAAGGAAACTGCTGATGATGATTATGAAAGTGATTAGAACTCATAAACAATTTACGAGAAACAGTGAAAGTTAACAATAACCTATAGTTTTACTTTAGAACGAATGTATTCATTCAATTCATTCACTCCGCCTCACAGAAATATTTTATTCATAACTTATTACCTATACCAAACATGGTACAAGAAAAGAAAATACTTCCGCATCCGTAAAAAGACACTCGAAGGGGAAAGGGTGGCAAACCGAAAAGCGGACCGTAATTACGGATTATTGCTACAGCCACAGAATAAATAGCCATCGTATTCCGCCATTCCCAGAGGCAATTTATATACATCGATACTACGGCGTCACTAGAATCCGTAACTCGATTAACAACTGCAAATTCGTGAAAACGAAATGATACAATTACAATATATTGGTATCGATATTTGTTGGGGAATAAAGGTTCTCGAGTGGCGACCGCAAACCGGACGACGCGGTAGAGGAAACCCCTCCACTCGATGGCCTAAAGACATTATAAACTTCGCAGGAAGTAGGTGGATGGAGGCGGTTTCATCCGCATTCTGGTTAATGTTTAAGAAAACTAATAAGTACTCATAATAAAATTCTGCTCCAACAAAATAAGGAACCCTGAATAATCTACCTACTTAGTTCTTTTTTGAAACTTTCGCCATTTCTCAATTCTAACGTGTAAAGCCTGTCACCATCAATAACTGTTAAAAGTTTACCAAACATCGATATTCTATATCGACTGTTTCCCCTCACTAGCGCCCCTATGTTTGCAACACATCCTTACACACGGCTCGTAAATACCCGGGTGGAGACGCGAGCCGAATACAGATCCTGTAGGAGCGTTGGAATGGGATTCTAGCGAACTATCAGGATAGCCACTTGGACAAGTGAGCATTCAACTATAAGCAAGTTTTTGTTGGATATTATGAATCTCTTATTGTCAGCTAATTGCTGGATTAAAGTTAAAATTTTCGTCACTTTTCGGTACACGTTTCGTATCGTACAACCTTTCTACGTCTGTAACAAACAACTAACTAAATAGCCTTCGTTTTCGCTTTGCAAACTTTGGTAGGTCTTTCCTCTCGAAACTTCTTTTAAAATTCCTTTAGTAGGTTTACGCACTCAGACATGTTTTCTCAAACTTTACAAGCAAGTGAGGGGTGGCTTTGCAAAATTACTAAATGCCTAGAGACCTATATGTTTTATCCAATTAGCAACTGACTCTCCCGAATAGCTAATACCACATGCGAGTTATTCAAGCGACACATTGGCAGACTTGGTAGCATAACTACCTACCGTAACGTAACCTGGATGTGGAGTGAGTACTTATAATGACGAGCGGGCTGCGGCGCTCAACCTGTTGAGATTTTATGTTCCCCTGGTACTTCTTAGCAAGAAGCAGGGGGGGTGGGGGGGGTTCGAACTTTATGGCGTGGTAATACAGCATATCCACGCTCAGCTTTCAGATACTAATAAACAAAGTTTTTCAAGTTGTTGAAGTAATGTGGAGGGATCGATAAAGCTTGTATCAAAGCAACTTGTAACATGCATCCAGTTATTATGTAGTGAAAACGCTACAATGGCACCCACCGTGGTACATAAGCTCTCGCGAAGCAAAGAGTAATGAATGTCTTATGGTTTAATTTCAAATACATATTGATAGTTCGTTTGAATTTCTATAGAATTTATTCAGAATTTAGAGTTTTTTCGATTGGCGCCCACCGTGGTACATAAGCACTCGCGTAGCAAAGAGTAATGAACTTTAGTCTTATGGGTTAGTAACAAACACATATTGTTAGTTCGTTTGAATTTCTGTAGCAAATTTTCAGAATTTAGAGTTTTTTCGATTGGCGCCCACCGTGGTACGCTGTCTTAAGTAAAACAAAACTATAGTTAATTCCATACATCTTTGATTGGTTCTAGTTTGTGTAACAATGTATACGACTACGCCATTGTGTGAGTTTTGACATATTTTTGTATTAATTGACTGCATCTGACTTATTTATTTTTGGCGCCCACCGTGGTGCCCTGCCATATCGCAATGCCTGTATTTCTCTTATATTAAGTCTGGTTCTGCTGATTGGATTTGGATGCTATGCAACATTTTCTGTCAGTCATGTACGAGAGGATGAAATACATTGATGGGTTGAGATGATCCCAAAAGAAGTTTAGTTAACTCTAATGGTAAAATTTTCCTTAGCTCAGTTCACCATTTCCTTCCTATAAACAAACAGTAAAAACCTCCAGCTAAAAGTCTATGCTCTCGAGTAGAGGCGCGCCACTTGCGATGTCGGCGATACCTTTGTCTCGTCTAGTACAGCCAATTTGCTAACACGGCGTTTTTATAAGAGCCGTGTCTAGTTTAAGACATGTTAGGCGTAAGCTTAACGAAGTATAGACAGTGCTGTTGCCCACTGCGTTCTTTGAGTATACGCCATGAGTAATGGGAAAATCATGGTGATATTTGATTATAGATTTATGGTTTCAAAAGGAGAATATTTTATTCGGACTATGCCAAACTTGGAATACAAGTGTTGCATAATCCAAAGTTGCATGAAGTGCAATTTGCAACTGTCCAATTGTTCGGTAACCGCACAAAGAGCTGAAACTGGATTACGTGGTTTACGTTCAGGCATAGTAAATATTACAAGCAGTCGAATAACTCAAGCTAACTCAAAATATTACCTAAACAACAGGGACTAAGGATGTGACCACGTGACGAAGTCTTATTTTAGAACTATCTACAAGTAGGGAGGTGAATTTTATTCGCCTGTTTCGCTCGCGAGGTGTTAATTCACCTTGTTTATACAACGGTTAAAAATTATGCTTGTGAATTTATTTTCAATTATTTAATTAATATTGACTTGATTTTGACGTCGATACACAGGCCCCCGTATCGATAGTCAAGAATTGGGCGTTGTCTCAAGTATTTGTTACACTTATGTTGACACAATTATTAAAAAAAAACCGGCCAAGTGCGAGTCGGACCCGCGCACTAAGGGTTCCGTACCATTATCTATATCCACGGACGGACGGACAGCGGAGCCTTAGTAATAGGGTCCGTTTTATCCTTTGGGTAAATTACAGGGACTGAACTATTGCCAAGTTACTGTCAGCTTTACACCTTTGCCCGTGTCCATTAATATGCTGGTTTACCTGACTTGTACTACTGCTTGCAGAGTAATTTACTGTGGCATGTCGACATCCAACGTTGGTTGAAATTGGATTTCAAGCTTGTAGTACGAGATCCGTCTCAACTGCCGTCTTCAGTTATTTGGATTTTGTTTAGATAACTATAGATAGCGTATGATTTTAGTTTTTTTGAATAGTTTATGCTAACGAAACTATAATAAAACTAGTAAATGCTAATAGTAACGCTAGTAAAGGTTGCCTAGGAGATATAAAGTTTTTTTAAACGTGCCGCCCGCGTGGAGTTTTTTCCATACAAACGTCAACAGCCCGCTGCACTTTTGGGGCGGATTTTAGAAATTCCTTTCTTAGTGCATCCCTAGACTACTTGTACAAAAGGAATGTAACCTCCAAACAGGTCTTTATGACTTATCGTTTAGGCTGTGCATTGATGATGTCAGTGAGTGAGATAATATGTTTAATGATTGATATCTGATAAATGACATTAAATTAAAGCTATAATACTTCTTCTCTTCTGGTTGTCTTCTCTAAAGTAACTGCATTTCCCAATAGCCTCTTCAAACCGTTTTAAGGTTACCGTAATCTACCTTGACTTTATTTTAATTTATTTTTTAAACTTGTATACTATTCGTAAACACATAATAGGTAATACCTTTATTATTGTATTTTAAAATTTGACACATAAATCGGCTTAATTAATAAATTGTATTGTATTTTATTGTTGCGGGGCATCAACTAGATTTGCTTAGTTATATCTTCAATAAAAGCTAGAACTTCTCTACCTACACTAGAATTAGGTTGTCTGTATTTAACTTTTCAAGCTATGCTGCCTATTGTAATAAGTATAGTGAATATTTCAGAAGTACCTATACATAGATACACGCCTTTCCCAGAAGGGGTAGGCAGAGCCTCAAAGGGCCTCAGTTTAGTGTGGGTCGCACAATCGTGGTAACCTAGACGTGCCCAGAGAGCTTATCGCAACCATTGCTTTCCCACGATTAAACTCGGTTAACGGTTTCTTCCAGTAATAACACGTTATCCAATCAAAATCTATGTAACTGAAAACATGTCTTAGGGTGGCTCTTAGACTATAAGCTTCAAAGGTGCATTTGATAACTGAAACTGTAGTTACTGTATTTCAATATCTGAGCCCGACTGAGCGGGAATATTCTAGTTTGCATTTTAGGATCAAAGGTAGAGTCACACTCTTCAACTCTTCTTCTTCTTCTTCTTCTTCGTTTCACTCTTCTTCTTGTCCTATCAACCTTTTAGTTATACGGATCGAAGCCCCGAGACATGCACAAGATGCACGTCAATTCTCTACTATTTTATTTCCTGCATGAAGTTTATTTTTGTGTATATGGCGAAACTTGCATGTTGTCTACCTAATGTTTACTCTATATCGTGGATTTACCGGAAATAAAAAGGCCAAAACCACAATAAAATTTTAATTTCGTGCCTCTTTGCTAACGTGTTTATTTTTCATTTTCATCATACATATAACACATAACATTTGCTCGCGGCTCCGCCCGCGTGGGACCTCTAAATTGACTCCGCCCAAGTGAAACCTCTATTATAAATTATAGCCTATATGTTATTTTGATGTATAAGCTATAATACTGTAAAGTTTCATCAAAATGCGTTCGGTAGTTTTTGCGTGAAAGAGTAACAAACATCCATCCATATATCCATATTAGTAGGATAACACCCAACAGTCACATACATAGTCCTGATCCCACACTAGGATTCCTTGTTTCGTGGGTATCAAGAACTACGAGTACCATGGTACCACAACACCTAAACCCCGAACAAATATTTACAGATAATGCAAATATTTGTCCCGCAGCGAAAATCGAACAAGCGTCACCGAGGTCGTCACTATAGTACGAACTATTTCCATAAAGTGTTTCTCAACCCTAGTTGTGAACTACAGCCTTTCATACCGTACTATATCCATGTTCATACTCCAGTCTCACCCACCCAACTCTAGACACCGCAAAGACAAAGTTTGGACGTGTAATACGTAGCGTATTCGATGTGGATCGTACAATCTAGAAGCACCAACCTCCGGACTCCCAATAAGCACACATCGGCTTAGTTCTGCGTTATGATCACTCAGATGGTCATACCACTAACATCATCATCATCAACCTGCAGACGTCCACAGCTGGACATAGGCCTCCCCTCTAGAATGCTTCGACGAACGGTCTTGAGCCGCCTCTATCCACCTACTAACATTTGCCACAGAATTCGCTGTCTTGATCGCTCTTATTTTTTACGATCATCATCAGCCGGTAGAAGTCAGTGGACTTAGTGGCTGCAAATAGGAGTCCCATAGAATGCCATGACGCAAAGATTTGAGCTGCCTTCATGGGGGGGAGGCCTTAAGCCGGACACACCACAGCAGATGCAGTGCATATTTGTACATAATACGTATGTCTCGCCTCGCCTCGTTTTGTGTAGCAAGCGAGCGTTGGGACATTTTGTGACAAGTTGTTTGTTAATCTAACTAAATAATAAATAAATAAATTAATTATTTATTTATTTAATCTAACTGGAACCAGAATACGAAATAAATAAATGCTGGACATTTCACAGTTTAATAATAATTAAAATAATAAATGACCATGACCATCTGCCAGTTGCGTTTTAGACCAGTTTGTACGTAGATCAGCTACTTTTTAGACCAATTGCTAATTAGACCAATTGCTAATTAGACCAGCTGCTTTTTTGGACGAAATGATACTAAACCGCAAAATCTTGATTTCAATAAGTATGCAAGTTCACACGGAAGATTTCAATTTCACCACAAAACTAGTACAATAGTACGATCATCGGTATATAATCGCTTCGTACAAGAAAGAGCTAATTTGCGCTTCTGAGCCTCGGGATTATTGGAAAGCCATTTGTGGTACGAACGTAAAGGGGTTTGGTGACGGCGGATGTTGTAGTAGCGGTAGCTACTACAACATCCGCCTACTACACTACCGCGAACTACCAGGCCACTAGCGGGAACTACTAGTTATCCGCGAACTAACAGTCGAATTGACAACCTCCTCTTATAACTAACCTTTAACTCTCCTCTTTTCCTTTCTTCCTCTTTCTCTCTTCTTCCTTCTTTCTTTCTTTCTCTCTCCTCTCTTGGATTTTTGCAAACAATTGACACGGATTTATGGTGTAGTGTATGGCGATGCCAATGAGCGCCCCCTAGCGTACACTCTCTGTACCTCAATTTCCATACAAAATCCGTGTTACGCTACAGTCTACACCATACGTCGCCGAGTGATTTACTTGTTAAAAATCAGACTTCGGTCTCTGTTGGTCGTACCTTGAACGAGTGGATAGCCCAGAGGAAGATCTTCCCTTATTAACGGAGGACCTATTTCCAAACGATTTCCTCCGTCGTAGCCAAATTGTGAAACTAACGTTGGGAATTACATTATTAAAACCATAATTAGGAGCTGGTTGGTTTCTTTCTGTCGGCATTTTGAATCTTTAACTAAAGAAATAGTAACAGTAGTAATAAAATCAAAACGGGCACAGCAGCGCCCTCCAATCCCACGACGGATCTTTCGCTGAACAGACTCTATCAGGATATATTGGCTTGTCAGGATTTAACCGCTGTGAATGATACCACACCTCAACCATCTCGAATTCACGCTGAGCTCAAGACAATAGAAGCTGCTATTTGTCGTCTCTCAAATCTCGACATAATCCCACGGATTTAAATAATAAACTAACAGAGTTGAGCTGAGATATTAAGTTATAGATATTTCTCTGTTACGCTTGCTGTTATAGCTATGTTATAGTTCTTAGAAACATTGTAATGCTAACAATATTTATTGTATTGTTAGATTTGACATCATTTTTTTTTGACGACCGCTATTGCGCGGCAGACGATTACCGGGCTGAGATGCAAGAGGTTGCGGGTACGATTCCCGCTGCGGGACAAATTTTTGTATGATCTGCAAATATTTGTTCCGGGTCTGGGTGTTGATGGGTGGAGTGGTACTCGTAGTTCCTGATACCCACGACACAGGGAAGTGTGAATCAAGACTATTTTTTTTGTAGACGAAGCTACAACACCAGGCTATGTTTAAATACTACTAGCATTTGTTTGTGATTCGTTTGCGTGGTAGGTACCTGCCCTCTTATTACTTTACGAACTAATAATCGCTTTTATTGAAGATTTCGCATTACATTGCGCCGCGTGCTTTAGCTTCTTTTCAAACGCAGAAATACACAGCGCAATGTACAGTAAAATCGTAATCTAAAGCTATTACTCGTTCGTTAAACAATAAAGGGGCTGGATCATTAGTAGCTTTTGTATCAATCCAACTCATAATATATATTAAGGATAAGTATAATGTATATTGTGTTCCTGGAAGGCTTGTATCAAAGCCCCTACACCAAGGTACACCGACACACAGGTACACCCTATATACTAACACACAGTAACTGTATGTGTAGGCAATATCCGCTGAACTCAATGTTGATGACGCGGATCAATTTCACCCCTGAATAACGGGGTGGGCATACGGTACAAGGTCATAAGCTGTAGCGGTTTAAGCTTGCACCCCCACCGCGCATCTATTTAGTTATTTATTTATTTATAATCAGATGCTCACAAAACTTACAGCCGAAGCCAAAACGTTCTACAAGCTTAATTAATTGACTTAAAAACATATACACACATGTATAAATACATATAATACATATATTATGTATGTGTTTAGTCATTCAGATTAATAATGGATGATGAATAAATTTTGTAATAATAATAAATTTTCTAATAATATAATAATATATTTATTAAATACAACAGTCACATACGTAGTCTTGATCCCAATTTTGGATTCCCTATACCGAGCGTAACAGGAACTACGAGTATCATGTTACCATAACACCCAGACCCGGAACAAATACTTGTAGAAATAAAAAACTAACAAATACTTTTTGTTTGTACGAACAAACATTTGCCCCGCAGCGGGAATCGAACCCGCAACCTCCTCTTGCATCTCAGCCAGCTACTCGCCCACCGTGCGACGCCACAGAGGTCATATGTCGTCATTGAACAAAATAGTAATAGTACGAATTGCTTGGTAACTAAAAACAAGTTCTTTATGATTTCACTTATCGAACATGCTTTTGCTTCTAACTTGGACCCCAAAAACAATCTACGCGAATACCAATATGTTATGGTATTCTGTCTCCGATCAAACACAACAAGGCACAACGCGCAAACGTCGCAACTCTAACCAACTAGCTCCACATTGATCCTTATAACAACAGAGGTACGGTGCAAAATAGCTTGTTATATCGCGCTAAATAGAACCTTTTGTTATAACGTATGCCTGTTTTGTAATCACATTAAGTACTAACAAGATAATCCATAATTTCGTCTTGCGTTCATGCCCCAAAGAGATTCATTAATCTACTAGCAAACGCTCGTGACTCCACACGCTTAGTACCCAGATAAACGTAGTACCTGCCCCTTTATTGGCTAACGAACTGATAATCGCTTTCGATTCCGATTTTACAGTACATTGCGCTTTATGTTTTGAATATTTCTGCTTGTGACAATAAGTTGAAGCATGCGGCGCAATGTACTGCGAAATCGTAATTGAAAGCGATTACCAGTTTGTTTACTAGGGCTGGTTAGAAAAATAGGTCCAATCGGCGTCGCATTCTATAAGGGACCTATGTTCGGCAATGGACTTCTACAGGCTGATGATGAGTAACAAGCATCCAAACCATAATGGCGATAAGACCGCCAATTGTACATCATTATCATCATCAGCAATTAGACAACCCCTGTTGGACAAGACCTCCTCCATAAAATGAAATGGGGGGCATTTAACAATTAACACAATCTCATCGATCAACGCATTTTCACTGACGACTTCTGTGACGCGGTGGGCGAGTAGCCGGCTGACATGCAAGAGGTTGCGGGTTCGATTCCCGCTGCGGGACAAATGTTTGTATGATCTGCAAATATTTGTTCCGGGTCTGGGTGTTATGGTACTCGTAGTTCCTGATACCCACGACACAGGGATCAAGACTACGTATGTGACTGTTGGGTGTTATGTTACATTAATTAACGTATTTTCTCAGATGAATTAATTAACCTAGACGCAATGATTTTCTGATTTTCGTTACTACCATTGAAATTTATAGTTATGTTATTTGGTTTCGATATCAACACCAAAATCTCCACAGCATTTTACCTAAAAGCAATTCCGAAAATACCATACTAAACGAAAATTTGTGAAATTTTATCCAAGATATTTCCCTACAAAGAACAGCCGACAGAGTGAATTCGCTCGGTCAATACCAGGGGCGCCACGTAAGAGATACCCCTCTTGCACTTAAGCGGGTATTGAGTTACCTCTTGGGGGTGAGGGATGGGAGAGAATAGGGAGTGTAGATGGGACAGCGCGCTGTGTACGTGGGTATTTTTGCCTACATACAACTTAACCTGGCTTTAGTATTTTATATTTTACTTTTACAATTTGAGCCAGTTTTAATGTAGTTTAGTAAGCTTTTTGAACGAAACATTCGTTAATAATAGTGTAGGAATACGAAGTGTAGGATTTTGTTTACCGTGTGTAGAGTTGGTTGTCTGGTAGAGATCACTAATTAGCGATAAGAATCAAGATATTTTTAATCGGTAATTAAATTGCTATGGTTTATCACGTGCAATTAAGTATTTTCTATCTAGTTATTGTTTTGTGTAACCAAGCCATGTGTAGTTTCTGTTCAAAATAAAATATTTATTTTCTATAGATAATATAGAATAGAATGATAGATATTTTATCTTATAATAGGTACTTATAAGCGAACATCGCGAGCGAATCCGTCGACGAACACTGGAGAAATCATACATTAATCACATACAATATTTGAAGCACTTCATTTTCTAAATTGCTGCCCTCACTGAGGCACTATCTTAATAGGTATTTTTCACAACTTCTTTCTACAATCTCTTTGGCCCCATTCGAAGGGGGGCGCTTTAAAGGTATCCACAGGTGGTTCGACCCTCGGCCATATTTACAATTCATAGCGTCATGGATAACAGTTCAACAGTTTATTGCAAAGTACTGATATAGACGTCTTGTTTTGAATTTGGAATTTAATTGAGAACCTCCTTCTTTTTGTGAAGTCGGTTAAAAATCAATAATCAGTGCATGTTGCCATATGACTTATGGCACTGAGACGTGGTCGCTAACTATTGGCCGTATAGACAAGCTCAAGGGCTATGGAGAGAGCTATGGCTACGTGGTAAAATTCAAAATGAGGAAATCTGTAGAAGAACCCAGATCACCGACATAGCTCTCAGAATTAGCAAGTTGAAGTGGCAATGGGCAGGTCGTAGCAGGAAGTAAGACCGCTCGTCGTGGCATTCTAGGAGGACTAAGTCCAGCAGTGGACTTCTACAGGCTGATGATGATGATCAAAGAATCTTAAATGGTATTTTTTAGATATTCTTGTACCCTTTGAAATTTGTTTTTTTAACCGACTTCCCAAAAAAGGAGGAGGTTCTCAATTCGGTTGTATTTTTTTTTTTTTTTTTTTTTTAATGTTTGTTACCGCATATCTCCGGCGTTTATGAACCGATTTGGAAAATTCTTTTTTTATTTGTATATCTATACAAATAAAAAAAGAACTGGATTTTGAAAAAAATGGGACCAATCTGGAAGTATATCTATACTTCCAGATTGGTCCCATTTTTTTAAAAATCCAGTTCTGATGATGGGATCCATGAGGAATTGAGGGAACTCCTCAAATATTGTAGGCATACATATGGCGATTTTGATGTTTTCAGCAACAAACCAAGCATTTGCATTCAAAAAGTATAATAATCCTTTCACCACTATGGTTCTTTCATAATTTTTTTTTCATTCAAATATTTTGTCAAATACTATGGCGGAAGTCGGTTTTTTAAATGAAAAGTTATTTAGTATTTGTTACTACATTAACACAATCGAAATTTTCAAGATGAGACATAATACGGACATACAAAATGGTAATTAGGGACCCGTTGGCACGCTTTAGGTAAGGAACCTTAAAAATATTTCGAAGTCAACGCAAAAAAAATAAGGTCGAATTGAGAATATCAACCTTTATGCGAATTCAGTTTAATAAAAATACTTAGTTGTCGATATTTATTAGAAAACACACGTGTTTTCTACCAACATCGACAACTAAGTTGGCAAGGTAAGGCAAAGAAATTTGGGTAAAACCCGTCACGGGAAGTTAAGTTTTTTTTTATTATCCATACTCAGATGTTTTCTGGGTGGTTCAAGTGTTATCCCAATAAATGACGCCATTAACTTCCTTCATGTTATAAGTAAAACACATACCTGTTTCTGGTTTGTCTAGTTTGGCCGGGTTCAGCCTGCGATCCGCCATAGCGGCGGGCTGCTTGGGGCTGTTCCGCTTCGAGGAGCCGCGAGACATCACGAGGGATTGCGGGATCTGAGGGCAGAACACGGGCTTCAAAGATAAATCAATTGTAAGTTCATAATCATAATGTACCGCGAGGAAACCGGCATAACAATCCACAATCGAAGACTTGACATCCAACGAACCTAAGACACAATCCGTGGATTCAAGACACGAGCACGTCGCCGTCACCTAAGATACAGTAAGTGGATTCACGGAGGGAGTACGTGGCTGTGACCTGCGATACAAATACAATCCGAGGATTCAAGACGCGAGCACGTGGCCGTGATCTGCGCTACAATCCGTGGATTCAAGACGCGAGCACGTAGCCGTGACCTGCGCTACAATCCATGGATTCAAGACGCGAGCACATGGCCGTGATCTGCGCTACAATCCGTGGATTCAAGACGCGAGCACGTAGCCGTGACCTGCGCTACAATCCATGGATTCAAGACGCGAGCACGTGGCCGTGACCTAAGATACAGTAAGTGGATTCACGGAGGGAGTACGTGGCTGTGACCTGCGATACAAATACAATCCGTGGATTCAAGACGCGAGCACGTGGCCGTGACTTGCGCTACAATCCGTGGAATAAGGAATCCAACCTTCAGGGTCTGACACGAACCAGGGGCAGTATCAGCGCTCGCAGAAGGCCAAAGATTCGTTTTCTGAGAGTGACTTCTAAAATTCTTTGACACGCCACTGCATCCAAACATCCAGGTATCAGATGTTCAGGCCCATCTGTCACTTCACCAGCCTATATAGAAGTCCAATGCCGGACATAGGCCTCCCCCAAAGAATGCCACGACGAACGGTCTTGAGCCGCCTCCATACACCACCGTCATCAACATCACGCTGACACTTAAAATGAATATGATCAAAAAGCATTAAATGCGCTACTAAGAGTAATTCTCACTTTCACCAACTACCGTGCCATAAAACAGTTATCTGTTGGTGAAACTGGGCATAAGTCTCTTAGGTTGTAAGATGATGCTTACTAGCTTGTCCGATCGGTCTCCGGAGGGGAGCCGCGCTATCGTGACGTCAGCAGAGTCTTCGGGGGGCGGGGGTTGTTGCAGCCAATTGTATTCTCTCTTCTCGACCGGTACACCCCTTCTTTCGTAGTCCTGCGCTTGCGTTCTGTATAAAAAACATTCATTACTTCAAGTTCTTATTTTATGTGTCGATTATTTTTTAATAATAGTTAATTATATAAAATAATATTTACCTTAAACTCTCATAACAATCTAAACATACTACAGCAAAATCACCGTTTTCTAATAATAATGAATTCTCGTTCCGCCTTTGCGTTAAGAATGGGAATTCCTGAAACAAAAACATTCACTAAGTTCATGTTATTAGTAGAAAAGTATAATATCATAACATTATTTTAATTATTTAAAACATTATTGAAATCAATACTATTTAACTTATAGTACTTGGGTGACAGAGTTTTCCTACAGATAAGAGCTAGCTAGACCGATGTTATAACCAAAAAAACTTCATAGCAAGGTACGCGTACGCGCGTTGTTCCATGTTTGGGCTGCAAGCATGGATCGTCGGTCATAAATTTGACATCTCGATATACTGGCTTTATCTATCGAATCGTGTTGATAGGTCGTAGAATGGAACTAGCCTCGATAGCATAAATCGAGACTTGTATTTTGTCAAATGTTAGCTATGACAGATGTCAAAATTAGGAGTGTTTTCGGTAAGATTTGTCGAATGTATCGGACAATCAATAAAGTGAGTTCGATGCTACTGACGTCCCGTTTTGTCGAATTTAAATGTAAAATTTTATCGATTCAGAGACCCATCCTATTACGCTGTCTAGTAATCGTAAAAATGTAGCTCCACTTAAGTGCAAGCCAAATGGCATGACTCATGTTTTGTTACACATTACACAAAGGTTAGCTGGAAGAAAATGCTAATTAGCAATAAGTTCGCCTATGTACTTGTTTTTTTTGTCTTGTAATAAAGTATTTTCTATCTATCTATCTATAGCAAATTTCAGCCCCTTATGATCGAATTACCTTATACGCGAGATGCCAATGAAGGCATTACACCTAAACATGAGATTTGCCAAAAAAGCTGTTTACCCTAAACGTAAGATGCCAAATGAAGCAGTATGCCTAAAATGTGAAATTGACAGAGAAGCAGTTAGTCTAAATTTAAATTACCTGTAAAGCAGTTTGCCTGAAATACAAGATGACCTAGAAGCGGTAAGTCAAATAAGTCAGTTGACTGTTAGCAAAGCCTTAAATATCAAGAGAATTGGCAGCCATAAAGTCGATTTCATAGTAAAATATCGTCTCATAATATTTGCTAATCTCTATTGAAAATTACTGTTATTGTGGTTATTTTTTTTATGAAGTAGGTATTTGAAGGATATTATACGAATTATACTGGAATGAGACAGTCATCAGTTAAATGAGTCAGAATAGAAGGTAGCCTGCATAATTATTACTTAAAGGCTGATCGGTAAAATAAAAACCATAAAAAACGAACCACTATGTAAATAGACATTTACCTGTATAGGCTTTTAACCACCTAGACATTCACCTTTGTAGGCATTTAACCACTTAGGCATTTTGTTTTGTAGGCATCCACTTTATACAAACTGGTTCTTTGTCAATTTCACATTTTAGGCATACTGCTTCATTTGGCATCTTACATTTAGGGTAAACAGATTTTTTGGCAAATCTCATGTTTAGTTATAATGCCCTCATTGGCATCTCGCGTTTAAGGTAATTCGATCATAAGGGATTTCAGCGTAGGGTTGTTTGTAACTTGTATTTACCTTGATGGGTAGTGCCCGCACTCGTTTCCTATACGTTTTGATCCCGCACAGATGGCAGTGGTAGTCATGCGTGTTGTATAGACGCCGCTCCGCAACGCACGACCCTGCAGACTCGTATCTACACGCAACACGACATACATTAAGGATTATCTCGCATGTGGCGCGAAATTCAAATTGTATTGTGTTTTTTGCTCGTCACAGCTCATCAACACTTCTTGTGATAGCGAAAACTGAATTTGCGAAAACTAGGAGACCCAACACACATGTTTTAATTGATAGTATCTCAAAAATATAATTAGTTAAGCTACGGATATCCCTAAACAAAAAAAAACACTGTAAAAATCATTGAACAATATTCGTAGCTAAACTAATTATCTTTATGAGATACTATCTACTAAACCATGTATGTTGGGTCTCCTAGTTTTCGCAAAATCAGTTTTCGCTATCACAAGAAGTGTTGATTAGCTGTGATGAGCAAAAAACACCAATAAATTTGAATTTCGCACCAATTACGAGACGATAACACCCAACAGACACAGCAAAGTCCTGAGACCAAATTCTCTAATTACTCTCTTAACTTTTAAGAACTACACAGAAAGTTAACCGAATCGAGACTGAATTTGTGAACTGAAAAAGTTGGTATTCTGCTCTCTCCTAATAATAATTTATTCTAATTACGTCTACAGTGGACGTCTAAAAGTAATAAAGTAGGCTCACCTCCTCCACTGGTTGAGTAGCGAGTGGTAGCAGAATGTGCAGACTAGAGCAGAGTTGTCTTCCCGTAACTGTTCCGCGTTTGGATGACTCTGTGGCACAAACAAAAACAAACATATTTTTTAATAATATTTAACCCTTGGTACACTGAGAATTCATACATATTATTCATGCGATTGTGAAACCCAAAGTGAAAAGAGGCCCTTTAAGGAAAAAGGCGTGTGTTTATGTATGTATGTATGTATACTACGAAAAATACACTACAAAAACTAAATAAAAATATGATTTTTGTTTGATTTGATCCATACTAGCAACATTTTCCTGCTGGGTCAATAAAACTAGTAACATTTACCATTAGAGATAACGGTAATAGTAACATTTACCTTTAGGGATAACAATACTAGTTACAATTACCTATAAGGAACACATTACTAGTAACATTTTCCTGCTGGGTCAATAAACCCAGTAACATTTACTTTTAGGGATAACAAAACTAGGACCTTCTACCTTCAGCAATAAAAAAACTAGTAACATTTACCTTTAGGGATAGTATTGCTATTCCTAAAGGTAAATGTTACTAGTATGTTAGTAACATTTACCTGGTGGGTTAACAGACAAGGGAAGTAGGGCGCGTTACCCTGCGGCTGTCCGTACAGTATCCGCGCTAACGTGAAGTCAGAGTGCAAACCGCACAGGAAACAGTATATTGACGTACAGGCTGCAACAGATAACATAACATATATATAACATACATAGATAAATAGCCAACTCTTGGGCCAACACGGCTCAACCATCACGACTCTTGGGCCAACACGGTTTAACCAACACGACTCTTGGGCCAACACGGCTCAACCAACACGACTCTTGGGCCAACACGGTTTAACCAACACGACTCTTGGGCCAACACGGCTAAACCAACACGACTCTTGGGCCAACACGGCTCAACCAACACGACTCTTAGGCCAACACGGCTCAACCAACACGACTCTTGGGCCAACACGGCTCAACTAACACGACTCTTGGGCCAACAAGGCTCAAGTACTTACCACTATTACTAGCAACCGTCCTATCGGAGGTGGTGGAGGGAGGGGTGGGTATGATTCGTTCACCGTTCACGGACGAGTTAGACGGCAGTGGCGACGGGATGTTGTACCTGCAACGATAACTACTATTGAAATGTTTCGTACATCACTTGAGGAATAAAATAAATGTACCTATTTAATATCTAAATGTCTTCTTTTTAATATCATAATGAAGTAAATAAAAAAAACCGATTTCTTTCAAAAAGCTCTGAATCAAGTTCGATAAAATTTATATGGGACCACCTCTGAAGTATGAACAAGCAAACTAATTGAGAATCTTCTTTTTTTGAAATCGGTTAAATAAAAATAAAAAAGCAATACTATCCGATGTCTATTGCAGCGTCCCCTAGTGGTATATGTCGACAAAAACTCAGTTTTTTTCAAAAACTTTCTTTAAACATATACAAACCTTTGCAAAATACTGTTTATGGCGTATTGGAGTTCAATTGTAACAAATACACACCGTATTAACTACATCGCTAGGTGGCCACATACATCACGCTAATACCAACTACCCAACTACCCCTGCTGGTCCCCCACACCCGCGACACAGGGAAATTACATCGACAGTTGCCAACTGGTGCCAACGTTGGAGACCGTCTCATGCATACTGTACCGATTTAGATGCGAATTTCGCCGTAAGAAAGCGTAGCATTTAATCTCACCACATATGTTTGTATCATCATGCTATCTCTTAAACAACAAACGTTCTAACGCTTTCACGATACTGTCCGTGGGAGCCTGAACAGTATCGTGAACGCGTTGTCGGATAGTTGGAACTGTTCTATATTTACACAACTGGATGCACCTACAGGGGTTTGCTATAAATGTTTTAGAAAAATTACGATTACACACTTCGTACTTTACTATTCTCCTAAAATGGGCAACGAAACGTCAGCAAGAGAATAGTAAAGTACGTGGTGTATAGTCGCAATTTTACTAAAATGATACCAAGCCACGATAATTTCAATTCTATTGCTATACATGTGTTTATTTAATTTTATATATAACTCCCTACTATCATTATTGTAAGTTTTACTAACAAAATTATGGACTTTGTCTGAAATAACTGTATTTGATTTGATTTAAAGGGGCTGAGCTACAAAAATGCTCACTAGATTGAAAGTCATACCTTCTGTGTTCTAAAGGCACTCGCTCCGCGTCCATTAGTTCCCACTGTCTAGACAGGTGTCGCACACATCGCGAGCAGGCTAACACTCTCCCCCCACCTAGCCTGCCTCCACCGGTTCCCCCCGCGCCCGCCAGACAAGGGAAGTGCATAGCGTGTGAGTTCATGTACTCTGCTGTCGTGGAGAGCCACTCCATTGATTGTTGGGGGAATAGACCAGCGCAGACGTAACATCTGTGAAAGAAAAACGATCATTTTTAATGAGTTCTTACATACAACAGCGATTAGTTTTTTAATACACAATATTTTTTTGTCAGATTAGTAGGTACTCAGATGGATGCAGCTATACATCCCCTGGTGTTATTATAGTCGGCTTTTACGACACCTACGAGAAGGGACGGAATAGACCCCATTCTTAGGCCGGAATGTTCAATACCAGCTTCACAGCTGTGGCGTACAGCTGTGAAGCTGATATTGAACATTTCGTTGCGAAATTTTGGATGTGAATGAATAAATAGGTTTGGTAACACAAACTATTTGAGTTACTTTTGTTCTCCATCATTGAACAACTTCTCATCTTTGATTCATCTCATGATTGATGACCTCCGTGGCCGGAGTAGCGGTTGCGGGTTCGATTCCCGCTACGGGACAAATATTTGCATGATCTGCAAATATTTGTTCTGGGTCTGGGTGTTGTGGTACCATGCTACTCGTAGTTCCTGATACCCACGACAAAGGGAATCCTAGCGTGGGATCAGAACTATGTATGTGACTGTTGGATGTTATGTATCTTACCGGTATAGACCCATGCCATTCTCGCCGTAAACGATCTGAGAGGGGCTGCTCGAGAGTGCATTGGACGGACGCTTGGCCGGCATAGAACCGGAGCTGCATTTTATTTCGTACGGCTTAAATCTGGAAACACAACACACGTATTTTATTAAATAGCTAATTGTTTTAACGAGTGTCTAGGTTTAGGAATTTTTCCAGATCAATTAAAATTTGCCAGAGTTTTGCCGATCCATAAAAAAGGTAAAATGACGGACCCAATGAACGTTAGGCCTATTTCGCTACTGCCAATCTCTTTAAAAATCTTTGAATAACTTATTAAAGGTGGGTTTCAGTCATTTAAGGGAATATTAATTAAACCATTAGCTACCATGTACCATTTGTAGCTGGGAATCGTATACATTTACACCATTCCCAACTACATAACACATGTTAAAAAAACCAAGTCAAGTGTCAAGTCGAACTCGCGTGGAAAGTACATAGTTGTAACCACATTACTAACTTTCATTTAGGTTTTCCTGTAAGGTATTATGAGTAAGGCCCAATATTCCACATATTTTCCAACAGTTTTGGTTCAGTAGTTGCGGAGACAGACACCCCCGGTAAATTTTCGCAGTTTCTTTAATATATTTTAATTTTTTTTTTCATAATTTCTTCATTTGATACTCGTATGTCACAAGATGCATTTGACACAATTTCCCCCGTATGGGGGATTATCAGAAGGGAATTCTAGTCTTTTTTTGTTAGATTCCTTTTAGGGGGTAAAAGTGGAATAAGCCAGTTAACCAAGTTAAGAAGGCGTAATATGTGATTTTGCCCAACAAATCGATCTAGAACTCAGTACTACGGGTTCTACGAGTTAAATATTTTGGCATATGAAAATTTAATATTTTTGCATTTATTGTGTAAAGTTGAAAACACGATATGTAAAAAAAACGATAGTTTTATTTAATGAAAAATCCTTGTTTCGCACACGTTTTGAATGAGATCTCAGGAACCCTACGGTGTTTTAAGGTACATTTTACTACAACAAGTAGGTAATAACTATTTATACTTATGCTAAAATCAGTTTTTTGATAAACACTTTATTTTCGCCATAATAAACAAAAAACTTCATCATTGACACTCGCTAGCGCGAGCGAGATGGCGCGCGGGTTATCGCGTACGTTAAAGAGGGAGCCTAAATTGTAGTATAGTGCCCTCTTAAGTTAGTTATAACTGGTAAAAAAATAAACAACAGACATAGCTAAGTGAAACTACATTTACCTAATGTGATTGGTATGTGAGTTGGTGTGCGCGGGGTGAGGCTCCGGGCTCTCTCCGAACGAAGGGTACTTCAGCGGGATCGTTTTGTTGCACGACGCGCAGATCTGCACCATGCCTGCAACAACGTTACCTTGACATTCTCATACATGGTCATGATCTTGGATAGGTAGCATATCTCACAAAGAAAACTTTCTGTTCTCTTGCTTTTTAAGAGGATCATGGAAATTCCTCAGTGATTTATAAAATCGTTTTTATGCTAATTTAATTTTAGTAATACGGTTCGCTCGCATATTCAACATATTAGTGTTACATAGTGGCGACCTCTGTGGCGATGCGGGTTCGATTCCCGCCTCTGAACAAGTATTTGTACGATCTGCAGATATTTGTTCTGGGTATTTTTCTATGTATAATAAAAAATATCTATCTACGTAATTTATTGTATATTAAGTATATCAGTTATCTAGTACCTATAACACAAGCTCTGCTTAGCTTGGGGCTAGATAATGTTGTGTGAAATGTCCAGCATTTATTTATTTATAGTATTAAAGGATTTTAGAAGAACACAGGCACGTTTCGAACTGTCTCGAGCAAGACGATCTGAAGAATGAAATGAAGAAGTTTCTGTACTGTTCCCACTCGACAAAAGTCTACGTATGTATGTGTTCGAGCGAGACGAACATATTTTGTATAATAGAATATATTTTTGACATTAAAAGCTAGAAATATTTCTCGAGATGTGCGGTGAGAGCTTTATCTACCTTCGAAAGAGAAGACTTGAAAATCGTCATGCTTAGCCTACTCTACGTGATAACATAGGGTCTATTACGAGTTTTGCATTGCAACAATCACTTTGCGAGTCGTGAGTATTCAACGTGACTTACGTAGGTAGTAACTATTTATGAACCTGTGCTGTTTCTTTTGACTGCGCGGCATAGAATGATGAATATTTACTATGTAAGTCACGTTGAACACTCACGACACGTAAAGCGATTGTTGCGATGCAAAACTCGTAATAGGCCCTCAGAAGATGGATCACCTACCTTGAGGACTAATCGGACTCGCGTCCGGATGAGGTTTTAAACTTGTTATAAACGGGTAGTAAGGCTCCCGTTCAGGATTAGGGCAGCAGTACACCAATCTCAACTGCGAACTGGCTGCACCAACTCCGCACACATAGCATACGAAGCTAGCGGTGGCCGCGGGTGCGGACGGCTGGCTAGCTGGTCTCTCTAGCGAAGGGGAATGGGTGTGGGTCACTAAGGATTTATCCCCGGAGGAAGCCAGGCTGAGGGGGGAAGGAGGAAGAAGTGAGGGAGGACGGGTCCGGAGGGTGTAGACGCGCTCGTTGGCCGGCACTCCGCGCATCTGTAACAACAGAACATATGAATGAACATGAGAATAAGATGTGCGTAAGCATGGCTTGCTGTGGCAACCTCGACTAGCCCAACTCCTTTCAGTAACGGAGCTGGGTGGTTATTCGCTATGACCTAAGAGATTCCTTGTCAATAACGTGTGACGTCACCCATGATATTCAGCGATGATTCCACTTAGATATCGTAACGAGCCCGCGTTATGTCACATTGGGTCATAGCGAATAAGGGGGGCAGGACTTTGGGTTGATGGCAACACTTTTGAAGTGTTGCCATCAAATTGTTTCATCACGAAGGCGTTGATGATGGAGAGCAAGATCTAAGTAGCTCCTGCAAACCTGTCTTTGTCCAGGCCTTTTTGGTAGGCGCACAACTTAAGACCTGACTTTTTCAGCTTTTTTGGAAAGGAGACGTCGTCCGTTTTTATTTTATTTAAATTTTTAGTGTTTTTTCTAGATGCATCGTGTAATTTTGGTGGCATTTTAACCGGTGCAGCTTACAAAGCGCATGTTATGAGCAGTTGAAATAAGTGTATTGCGTGTCTTTTCGAAGGAGTGGAATTGTCGTCAAATTGTTGACTTCGAATTGAATTGTTGTGACTTCGGTCAAGTCATGTTCTAGTAAAGCGATGGCAGTTTTAGCCCACCGTCAGTGGCTTCATTCCTTTGTCCTTGATCCTTTCACCATCCTAGTTCTTTCTACAAGCGATTACAAGAAATGGCTATATTCAGAGCCAAAGAATCAGTGACACCAGAGCAGATCAAGTTGATTATAAATTCCAACCATATATTCTGTATTTCGTCTTATCTCGCATACAAATTACTACGAGTGGTCTTGCTGACCTGACCTGTGATAACATACGACCTGAGCCACGATATACGTTTATATTGTGTACATAAGCAAGCTATGTCTTTGTGCACAAGTCATAGAATATTTTACTGTTAAATTATATTTTACGTTCTGCATATAATTGTCTTTTCTGGGTATTTTCTATGTATAATAAAAAAATATCTATTTATGTAATGTATTGTATTAAGTATATCAGTCATCTAGTACCCATAACACAAGCTCTGCTTAGCTTGGGGCTAGATAATGTTGTGTGAAATGTCCAGCATTATTTATTTACTAAAACAACTTTCGTGAATTATATTATAATTCAATGTGGTGTTATGGAACCGTGGTACTAGTAGTTCCTGATACCCACGACATAGGGAATCCTAGTGTGGGATCAGGACTACCATATCAAGGTACCATAACATTGCAAAAAAAATTGTTTTTGAAAACAAAAATAATATTATTGTATAAATATTTTTTGAGTTCATTTTGTTAAACGGGAAATTTTTACATAGCAATATGTTGATGTTGATGATTCCATCAACATATTATGTCGGTGCGAGAAGGGACGCGGAGAGAGTGTAGCCTGAAGAAGACCCTCGATTATACGAAACCTGTTGGTGATTCCATTATTATTAAAGTAAAACAAATTGCATTAGTGTTTTCGGACATGTGAGAGAAACAAAAGATAATGTTCTAGTGCCTCTGTTTTACTTTTGGAACCAATAATTTAATCAATATCTAAAGAAAGATATACCTTATCTCAAATCTTTGAACTCGTGATAAAATCGGACAATACTCTATCAGGCAAACAAACAACCTTCACGACTTGTAAGATAAACAAAAATATAATAAAATGGTGACGGTGAAAAAATAGTGAACAGCGAAGTGACGATGCATTGTGAATGTACAATAAATGCTTACTACGAGTATGTCATTGGTCAAAATAAAGCATACAAAATAAAGGTATAATTTTTTTTTATCACAACTTTATAATGCAGTAGTAAATAAGTGTGAGAAATTTTTAGAATATACTCATCATGATACCAAACTAATTATATTTTCCGAGATTATAAAAATTGCCTTCTATTTCCGCGATAATGAATTTATGACGTCTTATAGCCACGCGGAAATTCAAGACGCTTCAAATGATACCTCATTTGTCAAAATCCATCTCGTAGTTTCGGAGCTACGAGGGAACAGAGGCCCAATTCCCGAAATAAGACTAATTATTGAATGAATCGTTAATTAAGTTAATTAAGTTGAATTTTGAATGTTTTATAATTACGAGAATTGGGCCTTAGATTATAAACTACAGGAGGATACACTTACATACACACATAGACAGCTAAAATCCCAAATCTGCCGCTAATTTTTATCTGACAGAAATTAAATCGCCGCTTTTTTTACTTTGTGTCCCAACCCTCCATTTATCTCCCTTTACTTTGCCGTAGTCAGGTAATAAGTAATCAACTTGCCTATATCGCTGATTGTGCCGTCAGATTGACTGATTGTACCCATTGAAATCGTCATCTTTATCTTCGAAGTAAAAATCAGTCAAATGTGCATGATTTTTCTATACAAAGCAAAGTCTAGATCCGTATTTTATCTATTGAATTCAATATCTTCAACAATACAGATATTCGATTGGACTTTAAGCAATTTAGTGAGCCTATGCACACGGCTTATTTTAACAGTATTCATTAAACTGTTAAAATAAGCCGTGATATTATACAACTTGTAAAAGGACGACTCCCGAATACTGAAGGTACCGGTAAAGCTACCTAAATTATAGCTACTTACATAAAATTGCTTTCGCCTGAGAGGTGATTCATACCGGAAAAAATATTTTTTTCGTTTCGCATCGTATTTGTCAGCCAGCAATGTATGCATTTATTCCGGCCACGCGAGTTCAAAGGTCCCGGTCAGCTGATCGACCCGTAGCGCCAATATTTCTTATGTGGTTTTCATTGCTTTTTTTTTAATTTTTATTTATTAACGTGTTTTTAATGATGGAATATAGGTTTTTGTGTTCCTTTAACGATAGTTCATGAATATTTATAAAGAAAACACGAAAAAAGCTGATCAAAAGTGAGCATTTTTTTTCGTGTTTTTCAGCTTAAGTATTTTCAGAATCATGGTCTGAATGTACTGTTTCAGTTTTCGGGAGTAGTCTTTTTACGGCCTGTATATGCGAGTTTTATGCGCGTTTTTCAAAACGCAGTGATAAAAATACGCTGTGCGCATGCATAGGCATTTGCACTCGTCACAGCTACGTATTCATACTTACCTACTATCTAATGAAGATATAAGGATTATACGTACAGGATTAAAAAGTTTTTTACAGGTTTACAATCTGATATGAATTTAATATACCTAATTAATTGTGAAATAAGTACCTTTAAAAAGTATACCTAAAGTCAAGATAATTGGCATCTTGAAGACAATTAAAAGATAGGGACGTAGCTGACACCCTTGAGATACACCATAACATAATATATAATAATGAATACCTATACATACGATACAAACAGAGATAGCGGTCATCCCTTTAAGAGGCGGTTATCCCTTTATTATTGACGAGAAACTGGTGTTACAATCACATTGTCAATTAGTTTTTGATAGTGCTGATGTGTTTTCTTCAGATTTTCAATAAACAATTTTCATTTTCGATTAGATATATCGAAATCGGTTTAGCCGTGATTGAGCAATAAACATCGAAACATTCGCGTTTTATTAGTAGGGCTTACCGTCGTTACTTGAATGTAATTTGAAAGATAGATTGATTGTATGCAACGGTACCTACATACCTACAGTTTATTGAGACGTAAGTATAATTGTAAACATGGAACCTCGTGACTAAGTCAGAGATAACGAAGCGCGTAATTATTGACATTTAAACTTTGATGGTGGCAAAGACCTCAAAAATAACATTTAATTTCTACGTTCAAAGAGTGAAGAAGTTATGTATCAGTCAAAAGATCAAAAAGTATCATTGAATTGAGTCGTTCCCCGCCAAACAGAAACTAGCCAACGTTTGTCCGGTTGGGGTATTGCAAAATTGTATTATTCTCGTTCCCCTAAAAAATTTAAAACTAAAATGGAAATGGGCAGGACATTTAGCCAGAATGAACAACAAGAAATAAACGAAAATAACAACTTGGCGCGGTCCAGCCGGTAAAAGAGGTAGACCACTAGAAAGATGGGAAGACGAACTCAAAAGAAACTGCAGAAACTGACTGGACAAAGATAACGATGGACAGAGAGGAATGGCATAATCTGGAGGAGGCCTTTACTCGGAGAGAGATCCTTGAGTAAAATATAAATACGTATACACCTATATTTATCAACGTAATCTATATAATAATTATCATATAAATGTATATAATTCAATAATGTGAATATTATTGTTTTTTATCTTGATATGTAAAATGCATGATGATGATTTGTAATAAAAAAAATCTCATAATAAAGATATCTTGCAGATCGTGATAAAATTAAATAAATGAAAACGACAAGTGCGAGCCAGACCGCGCAGAGGTTCGGACCTGTACTTTTCTAGTCAGTACCCTGTTTCTTATTTTTTTAGAAATCGTCAGTACCTTTTTCAGGTACAGCCACATTTTCCTACTAACTTCTTACTTTATGTGTAAAATAGTTGTAATGCCTTAATTTCAGACTTTTCCCTTTATTTGTGTAACCAAGCAAGCCTCTCCTAGCATTCCATGTTTCAGAATGGTGAGATCACTGGACGTATGCTAGGGGATTTTAATTTACCATATTTTAATTAATAAATAGATATTAATTGCTACAATCTTTTTAATGCATCGAGTTAAAGCTTGATTTTTTACGGACCACAAGCTCACAGACCGTTAATTAGACACAGATACCTTTAGCGGTTCCTAAGAAAATGGATCTTGACAGACAGACGGACACCCTAGTGACCTTATAAGGGTCCCGTTTTCTCCTGTTGACGTATGGAACCCTAAAAGGAATATAAAAGTAAACCACTAAAACAGCTACGAGAGATTAAACAAAACTAGGTTTGTCATAGCCTAATATTTATCCAGTATGTTGTATAGACATTGATTACTCTACTGATAAAATAAAAGTAGTTATTTTGTCCGTTTGATAAGCAATACTTTTCCGTCAAATTACTAAATTTAAATTATTATCTAAATACTACTGATAAACTAATTAGGTTTCTTCCATCTCAAAATCCATCAAAGGTCATCGTATCATTATTTAAGTATGTAGGTAGGTACACCATAAATGCCCCATTGAAATTTACACAGTCCCGTCCATCAAAAGGTTGTCTGGTAGAAATCGCTACAGAGCGATAAAACCGCCCATTGTATAGCATAGTTAGTTTTAGTTTTTGTTTGTTAAAATTGTTTAACTTTTACTATGGTGTGCAATAAAGTATTCTCTATCTATCCATTTATCTGAATCCAAATCATGCTTTCAGCGTTGAAAATAGATGACGCAGGCGCGATAGACAGGCGCTGCTCTGTACTTAGCTGTCAAGTGTCAAAATAAAGTGAAATGTCAACATCAACAACGTATTAATAATAATAATAATATTAATAAAAATAATTAAGTATAATAATTATTAATAAATTAATAAATAATTTTCGTTTCGTTGCATAATTTATTTTTGCCTACTTCTAAAAACACCACGAAATCACTAGCGCACACTCAAGAAGCAAACACAAACAATATATTATTATGACTAATAGCCACAGACTAGTTAGATAATAGCTTAGTACGCGTACACCACAGATAATACATTTGACAATCTTGACAGCTACAGTTGAGTCAGCGCCATCTATCGAACCAATATCAACTAGGTAGGTACTTTTTTTTATCCAAGATGAAAAGCCCTCTTTGGACAGCTAGCATAATGTAGCTATATTATACACAGGGCGCGCTAATAGGTTTTTACATCATAATCAGCCTTAGACGTCCACTGCTGGAAGAGGCCTCCCCCATAAAATATAATGGGGGGAAATGCCATAATCACCACGCTTGGCAGACGGACTAGTAATCGCAGTATTCGTGATCATACTGAAGTGGATGCTACTGCCTATAACCTAGTGTAATCCTTTAGTCAGCTTTTACGATATCCACGGAAGGAGTCAGAGGGGTCTATTCTTAATAATGTATAAATAAACGTAATATACAAACATTGAATATACATCTACGTATTACTCATACAATTGATAAGAAAACGAAACGTTACTAAAGGTCAGCCTTTTATCTTCATATACATGAAAACTAATGCCTCTGTTAGTGTCTTAAAGATTTTCTTTATGTACCTAAATAGGCAATATGTATTAATGTACATACGCTATAAACATATAAGGTATTTATAGTGTTAACTATGGTATAGAAACCCGTGTCGCATTTGCTACTACACACTGGGGTTCAATTTTTGAATGTCACTGAGTGACTAAATAACATGAAAAAGGCCGCAAATCACCAATTTTCAGGAGATGTATTGGAGGAGGCACATGTATTGATATCATAGGTATAAAAATTGTAGGCATCAATGAGGTAGATGCTTAGAAATTTGGAAATCGTGGAATCAACTCACTTTAGCCACTCGATGACTCAAAAATTGCACCCCAGCACTGTAAATGGCTTGTGTTAAAACTCAGACCCGAAACTTAGGTCTCAGACACCGAAGTCTTATCAAACAATTTACACGGGCGTATGATGTAGTGTAACATAGATTTTTATATGGAAAATGAGGTTCACAAAGTGTACGCTAGGGGCAAAACGACGTTGACGTTGTTAGTCAGCCTTCATGTTACACCTACTTTGCCTCTTTGCCCCGATGTCTAACACCCCCCCGACAGGTTCAAGCTCATATTATCATCACCAGCCCGTTTACGTCCACTGCTGGAAGAGGACCCCACCTTTGTATTCAATGGCCATAAACACAACGCTTGGCAGGCGGATTGGTGATCGCAGTTTGGTGTGCTCAGGTGGATGCTGCTGCTTATCCCCTAGCTAGTGTAATCTTTTAGTGAGGCTTTTACTACATCCACGAGAGGAGAAAGAGGGCTATTCTTAAGCTGGACACACGGCATGAGCTCTTATAGCGATTCAGTTCAATATCTATTCAGTACAAAATATCGGTTCTGTAATATCCTCAGCTATATTTAAAGTCACAGTAGCAGAAAGTCTTAGACTTCTGCGATTAAAGTTATTCAATGAAGACAAATGTCAAAGACGAACCGATATTTTGTACTGAATAGTTTTTAACTGAATCGCTATAAGAGATCATGGTAACCCCTCAGTTATATATATTATATATGACAAACGTATACAAAAGCCAATTCGTCTAAATTGACTCGGAGACCTCGATTCGCTCGGTCAAATAGTACAGTTTTGTTTCTCCCAGGGCACTGATCGAGAGGCCAGAGATCAGATGCCATTATAAACTTGATAATGGCGGCATTTTATTATTAGCTCTCGTTTATGAATTATCATTATTTTAACCTCTTCAACACTGGAAAGTTATGATGATAGTTTTTCAATCGTGTAATGGTGTAGCTGTGATCCCTAATACTACTAGTAGGAAACTAAAACAGAGTAGTTTTGTGCATGACGTGTTTGAAAATATATATTTAAGTCATTGCTTAGATGTTATCTAAGCCAATATCGGAACCTTGGCAAAAACAATTTACAAAAAATGCAAACTGTAAAAGCTTTTTTGTATTTTTACAGTCTTGTATAAAATCGTATAAAAATACATTGAGGGGTTTTCACGGCCGTTTCAAATCATGCTATCAGCGTTGAAAATAGAAGGCGCTGCTATGTACCTAGCTGTCAAGTGTCAAAATAAAGTTAAATGTCAACATCAACAACGTAGACATATTTTCGTTTCGTGGTATTTATTTTTGCTTACTTATAAAAACACCACTAAATCACTAGCGCACTCTCTAGAAGCAGACACAAACAGAATATCATGACTAATAGCCACAGACTAGTTAGATAATAGCTTAGTACGCGTACACCACAGATAATAGATTTGACAATCTAGACAGCTAGAGTTGAGTCAGCGCCATCTATCGAACCAATTTTAACTACATTTTTTTAATCGAAGATGAAAAGCCCTCATTCATAAAACTAAAATACGAAATTTGATAATGATCACTTGTGAATAATGCCAGAAGAATTGATACAAGGAACCACTATGCACGATAAGATCTTAAACTTCTAGATAAATATTGAACTTTCATCGGATGGAAAACACGTGGACTACATGTCACAGATAATATACATAACAAAGATACACGAATTTTGTTTATCGTCACAATTTAACGACAAATTAAGAAGCTATTAATATTACTATACGGACCCTATTATTAACTAATGGCAAAACGACTTGCAGTATCCGTTAATTATTTATCACGTCAACCTTAGTCAACGTCAGTTATAACTGGAAGCTATTGATAAAGCTTGCGTGGGCCCGGAAAGGTTGACGTGATAAATAATAGACGGATACTGCAGACCCTACTAAGGCTTCAGATAGACTGTATCATCAAGTGAGCCAGTGAGGTAATCCTTAGAACCCTTAGGATATTCCACTAGGGGTAGTCAAAGGTACCATACTACACTCTTACTTCTTGTGAAAGATTTCGTCCGGAGAAGTACTACCACCGTACCTATTTCTGCCGCCAAGCAGTAGTGCTCGCATTGCTGTGTTTCGGTTTGTAGGGTACGGGTGCAGGTGAAATTACAGGCACATGAGACTTTTCATCTTTATGTCTCGGGGTTGGCAGCGCGCGCGTGTGCCTCTGGTGTCGCAGGCGTCCATAAACTTTGGTTAACTACTTTCCATCAGGTGGGGCCGTATGCTTGTTTGCATGCCAAGTAGTCAAAAAAAACACGCGCCGCCTTTAGGTACTTTGTGCTGACCATACGATGTGCTTGGCTCATGCCCACTTTTTAACCGACTTCAAAAAAAGGAGAAGGTTCTGTATTCGTTTTTTTAGGCTTCATATACACGAGCGGAACGATGTCAATGGCAGACGCAACTGCACCCGTCGGCGGCAGCCGTCAACGCGTCGGCGGCAGCCGTTGACATGTCAACATCGAAGGTCAACTGAACAACTGGCAAAATGGCGATCGCGGCATGCTAAAACACAAACAACTGCAAGCGTCGCTATAGGTCGACGGCTGCCGACGATGCGTTGATGGCTGCCGCCGATGCGTTGACGGCTGCCGCCGACAGATGTAGACGGCTATTATACAGTTGCCTCTCCCGTTGGCAATTTGCCGTTCATGTACAAGAGCGCTAAAATATTGAGCATGCCACACGTGGCAGATGGCAAGATTATGTCATCCAAGTACAATAAAGAAGATTTGGCCTTTGACGTCACGTACACACCACACTACTAGTCACCACGCTTACCTACCGCAGTGCTAAGTATTCAAACACATTATTATCAGTAAAGTTAATACCTACTTGATCATGTTATTACATACAACATGCTGATGTTAGTTTAAATCATTACACAAACGAATTACAATTATCAATAAACTGTATCGAAAGTAGAATTTAGTCAAATTCAATAATATTGATGTTTTTGAGGTGAAAATTTAATCACTTTACATTCTTAAACAGAATGTTTCCTGCCTAGCTGACTAGGATTGAAGTTACTATAGATAAAAGGTATCTAAACGACAGTTTCTTTACTTAAAAGATATATAAACTGGAGCTACCAGCTATCACTCACGTAAACAAATTATACAGGAGTAATGGAAAATACCGTTTGTTGTAGTCCCAAACATTAGGTACAGGATAACAAAGAAGTAACTATAGTCTACAACGTTAGATTTAAAACTACCACAAAAGAAAGTTCACCAAACGTTACCAAGAACGTTGACACAAAATACACATCGAACTCAATAGTCTGAAACCTGTGCAAGCAAACGACAGACAACGCAAATATAAAAATGTAATATCAGGTACGTCACGGTAGAATTTACACCTGTACACACAGTAGAAAGCATATTGGGCAATGACTTTGTTCTAGAATAAACTGAATATATTGAAAATAAGAACTTTTAGATCATCAATTCTCATGTAGCGTGGGTTGGGTAGGCAGTAGGGCATGTAAACCGGTTAACCGATTAACCGAAAAACCGATTAACCGACTGATTTTAGGCCGGTTTTTTACCGGTTTTTTTCTTAGAAAATAACCGGGTTTTCGGTTTTTTTTAATGAGTAATAAATCACAAATTCATTTCAAACTACGCCTTGCAGACTTTATTTAGAACGACCATTTTAATCCATCTAATTATATTACAACATAATACGTTAAAATTGCAAAAATACAGACAAACACTTCTCAGAAAACTTTATCATTGGACCGCATAAAACGTCGTTAGTGAATATCGTAGTGTAACTAAGCTATTACCTACTATTAAACAAGCAGAGCAAGAAAGCGAAGGCAGCGTTGCATGAGCGCACTGGGCGCCACCGTCGTCGCTGCGGTCAGCGGTCGAACTGGCAAATTGTTAATTATACCAAAAAAAAGTGAATTAGACTTAGTAACTTTTAGGACTGATTAATGATAATATTTTAGACTAACTACTAATCTTGTTGATTATAGTTAACTACTCTATTTGAGTATGAGTGAGTTGAATATTACCGAATGTTTTAAACTTTACTTGAGTAAGAGAGAGAGTTTTAATATAAGACTAAATTATTTTAATGTTTAAAGATACCTATCCCTAAACGTGAGAAAGTCGAGTGGGCCTGACAGTATCCCGGCTATTGTGCTCAAATAATGTGCTCCCGAGCTGTGTTCCGTTTTGTCGCACCTCTTCGACCTCTCTTCTACCACGGGGGTTGTGCCATCTTCATGGAAGGTAGCCCATGTCCACCCTATCCCTAAAAAAGGGGATCGTACCGAACCGTCCAATTACAGGCCTATAGCGATAACCTCCCTACTCTGCAAGGTGATGGAGCGAGTGATCAACACTCGGCTTCTTGGTTATCTGGAGGAACACCAGCTGATCAGCGATCGGCAATACGGTTTCCGTCACGGGCGATCAGCTGCTGATCAGCTGCTGATCTTCTAGTCTACCTTACTTACCGTTGGGCAGAAGCCATTGAGAATAGAGGAGAGGCTTTCAGTAAGTTTGGACATCGCAAAGACATTCGATCGTGTGTGGCACAGGGCTTATGTAATTGGGTCGCCAGTTTTCTTTCCGGGCGGTGCATTAAATCCTTAGTTGATGGATCCTACTCGGACTCCATGCCCATCAAAGCTGGCGTTCCCCAAGGGCCAGTGTTATCACCCACGCTTTTCATCATTCACATCAATGATATGCTACAAATTAGCGGTCTCCATTGTTATACGGATGTCAGCACTGGTGATACCCTCTACTCTGGCCGTGCAAACGCCTCTCGTGCCGAAGTGGATGAAAATAGGTCAGCGCTTGTGTCTGAAGTGGAAAGCTCCTTAGAGCTCGTATCAGATTGGGGTATCCAAAATCTGGTTACTTTCAATGCCACTAAGACACAAGTGTGCGCATTTACCTCAAAAAAGCCCCATTTACCATCGCGCCGCAGTTTCAGGGCATTCCTCTTTCCACCTCCGCGAGCATTGGGATTCTGGGAGTTGAAATTTCTAACGAGGTCCAATATGGGAGTCACTTAGAAGTAAAGGCAAAACTAACTTCTAAAACACTTGGAGTGCTTAATCGTGCAAAACAGTATTTCACGCCAACTCAGCTCTTTCTACTATCTATACAAAGCACAAGTTCGGCCACACATGGAATACTGCTCTCACCTATGGCACGGGACCCCCAAGTACCAGCTGCTTCGCTTTGACTCCCTACAAAGAAAAGCCGTTAGAATCGTCAACGACCTCAAGCTCACCAGTAGGTACACTAGAGCCGCTGAGCCTGCGCCGAGATATCGGCTCGCTCTGTGTATTCTATCGACTCTATAATGGGGAGTGCTCTGAGGAACTGTTTGATCTTATACCCGCTTCCAGGTTCTATCATCGCACCTCTCGACATCGGTTGGGAGCTCATCCACATATCATCGATGTGTGGGTATCTCGTACAGCTCGCTTTAAAAGATCTTTTCTCCACATACGTGGAAATTGTGGAATAGGCACAATTTAGATCACTAGACTCAGATCCCTTCTGCACTGAAAATGCAGAAGGGATCTGAGGTTTTTCCGCTAAACTATAACATGCACAGCTTCAAAAAAAACGTAAAAAGGGTCCTCCAAGGCAGGCAACGCATTGGCAACGCCTCGGGTGTTGCAGATGTCAATAGGCGACGGTAACAGCTTATCATCAGGTGGGCCGTACGCTAGTTTGTCGAGCCACAACATAAAAAAAAACTATTTTGTTGATTTTTATAGTTTTATCATGAAGTGAAATTTAATTTATTTTAAATATATATAAAGAACATATTTAATATAATAAATATTCTATAACCTGAAGAGAGACAGTTTTAATACTACCAAATAAATAAGTAAATTACACCTAGTAACTAACTATTAGGACTGATTTATCATGTTGTTGAATTTTGTTACTTTATTCGAGTAAGAGTGAGTTCTGCACATTACAATACTTTAAAATTTTACAAGCTAATTTAATTGGTGCTTCCTTATTCAAATAATAAGTTCATTTTTATTAAAATTTACGGTTTTATCTTATCCTAAGACACCTACATAAAAAACTCTAAAAATAACCGATTAACCGGTTTAACCGGTTTTTGAAACATAAAAACCGAGAAAACCGGTTTTTTAAAACAACCCGGTTTTTACATGCCCTAGTAGGCAGTAGGCACCTACTAAGTTTTTGCGGCCACTTATTAACATTAGTAGCTATCTACTATTATTAATAAGTGGTTACCTACTTTCTTACCTACTACCTACTTGTCTAATGTTAATAATGTTATGTATCTAATTTAAACATTTATTTGTCTTTTTTATCTAAGCAATTATGTACTTACCTACTATCTGTCACTTGTCTACTGGAAGAGCCTAGCTTCCCACAACACAGGGAATTCTAGTGTGGGAGCTAGTGTACAAAATTATAATTATGGTACCTACGTTACCATATTATTGTTATACTTGATGTAAATTTTTCTGGATCAATAAGTGATTATTATTATTATTATTATTATTGATAATTCTAGAAGTATCTATCCACAAAAGCTGCAAACTTGTACAAACGAAGAACTTCCAAAGATGAGCTTGATTATAGACAATAATTGTTCACATGTCATGGTGCACATCGCAATAAACCTTAACAGAGGCCTAACCATGAGCTCTTATAGGGATTCAGTTCAAAAACTACTCAGTACAAAATATCGGTTCGTCGTTGACATCCGTCATTATTGAATAACTTTAATCGCAGAAGTCTATATAACTTCTGCTACTGTGCCTTTAAATATAGCTGCAGAAATCACGGAACCGATATTTTGTACTGAATCGCTATAAAAGCTCATGGTAAGGCATCTGGAGTACAAACAGTACGGTCAAAAATATAGAAATACTACATACATTTCTTTTTCATTCGATAGAGACAATAGGACAGGACCATGTAATAAAAGGAACAAGGGAAGACCAAAAGAGAGATGGCTGGATGAGATAAACAAAGTTGCTGGCACGGACTATTTTAATAAGGCGTAAGATAGAGATGCTTGGAACAAAATGGAGGAGGCCTTTACTCGTTGAGAGGTCCTTAATAATTAGCATAAAATAAAATGATTAATTATTTAAAACATTATTATGATTAAGAATGCATGAATTTATTGAGTTTATTTAATTTAATTAATGCATGAACATATAAATAATATAATAATATTTAAACCTAATTTATTATATTAGATGTTATATGAATTGTTTAAGTCTTATTAAGGTAATAAAAAGGCTATATTATATTATTATTATAGAGACAGTAGACAGATAATATCACCATCTTATGTTTAGATCGGTGGTTGCCAAAAATTATGAACAACAATGATCTAATTGCTCTAGGAGCTATGACCCAGGTAACTAAATAAATTAAAATTTCACCAAGAAAGATTTAAAAAAAAAATTAACCGGTACGAAAGATACATTCTGAAAGGCAATTTATTAATTGAAATATATTGTAATATAAATAAAACCGACGATAATAAATTCTAATCAGCAACATTCAATCATTTTGACTTTTAACCAAATTTTAAATATACAATTTGAATTTGAAATGATTTCTAATTTTAAAATCGGCGTTCGAAAAACATGTTTTTTTAATACTTTTTCTTACAAACGTAAATTAATGGATATGGTATAAAAATATGATCACAGCTAATTTAAAAAAAATAATGGGCTATAAAAATGCCAATAGCTTATAGATAGACTCATTTAGCTTACACATAAACAATGAAATGTCGTAGTGTTATTTTTTTTTTTATATATATTTCTTCAGTTAATTGTTTAGATTTTCATCCAGTAAAAAAAAATAGCATAATTTTTTCTCGAAAGAATATTTTATTGAGAACTATAACCTTTTTGAACTTTACTGCGATATATTGTACTAACTACTGTGAATATCGATACTAGACTTGATCTAAATGATAGCTAATAAGTTACTATACTGCGATCACAGTAATCACAGATCACCAATCCGCCTGCCGAGCGTGGTGATTATGGCAAATCCCCCCTATTCTATGGTAGCCTCTCTAGCAGTGTATGTATGTCTACCGACTGATGACGAACCAACAAAAACGGAAAAACCAACGTTACATAGTATGCATCGTTTCATCGTTATACCGATTAATGTATAATTAAGTTGACCGACCGAAGTCATTTGTATAAGCCATTTAATTTTTATTAAGATAAACATATCATCTCGTTAACTATCTTTAAAACATTAAGCTTTAACACGTTTATTCGGAGGTCAAACACTTAAAATCACGCCTGTTTCTTTTAGGGATAAGCAGAGGAGTGACTACAGATTTTCACATTCTGCGATATTGCTATCCGATCCTTCATCTTTTGGTTCATTTATTCTCATGAACTTTTCATCTTTTAGCCTCAGGGTGAAGGATGCAATGCAATAGCACAAATGTCACTTTCTAGGTGGTTCATAATCATCATTATCATCATCATCATCATCATCAGAATCATCATCATCATCATCATCATCAGCAGCTTTTAAGAGGAAGTCATCGGTAGCTAACAAAAGCGCATTTACGCCCTTTTGCACGCGAACGAAGTTTGCTCCTAATTTGGCTATTATTTCTTCAAACTCCATGGAAATTTGTAGACATGATCAGTACACTACCATCATCGGTACATAGCTACAAACTTCTTAAACCTAACTTTCCTTTAAAATGTCTGCCGATTAGTGATAGTGGTCTACCGAGAGCCATAGTAGTATGTTGAAATCGATCGAGATTATCGAACAAAGATAGAATACTTAAAATTATCGATGAGATTAATTTTGATGACGAACCCCTGTACCTACTATCTTATTTAATATCAAACGATATACAGTAACGAATCTTATCAAATAGTAACGAAATTTAAAGATAACAAGCAATCCCCGACTAAAATTTGCAGAATTAAGCGTATAAGTGTTGGAATTTCCCACGTGTTATTTGCGTTCTAAATCTGAGTGATGAAAGATTTATATTAAGTTTATTTTTATGATATAGGTATAATTATGCTAATTTATAGTTTAACATTCTTTAATCTAGAGTCGTCATAAGGTGATCCCTAGTGTCGGTGTTTGGTAGATACAAAAATGGCTAGTTTGACAGTTTTGGTCATCTTAAACCAATGTCGTTTATCTTTTCATTTGCTGCTTTATGGTATAGCGCTTCCTTCTTCCATTAGACCTGACAGGTTTTTATTAATAATGTCTTAAGTGTATTAATATGCCTATGTACTACCACTAAACTGTACCTACCTATGTTCCTAAGTAACAAAACCAAGTGTGTCCAATGGTTAGTAAAATAATGCACAATATGATAAACGAAAATATATCATTGAGTTTCTAATGTATTTTCAGAACTAAAAAAGGCGTTAGTTTGCTTGTACCTTGTAATTCAACGGCGCACCGTCCTCTTTTCCGCACATCCGTACCAGCATTGCATTCCTTTCCACCTGCTTTATCAATAAACACTTATAACACCAAAACCAACACTTCACAACACACTTCAACAAATACAAATACCTCTTTCAACACAGGCACTAAGTATTCACCCTTGTACCACATCGCGTTCGCGCGTCGTCCGAAACATTATTGAAAACGTTCTATAGAACTATCGGTAATCGTAGATTAAAAGTTTTATCAGTACTTGAATACTTCGGAACTCTGTTGCGGATACCAGCAGAACGCGCTGCGTGAGGCGTGCGTACGGACGTATGTAGGACACGCGACTGACGTGTTTGAAACAGCACCACACACACTGATACCACTTCTAGGCCAACAGCAGCATCTCGCGGCTCAACAATGATTACTAACACAAACATTCGTGTTGTGTTGACTCGACAGTATACATAGATGATGTGATTGTGAAAGTGCGATTCAATGGAACACAATCTTGTATTTTCCTCAAATTCCGAATTATTTCTTAGGTATTTGGCAATTTGAATTAGTGTGGGTGTTAAGGTTTATAGACATGCTAATTTGGTATTTACGATCGTATCTTATAAATAATTCAAACAGCTTTATTGGCAACTGGCTGTCAATCAGTAGGAAAAACTATGTTAATTTAGTTGGTGCAATGATCTGAATAAGAATTATAGTTAACTAGCTGTTACCCGCAACTTCGTCCGCATACACATATATGAAAGCTAGAGCGTTTCGAATTAAGTTAGTGAGTTATAAAATATTTAATGAGGTATCAAATATAAATATATATCCCTCATATAAATATAAATATTTAATGAGGGATCATACAGTAACTAAATTATAGGCATACGAGACCATACAATAAAACTGATCATAGCCACCGGACCTGACATAAGGACTCGATATTTTTAGAAGAAAAAAAAAGAAAAGATGAAGTTTATTTTCTTCTTTTTACCATATTTACATTTCGGACGATCCTCAGAGGCCCAATTCTCTTATTTCAAAAACATTCCATTCACAATATAATCTCGTGTCAGTCGCACTTATATCGCAGATTATATTGTGATTTAATCGTTTTATAAATAAGAGAATTGGACCTCTGATCCTAAGGTCATGGGTTCAAATCCAGGTCGTGCACCAATAGGTCACCATATTCGATATTAATATTACATATTAGATTTAGAAATTTATTCATAAAAGTACCTTTGGTTTTCTTTACATTTACACGGAGATTATTGTCAATTCAATTGTCATTTTCATATTAGCATTTTTAGCAGTAGTGTTTCTTTTATCACTAGCATCATGAGACGTATCAACGTTTTCAGCTACAATGTCACCATAATCACGCCCAGCTCAGTGGGTCACGAAACTCACTTCTTTCATATCATTAAAGTATTATATTTTTTATTGGTTTTTGTGTTATCTGAATCGTTTCGGGTTGGATATTTTAACTGGTGTGAGCTGGTGAGTGGTCATTACGTGGTGCCTAACTTGAGATTTGACAAAGGCCTTTGACTTGCTCCAATTTTATGCCGCTCGCGCACGACGCTAGGTTTTTTGAACTGGCTAGCGGGCCTTGAATACGTCTTCAGAACAGCGAGCCAAGCCAATTGCCTTCTGGGTCTTTAAGAGAATGACTCAGATGGCAATTAACAATAAACATTATATTATTCCAATTAATATTAGTTGGATAATAAACATTATCCAACTAATATTAAAATAAATGGGGAGACACTTGATCTTGTCAAGTCTACCATTTTCTTAGGGCTTAATATTGATGCGGGGTTGCAGTGGGCACCACAAATTGTGGCTCTTGCTGGTAGACTTAGTTCCGCTGCATATGCAGTTCGTATAATAAGGCAGCTTACTGATGAAGCTACAGCTAGGCTTGTTTATTTTAGCTACTTCCATAGTGTTATGTCATATGGTATCATACTGTGGGGTAAAGCAGCAGATATCCAAGCTATTTTTGTCTTGCAAAAACGGGCAATACGTGCCATTTATAAAATGAAGTCGCGTGACTCCTTGAGAGAGCGTTTCAAAGAAATCAATATTCTTACAGTAATATCGCAATATATCTATAAAATATTATTACATACACATAAACACTTGGATAGTTTTATGATAAAAAGTGACGTGCATGGTATTAACACGAGAAATAAACACAAACTAAATATACCAAAATTTCGATTAAAGAAAGTAAGTGGGTCTTTTATGGGGAATTCTGTACGGTTCTATAATAAACTTCCAGAAGGTGCATTTAAACTTCCTATTCGAAGATTTAAATCCTACATAAAGACGAATCTAATTAAAAAAGCGTATTACACTCTTGATGACTATATTAATGATAAAGCCGCGTGGCCTGATGTCGCTCTGCCCCTCGACTGCTAAAATGGAAATTTGCAATATCTGTACTTACCTATTTACATGTTTGTATTAGATTATTATTTATAAGTATAACAAGCGTAGCGTGTGCTGTCTTGCATATTTTTGCTGATGTTTATTTACTTTTGACTACCTTCCTAAGGTTTTTAAGTTCTCATTTACTATGTATCAGCAACTCCTTGCTCCGAGGCACCACACAGGCGCTTCTCACCTAGTGGTAAGACGGACCATTTATGTAAGACAAGCCGAGTTTGTTGCCTGATTCTTCTAGGCTTGGTCGCGTTGGAACAGGAGTAATTTAATTTTATATAAGACGATTCAAAATGATCCTTGTGATTTCAATGAATAAAGTTCTTTTTGACTTTGACTTTGACTTTGTGTGCGTGCAAAAGAGCGTAAGCACCATTTATACCTCCTTTTAACCTCACATTTCGAAACGGAGCTCAGTCGCCTCTAGTAGCATAGTAGTAGCAGGCATGCTAGTAGCTTTTGTAACACAATTACAGGAAACAGATTAAAATTGAAGAATTCGAGATTTATAACCTATGATGTTAATATAAAATGATACAAGTGGCTGGTTATTTAAGATGTTGACTTCCTTCAACCTTTATAATATCTTTAGTACATCAAGAGAGGCCTTCCTCTACTACGTCGTTCGGTTCGTGGTCGTCACTCGAGAACCGTAAAGGCCGCAGCACACCGGCTGCGTACGCATAAACGCAAACGTGCACGCCGACGTACCATGACGTTGCAATGTATATAACTGTATGAGACATGGCACACCGCTTCGTGCACGCAAGCGTGTACGTAATATACGTCGAGACGCGCGTGACTAGGTTACGGCCGGTGTGCTGTGGCCTTTATTCCCCAACGGTTGCCAGTTCTACCTACATGACCTGCACATACACACACTACTAGAGATTATAATATGAAATCAAATAAAAAACGTACACTTTAGCAAATTATTATTGCAAACTGTATGTGATAAATGCTATAGGATAAACGGCACAATAATATTGTTTGTTTAGATAATGTTCGTAATAATAACAGCGGTATGTGCTTTGTGACGCAGGGTTCAAATGACCTTGGTATTTTATGACGTCATTAACGAAAAATTTCGACAAAATTGTTTTTAAAAAGCGCAAAAAGCCTCATTCAGACACATGAACAGGAATGGTGTTTTGAATTAAAACCTCATTATTGTATCTGCATGAGGCTTGACTAAAGATCTGGAAACCGGTTTCTGCACATGAGACCTATATCAGCTCCTGAAAGGAAGCTATAGGCTTTGAGGAAAAAAAGTGGCACGTGTTTATCTCGACTGAGATCTTGAATGAATGAATGAATTATTTATTTGCTTAGAATGTAGGTACAGTATAAAACATAGATGATAAATATAATTATAGTTTCCAGTACATTCTTGTTGCTATAGAGCTACCATTGGCCCGTAATAGAGCTCTTTGAATAAGTAATCCTTTACCCATACCTGTTAAATACCTAGTAAAGGGTCATCAAATCAAGCCACGCCGTGTTTGTTGCCCTGATTATTCTAAGCTTGGTCGCGTTGGAACAGGAGTAATTTTAGTTCATAGACGAATAAAAATGATCGTTTTTTTTGTCGTTTTTTCTACTGGTAAAAAGTATACGCAATACTACGTGCTATCAAACGGTGAACGTAAACATTGATACCAGCATGTACCAACAATTCTAAAACATGTACATGAGGGCGCAGTGAATCCTTTCCACCTCAATCAACCAAGAAACTACCAGTGGTACAATAAACGATTCAACTAACCTGGTAGGTATTCCACTGCTGCAAAAGGTGGTGATGACACGCAGCACAAGCTCTCACAGTGCCTTGTGCGTCCTTAGGTCGCGAGCGCGGTGGCCTAGGGTGCTGCTCGCCGAAGATGGGGAAGTAGGGTTGTTTAATCTGTAATAGAAAACACCATATTGCCATAAGACCATCCATATAACATAACACCCAACAGTCACATACGTAGTGATCCCACACTAGGATTCTCTGTGTCGTGAGTGTCAGGAACTAATAGTAGGTACCATGACATCCAGACCCGGAACAAATATTTACAGATCATACAAACATTTGTCCCGCAGCGGGAATCGAATCCGCAACCTCTTGCATCTCAGCCGGCTACTCGCCCGCCGCGCCACAGAGGTCGTCAAATGTACTTATATCATAGATATTCCCCTGCGCACGAAGCGGTTCCAATCTACCTTCATGCGAACTGCTAAGGAGTGTTCCTCATTGCCAGCGTCAGTCTTTTCGGAACAGTATTATAGAGGTGTTTTAACGTGTGTATTAATGACTAGTTGCGCCCCGCGGTTTCACCCGCGTGAATAATGATGAAAATTGATGATGATGATGATGAAAAGTAGCCTATGTGGTAATCCAGGGCGTAAAGTATCTCCATTCCAAATTTCACTCAAATCCATTCGTAGTTTTTACGTGAAAGAGTAACAAACATCCATACTCACAAACTTTCGCGTATATAATATTAGTAGGATTACCGTCCTCGGCTCTCTCAAGACCTCTCAATGGCGCCTCTGCCGTAATCACTAACCTTACACACTTGTACCATAATGTACCATTAACTATTCAAACTCATGATTTTACCGGTTCGAAGGAACAATTAGATAATTGGCAATTTAGATAAGATAAATCGAGTACCTACTGACTAAAAAAACAAGGAAAAAATAAAATCAAACCACCTTACTACAAGATTTAGGTCTAACTAAACCGTGTTTATACAGCGTGTAAAAAGACAGCTCCCGAATACTCAAGGTACCGGTAAAGCTACCTATATCATAGCTATATAAAATAGCTTTCGCCTGAGAAGTGATTCATACCGGAGAAAAACTTTTTTTTCGTTTCGTATCGTATTTGTCATCCAGCAATGAACGCATTTATTCCGGCCGTGCGAGTTCAACGCTCCCGGTCAGCTGATCGACGGGCAGCGCGAGTATTGCTTGATGTGGTTTTCATTGCTTTTTTGACGTTTTTATTTATTAACGTGTTTTTAATAATGGAAATTAAGTTTTTGTGTTCCTTTAACGATATTTTATGGATATTTATAAAGAAAACACGAAAAAAGCGGCCCAAAAGTGAGCACTTATTTTCGTGTTTTTTAAGCTTAAATATTTTCAGAATCATGGTCTGAATGCACTGTTTCATTTTTCGGGAGTAGTCTTTACACTCCCTGTATACATTGTGCACGCTATTCTTCTACTATAACAGTAAAATATAATACTTGCAGATTTCATTCTCGTTTTCATCATCATCATCATCAGCCTTTAGACGTCCAAATACTGGACGAGACCTCCCCCAAAATACAATGGGGAATTGTTATAATGGCGCTTGGCAGGAGGATTGGTGATCATAGTATTGGTGTTGAGTACTCAGGAGGATGCTGCTGCTTATCCCCAGGTCTAATCCCTTAGTCGGCTTTTACGACATCCACGGGAGGAGATGGAGGGGTCTATTCTTATTCCGACCACACCTTGGGAAATTTCGTTTTACTATAATTACATTTTAAATTAGCATTTATGCCCCTATACGTATAGACCCTCGATTAGGGTCGAAACCTGTTGGTGCTTCCACCAACATAACGGTACGTGAAAATTTCCCGTTTTTACAAAATGAATAGCATTTATGCACTGCAAAAACGAATCATTATCTTCTTAGCTATGTCAATCTATTGTAGGTAACCTTTATCAAAACATGACAAGATGCATTTAACTATTTTCGATTGATCTCTGCCCTGCGATAAAGACCTATAAATCAATAGATATTTACAAAGACATACACTTACTGGCCCTCGCCTCTGTAATGTGAAGATAATGTTATATAATAGTTACTACTCAATCCAACTAACTATGATCCTGTGATCCCACTAACTTTGATACTGTGGATTAGATCATTTGTACTAATATATCCCTTACGCTTATAATTTAGTTATGTATGATAGATCCTGTGACTTAGGGGTTTCACATCATTAAAAAGATGACATTTCTTAAAGGTTTATTACATCATAATAGTTAATGAGACGAGTTGTCTTAACTTTAAGAGATTAATCAAATCGTGCACTAAAAGCCGGTTCTGACCTTATCGCTTGTTAAGACAAAATTAAAACAAACTATTTCATTGTTTAAAAAATCAAAAAATATATAGCTTGTAACATACGAATACCAACACTATCTACCACCAGGGTTGTCAAGTATAATATTTGCAGATCATGCAAACAATTTTCCCGCAACGGGTATCGAATCCGCTTGCGTCTGAGCTGTAATGAGCAAAAAAACACAATACAATTTGAATCTCATGCCACTTTACCAACGTTTAATTCTAACGTATAAAGGCAATAAACAGATCGTCCATCTTCCGTCGAATTCTGAAGGATTCCGAGGAATTCGACGGAAGAATTTGCGCCCAACGAGGCTTCCGTTTCGTTTCGCGGCAGGAATTGAGAAAAGGCGCTGCCACACGGGCGTTGCGTCGACGCACCGGCAACGCCCGTGTGTCGTTCAGAGAGCTGATTCTGAGTTTTGACAAGCAATAAGGGCTTTTCAACTTCGATCATAAAAAAAGTAGTTCAAATTGGTTCGATAGATGGCGCTGACTCAACTGTAGCTGACAAGATTGTCAAATGTACTATCTGTGGTGTACGCGAACTAAGCTATTATCTAACTAATCTGTGGCTATTAGTCATGATATTCTGTTTGTGTCTGCTGCTTGAGAGTGCGCTAGTGATTTCGTGGTGTTTTTTATAAGTAAGCAAAATAAATACCACGAAACGAAAATATATCCACGTTGTTGATGTTGACATTTAATTATATTTTGACAATTGTCAGCTCCGTAACAGAGCAGCGCCATCTATTTTCAACGCTGAAAGCATGATTTGTAACGCCTATGGTTTTATGAACGTTTATGGTGTAGTGTAACACGGATTTTTGTATGGAAAATGAGGTTCACAGAGTGTATTTCCATACAATAATCCACACTACGCTACCAGACGTCCGTGTCATTTACTTGTCAAAACTCAGAATCAGCAATTATTTGTATGTAGAACTACGGAGCAGTGACGCAAAGCCGCAACACCAGTGTGGCAGCGGTCTAAAGCTTTTAAAATGAACAATACGAAGACAGCCCTATCCCCAGCAGATAACCCCGGCACGGAGGGCGGGGTCGCTGATATTTTCCACTGATCGATAGCCGCCGGCCTGTGCTCTCGCTGGCCTGTGATACCGTTTCAATTTATTGCCGTTTGACGGCAGACGATGGTGACGTCATTCATTTTCCCACTATATTAGGTAGGTAGGTATAACCACTTTAATACAAAAGTAACAAAAAATTATATTTTAAAAACTAAAACCCGAAGCTGAAAGAGTATAAAAATGTTGTAAAGGAAGGGCAAATTTTAAGCTTTTGTCTAAAACTATTGGCACTTTTAGATAAGATAAATTTGGTGATATTCCAGTATTATTTGTTAGTAGAACTTCTTGTGAAAGAGTTCGTCCGGCGAAGTACTACCTCCGTACCTATTTCTGCCGCCAAGCAGTAGTGCTCGCATTACTATGTTTCAGTTTGAAGGGTAAGAGTGCCGGTAAAATTACAAGCACATGAGACTTTTCAACTTTATGTCTCAGGGTCGGCAGCGCGCGTGTGACGCCTCTGGTGTTACAGGCGTCCATAGGCTACGGTAACTAACTGTGGACCGTATACTTGATTAGTTGCCAAGTAGTATTAAAAAAATTAATGGATTTTTTATTAAGAAGGTTATGTTGCTTTAAATTTTTATAAAAATTAACAGATCAATGTACACGTGCATTATTTGGCCTAATTTTTTTATCAAATGTGATCCAGACAAGGACAATTTATCAAAACACTGGTTCTATCCTGATTATTAACGCTTATTTGTAAACATGGAACGTCTCGCTGTGCTAAAGTCGAAGAGGCAAGGCTATACGGATATCGTATCGACATCCGTAATGATAAGTGCTAATCTCAAACTAGATTTTAACGATTTTAGTAATTTTGATTAACTTTACGGTTAATTTTCTAAGTCTAGAAGTATTTACAGAAAAACCTTTTTGCACAGAGAATACAGATGCAGAACCTTAGAACTTCGATCACATGCTTAACATATCTTTTAGGTATTACCTTGTACATATGTACTACGTATTAACTAGGCCGTACGTAGGTACGTATTGACGTATTGCCTAGTCAATAAGAAATGAAGAAGTAATTAAATATTATATCCTTTAAGAAAAAACCAATGTGTACGCGAGAGATTGAACAAACAAAACCAAAAATATTGTAAATGAAGTTTGCCATAAAAGATTCAGAACTCTGATTGCGAACAATATCAAGCCCTATCTTCCGAACTAAAAGTTCAAAGTCCAAAAGCTCAGTCGAAATATTATAGTTTTCATGAGTTCAGAGTACAATAATCATCTTTATTATGTTTATCAGCCATTCATGTCCAAACGTTGTGGTCTATTGTGGGGCACAAACAGGTCAATACGTCAATGCTTATCTGACCCCCAAGAACTGCGTAGATTGTGTACTAATAGGTGACAAGGTCACCAGCAGTGGACATGTTGTGGACTTGCATATGTCTAGCTGTGAACTTCTACAGGCGGATGATGATGATGATTGTTTTCAAGTCATGATGCAGCCATATAGGTACTATTTTTCCTTCAACGTGTTACGTAACCGGCATATTTCCAGCGATTCTGGCCACGTTTTGCAACGATCACCTGCACCACAGCTAAAGAGGTTTACCAAGAACAGATTTAGATTATTATTTATATGTATAACAAGCGTAGCGTGTGCTGTCTTGCATATTTTTGCTGATGTTTATTTACTTTTGACTAGCTTTCCTAAGGTTTTTAAGTTCTCATTTACTATGTATCAGCAACTCCTTGCTCCGAGGCACTACACAGGCGCTTCTCACCTAGTGGTAAGACGGACCATTTATGTAAGCCAAGCAGAGTTTGTTGCCTGATTCTTCTAGGCTTGGTCGCGTTGGAACAGGAGTAATTTAGTTTTATACAAGACGATTCAAAATGATCCTTGTGATTTCAATGTTCAAGTTCTTTTTGACTTTGACTTTGAACAAGAAAGAGATTGGAAACGTCAACGTTGCTTTCCCCGCCACTGTAGGACTGGTGTAATTTTATGGACTTTTGATATTCACTTTAGTACCTAACATCGGACTATCGTCATGATAGGCTTAATTAGTATGTAATTTTTTATTAAATAATGCATACAACTCGGTCGTTTTGTACCCTCCCGTGCGGCCGTACATAATTCGTAGGTACCTATTGAACTGTTTATTAAACGCTATCCGTAAACACAGATAAACTCAACCCTTGAACCTTTTATAGCAGTGGGCTATCGACGCGTGGGTATTTTTCCCCAGAGGTTAATATCAGTACGTGCTAAAGCCACAGTTAATAACCTAAAGACGGTACATGGACACCAACTATTAACAACATAATTTGCAGCCTTTAGAAGTCCACAGCTGGGCATAGGTCTCCTCCATAGAATGCCATGACGAACGGTCGTGAGCCGCCTCAATCCACCGACTTCCCGCGACCTTTATAATGTGTTTAGTCTATCGAGTCTTCCTATACTGCGTCATTCGTGGTCGCGACTCGAGAACTTTTATCCCTTTTCTCATTATCACTCACGCAGCGGGCTCTAGAGAGCTATGCTTAGAGTTTTTCTCACTCATCATCATCATCAGCCTGTTGAAAACCACTGCTGAACATAGGCTTACCCCCTAGATGGTAGTGGATAGTAAATGGAGGCTGCTCAAGGCCAGTCGTCGTGGCATTCTATGGAGTTTCACTACGTAATAATAACAGAAACGGATATTCGTAGAAGGTCAACGATAAATCTCTCTGAATTAGCAAGTTGATGTGGCAATGGGTAGGCCATATAGCTCGCAGAACCGACAACCGACGCGGAATATTGGAACGGAGCGAACCAGCGGAGTTAGCAAGCGCAACGAACCGTTCTTTGGGGCATGCTATGGAGAGGCCTAATCCAGCCAAAATAGAGCGCATTTTTTTTTCAATTTAAGTTTTATATTTGTTTCATTTTATCAAGAAAGTTTCGCCAACAATAAATTACTTGAGTACAAGTAGCGCCATCTCTGAGAACTGAATGAAAACGAAACGTAAACTGATGATAACATTCCTAACCAACCGATTCAATGATCATTAATCTGAATTAATTGTTAATTTAAGACAAGTCAATTTGCAGAGATGGCGTTGCAATAAATTTATTTATATTTGGGATACAGACCTACATGATATGAATTTCATTTGTGCATCGGAATAGAGTTTGATTAACGATGACAAAATAGTCTTTCAGTAGAAGTATTGTTTGGCAAAAGGCCTTAGAAATAGAGTGATTTTAACATAATATATCTTTGTAAGACTTCTCCCGAGAAGTATTCTAATGGTCTACCACATTAGTCAGTAGGTTCTTTTAAGATTCAAAATGATTATTTGCGTGAATAACCACAAGAATTTGGTCTTTTATGGTAGACACTTGTCTTTTATTCACCTATTTAGCAAGGAATAAGCGACAACTTCAAAAAAACTGCATTTTTTAGCTAATCCGGTAGTAAACCCGCATCTCGCATGTTTTAACTAAAGCTAGGTGGTACTAAAGTTATGGCCTAGTAGGTGCAGTATTTTAACTCCATGTAAGTCTTGGTAGCCCAATGGGAATACAGCACCCAAGAAGAACCCATGAAAAAATCTATGTACGCGAGAATTGCGCGTCTTATTAGTAAAAAGTCTACGCACAATGGACAATTATAAGCTAACCAATCAGCTCTTTTAGCTATAAAGAGCCTCAAAGACAACTTTGACTGCGGCCCGATTCAATTTTAAGAACACATAGTATATTATTTTATTTTTATATTACTATTAAGTAATGATTAAATCAACGATTAGCGTCCTGCCCCCCCCCCCCCCCCCTGTTCCCTAAATGAAAGTTACACGGTGACTAACGTTTGACAAGTAAAAATATGACAATCAATTGGTCAAAATTATCAAAAGAATTGTCAATTGATAGTCATTTTGCTTTCAGTTACGGAATAGGGTGCCCCCCTAGGGTACTACTAGGTCTATCTATGAATGAGTTTGTTTTCTTTATGGTTGGGTTTTGAGGCCCACTGATTTTGGCCCACCAATGTGTTTGAGTTTGACATGCATGCCTTAGAACCTAAACATGGTGAATTTTACTTGACGCTGATAATAAAGAGTCACAAAGACGCTTGAAAGAAATCTACACCGAAAGAGTGCTGATTTTCCCCAAAAGTTTTGTCCGTAAGTAAGAATACTTTGGGCGACAGCCTTAGCAGCTAAACATGGTGATTTATTTGGTTTGAACGGGGTAGTTACCGATTTGTCTTTAGGCTCCTTCGTATGCAGGTTATACAGGGTGCCTCGCTTGTATTCGTCTCCGCACACGTAGCAGACCTCCGTCATGGAGTTCTTGTCCGGCATGGAGAGGTCGAGGATGTCCCGGTCTGATGACGAGTTGGAGTTGCCGCTGTACACGGATACTGTTGATCTGGAAGGAGAAACCAATCAGTGAATAGTCTAGTTCTTCTACTTCGTGTCACTGGTTCTTTACTAGTCACCCTGCGCTAGGTCAGTGGCATACTTGAGAAATGTTGGCCGCCTTGTCAAGAGCTGCCGCAACCGGTAACCGTCTCTTAACGTTTCCTTGGCTGTGTGGAAGACAGCCAAGGAAACGTTAAGAGACGGTTACCGCTCACGCCCTTTTGTACGCGAAGTTTGCTTCTATTTTGACTATTATTTCTTAAAACACCATGAAGTTTTACACACATGACCAGTACACTAATATCCAGAAACTTGGTGCGTAAGTTTTAAAAAAATTGTTTTTTTTATTTATGATTTGTAACCATATACTTTTAACCTGAAACTAACGCACCACGGGTCTAGATATTAGTGTACTGATCATGTGTACAAATTTACGTGGAGTATACAAGAAATAATAGCCAAACTAGAAGCAAACTTCGATCGCGTACATAAGGGGGTAGAGCCCTTTTGCTAGCTACCGGTGACCTCCTCTTAAGCCCTGGCTGCGAGAAAGTGAGGCAGCTTTTAAACTGGCAACCCAATTCTATCGCGTAGGTAGACAATACTTCTATTTACTCATTAAAATCCAGATAAGGACATATCAATCAGCAGGGCTATTCTAAAACGTTCAGAAGGGTTTCCGATCGGATTCGTTAGTTTTTCATGATGTGGTAAGTAACTTAACAATTTTCTCTAGTAAAACACAGTAAAAAACAATAAAAGTTGTATACTTTTTTGTTTTACTAAAAAAATATTGAAAATTGTTTTAGTAACTTACCACATCGAAATGAAAAACTAACGAATCTGATCGGAAACCCTTCCGAACGTTTTAGAATAGCCCTGCAGGTCGGTTCTTATACTAGTAGGTCTTGTCGCTGACTTAATTCAGGATGTCTCACCTGACAGCATCAAGGTATCCAGCTGTCTCCGAGACCCCGGAGTGCTGAGACCCCACTGATATGACAGAGGGGTCTCTCGCTCGGAGATCTAACACACCTTCCTCTTCAACCCCTGCGCTGGGAAACCGCGTCTGAAAACCAACGATTTGACATGATATAGCGGTTTTAAAGAGAATCTAATGAGGATTAGGCGACTTCCGTGGCATGGCTGGTGACGAGCCGGCTAAGATACGAGGTGCGTGCGGGTTCGATTCCAGCTGCGGGGAAAATGTTTGCATAATTTGCGAGCATCAGTTCGGTATCAGTGTTTGTCTTGGTACCATGGTGCTCGTAGTTTCTGATTCACACGACATAAGGAATCGTGTTGTGGGACCAGCCCCCAATTACAGTAGTGAATGGCAAAAAATAGGAAAAGGAAGGCAAAAGAAAGTTTCCCCTACTCAAGTTTCAAAAGATTTGGACAGCGCTAAAAACAGCTGAAACAGTCAGTTGTAAATTCCACCAAGATCCAATCAACACCGTAACCTCAGCAGATTAGCTGTCATCATCAGCAGGTAGACGTCCATACCTGGACGAGGCCTCACCCATGAATTGCAACGGAATATTAGCTATCACCACGCTTGGCAGAACGATTGGTGATCGCAATATTGGTATTGTGTTTTCAGGTGGTACTATCCATCCACTGGTGTAAGAGATTTTACGACATCCACAAGAAACGGAGTTGTCTATTCTCAGGCCGGACAGACCAACACATTTTGGTAGTAGCTTAGCGATCCCAAAATCGACAAACATGAGATTTTAGAACCAACCATCAACTTGTGAAATTAGAGGCGTAAAGTGACGTAGAAAAATAACCGGTTCAAACGGATTTCCCAAATTCAAAACTTCCACGAAATAGAAATCATGATATTGGCTCAGGTAATTGACAAGAAGTTGTATGTGTTTAGCAATGCGGATCGCTAATTTATCGAGAACGTGTGATATATGTGGTTAGATACTGGTTTTTGTGTCAGTAGTTGTTAAAAGGGGTGTGATCTATTTGCATGTAACTATTAGATAGGTACTATTAGTATTAGTATGTGCCCAGCATTTATTTATTAACTAGTAGTAGAGCTCCTTGTGAAAGAGTTCGCCCGTCGTCACCATACCTATTTCTGCAGCCAAGCAGTAGTGTGTGCATTGCTGTGTTCCGGTTTGTAGGGTATGAATGCATAAATTACATGACACTTTTATATTTATTTGTCAGGGTGGAAGATGCAGTGCAATACCACGTAGGACGCGTCCTAGGTTGACGTGACCTAAGAGGTAATGCAGTTGTAATGAACAGGGGTTACCGATTAACATCCCGTGGGCCAACAATTTGCGCCATACATTAAAATAAAAATACTACTACTACATACTGAGGCATAAAGTTGTAAGGGCTCATGTGTCTGTAATTTCACCGGCGATCATAGTCTTCAAAACAGAACTGTCTTCCAGTTTACGATGTTTTGCAAAGCAAGATTACTTATTATTTACTGCTTGGTGGCAGAAATGGGTATGGTGGTAATACTTCAAACTATCACAAAAAACTTCTAACCACTTCCCAAGTTGTGTAGGATGCAATTACTCACATTATTAAATTTATTGTTGACATGGTTATTGGTTTCTTTCTCTTCTTTCCGGTAAGGTGACGAGGTGGGTGGCGCGGTGACCTGGAACGTCAAAATAATACAGTCTGAAACATTAAGAACTCAAAATGGAAGTTTGCTGCTTGAATAGTATTAAAATTGTAACCAAAGATGAAGCCACGTTTGGTAGCTGACCTACAGCTAAATGTAGGACCTGCTTGCAAATAAGTAAATTATTGGTCTCTGTCAAAAAAGGTTGGGGCGAGAGGCAGTCCAAACGGCATCCTCAGAAAATAGTAGTGACCATAAATAAATAAATAAATAAATGCTGGACATTTCACACAACATTATCTAGCCCCAAGCTAAGCAGAGCTTGTGTTATAGGTACTAGATAACTGATAGACTTAATACAATACATTACATAGATAGATATCTTTTATTATACATAGAAAAATACCCAGAACACCCTGAACAAATATCTGCAGATTGTACAAATATTAGTTCCGAGGCGGGAATCGAACCCGCAACCTTCTGCGTCGCAGGCGAACCTTCGCCTGCCGCGCCACAGAGGTCGTCAAAGGACCTCATAAGGAAGTTACAATGCAGTTTTGGCTTGAAGACTCGGTATACTTACATTATTGAATTTATTATTAACATGATTGGACTCCTTGTCCTCTTTCCTATACGGGCTAGCCGCAGGTGCCGAGATCTGGTCCATAGGGAAGAGGGGCCGGGAAGTAGGGCGAGGGGAGGCGGGGGTAGCATCGTCTCTCGTGCCGTCACCCGTCAGGCCGAGGACTTGGGCTGCGTACTCCCCTTGGAAGGTCATGTCAGCTCCTGAAATAGAAAAAAACAAATGAATGAAAATTCCCAGATTTATGGACGACATCTACAAATAGATTTCCCTATTTCTGATAAGGCTAAGTAAAGATGGATAAGCTGTATCTTATTCACATAAAAGAGGAAAAATATATCAATTGGTATTCGGAGAATCTGTAACCAAGGGTTTTTGTTACAAAAGCAGATTAGTGATATTTTTATAGCGTCTTTGGGGGTCGTAACTTTTGAACTCCCGTGGCGCGGTGGGCCAGTAGCCAGCTGAGACGTGAGAGGTTTGGGTTCGATTACCGCTTCAGGACAAATGTGTTTACGTTCTGAAAATATTTGTTCCGTATATGTATGTTGTGGTACCATTAATCCTCGTAGTTCCTGAAACCCACGACACGTGATCCTAGTAACGGAACAGGACCAAGTATGTGACTGGTCGGAGATATGTAAAAAAAACAAATAGGAAAAGAACCTACATGATAATGATCACGTAAACGTATCATATCAACGTGTTTCACACCACGTGGAACCTTTCCCAACATGAGTCACGTTAACCGATTAACTCCAACACAAGCTCTACTATTACATAATCCATGTCTCAAGGCCTCGAAATAGCATTAGTAAGTAGTAATTATAGTAGCTGTAATCAAATCAAGCTGCCATAGTAACAAGTTTTACGTAAGTCTAAAACTATATCTATTTACCAAGAAATACATGTTGTATCTTTGTAATTAAGCTTTTAAAGTATTATGAAAGCTGTGTCCAAGCTCGCAGTAGTTATTAAGTAATCTACATAAAACCAGTTCTCAATGAACTAAGTTTAAGTAGGTAAGTTTCATTCATAAAAGGCCGCGTGGGGAAAATGCATCAGCTGATTGGTCACTTGAGATTGTCGATTTTGTTATCATACTTTACAATAGTGTTTTTGTCTCTTATGGTTTGTGAGAGATTTGAGTGACATAGTTTCCAAATAAAAAAATTGTTTAGCCATTCGCAAGGAAAGATTGCAAGGGCATGGCTCTGAATTTTAATATTTATCATCAGCGTGTCGAAGTCCACTGCTGGACATAGACATCCTGCTACTTTTAGGTATAATGTCTTAAGGTGATTGCTCTCGCATGTGGCGCGAAATTCAAATTTTATTGTGTTTTTTGCAAATCACAGCTAATCAACACTTCTTGAGATAGAGAAAACAGATTTTGCGAAAACTAGGAGACCTAGCACACATGTTTTAATTGATAGTATCCCATAAATGTCATTAGTTAAGCTACGCATACCTTTAAACCAAAAAAACACTGTAAAAATAATTGAAGAGTATTCGTAGCTGAAGTAATGATCTATATGTGAAACTATAAACTAAAACATGTGTGTTAGGTCTCCTAGTTTTCGCAAAATCAGTTTTTACTATCTCAAGAAGTATTGATGAGCTGTAATGAGCAAAAACGCAATAAAATTTGAATTTCGCGTCACATGCGAGAGCAATCACCTTAAGTCTATCGAGAGAAGGCCTTCCTCTACTGCGTCGTGCGGTTTGTGGTCGCCTGCCCATTGCCATTACAACTTACAAATTCGGTGACCTTGGTTCTTCTACGAATTTCCTCATTTCGGATTCTATCACTTAGTGAAACTCCTAGAATATCTCTTTCCATAGCCCGCTATGCGACTTTGAGCTTGTCTATATGGCCAATGTGCTTCAGTCCTTATTCTAAGTGGCCAATAGATAGCGACCACGCCTCAGTGACGTAAGTCATCACTGACACTGACATTAAATTTTTAAAGCAATCAAAAAGTTCGTTGCTAAAATTACTCAGAATTTTTTCCCAACTTACCTATTTACGCTTATCATAGATAATCTTATCTTAGAAAATTGCAAATAAATACTTATCCAGGTTTACCTAATTACTCCGTTATAATTTGTTTAATTGATGTGGGTCATAGTAGGATTATACTTTAACACAAAAGTGAAAGATATGTTTAGATAGATGTTTGAATGTTTCTTGTCACGTCGTATCGGCTAAACCGATTTTGATTAAACTTTGTACAGAGGTAGATTATGACCTGGATAAATAATAAGGCTTCTTTACATCCCGCAGGGCTATTCTTTATTTCGCAACAGGTTTGCAACAGGCTGTCAAACGGTAACTTTTATATGAGAAAAGCGACGTTTTGACAGCCCAGCAGGTCTAAAAAGGCCACTTTATATGAATCATAATATTAATCCTAATACGATTCATATAAAGGAATTGCTAAGAATCTGCAGAGAATTCGGAAAATGACCAGATGAATTGCTCAATGTGGCAAATTCATTTGGTAGTAATTCCTTTTCCAAGTTCTCAGCAGATTCTTAGCAATTCCTTTATATGAATCGTCGTATTATAATTCATATAAAGTGGCCTCTTTAGACCTCCTGATTGCACAATTCACGCCTGTTGCAAACCTCTCGCGAGATAAAGAATAGCTCTGCCGGTACATATTGTTGGTTTAGCAGGCATAGATAAAAAACAAGATTTTAAATCGTATCTACAGAGAATCAAACTTGCTATGTTAGCTCCCCGCCTTCTAGGCCACGGAAGTAGCTGAGATAATAGTAGGTATCAATCAACGCACATCGAATCGTCTAGTGAGTAGGTTAGTTCATTCATAAAGTGTTGGCCTCGAGCGAGTGAAAGTGCAGTCTCCACCCAGTCGAGTTCATTAGGTTAGTAAGGTCACAGGGCCACAGTCAGGCCAAGGGGCCATCTTGAGAAGGTCACCGGTAGTTTACGCCCTTTTTGCACGTTTATGAAGTTTGCTTCTAATGGGAAGTTTTCTGACAGCTGAAAGAAAATAGTTCTAAATCCATGCATAGATGGCGCAGTCCAGAAATGGATGTCTAAAGTCGGTCAGCCACCAACTGTCAGTGTCACTGACTTCACTCGCTCATGCTGTTTGTAAAGTAAGTATCTACGTAAAGTTTTTGTTGAAATTCTGATATATTTGTTAGTGTTACGTTATTGTTATAATTTTTTGTTGTTATTTTTGAAGCCGGACCAAGTAGACCGGCCTATTGTAGACGAGCTTTGGAATCGCAACGCGAAACTTGGAGGAAAAAAAAGATAAAACAAAGAGAATTTGTTCTCTGCGGTGCTTTTGCAAAATCTTCAGAAGACACAACCATTGCGAGTCCCCACCATCTACAGGAATTTTAAGAACTATTTTTTATTTTTTATTGCCTCCATGAAACTTTGTACACATGATCAGTACACTAATATCTATACCTGTGGTCTAGATAATTAGTATACATAAGACGATATAAGTTCAACAAAAAATTTTGAATAAACTAAAAAATACACAAAACCAAGGTATCAGAGCGTGCGCTCCCCACGCTCTGTTTTGTGTATAAAATAATGATATAAAAATCCCCTTTAAAGTGTTGTTAGATTTTGTTGATGAATTCACTAAGAGTTAGAAGTTAGTCTAAAGTTAGATTTCAATTTTAAAAAGGTTAAAAAGGAGGTTTGTTTATTTCTTTTATCGAGTCGAGTAATTCAAATTGTGTACTGAATTTATGATTATATAGATAAATATACAAGTACTTAATTTTTTTCTTTTTGTAAATTATAAGAACTTATATCAAAAACTTAAATATTCTAGAGCCCATTAAAAGCATTTTGTGAACCTATAGCGTCTTAATTTTTATTTTAAATACCTATATTTTTCCATGTTTCAAACCCGTCACTTTGTAGCAAATAAATAATTTTATTTTATAGCATACTCCTTCGTTTGTATGGAAATGGTCAAGGTCTTTGAAATGCAGTCATATGATTTTAGAGTTCCAAAGCAAACACAAACCCCAGACGTTCTTTCATCGTTTTATTCAACAGTTTGTACCATATCAAATTTCAACAAAAACATTATAATATTTTCCTAGACAAAAGCGAAGGTCACGAAAAGATAAACAGAGGTTTTACAAAAGAAAATGTGTTTCCTTTGAACGTAAACCGGTCTTGTTTTCTTTATCACAAAGTACTTTTGACAGTAGCACAAAGGCATTCCCCAACTCCTCAGCGCGAGTTATTGATGTGTTCAGTATTTTTAGTACGGTTGACAATAAAGTTTATGGATTATACGTTAGTATAGACATAGACAAAGTTACCATAAACTAGATAGCGTACTGCTAAGTTGCTAACTAAAGCATCATCATCATCATCATCAGCCGTTAGACGTCCACTGTTTAACGAGGCTGGGGAATTTGCCATAATCACCACGCTTGGCAGGCGAATTGGTGTTGATTACTCAGATGGATACTGCTGCCCATCCCCTGGTGTAATCCCTTAGTCGGCTTTTACGACATCCACAGGAAGACGGAAATGTATACATATTCTTAGGTCGCACACACACCACGATTAAAGCCTGTGGATGAAGGCGGCTCAAGATCGTTCACCGTGGCATTCTAGGGGGAAGCCCTATGTCCAGCGGTGGACTTCTACAGGCTGATGATGATGATGATAATAACTTATTTCGTCGTAATCAATCAGCTATGGAGCGGTCCGGAATCGGAAATAAATTGACGCGATCTATTTCCTGGGTCCGTATTCTCGATTTATCTCATCTACGAGGTGACGTCACATTCTCATTCAGAATTATAGTTTTCAAGCGAGATATGATGTCATCGGGTGCACGGGATTTTTCGCATGCCAGGACATGTCTAGACATATTCTAGGACCATCTCACCCTAGAGCAGACAGTTAAAGAATGTCCAATCGCTAAATATCATCAAGTAAGTAATACTTCTTCATAACTGCTTGTGTGGCTGATAGTATCAGAGACAGCTATGACACATGACGTACGGACACACAAACACGGCGTTATTATGTAAATAGTGCACCGGTTCCAACTAGAGAGAACTGTGACCACTTCACTTTTATTTACGTACTGTGCGTAGGGCTGGCACGTGGCTTCTCACCATTGAATATCTATTATCTACGTACATTCACCAACAGTCGATTTACGTCCACTGCTGGATGAGGCCTCCCCCCATTGAATTCAATAAAGCGATTTGCATCACCACGCTTGGCAAGCGGATTAAGTACTTAGGGATGCTGCCCATCCCCTGGTGTAATCCCTTAGTAAGGCTTTTACTACATCCACGGGAGATGAAGTCTATTCTTAGGCCGGACGCACCACGGCGCGGCGTTACGCACAAACTACGTACTTAATCTTCAATTATCTTGTTTTTTCTTAACTTTGACGCGCCGAAAGCGATTCATACGCTACGCATTATATACATATTATATTTTCGGAGCGCACTCTTAAGAGACATCAAATGGTGTCTGCGATTAGTTTCAATTTCAGGGTTTTCTACTTTATATAATATTATAATTGATAGTAATTTTACTTGTCAAACAGGGAATAGGGGGCTAGAGAGCAATTCCTTACGTAATTCTGTTGCATAGGTGTCAGTAAGCTGACTACTGCTTCGTAGATTTTCTACCTGGGGTGCAATTTTTTGAATGTCACCGAGTTATTAAATATCATCAAAAAGGCCGCAAATCAAATCAACCTAGAGACTACAGGTAAAATACAGACTAAAATAATTACAGAGTGGTACCCACGAGATAAAAAGAGGAAAAGGAGAGGACAGCACAAAAGATGGGAAGATGATCTGAAAAAAGTAGCTGAAACCAAAATGGAGAAGAGCAGCTATGGATATAAATCAGTGGAAAATCTAGAGAAGGCCTATGTCGAAAGACAAACTATACAAAATGATGATATAGATTAGTAAGTAGTACTTAGAAAACTTGTAATACCTACATGTATATACAGAAATAAAGGCCTACAGGTCCCTAGGTTGTTGGTTACCATCGACTAAAAGCGAATGATTTATATAATATAATGAAGGACTATATCGCACAGCCCTACACAGGCCATACATTCTCAGAGTTCAACTGGTTCAGCCGTCAGGCTCGCGATATTTATAACATCAAAGTGATCGCGAGCCGAACGGTCGGAGTCGTGTCGGACAGACGAATGCTGAAACCATATATCGGGATAAATCATGGTGATGATGATTTTACAACGCAGCCTGCGTTTCCACCAATGACGTGCGAGATAGATGAGCGGTGCGAGGATGCGTAGCGAGGCTGTGGAACGATGTGAGTGTTTCCACCAGAGATGTGCTAGGTAGCTGAGCAGTGCGAGGATGCGTAGCGAGGCTGTGGAACGGTGCGAGGATGAGTAGCGAGCTCTTTTCAGACTGACTGCTAGTAGTTTCTCGCTTGCGTCCATTTTAGTTTTTTTCTTTCTCGCTCGCATCCATCCTTTCCACACATTCCTCGCAACACATCCCTCGCACGCACCTCGCTTGTTTTGTACGCATAAAAACCTCGCTCGCTAAGCCGTTTCCACCAGAGCTGCGCTGAGCGAGGCTAGGTAAATGAAGTGATTCTATTGGTTCTTAACAAACACATCCCTCGTTACGCATCCTCGCTCATCTCTGTTGGAAACGCAGCCATAGCTAACGCAGACAAAATTGCTGGTAGCAGTCGGTACAAGTAGCGGTACGAAAATCTAGCGCTGACCGTTATTGCGCAGAAGTCAAAAGTATCTTGGGGGATCTCTATCTATATCTATCTTATAATAATTGTATTGCGTGAGCGACCCATGCCAATGTAAATTGTATTGCGTGAGCGACCCATGCCAATGTAATCTAGTTATTTAAAGTACTTAGGTAATTCATTATGTTAACTATTTAATCTCGACCTGTCATTATTCACCCACTCTACATTACACAAAGGTTATCTGGAAGAAAAGCTGTTCAGTTGTACATACTTCAAACGTCATGTTTCCATAGGTCCTTGCAAATTTTTTACGTCAAAACAATAGCGACTTACATGTTATGTTATCGCATAATGGACGTGTTACTAAAACAGGCTCTAATATTGTTATAATGTTATAGAGCACGATACAATGTGCTGACGTAGTATGTTGAAAGACGAAAAGCAGACATACGGGAAACTTTTAGTTGCCCAAAAAATCGATATCATTTGACGACCTCCGTGGCGCAATCGGCGAGTATCCGGCTGAGACGCAAGAGGTTGTACCCGTAGTTCGATTCCCGCTGCAGAACAAAGTTTTGCATGATCTGCAAATATTTGTTCCTGGTCTGGGTGTCGTAGTACCAATGGTACTCGTAGTTCCTGATACCCACGACACAGAGACTCCTAGTATGGGATCAGGACTATGTAGGTATGTGATTTTTGGGTGTTATGTTATTCGGTGTGCAAATAATAAGTTTATCTATCTATTTATCTTATCATGTAAATTTGTACATTGAGCATGAATAAATGAAATAAGTACTTATTCAAAATTACAAAGTAATCAACATAAAAATTCATAAATCCATTCAAAGATTTAAATCTATCCATACAAAGGTCAATAGTCAATTACTTTGTAATAAATTCAGATTTTACAAGTAAAAAAAAAACAAGTCTATACAAAGTACTTAGGTATTAAAGTCCGTTAAAGTAGTGTTTTATAAACTAAAATAATAAAAAATTATTATATTCATAAAAAAATCAAAATAATAAGTTGTCTGGAAGAGATAGCTTTTAACGATAAAAACGCACATTTTACCTACTTTTAATCATCATGTTAAGTTTTGTGTATTTTTTATAATCTTATGGTGTACAATAAAGTATTTTCTATTCTATTCTATAAAAAAACAACAGAATTGAGAACTATCTCCTTTTTTTTGAAATCGGTTAAAATTAAAACGTTGTGCGATTAAAAGTTGCCAGTCTACTAGTAATAAGGCGCATAACGAATTCGATTAGAATTGGCTCGACGGGGATTGACAGACAGCCCCCAAAGGACTGACGATGGAGACGCCATGTTAGGAAACTGGCACTGTCACGGAGACAAAGACTTGACGACAGCTAGAAAGTTTGAAGAGTACACACTCACCTTTATCCCCGAAGGGGTAGGCAGTACCCTAACCTCCTGAGGATGCCGTAAAAGGTGACAAAGGGATTACGCAAGGGGATGGGCAGCAGCATCTACCTGAGTACTTTACACCAATACTGCGATCACCAATCCGCCTGCCAAGCGTGGTGATTATGGCAAATCCCCCCATTTTTATGGGGGAGGCTTCGTCCAACAGTTGATGTCTACCAGCTGATGATGGGCTCCAACGGAAGACCAGCGTTGGGTTGCCTACGCGGCCTAGCAAACTAGTTGAGGTCCCCTGAGTTGGGGGTCCGCAACGGATTTTTATGGCTTCAACAGACACACACATTTTTTATAGTTACTTTGTTGTGTTTTTTTTTAACTTAGTTCTTCTATTCTGTTTGTTATTTTGTGGTTGTGTGTTTTTGTTTTAACATAAATAAACTCTTTTTCTTTCTTTCTTCTGATGAAGAATTATGAGATTGGCATAACAAAATCCTCCTCAAAAGCCTTCCTCATTTGGGCTCTTATCTAACGAAATAATTCACAGATAAAAAATCTTTACAAAACTAAAGAAAATCATTTTTTTTGTAAAAACAAAAGCTAGCTTTGATAATTTTTAAGTCAAATGTAAAAACAGAATCTGTGAATCGTATCAGACAGACAAAGGGACCGTGAACATGAAAATAAATATAAAAGATAAACGAGCGGTCTGTCCGTCATATCGGAGACAATGCGGTGTGGAGGGGGGGTGGGGTGGGGGGGATTATGTTGGATAATCCTACAGGGGGTTTGGCAGTTGGAATAATATTTGATAAAACAAAGCCTACCTCCAATGTAGATGAATAATAAGGTTGATAAAAACATTAAGGTAGACATAAACCTCTTTGTCTACGTGACAGACGTGACGGTTGGAGAACCTCGCTGCCGCCACTACGTCACCGTGATGGTGGCGTTTGAATTTAAGAGAATGTCACCGGGATCTAGGTTTTGAATGAAGAATGCTTCTAATTTGGCTATATTTTCTTCAAACGCCATGAAACTTTGTCCTCCCTATTAACCTTGTCCTATAACCGTGGTACGTTAGTTTCTTATAAAATTATATGGTTACCAAATCATTAGGTAATTAATAAAACACATTTTTAAATAACTTTTAATTTAAAAAACAAACTTCCGCCATTGTATTCGACTAAATATCTGGATGAAAAAAAATGATGCAAATACCATAGTGATAAAAGGGTTATGATACTTTCTGAATGCAAATGCTTGATTTGTTGCTGAAAATATCAAAATCGCTATACACAATATTTGAGGAGTTCCCTCAATTCCTCATGGATCCCATCATCAGAACTGGATTCTGAAAAAAATGGGACCAATCTGGAAGTATATCTATTCAAATAAAACATTTTTTTTTTAAAATCTGTTTATAAACGACGGAGGTATGAGGTAACAAACATGAAAAAAAAACAACCGAATTGAGAACCTCCCTTTTTGTGAAGTCGGTTAAAAACTGTCACTCCATGGGTCTACTGTTGTAGTGCTCAAAATACAAAATTACAAAGTCATTATAAAGTAAGTTAGTTAGTAAGTTATTAGTCTTGTGTGTTTAAAATTTCATGGAATTTGAAGAAAATAATACCGAAATCAGAAGCAAACTTCGTTCGCGTGCAAATGGGCGTAAGCGCCATTTTACTAGCTACCTACTGGTGACCTCCTCTTAAATGTTAATAATTGTTTGTCCTAACCAATCTACTTCTGCCCCCCAATTACAGTAGCAAATGGCAATGGGGAACGCAACAATGGAGATCATTTAGGCAGCCTATCTAAATCTTATGAAACTTGAATAGGGGAAACTTCTTGACCTAAATATTCCTCCTTTCAAGTTTCATAAGATTTAGATAGCGCTAAGGCTGCCAAAATGATCACCATTAATGCATTCTCCATTGCCACTGTAATTGGGGGGCTTTTCTGTTTGCTTGTTATTGTATTTGTTTTCGTGTCAAATTAATTTATTTTCTTTCTAGCATTCATTGCTCGTGCTACTATTAGCTATACTATATAATAATACTAGCTGCCCGCGCGCGACTTCTTTCGCGTGGTCCCGGTACATTTAAACCTTTCCGTGACAATTATGAACACAACAAAACCAAAAACAATTAAAAATGTCTTAACGGTTCGACCTAGTGCGGCTAAAAGAGAAAAAAATAATTAAAAAAAACAACTGACAGGTAATTGTGACTGTCAAATAATAAACAAATAATTTACAATAAAACAATATTGCGGCTATAAATTGATATATAAGCTATCCTATCTTTTAAGTTAAATCAAACTGCACCACACGGTGTGCAAATTTGTGCAAAATCACGGTGTGCAAAATCGGATAAGTAGTTTAGGAGTCCATCGCGGACAAACAACGTGACACGTAATTTATATATATTATTATTATATAATGTGCTAGGTGTGTGTGCTACACTGTGCTACATAATTATTCTTGCGTCCGATGGGAGTAACTAATACCTATAATACAGGCTCGGCCTAGTTTAGGTGTTAGGGATTTGCGTATGCGTAACAGTAACTATTATATGTGAGTACCTACCGTAACCATTATCAATGGTTGTATTGCTTAATGTATCTTATGTAATGTATAACCTTTATTCAATGAATTCTTATAAATAAATAAATGCTGGACATTTCACACAACATTATCCAGCCCCAAACAAAGCAGAGCTTGTGTTATGGGTACTACATAACTGATATACTTAATACAATACATTACATAGATAGATATTTTTATTATACATAGAAAATACCCAGACCACCCTGAACTTTCTCCAGATCGTACAAATATTTGTTCTGAGGCGGGAATCGAACCAGCAACCTCCAGCGCCAGCCGCGCCAGAGGTTGTCAAAAAATAATTATATTAGTCGGTATGTGCATAAGTAATATAATTTTTTTTCCACGAAACACAAACAAACGATATTATTGTTGTAAATAAAGTTGTTACCGACTTACAGTTAATGGAGAAGTTTTTTTTAAATTAATTAAGATAACGAAAGTGTGCTATCTGCCCCCCTTAACCTATTCCCCGGGGCAACCTCATTTATTTGATTAATCCTCATTCCCGGTTCCTGGAACGAAACCACTGTAAACCCTTGATTAATAATAATTCTGCGAAGGCCGTTCATATCGACAATTACTTAGAAACGTGATATTTACATTAATATTTATTAAAGTTTTTTATAACAGTGGAAATTTCAGGAAATATATTGTAAAGCTGTCTTTTTTCTGCGTAGCGATATAAAATAGTAAATAATAAATGCTGGACATTTCACACAACATTATCTAGCCCCAAGCTAAGCAGAGCTTGTGTTATGGGTACTAGATAACTGATATACTTAATACAATAACATAGAGGTTCTCAATTCGGTTGGTTTTTTAATTATTTTTAAGGGTTTCGTCAACTTGAAACTTATAATATTGTCGTTACAGAGTGTCTCAGTCTAGTATAGAGTTTTGTACCAATCTGTTATATTATGTAGTTGAAACTATTAATTTGGCTTTAATTACCTATAAAGTTAAGTTTTTTCAACAAAAAACTTTCACTGCGGACTTTTTTCCGCGATTTCGCGTGTACGTGTATGTGAGCTGCTATATTATAGGAAAAAATAAGCTCCAAGGAAAATACCAGCAGAGCGTTCCGAAAATGTCTGAAACGTATCCGATCGGATTCGTTAGCTTTTCATTTCTATGTGGTAAGTAACTAAAACAATTATCTAACAATTTTGTTTAGTAAAACTCAGTAATATACAATATTTATCGTATTTTACCGTGTTTTACTAGAGAAAATTGTTTTAGTTACTTACCACATCGATCGGAACCGTTTCCGACGTTTTAGAATCACCCTGCTGTTCTTTTTTAAATTAAATCTCCAAAAACAATATAAACACACATACGTTATGTTTTCAGCAGTGAACGTGTTAACTGTGTGTATTGTATGTATCTTTTTCATGCTAAACAAACATAGATAACAGGTTTAAGTACAAACAAAAAAAAACAACACGACCCGGCTTCATGGTAAAAGTTTTTAAACGATTCTGTACCTACCTAGTTCGTAGAAGGGTAAGGTCACCAAAATATTCGCAATGTCACTTAAAATAATTAAGCAAGTGCCCTGAGTGTATTTTTACGCAAGTAAGCATTTATCAGCGAAAATGGCATTTCCCTTGGTGACAGAGTATTACGTAGCTCGAATTTGTACATCATCACGATAAGTGTGTATTCTAGCATTGTGTCTATCAAATTCATCATCATTTTATTCATCATCATCATCGTCGCCATCATCATCATTATCATCGTCATCATAATCGTCGTCATTTTTTTTTATTCTACTTAGCAAGCAGACAAGCTTACGGCGGCCCACCAGATGGAAAGCAGTTACCGTAGCCTATGAACGCCTGTAACACCAGAGGCATCACACGCGCGCTGCCGACCCTAAGACATAAAGATGAAAAGTCTCATGTGCCTGTAATTTCACCGGCACCCGAACCTTTTAAACCGAAACACAGCAATGCGAACACTACTGCTTGGCGGCAGAAATAGGAACGGTGGTAGTACTTCCCCGGACAAACTCGTTCACAAGAAGTTCTACTACTAACAAAATTATCATAAATGTCATCATCATCATCATCATCATCATCATCACCATCGTCATCATCATCGTCATCATTACAAGCGGGTTTACATCCACTGTTAGACAAGGCTTCCCCCATAAAATACAATGGTTTGGTTGCCATCTTAACTACGCTTGGCAGGCGGATTGGTGATCGCAGTTTGGTGTTGAGTACTCAGGTGGATGCTATTGCTCATCCCCTGGTGTAATCGCTTAGTCGGCTTTTAAGACATTGAGGGGAAAAGATGGAGGAGTGTATTCTTAGGAAAGAATACGGCACGCTTAAACCCTTTTGTACACGAACGAAGTTTACTTCTAATTAGGCTATTATTTCTTCAAACTCCATTACTATGATTAGTACCTACAATAATATATAAAAATTGTATGGTTTGGTAACCACATAACATTAATTAAAAAAAAACAAAATTTTAATAATAGCTTTTCATTTAAAAAACCGACTTGCGCCATTGTATTCGACTAAATTTCTGTATGAAAAAACAATTATGAAAAACCCATAGTGGTGAAAGGGTTATGATACTTTCTGAATGCAAATGCTTGAATTGTTGCTGAAAATATTAAAATATGTATTATATGCCATATGTATGCCTACAATATTTAAGGAGTTCCCTCAATTCCTCATGGATTCTGAAAAAAATGGAACCAATCTGGAAGTATCTCTAAACAAATAAAAAAAATCCAAATCGGTTTATAAATGACGGAGATATGAGGTAACAAACATAAAAAAATAAAAAAAATACAACCGAATTGAGAACCTCCTTCTTTTTTGTAAAGTCGGTTAAAAAACTGACTCGTCTGGTCTAGATATTAGTGTTACTGATCATAAATGTACAAAATTTCATGGAGTTTGACGAAATAATAGCCAAAATAGAAGCAAACTTCGTTCGTGTACAAAAGGGTGTATACGCACTACCGGTAACCTCCTCTTAACCCTTTGGCTCGCGCCTAAAACCCCCGATCTTAATAAAATCACTGTCGAAAGCCTCGACAATTTCGACAGGCGTACAAAAAGTATTTTTGAAATAAACTAAAAACATAACTTTACTAGGTATTCAATTTCACAACAAAAGTTCCCCTTTCCCAAAAACATTGTACAAAATTCAATGCGAAGAGCAATACAGCAGAACAAAATTCAATGGAATTGAATTTCGTTTCTGTATTGCTGGAATGAAACGGACTGAATGTTTGGATGTACCTTTCGTTTTATTTCATTTTTGTTTCATTCTGTCGATCGATGAGAGACAGGGACACGGGATATACGTCGAGCAAATAAAATATGCTGCGTTTTATGGCACAAAAGAACCATATCTACTAGTTTAAAAGGGCTGGTGAAATTACAAATCCTTGGCTTGGGATGCACGCCGACGATAAACCACTCCATAGGAGTCAATCCATAGCAATGGCGATCCAAGAAGGTTGGTCGTAGGGGTCATGACCCCCCCCCCCCCCCAAATCGCGTTGCCAAACTACATACAAATATCCAATTAACGAAAATTTTTAATTTTAGCCTTTATTTGGTCCAGAAAGTTGCAAAAAATGATGATGGACCCCCCAAACTTTGGCTGCGACCGCGCCTGGTCCATAGGAGGAGACGTAGGGGCTGGACACGCCACGGCATCTATGTGTATACAGCATAATGGGAAGTTTTCAGGGAGGCAATAAAAAATAAAAAATAGTTCTTAAAATTCCGGTAGATGGCGGTGACTCGACATCGTTGTGTCTTCTGAAGATTTTGCAAAAGCAACACAGGGAAGAAATTCTCTTTGTTTTCTCTTTTTTTACATCAAGTTTCGCGTTGCGATTCCGAAGCTCATTTTTCGAGTCTACTATAGACCGGTCTACTTGGTCTGGCTTCAACAATAACAACAAAAAATTATAACAATAACGTAACACTAACAAATATATCAGGATTTCAACAAAAACTTTACGTAGATACTTACTTTACTTCACCAACGAATCAACGAAGCATGAGCGAGTGAAGTCAGTGACACTGACAGTTGGTGGCTGACCGACAAAATTTAGACAACCATATCTGGACTGCGCCATCTATGCATGGATTTAGAACTATTTTATTTCAGCTGTCAGAAAACTTCCCATTGGCTTCTCTCGACTTATTAAAATAAAGTTGATCTTTTCGACACAGCAAAAGTCGGGTAATTTTGCTAACATTTTCGCTGATCCCACGCAAATGTGCCCTAGATCTCGATAAGACATGACAAAACTAGTGCACGTACTCCAGATAGGACGGCTAGACCACTTATGACGTGTCCTTATACGGGCATGTTGCTTGATAGACAATGCATAATGACATTAACGTCTTTTAGTTGGGACAATGCGACATCACGATTTATGGCCTGGCTGTGATATCAAGCGTAGTCCTACCCGTGCTCTAAAAATATAGATAAAACGATTAAGGACTTATCTCAAAAGTAGTATTTTTGAACGCCCAGTGCGACGTAACAAGATTAAATAGTGAGATGCAAAAAATAGTGTAGGTAGAACAATATATTAAAAATAGTTATGAACGAACAGAATTATGAAAAAAGTCTGGTTTTGCAAATAAAAATCGCAAAAATTACCACCCTAAGAAGCTTTGGCATTCAAATGCTCTAAATTTGTTTTTTAACAAATTACTAGACTTGTATTTTAAAGTTCTAATCGCATATTTTTTATCTATGATTTGTAAATTTTTATATTTGTATTAATTAAAAAAACCTCAAAATGAATATAGTCTGAAGTGCAAACCAGTTTCATCGTCAAATATGACATGCGATTTTTAACTTTTAGCGAAGCCGTTTGGATAAAAAAAATGTTTATTTTAAGTTTCGATTTTAGGATCATACGATATGATCCTAAAATCGTATGATTCATACCGCGTCTTAATGATATTTAATCATTAGATAAAAATCAGAAATAGAACCCCCGCCCTTATACCACATTATGTGATTGGCATAACATATTTTCTTTTTCCATTCCCCGTCATCTTAGTACTGGCTTTCTTTCGCATTTCATTGAATATTGTTGTTTTGTTGTTGGTTCGTTGTTGGATGTTGTATTTTAATAAACATTTACTCATCTCTTCATCATATTATGTACTATCCACATTCCAGATTGAACCAAACCATGACCAAACCTCATTTTATTTGGTACACGCACATACATTTATGTATACTTTATTCTTACCTCTTATACCATGTTCTGGTTTATCATTCGAAGCGAATAATATTAAAACAATGGCGGTCGATACTCGGGGTCGGGCTATTGACATTTGCTTATTGATCAACTTTTTGTGAGCTTTGTTCTATGCGGATTTTGTATTTAACTGTTCGAATTTAATGTTGTTTAGTTACTTAAAACAGACTTCTGTTGGTGTTTAACAAAGTTACCTACAGTTATTTAAGTTTCTACACTTTGTTCTACAGAATTGATGAATGAAGCAGGGGTAAGGCCGTAAATCACCGTTTTTCAGGAGATTTATTAAAGAATATCATAGGTTTAAGAATTTTAGTCATCAAAGAGTTTCAGATGTATAGAAATTTGGAAATCGTGGAATAAACGGCAAATTTACTGACGTTTAGTCACTCAGAAAAATCACGTGCACGTGATGACGTCATATCTCGTATGAAAACCATAATTTTGTAGAGCCTCATACGAGATGTGACGTCATCACGTAGTCGAGATCAATTTGAGAATACGTGCCGGTAGTTAACAAGTCATATATAGCTGTAGCCGTCTCTCTTACTCACAAATATCGTGTGAAAGAAGCAAAATAATAACTTTTCATTTAAAAAACCGACTTCCGCCATTGTATTCGACTAAAAAATTTTGGATGAAAAAAAAATTATGAAAGAACCATAGTGGTGAAAGGATTATGATACTTTCTGAATGCAAATGCTTGGTGTCTTGCTGAAAATATCAAAATCGCCATATGTATGCCTACAATATTTGAGGAGTTCCCTCAATTCCTCATGGATCCCATCATCAGAACTGGATTCTGAAAAAAATGGGACCAATCTGGAAGTATATCTATTCCAATAAAAAAAGAATTTTCCAAATCGGTTCATAAATGCCGGAGATATGCGGTAACAAACATTAAAAAAAAAAAAAAAAAAAAAAAAAAAAATACAACCGAATTGAGAACCTCCTCCTTTTTGGGAAGTCGGTTAAAAATAAAAAAAACGTGTGCAGTTAGCCAGTTTATGGAGAGCTGCAACAGTTTCAAGGGCGAGCGAAGCGAACTCCTACTCATAGCGCGTGTAAGAAGAAAATAGCTACAAGACTTGGACATAGACCTAAGGCTACTTCCACTCAACTACACGCATATAATTTTTTTTTTAATTTGAACTTGGTTTAAGTAAGTTGACTCACCAATGAAGGGTTTTCCATCCAGCCGCTTCATCCAGTAGAACCGCTGGCTGTGGGGCTTGTTCTCCCGATCGTACTGCTCCCACTGCTGGCGCAGGAAGGTGTAGCAGACGCAGCAACTCCTCACGGCGCCCTCCTCGTCGCCCTCGCCGCGGTAGCCGGGCGGGGGCGCATGACCGCCCAGAAACGGAAAGTAGGGCTCGTTGCTCTGTTAACAGAAAATTATATGTTAAATGTATCTTTACCTGGGGCCGTAGACAAAGTAACATTCTAATAGCGATGTCGCCAGTAGAAAAGTCCAAAATGTATGGGATTGACGTTAGCTTTCGATATGTCACGTGGTCTTTTGTATTGAATTACGACTTTAGAAATGGAATCGCTTCGAAGCGAATGCCACTTGGCTTTCGCCAAGTGGCATTTGCCACTTGTTGCCACTTATTGTGGGCATTGCCCTCTGGACAGTTAAAAAGTGACAAATGACGCCTCCTAGGGCGGTCACAGACCTGTCTAGAAGACAGGTCTTTTGTACCTAGGATATCAAAGAAAAGAATTGAAATCGGGAGGCTAGAAAGCAATACAAAATGTACTACTCGTCACACACCTACCGAACCGAACCAGCAAGAACGCCCGGTCAGCAAGCAACCGTCCTCATCATATAATTTATAATATTATAGGATATAATTTCTGTAAATTTATAAAGAAAGCTAGTAAAATACATATTTAAATATGCCATGTTATCTCACAAAAACCTGGAAAAGCCCCATAGCTCATACATAATGTACTACCATGACCCCATTACGCCATGGCGTTAATCTCCATACAAACTATGGGAAAATATAATGGGAAAACGGTTTTTGTCGTCACACCTTACTTGTTGGAAGTGACGCTTAACACATTATGCTATGTGAGAACCTAGATCATAATGCTTACATTGTAGCCAAGTGGTTGTCTCACGAGTTCATAATGGGATCGTTCAAAAAGTCGCGTTTACCAGCGCGCGGTTCAAGAAAGCGCCTGTATCGCGTAAAATGTAGAATAGAATAGAATATTCTTTATTGCCCAATAAACAAATCATGAACATGGCGAACTTAATGCTAGGAAGCATTCTCTACCAGCTAACCTTCGTGTAGTGCGGATAAATTTATGTAGGTGGTGCATAATACGTTGTAAATAATTAGATAGTACTTTAAGTACTTAAGTATAGTTTCACAATAATAATTTTATGAATTAAGTAAAGATACATGAACAATATTATACCAGGTACACACTAACAATAAATAAATACATACATTAGGTACTTACAATACATAATATGCATAAACAAACAACCATATATAACCCTAACTTAATTAAACTTAAATGTAGTTGACACGAAAGAATAACTTTTCATTATAAAGCCGACTTCCGCATTGAATTCGGCTGTCTGCATTTTTATTTGCTAAAGGCATACAAAACAATAACTTGTTGCTGAAAATACCAAAATTGCTATAATATGTATGCCTACAATATTTGAGGAGTTCCCTCAATTCCTCATGGATTCCATCATCAGAACTGGGTTTTGAAAAAATGGGACCAATCTGGAAGTATATCTAAGCAAATAAAAAAAGAATTTTCCCAACAAGCAATCAACTGTCAATTTATAGACCATTGCTAAACTAGGGGGCTGCCTGGTTTTAGATAAACCAGAGATAGTCCAAGCTTATGTCATTTTTGGCATAAGCGCGAAATATCTAGCTCGAAAGCTGCTTCTGGAAAACAAACCATCTGCTTTTGTATTACGGTCGTATATACCCTAGGTCGATATTTAAGCCTAGACTAGGTAGTCCTGGTTTAAACCCAGACTAAGGGCATTTTTTATAATAACACCCTTTAGGTTAATAAGTTTCCCCTATCAAAATGATCCCCATTGTTGCGTTCCCAATTCATCATTTGCTTCTGTAATTGGAGGGGCGGTTTACGTCCACTGCTGGATGAGGCCTCCCCCATTGAATGCAGTGGGGGGATTTGCCAAAATCACCACGCTTGGCAGGCGGATTGGTGATCGCAGTTGGAAGATGCTGCTGCCTATCCTCTGGTCTAATCCCTTAGTAATGCTTTTACTACATCCACGGTAAGACAAGGAGGGGTATATTCTTAGGCCAGACACACCACGGCAAAAGGCACATTTAAGTATGCTTGTAAGTAAGTTATAAGTTTTTAATAAGTTGTCAAAATGACGTATACAACCCTCATATTCATAATCTGTTTTACTTTGATAGCTAAAATAGCTTTTACCTTGTTTTGGCGTATGTCATTTTACATCAGAGAGAACAAAACAAAAGCTATTTTAACTAGAATAGAATATAATATATATTTATTTGCATACAGGAGTTACACAGAAACACAAGACTAAAAGGAAACAGACCCGAAAGTACGAAGTGTAACTCCAGTAACAAATAGGTTTAAAAAGTTTATGAATAAGAAGGTTAGAAATAAACAACGTACCTAAGTAAACATTTTTCCATACGGCGCTGAATTGCTATTCCAATAACATTCCCTGACGAAAGCTCTCGAGGATTCAACCAAATACAAAATACACATCATATTTGCGAATTCATCGATCTGTGACCGAAATGCGGTCAACGAACTCGAAACTCCTACTAGGCCTGGCTGACCGCAAATAATATTATGGTGGTGTCAACTTATAGGTCATCCGCAACACGCAATATTACCTCATTTCATACATGAGGTGCGATTTTTAAAAAAAGACATCTAGTGACTTAACGTCAATAAAATTTCAGTTTATTCCACGATTTTCAAATTCCTAAACATCAGAGGACGTATTACGAGTTTTGTATTGCAAAAACCGATTTGCGGAACGTGAGCATACTTAGTTAAGTACTACGTAAGTCACGTAGAATGCTCACGATTCGCATTCCGGTTTTTGCAATGCAAAACTCGTAATAACCGATCAATTTAGTGAATCATCCATTCCATCACAATGACTGTAGTTATAGTTAGGTAATTATGCAAAGTCAATCCATGACCTACGCAACATTGTTTAGCATGACCTAACTTGACCATCTCATATTTCTGACTCAACACTGTCTGACAAATAGTAATTTTTAACCTACTTCAAAAAAAGGAGGAGGTTCTCAATTCGGTTGTCCATCAGATTCCAGTTCTGATGATGGGATCCATGAGGAATTGAGGGAACTCCTCAAATTATTGTAGGCATACATATGGCGATTTTGATATTTTCAACAACAAACCAAGTATTTGCATTCAGAAAGTATCATAATCCTTTCACCACTATGGTTCTTTCATAAAAAAAATTTCATCCAAAATTATATTGTCGAATACAATGGCGGAAGTCGGTTTTTTAAATGAAAAGTTATAATATTCATTGTCTGCAAAACATTGTAACGAAATTGATCCAAATCAAAACAAACCAATTTGAAACGAACTTCACAAATTGTCACAACTCACAAGGCAGAATTGACTGGTGTCAGATGTCAAACGATGAAAATTGACTACCAGTTAGAACCGGTTTCGCTATTCGGCAATGATCATTAGATTGGTTGACATTGCTATTAGTTCAGCTTCAGGAAAACGGAGCGAAATTGAGAATGTTAAATCTTGTTCAATGGAAAAGTCATCGCAATAATACACTTCTCATCAATTGCGTAAATTTTTATTAATTTGGCATTATGCGTAAGTATTGCACTTTTTGCGTATATGTCAAAATGCGTATTGCACATATTGCGTAAAATATCAAGATGCGTATTTAAAATTACTCAAAAAGCGTGTTGGTCATTATGCATCAGAAGGAAAAAATCGCATTTATCAAGATTTTGTTTCTGGCGATAAATAACCAAATAAAGGATAATTTAAGAGGATTAATTATTTAAGAAAAGCCATCATTATATTTGCTGCCAGTTCGTACCTTGTACTACCATGTACTGTCATGAAAAAATATTTTCTAATAATCCATTAAACACATACATGTGTTTAATGGATTATTAGAAAATATGTGTGTTTCGATTTTTTTGATGAGAAGTGTATTATAAATGCGATAGTTTGTGAGTATGTTTGTTACTTCTTCACGGTCAAACGGCTCAAAGGATTTGAGTGTTTGGAATGAAGATACCTTATACCCTGGATTAACTGAGGTTGCCTACCTGAGGTTCCTGCTTGACGCGTATATTGTAATGATCGCTGAAGCCGGCGCCGCCGCAGACGAAGCAGACGCGCAGCTCGTCGGTCGGCTTGTTGGCAGACGGCGACGCCGGCTTGCTCAGCGAACTCTTTATGTAGGCCTTGGCTTTTTCCATGGCCTGCGGAAGAAAAGACAATTGGTTACATGATTTGCCAAAAATAAAAAACAATTTACATTGCAACAATCAACACTACCATAGCACAATGACGGTTTCAAAAGAAAAAGACGAGTGACACACCAGGGACTCAACTGCGAGCTGATTCTATGTTTTGACAAGCAATTGACACGGACGTATCGTGTAGTGTAACACGGATTTCTAGGAAACTCTATGGAGACATACGTAATAATCCGTAATATTCAATCGTTTTTCACTCTATTCGCGCCAATTCGTTTCGCTCGCGGATAGTGGTCGGCTATTTTTCAATGTTTCTTTTCGGCCAATACCTACATTCTATTTTTTAAAACTTCTTTGTTTATGAAGTGAATATCCTATAACTAGAACTAGATGGCGTTGCAACATATGTCCGAATCGCAGATCACGCTATCGGAAACACACGACGATTCTATTTATAGAATCGGAAATTTTTAGAAAGAGCAGACGAGAGCGAGCGGGCTATAATGGATTTTCATGCAATATTCTTGCACTGTTTCTAGTGAACAATTGTGAAATTACATAAAGGTAGTTGGAAGAAAAGAGTATACTTATACACGCTAACCGCGGAAAACGGTCCGTAGTCGACGTGACCGCACCCCAAGACTTCATAGGCTGTCTCCACTAAAGTATACTTTGTAATTATGCTAAGTAGTGTATTTGCAAAGTAACATGACCTTACTTTCAGAAACCAGTTACAACCGCAATGTCAATATTTTGATTCCACTTATCTGACGCAAAGATAACAGTTTGGCAAACGTTAGCTATTTATAACAGTTTGGCAAACGTTGGCTAACTGCAACGTTATGTTATCGGGGAATGGGGAATGGGGGCGCATTAGGGAAGCCTGAATGTGCACTAAATTAACCATTGTCATTCAATGTTTATAATAGTTAATGTTTGTCTGTATGTACACTTAAGTACGTTTATACTACTTGGCAAGCAAACAAGCATACGGCCCACCTGGTGGACAGTAGTTACCGTAGCTTATGGACGCGTGCAACACCAGAGGCATCACACGCGCGCTGCCGACCCAGAGACATAAAGATGAAAAGTCTCATTTGCCTGTAATTTCACCGGCACACGTACCCTTCAAACCGAAACACAGCAATGCGAGCACTACTGCTTGGCGGCAGAAATAGGTACGGTGGTAGTACTTCCCCGGACGAACTCATTCACAAGAAGTTCTACTACTAACAAACCTTTCACTAACAGCTCTGCTTAGCTTGGGCCTAGATAATGTTGTGTGAAATGTCCAGCATTTATTTATTTATTATTATTTATTATTTTGAACGCGAACGACGTTTGCTTCTTATTTGGCTATTATTTCTTCAAACTCCATGAAATTTTGTAGATGATCAGTACACTAAAATCTAGACCCGTGGTGCGTTAGTTTCATACAAATTTATATGGTTACCAAATCATAAACTAAAAACTAATTTTAAAAAAACAGACGCACCATGGGTCTACATATTAGTGTACTGAGGTCCAATTCTCTTATTTAAAAAACGATTAAATCACAATATAATCTCGTGTCGTTAACAATGTTTTTTAAATAAGAGAATTATCCCATGTCAAATTGACAAGTTTTCATTCAAAACGCCCCCGCTTGTGCTAGTGTCCCGAAAAACCGTAATTGGTAAGGTTAGTTCCCCCCTCCGTTCTAAAAAACCGTTTAACCTATCAAGCAGTAAGAACAACGGCTATTATTAACTAAATACTAGCCCTGACTCACACGGACGAAAGCGACAACTATTTAATGAATTTTTAATCGGCCATGTCGCACGATTACGTCGCGTCGCTCATGCGTAGGGCTGCCACATGCCTACCAGACGCGCAGCCATTTTGACCGGCTAAAATTGCAGTTTTTATTTACATGAGGAGACATAAATGGAACAGGAACAAAGGCCCAATTCTCTAACTTAAAAATAGTTAAAATAGAGTTCGGATCATGTTTCGATCTTGTGTCGATGTCTTAAATGTCAGAAATGGTATTCCCTTAACTTAACAACAAGACTGTAATGTGATTATATCGAAATATGACCGAAACTTGAACGATTCAAAGTTTTTTCGATAATTTTAGCATTGTAGATGGAGTCTCTCTTTACTCTTTGCAATAATATATATAATTACCTTACTCTAATGGTAGTCACCGTGAATTGAAAGTAGACTAAATTGTTATTTACTAGTGGTTCGCCCCGAACTGAGACCTCGCGATAACAACTTTATCAGCCCGACTACTTAACTAAGTAATTTCCATATTTTCTATTATTATTTTTGAAAATTTTCCCCTCGAGGTCTACCAGTACAGTACAGGATCTACCAGTAACTACTCTAATTTCCTACACATCATCGAAATAACCTTTAAATAGGGCTAAGCAACGGGGCGTAGTTATACTACATACCTGCTAGTACCGGGTTATTCCCGCTCGTCCCCACGTCTCGTCCCCACTGGGGACGAGCTATATCAAGTACCTGACGAATTAATTGATAACGTCCTTTTGATGAAATCCATAGAACTCCAACGTCATTCAAATTCTTAGAAATGGGAGGTCAACAATGGATGTTATGTTGGTTTCTGTTTTATGGAGTACATGTTTCTAAATTCTTCAATTTCAGACTTTTCCCTGTAGTTGTGACACAAAAGCCACAAGCATACCAAATTTCAGCATTGTGGGATTGCTGGCAGTACCCTAGAATTTTGGGTTTTTACGTTTTTTATTTTCCCTAATATCTCGAAAACTACTAAGGCTAAATAATTATTAAAAACAGTTTTGAAATGTCCAACCAAAGCGCTTTCATTAGACACCCCACTTGATCTGACTGTCTCACTTTTACTTTTTTTACCCCCTCTTGGACCCCAATGTCTCAGCAACCCCCTGATCGATATAGCTCATAAACTTACCTACAAATTGTACCAATACTATCTACCCCCATACCAAATTTCATGAAGATCGGATTAACGGTTTGGAAGTTTTCATCGGACAAACATACATACATACATACATACACACATACATACAAACGCCCATTCTTCCAACTTGACTCAGAGAACTCGCTTCGCTCGTTCAATAAGGGAGCAGAATACCAACTATCTGTCAATTCATAATTCAGTCTCGATTCGGTTAACTTTCAGTGTCATTTTAGTTTATAAGACGATTCAAAATGATCCTTGTGATTTCAATGAATAAAATTCTTTTGATTTGATAAGGGGTAGGTACAAAGACCCCAGGAAACTTCTGTGCTTCTGGACTGAGTTAGGCTGGCTGACTACCTAGCCAGACAGCTCTCACGCATAATGGACCACCTATAGAGTTCGAATTCGGAAAAGGGAGTTCTTTAACATTAACATGAAAGGGGTACAATTTTTTGATGTCAAATGACTAAATGTTGTGCCGCGATGTGTCCGGCCACGGCCTGAGAATTTACACCTCCGTCTCCTCCCGTGGATGTTGTAAAAGCCGGCTAAAGGATTACAATAGGCGATGGGTAGCAGCATCCATCCGAGTACTCAGCACGAATACTGCGATCACCAATCCGCCTGCCAAGCTTGGTCATTATGGCAATTTCTTGTATTTTATGGGAGAGGCCTCGTCTAATAGTGGATATCTAACAGCTAATGATGATGATGATAACTTAATGTTAGTAAAATTGCGACAAATTTCCGATTTCCAGAAGATCAACTGGAGGAGGCAATGAGGGGTTTTCACGGCCGTTTCATGCTTATCATGCTTTCAGCGTTGAAAATAGATGGCGCTGCTCTATTATGTAAATGTCAAGTGTCAAAATAAAGTTAAATGTCAACATCAACAACGTAGATATGTAAGTATTTATTTTTGCTTACTTCTAAAAACATCACAAAATTACTAGCGCACATTCAAGAAGCAGACACAAACAGAATATCAAGACTAATAGCCACAGACTAGTTAGATAATAGCTTAGTACGCGTACACCACAGATAGTACATTTGACAATCTTGGCATTTACAGTTGAGTCAGCGCCTTCTATCGAACCAATTTGAACTACTTTTTTATTTTTAATCGAAGTTGAAAAGCTCTCATTGTGGGTACTGATAATAATAGATATGAGAATTCTTATATTTTATTCATCAATTAATTTTATAAACACGAACTTTGCTGATATTTAGTCACTTTAGATGACTTTCAAAAACTGCATCCCTTATTTAACTGAGTAGTTAATGATATGACGACGTCTGTGGCGCGGCGGGCGAAGGTTCACCTGCGACGCAGGAGGTTGCGGGTACGATTCCCGCCTCGGAACAAATATTTGTACGATCTGCCGATATTTGTTCAGGGTGTTATGGGTATGTTTCTATGTACAATAAAAAATATCTATCTATATAATGTATTGTATTAAGTATATCAGTTATCTAGTAACCATAACACAAGCTCTGCTTAGCTTGGGGCTAGATAATGTTGTGTGAAATGTAAAGCATTATTTATATATTTTTTTATTTATTTATAAAAAAAATGTGGTTTAGATCCCTTGTACTAATAGATCCTTTATGCTTATTATTTAATTACTGATAGATCCTGTGACCAAGGGATCTTTTTAAAAAGAATAATTTTATAAAAATATTGTTACTAATAGGTATGCATGGGTTTTCCGAGAAGTTAAGTAACAATAGTTCGAAATAGATTAGATTTTATTTTAATCAACGTAGGCACCAAATCATTTAATTGATTATATTAACCCCTAGCTAGCCGACCGGTTGGTTGATGTTCAAATTGGGCAGTTTAAAGATGGATTAATTGTACCCGGATAGCGATTACTTAAAAGAAACATCGATATTAATATTAAAAACCGTTTAATTTATTAATAATTCTCACGGTTCATGAATATTTCATCACACTGGTTATTTATTTCGATCCTGGGAACCCTAATGACGACCCTTCGAAACCCTTTCAATTAAAACAGACTACACTCTGTATATCTCCCCTATTATAGTAGGTAGGTAGGTACTATCAGGTATACAGGATGTGGTATTATCTCCCCTAAATACGTACCTACCTAGTCGAAATTAATTCAGAATTAGCTTAGCAACCCAGGTGATCAAATACAGCTGTACACTCAAAATTAACATCGGCACCTTGAGAATCGAAGTGAATAAAGCGACATGATCTACTTCTACGACTGACTATTGTGCCCAAATGATCGATGTACGCAATGTACTATGTCAGGTAACTTAGGTGTAAATAGTACTAATATCAGAGTTAGCAAGTTGAAGTGGCAATGGACAGGTCATATAGCTCGCAGAACTGCCACCTAATAACAGTATAAAATGGCAATGGGGAATGCAACGATGGGAATCATTTTGGCATCCTTAGCGCTATCTAAATCTTACGGAAATTGAATAGGGAAAATTCTTTAACTAAATATTCCACCTTTCAAGTTCAAGATTTGGACATCGCTAAGGCAGGCAAAATGATCCCCATTATTCCGTTCTCCATTGCAATTTGCTACTGTAATCGGGGGGCAGACGACCGTTGGGGAATAAAGGTTCTCGAGTGACAACCACAAACCGGACGACGTGGAATGCCCCCTCTCGATAGACTAAAGACATAAACGTCGCAGGAAGTGGACGGAGGCCGCTCAAGGACTTTCATCCTGGTATCCTAGGGGGGAGGCATATATCCAGCAGTGGACTTCTACGGGCTGATGATGATGATGATGATGAGTACTATGTCATCCATACCATACCTACAGACATATTTTTCCACTAGATATTTGGAGGTATTATGAATGTCGTAAAAGGCGACTAAGGGATTACGCCAGGGGACGGGCAGCAGCATCCACCTGAGTACTTAATTCAGTAAAATGCTTGTCTGTTTCTAGCGCCCCTCCAGTTAAGTAGTTACTTACATAACCTACCTATTTTTCTATTTAATATATGTTCCGGGTCTGGGTGTTATGGTACTCGTAGTTCGTGATACCCACGACACAGGGAATCCTAGTTTGGGATAATGACTACGTATATGTGACTATTGGGTGGCTTAATATTAACTTAATGTTAAAGAACTAGATAGATAGATAGATAGAAAATTCTGTATTGCACATAAAAAAGAAGTACAAAGGCGAACTTAATGCTAAGAAGCATTCTCTTCCAGATAACCTTGGTGTATTGTGGACAAAAGTATGCGTCGGTAGTGCACAGAAAGAGAATAGTGACTAAGAATAGTGAGAATAGAACTCCCTTTTCCGCATTCGAACTCTATGGATAGTCCATTATGCGTGAGAGTTAACTGGCTAGAATAGTTAGCCAGCCTAACTCCGTCCAGAAGCACAGAACCTTCCTGGGGTCTTCGCAGGCTTCGCGGAGTGACCTCGGGTCGTTGAGGATTTGTTCACGTTGAGCTGCTACTCCCACGCATTCCAGGACTAGGTGGGCAGCCGATTCTTCTTCGGTCAGACCCTGCAGAGTGGGCTGTCTGTGGCTCCGATGTTGTAGAGGTGTTTGTTCAGGAGACAATGGCCAGTAAGAGTGTCTCCACGATGGTACGAAGGTCTTGAAAGGTTGAGTAGACGACGCGTGAGTCATGGTAAAACAGCCGGAATGGCTGCTTTTGACTGTCTGCAGTCCGTGGTCCGTGCCCAACGTTCGTTGTTTTGGTTAGGTGTTGTTAGGTGGGTGTTATGTTATGTTATTTTAAACTATACTATATAACGTGACAAAGTGTTCTAAATTGTTCCTACGGTTTTAATAAATTGAGTATGAATATGAGTGGATGTCTTTGATGAAGATTTGGATATACGTCATATAAGTACTATTTATCTGAGTGTAGGTAGGTATACACAATCGCACGTATATTATCTAACCCCATTATTCAACTACGTGCGATGCATATTATGCATAATCCCTTATTTGTCTTGCACGTAAACTAACTGCAGGGTCTCCGCCAAGATACGAGAGATTGTATTTGAATGCCTACGAAATTATAGTTTTCATTTTGATCAGGTGCACGAGATTTATCTGAGATTCACCTTGACAGGTCTTACGTACTTCTCGACGAATAGATTTTAGCATGGCACCCATCTTTATAAATAACCCACCAATTAAATTATCAAACCATGTTTAATAAATAAATAAATGCTGGACATTTCACACAACATAAGAATCATAAAAATTAGTCAAAATAAAGTTCGGATCACGTTCCAATCTAGAGTCGATGTCGTAAATTTCAAAAAGTGAAAAAATCTAAATGTGAACAAAACTTGATCGATTCGAAGTTTTTTGGAAAATAGATGGAATCTCTCTTTACTATTTCCAATTATATGTATAACTATCCTACTCTAATGGTAGTTACCGTGAAACGAAAGTAGACTAAATTGTTATTATGAGGAATCAGAATACCAACTTTCTATCAATTCACAATTCAGTCTCGATTCGGTCTTTCAGTGTTTAAAAGAGAATTGAGCATCATTATGGTGTTGGCTTTGATTATATACACACTAGATAGAGCTTCATGACACAAAAGCGTCGAAAAAAATATCAGCTAACTGTTAGCTGATAAGTCGCTTCCCGCCCCTCATTGTCAATTGTGTTGTCAAGGCGAACGGTCGCAAAGTGAATTGAAATTTGAGCTAGCAATGACGATTTGCGCCATAAAAGTGTGCAGAAATTACAAAGGACGTTTAAAAACAACTAGTAAAGTCACCTACCATCGATAAGTATCCAGAATTCATAGTATTTTCAAAAGTATTCAATAAAAATAATCAACTTATTAGCCCCGATTATTCAACTCAAGCTTGGCACTTTTGTCTGTGTTGCCAGTTTTTGAATGCTAAATTCCTTATGGTGACTGAATAAATGATTCCTTATAAAGTGAGAACGTCGATTGGGTTCACCTGCTTTTACTTTACTTCACTTTTACCTATGAAAAGTATAGTAGGTATGTACAATATATCGGCCTCTGTGGCGCGGCGGGCGAAGGCATACATACGTTATCTTATCCACTCTAACGAATGCCTATAGCGATGATTAATCAAAAGACGACTGAGATGAGATTATATTGTGAGTTGAAAATTTAAAACATACAGGGTGTTTTTTTTAAATGGGACAGTATGGGGATATCCATAAGAGATACGGGAAAACTGTCTTTGGAACCATTTGCTCATTTTCAAAAACGAATTTAGCAGTTATTTTTTTGGTCAAGCGTGAGTTCTGCATAAAAATGAGTAGCTTTAATAAAAAAAAAATTTTATGCGTATCGACTCAGATACGCATAAAATTTTTTTTTGATCAGTTTTATGTAAGCTTTGTTTCATTGTATCGGAAGAAAAAAATCTGAGCAGCAGAAGTTAGTCAAATTTAATAAAATGTTTTCTCATACAATTTGTAAGTAATCTGATACATACCTACGTTAAAACTATCGCAAAAAAAAATGGCCTCCCTCTTTCTTTTTCCAGGTGCCACTAGAGGTGTTCTGAAACGTTTTTTTTTTTTTCAGTTTTTTCACAATACCTAATGATCCTATAGTTCACAGTCACTGGGTGAATATTATAAAAAAAAACAAAGTTTGTTTTTTATTGACTTTTTTCCCACACCCTCGACATAATCACAATATCGCTAGTCTATCTATCTCCATTCTGTAAAAAATCAACAGATTCCACTGTTTGTTTTCTAGGAACCGGCAAAACTTACTTACCCGGACATAGTCAGTTTTTCCCAATAAATTGGGAAATATGACAGTAGCTGTTATCTTTACGCACTCAAACAGACACAAAAGCAATGACGTGACGCGAGTGTAAGACAAAGCTGCGCGCATGTTTGTGTGTGTAGACACGCACACGCGCTAGCAAAGGCTGGCCTGTTTCTTTTGTAGTGTTTGCAGGACGAAACTCTATCTAGTGTGTATATAATCAAAGGGTGTTGGCAACAAACAATGTGTAAAGGAATTATATAATCAGTATTTCAGATAAAAATGTAACGTACAATAAAACAAAATTCGTGCTCATTTAAATAATAACGAACTCAAACGACATAGCCCTGACCATCCTAGAACATATCCATACAGCTAATACATGTATGTGTTTCCCCATCACCGAAACATGCAACATACCTAGGTACACATACCTAGGTACACGTATCACATCTGACAGACAGACAATTCGATCGATATATACAAACGTATTCAATAGGCCTGGACACAGCATCCGATACGATTGTTTTGGCATGATAACGTGATTTTATAAGAAGTTACAATATTTATAATGAGGGCTTTTCATCTTAGATAAAAAAGAAAAAAAGTAGTTCAAATTGGTTCGATAGATGGCGCCGACTCAACGGTATCAATCAAGATTGTCTGTGGTGCACGCGTACAAAACTATTATCTAAGTAGTCTGTGGCTATATTAGTCATGATATTATTCTGTTTGTTTACTTCTTGAGTGTGCGCTAGTGATTTCGTGGTGTTTTTTGAAGTAGGCAAAAATAAATACCACGAAACGAAAATTATTTCTACGTTGTTGACATTTCACTTTATTTTGACACTTGACTTCTACGTTACAGAGCAGCGCCATCTATTTTCAACGCTGAAAGCATGATTTGAAACGGCCGTGAAAACCCCTAATTGTCTTATGGATGGATGGATGAAAGAAGATTGACGAAACAGGTGTACCTATAAGGCATGACTTGAATGGGCCAGTTGGAAGAGGAAGACCTAGGCATACATATTCTGACCAAATCGAAGACATTTTGGAGAAAAGCCAGGTCAAAAGTACCCTAAACCGACGCGCATTTATGTAGAATGTAATGAGAGTGAATGGAGCTAAAGAGGTATGTCATGATTGTAGCAAGTGAAAATTCGTGGGCTTTGCCTACCCCTCCGATAAACAGGCGTGATTTTATGTATGATGAGCCGAACACCGGACTATGAGTGGAGCGTATTGGGAGAGGCCAGCGGATAATTATTCAGCCTTCCCAATTACAATAGCAATTGGCAATCGGGAACGCAACAATGGAGATCATTTTGGCAGCCTTAGCCCTGTCCAAATCTTTTGAAACTTGAAAGGAGGAATATTTATGTCAAGAAGTTATTCCCTATTCAAGTTTCATAAGATTTAGATTAAAGCTGCCAAAATGATCTCCAATCTTGCGTTCCCCATTGCCATTTGCTACTTGGCAGGGCTGATGATGGTGATTATTTATCTGTCAATGTGACAGTTTCAAAGTTACGAAAATTCATACGACCACTTTACTAAGAGCCAATGATAGTGGATATGTGGTAACTCTAAGGTTCGCATTATTAAACCGAACACAACTTGAGCGATGTCGAGCGAATAGCATTTTCAAAATTCCCATCATAAATTTTAACATTTATGACGTACTCCTCTTAAATTTATAAATGCGGGCCCGTAATATCGTTTTATGTAAAGGTATTATGCGTAACACCGATGTGACGTGTCCGGACGCTCTAATTGTCCACCCTTTGTTGGATACGAAACAATAGATATGCGTAGATATATAGATATGCGCAGATAAGGATATGTATGTAAAGGTAGGTAAGGCTGATCACACACGCACGGTTTCGTCTGTCGCGACGACCGACACGCCCAGAGACCGTAGTCTAAGTTTTAACATTCAATTGACACGGACGTATGGTGTAGTGTAATACGGACTTTTACATAAAAAATGAGGTTTACAAAGTGTACGCTAGGGGTACTCATCGGTGTCACCGTACAAAATTCGTCTTACAGTACCACCATACGTCCGTGTCAATTGTTTGCTAAAAACCTCTGAGACCGAAATCTGAGTTTTACCAACCAATTGACACGGGCATATCGTGAAGTCTAACACGGATTTTTGTATAGAGACAACCGCCCTTAGCGTACACTTTGTGAACCTCATTTTCCATACATAAATCCGTGTTACACTACACCATACGTCCGTGTCAGTTGCTTGTTAAAACTTAGAATTCGCTCTCTGACTTCGATCTCAGGAGGGTGCCGTGTGTATAGAAAGAGTAAGCGGATGGCATAGTAGTGAGTTAGCGACACAATATTATCCTCTTGACCGCGAACTCTGCGACATGCGACAACGACAGACAACACCGTGTGTGATCCACCTAAGGTTTCTGGTATAGACAGATTCACAGTACTAAGTGTAAGTAGGTATATATACAAATAGCTTCGAAGAAGCACACTCGATTTATTACTGAAAATGATGTAAGGAGAACAGATAATGAAAAAGATATGAAATAAGATAAGACGATAGCGAGCTGCCCCCCAATTACAGTAGCAAACGGAATTAATAAGGGGGTTAGAATCAGCTCTCTGATAGTTCCGAATACTAATCAACTTCAAAGTCATCATGAAAATACGAAAAATGAAAAGAAAAGACAAGAGAAATCTAATTATTTCAACTGTGTTACATAAAACTTGAAAAACAAAACACTACTACCACTTCTCGCCAAATCAATATTTGCACAATTGCGCCGGCTTCCCATGGAATGGGTTTTCGCTGTAAACACTCGAAACTTTGTGTTTTCTAAACGTCCCTAAAGACTTCCAAGTACCTAATTGTTTTCCGTTTTATTTTATAGCACCTATACTTTACATATTTATTTGATTATTGTACAGCAAGGCGATTCTTAAACTTCGGAAACGTTTCCGATCGGATTCGTTAGTTTTTCATTTCGATGTGGTAAGTAACTAAAACAATTTTCTCTAGTAAAATACAGTAAAAAAACAATAAATATTGTATATTACTGTGTTTTACTAGAGAAAATTGTAAAAAAATTGTAACGAATCCGATCGGAAACGTTTCCGACGTTTTAGAATCGTCCTGCTGGTGTACTGGGAATCGACTGGCAGATTTTTTTTTAATATAAGAATAGACTACCTGAAATTAAGTTGCTCCCTTGTTCATTATTATCAGCCTGTAGAAGTCCACTGAGGGCATAGGCCTTTAACTTAATTATTTTTTTACATTCGAATTATTTACTCTTCATTAATGAAAATTGTATACATATATATAAATATACAATGTAAAATGCTCTATATATACGTTTCATATATATATATATATATATATATGCCCGTAAAATGCATATATATAGAGCATTTTACGTGTCAGCAAGAGTTTGTACTCATACATACCTCAATCAAAAATCCGTAAATAGCTATAGAAAAATATTATACAAACAGTTATTAAACAGTTCTATGACGTCGTATCCTATCATCAAAGTTATCATTTATCAGCTTTTTATCTCAAACTAGGGACGGGCGCTTCGAAGTTACGGTGCTACTGCGAAAGTGGCGAGCCTCGGCAATCTTCGTCTTTTCGAAACAGAACTATGATTGCGAGTGAGTGAAAAAGCGACAGTCAGCCACAAACCAACTAGCTAGCAAATATAATTATAACTAGAAACGGGATATTAACCATGATTTTTGAGCTTTATTGATTCCCGATATTTCGGCACAGTTTCATGCGCCATGATCACGGGTAAACCAAAAATCGGGATTTTTGATTCACGATTTCACTGGTAAATATCTCGTTTCTAGTGATAATTATGTTAATAACCATGATAGTTTCAAAAGTTATAGCTAGCAAATAGTTCCGATCCGTAAATCAGAGGAGGCCTATGTCCAGCAGTGGACTCCTACAGGCTGATATGATGATGAAGCTCTTTTAGCTTAGCAGTCACATACGTTGTCCTGATCCCGCACCGGGATTCCCTGTGTCGTGGGTTTTCAGGAACTATGCGAGTGGTTATCACAGTGCCAGAGCATCCTGACCCGGAACGGGTTTTTGTTTCATACAACTATTTGTCTTGCAGCGGGATTCGAACCCGCAATCTCTCGCATCTCGGCTGGCTACTTGCCGAGTGCCACTGAAGTTGTCTAAATGTTATACATACATACCTATACTAAATGTCTACTTGATAACTGTCGGTTTGTTCTATTAATTATAATGTAAATCCGTTATTGGCTGTCGGTTTGGAACATTGGTTTAATATCTTATTTTTAAGAGCTGTGGATTTTTTTGTGAAGTAAATAAATAATTTAATTAATTAATTTACGTGTTTAAAATATTATTTACGTTCTGGGGTTAATTTTACCTGTTTTGTATGATAGTTTTTTTTATACTTAATAAATACTTTTTATACTAATAAATAAAATCTTTTAAAATTGAATTGCGTTTCGACGCCAGAGGCCCAATTCTCTAATTTTAAAAACGTTTAAATTACAATATAATCTCGTGTCAGTCGCATCTGTCACTATTATTACGTAGTAACTATTACTTAATCTTAACGACTAACAAGTAACTATTAATTAATAACGCGAAGATTAAATAGGTAATAGTTACTACGTAGTGGTGCCAGCCAGGCGTAGACGCTGGGAGTAAACGGTAATAATAGTGACAGATGCGACTGACAATAGATTATATTTTATTGTTGTAATTTAATCGTTTTTAACTTAGAGAATTGAGCAAAGGGGATTTCGGGAATAGTATTAAATATTCTATTATATTCCCGAAATCCCCTTGATTTTGAACTTGCAGCATCAAAGGGGAAGTTTGTCGAGGTGCATTACTTTCGTAGTAGTGCTTGTACGAACAGGCATAACGCCTTATTGATAAACTATGCGTACAGACTGTGGCCTACGACCTCAGACCCTGGACAAAGGCCTAAAGGCCACTGATATCTTGGCTATTTCAGATAACTGCAAAATTATTACCATTATAAACCTTATTACAATAACGTAAGAGTTGATTATTGAAGATGATGAAATCTGATGCGTCAATTAATCGAATGGAATTTAAAAAAAATCAGCCACAACACAATCAACCTACTCTTTTCAGAGTCACATCAACGTACCTCAGGTGGCCTCGAAAAAACCAGTGATACGAGAAAAGAAGAAGATAATGTTAGCAGTATCTAAAGAATTGCGTATTTACGAAGGGAATCAACTATTAAATTTCAGAGGCCCAATTCTCGTAAGTTCGTATCACGTTCCGATCTGGAAGTCTAAAAAAGCCACTTTATATGAATCATAATACGACAATTCATATAAAGGAATTGCTAAGGATCTGCTGAGATTTCTGAAAATGAATTGCTACCAGATGAATTGGTCAATGTGGCAAATTCATCTGGTAGCAATTCATTTTTAGAATTAAGACTTGAAGAATCTTATAATGATTCATATAAAGTGGCCTTTTAAGTAACGTTGAATACTCACGACTCGCAAAGTGATTGTAGCATTGCAAAACTCGTAATAGGCCATCAGGATTAAAAACCGACTTTTAAAAATTCAAAGTTAAACGTATTTTATTCTTTGAAATCACTAGGACCATTTTGAACCGTCATATAAACTAAAATTACTCCTGTTGCAACTGTTGAATTTTTTTTTATTTGTCTGAATCAGAAAAAGACTGTCGGTTTAGGTGCAAATTGCTGATAGACCACCTCCAACGATCCCAAATGGCTTTAAAAAAAACTGTCAAACTTCTCCATCTCAGTAAATTTGAACGAAAATTTCTGAAGTGGATTCTAATTCGCAGGGGAGAATCGTTGGGTAATGTTTGCTCAGTGCCGTTGCTAAGCAATTGCTTGACCAAAAAGGTCTTGCGTAAACCCAAATTACTAGTTAATTAACGATGAGAAAAGGCAGAAAAAATAACAAGCTAGCTAAATAGTCTGTACGAAAACGGCCTTCGTGGTCTTATGATTTGTTAGTCTTACCACAATAATATAAACCCTCTCCTTGATCAAATCAAATCAAATCAATCATTTATTTGCAAGAATACTTATTTTAAAATTTTTTGATGACCTCTGTGGTGCGGCGGACGATTAGCTTGTTAGATGCGAGAGGTTGCGGGTTCGATTCCCGCTGCGGGACAAATATTTGTACGATTTGCAAATATTGGTTTCGACCCCCATATTCTCTATCTCGCGACATGTTTGAGACAGGCGTAAATTATGCAATCACTTCTGTCAAACGTCGCTTTTCTAAGAGAGAGATAGAGAATAGCCCTGCTACTCGTAGTTCCTGATACCCAAGACACAGGGAATCCTAGTGTGGGATCAAGACTACGTAGGTATGTAACTGTTGGGTGTTATGTTATAAATCAAAAATAAATGTACATTGTAATCCGTGGATAACGTCGTGGGTTGTACATTTACTCATATTTATACAAACAATGTTATTTAGTAATATCCTAATGTATTAACTGTTTGTTTTCCCCAATAAAGTAACATAAAATAAAATACATCTTATGATAAAAACTTTCGTAGCTAAGTAGCATTTATAATAAGTGAGATTATAACCGGTTTAACTTACGTAAATTATTTAACACTCAAACATTTTTTTTTTGTTTTAATAATAAAAATCTTTATTGGCATAACACATGATTAAGAGCATCTAAATTATTTTAAACCTCATGTCGTATACTCGAAAATAATCTACGTAAGTTAAACCTGTTATAATCTATCTAATTAATTGTATATCATTCAAAAAAACACAAAATGAAACATAAATGGAACCAACTACCAAAAAACAAGACAAGAAAATTACTATAAAAAAACCGTATAAATCTTTTACGGTCGGACTACACAATAGAAGACTTGATTCCGATAATTCGTGTCCCCACCTAGTGGATTATTTCAGCCCACACTCTGATTGAGAGCAGGTAGCCTCGTGAGAACCAACATAATAGTGAGATTGGCAGCTATGGGGACATGATGAAGTACTTATACCTACCTCCTAAAGTATCCTAAATAGTTAGGGAATTCTCAACTTTTTCGGTAAAGCAAAGTCATGGTTGATTTATTCAAATAACATTCCGAAATTTAGAACACCCAGAAATGCGGCAATGTTTCACAAACATGCAAAAACTGCAGACTGGACCGGCCCTCTAATAACAGTAACAAATAGCAATGGGGAACGCAACAATGGGGATCATTTTGGGACCCATAGCGCTGTCCTTTAGTAACTTGAAAAGAGAAAACTTCTTGACCTAAATAGTCCTCTTTTCAAGTTACAAAAGATTTGGACAGCGCTATGGGTCCCAAAATGATACCCATTGTTGCGTTCCCCATTGCACTGTAATTAGGGGGCGGGGCAGGGCTAGTTCTATCCCGCGATAGGTTTCCAACAGGCGTAAATTGTGCAATCAGGGCTGTCACGGTAACTTTTGTATGAGAAAAGTGACGTTTGACAGCCATGATCGCACAATTTACGCCTGTTGCAAACCTAACTCTACCTAGGTCTACTAAAAACGAAGTTTCGGTCGATATTTCGCAAGTTTCCTACCACGGTTCCTATTCGTTCCGTTTGTCTATGGATCCGAACATCTTGTGCGTGCCCGAAAATAAAAAAGAGTAGGGTCAGTAGCGAAACTTCGTTTAAATATCGTTCGTTTGCGAAGTTTCGTTTCGGAGAAAGCGAGTAAGGCCTCCTGTCGCGAGATAAAGAATACGGGGGCCGGAGATGAGGCAAGTAGCCTTGAGGGCGATGACGAAAACACGAACAATGAGTGAAAAAATGATTTCGCAATTGATCATTGATAAAGAATCAGCTTAGTCACTCGCTACATAATCATTACGCTACAAATTTTTTTTGGGCTTGATTGGTACAAATGACGTCCTCTGTGGCGAGGCGGGCGAGTAGCTGGCTGAGATACAAGAGGTTGCGGATTCAATTCGAGGGTCTAGCGTATACAACACCCAACAGTCGCATACGTAGTCAGGATTCCGTGTCGTGGGTATCAGGAAATACGAGTACCATGATACCACACCCAGACCCGAAACAAATATTCCAAGATCATACAAACATTTGTTCCGCAGCGGAAATGAGAAGTTTTCTGACAGCTGAAAGAAAATAGTTCTTAATCCATGCATAGATGGCGCTGTCCAGGTATGGTTCTCTAAATTTTGTCGATCAGCCACCAACTGTCAGTGTAGGTACTTAATTCACTCGCTCATGCTCGTACGCGTTCGTTGGTGAAGTATCTACGTAAAAAGTTTTTGTTGAAATTGTTAGTGCTACGTGAACAAAGAAAATTTGTTCTCTGTGGTGCTTTTGCAAAATCTTCAAAAGACAGAACCATGTCGAGTCACCGCCATCTACCGGATTTTTAAGAACTATTTTTTCATTTTAAATGCCTTCCTGTAAACTTTTGAACCCGCAACCTCTTGCATCTCAGCCGGCTACTCGCCCGCCGCGCCACAGAGGTCGTCCTCATAATGTGTTGTCTGTGTAACAATATGTAAGGAACTTTATGTTCTTCATTTAATTTGTCGAATTTTGCCACATTTTATCTAAGATGGCGACTCGCGTCTGCGCCCCCCCAATGTCGACAATTTAGATTTTTTATACCCCAAATCTGCAACATAAATCGTAACACCACCTTTTGAAAGGCAAAGGCCGTTTTATATCCCTACAGACTGGACTATGTCTAAAATAAATCAATATTCAATCTGTAGTTGAATTCGGGTCAGCCAGGCCCGTAGCAAGTATTAGGAGAAGGGGTACAACTACCTCGTGTCACATGTACTTTACCCTGTGCTAAGATAGAGATCGCTTGAGCTATGGTGACCCTGAAAAGGGGCACTAGGTAAAAGAAGCACTGTGGTGAATGGATTCACTTAGAGGCTCTTTTCATACACATTATTATTACATAGATCACTTTTGGTTTTAGTATATAGGTAAGTATACCAGTTTCCTCACGTTTTTTATGTGTTGATGGGGAAGGGAGTGTAATTTTGAGGGAGTCTCTGTTTTTGCAAAGTCTAAAATTATGTGGCGCAGCAATGTGCAACCACAGTATTCATGAAGCTTACTTGGTTTTTTGCCTTTCTCTGCAAAATCCTAGCACTCAAAATGTCTAATAAGAAACTGACAGCAAGAAACATCTACTAAGGCGTCATTCGCACAGGAAAAGACGTAAGACGTAAAACGAGCATCACGAAAGAGTCGCAGACGCGGCGTGATTTATACAGGAGAATTCAAAGACGTAAGACATCAGTCATTCATTATACAGTATGATTGCATTGTGCTAGCATATGTTTCTCGCAAGATGAAGATGCATACTGTATAAAAAGGATGTGTTTCTCGCACGAAACTTCGCTTGCGACGACTCGAGGCGGGGCGCAAGTGTTGCGACATCCTGTGCGAATCACAGTAAGTAGATCAGTGATGGGCAAAGTACGGCCCGCGGACCAACTCCGGCCCGCGAAAGCAGTTAATCCGGCCCGCCGACGTTCTTTTGACATGAATAGTATATGACCCGCGATAATTATATTTTGACGGTCCAGAAAAAGTAGATTCTACAGTAGAATAATTGACGCATAGTTAAAGGAGCCATCTACTTAGTAGATAGTAAATAGGCAGAAGTAAATACACTCGAGAGCAATGAATCCGGGTCACTTAAAGATGTTAAAAATCTCGGAAACTAAAAATGATAGATTAATGCAATAAATTGTATTTAATAGACAATGTAATACTCCTTAAATGAAGGTAAAAAAAATATGAGTCACCATACATTTTATTAACACAAAATTACATAAAGAAAAAAACTGCTGATCTCTCCTTAAAACAAAAATAGGAAACATGAAATTTTTGAACTTTATTACGATTTTCTTGAATTTTAATACTTCGTATTGCCTCCTCGTGCTTCCATATAATGAATATAGAGCACTATCAACATGGTTTATGTACCCACATAAATGACAGATTACAAACAAAAGCAAAACCAAATGCTGTAATTTCGTAGTTCCATCTTCGAAAGTGGCCTTTTTTCAAATTTGATTTTTTTATGATATAACTTTACAATAACTAAGAAGTTTTAATACCTTCATTTAATGAGTATTACATTGTCTATTAAATACAATTTATTGCATTAACCTAGCATTTTTAGTTTCCGAGATTTTTAGGATTCTTTAAGTGACCCGGATTCATTGCTCTCGAGTGTAGTTACTACATAGGTCACGTTCAATGCTCACGTTTCGCAAATCGGTTTTTGCAGTGCAAAACTCGTAATATGACTACGGGCCACACAAAAACTAGGCGACATACATTATGTCTTCGCCCTCGCCGTACGTCCTAAGTCTCGCCCTGTGCGAATGACGCCTAAGGTTCTTGAATACAGCCGTTAATAATTCACTCATCAAAATTATGTCACTCATAATTTATTTTGTACTAGCTGACCCATTCGCGACTTCGTCCTCCCAAATCGTCGCGTCGCATATTATCGCCAACGTAAAGGCATACAGGGGCTTAAAAATTAATTAACTTAATTCAATTTGGTAATTAATTTTCAATTTGCAGGGGTTGGTTCGGACCTCATACCCACCCCCTTGATACACACCTGATCAGCGTACGAAATAAAATTGAAATGGTTTATTTTAATCGATGGGAGGGAGTGTGGGGAGTGGGGGTGAAACGATGCATTTGCAAAATCCGATTTAAATGCTACATCGACAAAACGTGACTGAATTTTAATTGATGGGCTTTCGAGTATATGTAAATAAATGGTTAGGCCACAAGTTTAAAAACTATTCTTGTCCTAGCTTTGCGGTATAAAGGTACTTAGGGCTAGTAAGCACGAATAAGGCTGCGTTTCCACCAGAGTTGAGCGAGGATGCGTAGCGAGGGATGTGTTTGTTAAGAACCAATAGAATCACTTCATTTACCTAGCCTCGCACAGCGCAGCTCTGGTGGAAATAGCTTTGCGAGCGGGGTTTTTATACGTACAAAACAAGTGAGGTGCGTGCGAGGGATGTGTTGCGAGTGATGTGTTGCGAGTAATGTGTTGCGAGTAATGTGTTCCGAAGAATTTGTTGCGAGGAATGTGTTGCGAGCGAGAAACTACTAGCAGTCAATCTGAAAAGAGCCCGCTACACATCCTCTCACCTCTCATCTACCTCGCACATATCTGGTGGAAACACTCACACCGTTCCACAGCCTCGCTACACATCCTCGCACCGCTCATCTTTGGTGGAAAAACAGCCTAAGTGTACTGAAATTCAGTGTCTCAGGGAAAAATATACCCCTCCGTCACCTCCCATGGATGTTATATAAACCGACTAAGGGATTATAGCAGAGGATGGGCAGCAGGCGCCTACCCAATCACCAATACTCCTGCCAAGCGTGGTGATGATGACAAATGCCCTCCTTGTATTTTATGGGGGGAGGCATCGTCTAATGGCTGTTGGTGAACGTGGTGGTTGACCTCAAGTGACTGTAAACGTATCAGCGACTCTTTCACATAGTGATCAGCCCCAGTATTGTCTAGTAAGCTGGTAATCGCTTTCAATTACGATTTCGCAGTACATTGCGCCACATGCTTCAGCTTATTGTCACAAGCAGAAATATTCAAAACATAAACCGCAATGTACTGTAAAATTGGAATAGAAAGCCATTATCAGTTTGTTAGCCAATAAAGGAGTAGGACCTTTTGGGCCACCAACTTCCAGCTGTACCACATGTTATGACGCTTTGAGTGAGAAGATGTTTAAGATGCCTCGGGTGCTACTCGTTCGGAACACAGACAACAGTTGGTCATGAATGAGGTAGCTGTATCATTTATTCATTTACAAACATGGGAAAATAGTTAAAGGTGACAAATAATTTAAGGAGAACAAGCCATGTTTTACCAATTTCGGGATGCAAATGGTAAAGGTACCTACATTTAAAATCATATATGTATAATAGTAGCTAGAATGCGTCTAATTTAGAACATAACGCCCCACTATTCCATTCATAATACTTATGGCTAATAATAAAATAATATATTAGTTTATTTAATCACTTTATTAGTAGGTACTTAATTAATATTAGTTATTGAACTTTAATTTTTTATTTTTGCAATTCTTTTCTGTATACCTAACTATCACTATTCTCTTTCTGTGCACTACCGAAGCATATTTTTGTCCACAATACACCAAGGTTATCTGGAAGAAAATGCTTCTTAGCATTAAGTTCGCCTTTGTACTTCTTTTTTTATGTGCAATAAAGAATTTTCTATCTATATAGGTATCTATTTATGGCTCCTACACACACTATGCCGGCGGCACAGCCGGCGTCTTTTTGCCGCACGGCTATGCCGATATAAGCCACGGGTACACAGAATACCCGCCGGGCATGCCCGCCGGCTGGTGCTGCCGGCATAGTGTGTAAGAGCCTTTACGGCTAGTACAGAATGACTAACGTTACCGAGACGCTCTGGCAAGAGGTAGCTTTGGTTAAATTATCTGATAAATGTATTCAACTAAGATGATTAAATAACAATAATTGTATAATTATAAAAAATATTATCGCAAAAGCAAAGGACTGATATCCGAAAGTTAGCCGAACGTATAGTATAGCTTTGTCCCGCTGACATGATTCGTACACTGTCGGACAGAATAGACTGATAACAAGATGGCGCACGACCAGCCGCGATTTTACAACGAAATCGATTAACCAATAACAGCGCTAGATATATTAACGCTTTTGCAGCAAAATTTTCTTTCTTTGTATCATCTAAAATATCTCATTAAAAGTACCTGCCTAAAAATATTTAGTACCTTTGGTTACGAGCTTACGGTCTACATCAATAATTCGAAAAAATACGAATTTTCCGCGAAATTCCCTAACCTACTTTTTCTTACCTTATCAAATACTTTACGGATTTAGATCGTACTTCAAAGCTTCATATTTTAGATAGAAAATAATATGTTTGAGCCTCTTTGTGGGGTGGTTGGGCGGATTTTAGCCTCCTCTCTCACCCTGCTCTCAACACCCCCGGTTCCTCCCCAAAGTAGGTTTACCAAAATAAAATGCAAAAGCAGAAGTCGGATAGGACATAAATACACAGTACTACTAGGAAAGTAATGCGTTCGGCAATATTCGTATGTGATTGACTTTCGCTTTTTCACTCACATGCAATATAGGTATCTCTATCTCAGGGGTGCGATTTTTTTAAAGTTATCCTGTGACTAAAGGTCAGTGAAATTGCCGTTTATTCCACGATTTCCAAAGGTGATGTCGACCTTTTGTATGGAGGTTGGTTTTTTATTCCGAACAAAATCTAACCAGCCCAAAACGGTACTGATTTCGAACATACAAAAATAATAAACGTAGAACTCGAAAAATAATGTATTTAGAGCCCCCCGTTTTTGTAAAAATAAATTAATATGTTCTTCGTTAGTGGTAACGCCAAATATCCTACAAAAAAACAGTTAGCAACAAGAAATGCAAAGCTAAAAAAATATATTTTGACACAACTCTGTTCATGTTGTCAGTAAATGTCAGTAAATGGTGTATGTAGGTAATGTGTGCATGTGCAAATTGTGCGATGTTGTTCTAACTACGGTGCTGTCAAGTTTGATCAGTCAGTTTGATTGATTGATTGATTTTTTAATGATAGAGCATATTGACTTTTTTTGTGGTAACCAAACCGCCATCATTCTTACAAAGGTCTAAATATCCACCAAAATAAAAAAATGATTTTCTCCTAAACCGGGGAATCTCCTACAAAGGTGTTGTTCCAAGATGTATAGAGCCTAGCGCTTGTCGGTGTACACTTGTGTAAACGTGGCTAAATATATGTAAAACCTTTTCCCATTGTAATTTTTTGATTATTTTGCTTCATTTAATGCAGGTTCCTAAAATATCTTTCTCACGGAGAGCAACACAATACAAAACAATATGGCGGGACGGATACAATTTACTCTGTGGTAAAATGTTTCGACCTGCTGTTGACAACTTTGACTAGAACTGCATTTCGTTCGCGTCTTGGCTCCAACGTCTTGGAGCAAGGAAAATATTTTCGCGTAGAATCGAAATGTTGAATTGAAGAACTTGTACTGATGTGATGATTATAATAAAGATAGCTCGTTCCTATTTATGAATTAAGCACCTACTGTGAGTCGAGTTGATCAGCGAAGTTGTAAGCAAGCAACCACAGAGCAATAAACGTGACATTCCCTGTCATGGCTGGTCAGGAAAATATGTTACCATTGTAAAAAAACGAATTTTAAACATTTCTGTGCTGTAAATTATGCTTCAAATAAGAGTAAAAGTATTTTTACGATAATCACTGATATTTTCGCCATTCTCTGTCTGGTGTACATCGATATAGGCCATTTTGGAACATGTCCTTTATGATTTTCACAGAAAAGATAGGTTAAGGGATCTCTATCCAAATATATTAAATTTATCCCGGTTAGATATCAATATAATATGGATGATATATTATTAGTCACCCAGTGACATTAAAAAATCCCAGATCCACCTTACATAACACCTACCCTACCTATCTATATGACACCTTTCTTTATTTGTTAGAATGTTATATCGGTTATCGATTTTGGAAGGATCCAATATTCAGAACGCGTATTTTGAGCCGTGGTCAACAATCGTAAAGGCGCAGATCCACCGCGGCGCATGCTGTGCAAGCACGCGGCGGGTCACATATCCAAAATAAATACTCACCGAAGGAAAATATAGTTTATTATCCGTGACCAAACCAAAATTTACCTAGACTAATTAGTATTCTCATAATAAATTAAATATATGATTTGAGACTTTACTTCTGTACAAAATAGGGTCGTGCGATATTCAATCTTATTCCGTTAGTATTTGAGTCTAAAAGACGATTCATACATATTATATTTTCGGAGCGCCCTCTTAACACACGTGTGTAGCCTCTCTGTGCGCCGCGGTGGGTCTGCGCCTTTACGCTCAGGTTATTTAGTCGGTCTACAAAGTAGAATTTTTGGCAAACCCTCCCCAACGAAGGGTGGGTTTTGATTTGAGTGGTCATTAATGTCGAACAAACATTTATTTTATAATTCAGTATCGGGGCCTGAAGCGATGTTGGAATATTTCGTTCATGTATTTTGGAACCACAACCTAAACGATTTTATCGAAAGCAAATAAAATGTAGTTTTTGAATCATTGAACAACCGAACAAGCCTCGTATTTATTTTTGACAAGCATTTTGCTCGCGGCTCTGCACGCGTGGTACCTCTATCTATGGGATCCGCCAGCACTCTCTATTTTTTGACGACCTCTGTGGCGCGGCGGGCGAAGGTTCGCCTGCGACGCAAGAGGTTGCGGGTTCGATTCCCGCCTCGGAACAAATATTTGTACAATCTGCAGATATTTGTTCAGGGTGTTCGGTGTATTTTTCTATGTACTTATAATCAAAAATATGTATCTATGTAATGTTGTTGTATTAAGTACCTATATCAGTTATCTAGTAGGTACCCATAAAACAAGCTCTGCTTAGCTTGGGGCTAGATAATGTTGTGTGAAATGTCCAGCGTATATTTATTTATTTTATTCTATAATAATAATCATGTTATTCTGATGTAAGCATAATAAGTATAGGTACAATACTGTAAAGTTTCATCAAAATCCGTTAAGTAGTTTTTGAGTGAAAGAGTAACTACCTAGGCTATCTACCGTTACTTTTAAAACATCTAGTGTTATAATTTAGGCGGTCATGTAGGTAGATGGACGTTACAAACTGAATGAGAGCGTGAATGGGACAGTTGGAAAAAGAAGAATACACCGAACGTATTCTGTCAAAATTGGAGAATTGGTTTACCCCACCAATGCAGATATTTTATGAGGAATGTCCTCTAATTGGTCAACGAAACGTCTGCAAGAGAATAGTAAAGAACGTGGTGTATAGTCGTATTTTATCATAACTTTTCATTAAAAAACCGACTTCCGCATTGAATTCGGCCATCTGCATGTTTTTATTTGCTAATGGCATACAAAACTTGTTGCTGAAAATACCAAAATTGCTATATGTATGCCTACAACATTTGAGGAGTTCCCTCAATTCCTCATGGATTCCATCATCAGAACTGGGTTTTGGAAAAAATTGCCACCAATCTGGAAGTATGTCTATTCAAATAAAAAAAGAATTTTCCAAATCGGTTCATAAACGACGGAGATATGAGGTAACAAACATAAATTTGAAAAAAATTATAAAAAAGTACAACCGAATTGAGAACCTCCTCCTTTTTGTGAAGGCGGTAAAAAATTGGAGAATTGGTTTACCCCACCGGATAGCAGGCGTAATTTTAAGCAGATATTTTATGAGGACCTCTAAATAGTCAAAGTAACGTCTGCAAGAGAATTCGAGAATAGTAAAGAACGTGGTGTGTCGTATTTTATCAAAAATAATACCTAGCCACGGTAATTTCAATTCTATTATGCAGATAAAATAACACAACATGACACCCAACAGTCACATACATAGTCCTAATCACACACTAGAATACCCCCTATAATGGGTATCAGGAAATACGAGTGCCATGGTACAACAACACCCAGACCCGGAACAAATATTTGCAGATCATGCAACCATTTGTCCCGCAGCGGGAATCGACCCCGCAACCTCTTGAGTCTCAGCCGGCTACTCGCCCGCTGCACCACAGAGGTCGTCTCCATGGAGGAGATATGTTTGCAAAGAGTACTACAGTCTCTGGCTTACCTCTCCAGGTAGCAGTCGTTTTATGTAGATATTATTGAATTAAGTAAAAAGGGTAATACCTAGAATCGATAACTATAACGTTTCTTAGTATTACTTACTACATCTACTTCGTTTCTTTCAGTTTTATTACATACATGATCATCACGCGCCACACCCATGGTCAGGACAGCTGGTTCACTTTGATACATTTAGAAATGTGTAAATTTTTAAGCATACTTCCATTAAAGTATCTAATTGTTGAGCAATTCAACGGCGATCATTTGTTGGTAATTATATTTACACTTTTCTTGGTGAATAGGTAGGTGTATAGTAGGTATTAAGTGCGTAGCTCATTTGCTGAACGGTAAGCAAACATTTGACTGGTGACCACAGATATATTTTCGGCAAAATATTTAAAAATAAATCAATATGGTGTAATCGTTTTGTTAGTAGTAGAACTTCTTGTGAAAGAGTTCGTCCGGGGAAGTACTACCACCATACCTATTTCAGCCGCCAAGCAGTAGTGCTCGCATTACTGAGTTTCGGTTTGAAGGGTACGGGTGCCGGTGAAATTACAGGCACATGAGACTTTTCATCTTTAGTTACGTCTCAGGGTCGGCAGAGCGCGTATGCCTCTGGTGTTGCAGGCGTTCATAGGCTACGATTACTACTTTCCATCAGGTAAGCCATATGCTTGATTGCTTGCCAAGTTGTATAATAATAAAAAAATGTCTCTGATGTACCTACCTACTCATTCCTAATCTTATCCATTCTTGTTACTATCTCAACACTCGTATCTCTGCCGTAATATCTATTGATATCTATTAATATGAATTTTTATTTGAGATTTCTAATTTGAGATACCTATTTCATTCGAGATGTACCTACCCATATTCGCGAGGTCTACACTCCCACTGGAATTTAAAAGCTTACTGTACTACACGCCATGAAGGAAATCGATGACGAGTTTACCCTAATAATATTGTATTTATTTGCCTTATGACGAATTTACCCTATAGGTTGTGATGACCAAATTACCCTTTGACGAAATACCCCTTTAAAATCAACAGCCTACAAAAAGTCTAAACTTTATTCGTACTTGATTAGGCAATTCGCACTTAATTTTTACGTTGCCACATGTTTCGGCATTGGCTTTTACCGAGTCTACGTATTTAGATCCTTTAGGACACATGTGACAGCCCTGGCAACATCTAAAGCGTATTTTCGCACTTAGCAAGTAAGCAAATTTCTGCTAATTTGCCGATTACGACGCAGGAGGCGTGACCACTCACGGACAACAAACTATTCAGTATGTTCTTGGTATCTGTACAGCTAATAGACCTAGGTCATGTAAATACACTTTGGGACTTCTATTGGATTACGTAAACGTAGTTTTAGACGACGAACTGCCCCCACATACAGTAGCAAAGAAATAATAAATAAATAATAAATGCTGGACATTTCACACAACATTATCTAGCCCCAAGCTAAGCAGAGCTTGTGTTATGGGTACTAGATAACTGATATATTTAATACAATATATTAAATAGATAGATCTTTTTTATTATTCATAGAAAAATACCCAGAACACCCTGAACAAATATCTGCAGATCGTACAAATATTTGTTCCGAGGGTGGAATCGAACCCGCAACGTCCTGCGTCGCAGGCCAACCTTCGCCCGACGCGCCACAGAGGTCGTCGTCCAAATGGCAATGGCAATCATTTTGGCAATCTTTAGCGCTATCTAAATCTTATGAAACTTGAATAGGGGAAACTTCTTGACCTAAATATTTCTCCTTTCAAGTTTCAAAAGATTTGGTCAGCAATGAGGCTGCAAAAAATTTCAACGTACAATGGGCTGCCTCATCTTATATTAAGGTGTAAATATAAAGTTTTTATGATAAAAGAGTAGTTTTTTAGGTAACATCTAATTTTGATAAAATTTTAATGGGTATCTGAGGCCCAATTCTTTAAGTTATTTTAAAACTACACTGAAAGTTGACCGAATCGAGACTGAATTGTAAATTGACTGAAAGTTGAATTTCTAGTCCCTCATAAATAACAATTTAGTCTACTTTCAATTCATGGTGACCACCATTAGAGTAGGATAGTTATATATATAAATGGAAAGAGTAAAGAGAGACTTTACTTATGCTAAAATAAACGAAAAAACTTTGAATCGTTCAAGTTTCGGTCACATTTTGATAAATCACATTAAAGTGTTGTATTTTATGTCAGGAGAATACCATTTCTGACATTAAAGACATCGACACAAGATCGAAACATGATCCGAACTCTATTTTAACTATTTTTTAGTTAGTGAATTGGGCCTCTGGTATCGTGTAAAAAAAGGTCGAATGAGGGGTTTTCAGGGCCGTTTCAAATCATGCTTTCAGTATTGAAAATAGATGACGCTGCTCTGTAACGTAACTGTCAAGTGTCAAAATAAAGTGAAATGTCAACATCGACAACGTAGAAATAATTTTCGTTTCGTGGTATTTATTTTTGCCTACTTCTAAAAACACCACGAAATCACTTGCGCACACTCAAGAAGCAATCACAAACAGAATATCATGACTAATATAGCCACAGACTACTTAGAATAATAGTTTTGTACGCGTGCACCACAGACAATCTTGATTGATACAGTTGAGTCAGCGCCATCTATCAAACCAATTTGAACTACTTTTTTTCTTTTTAATCGAAGATGAAAAGCCCTCATTACCCTATTACGCGTACACCATAGATAATACATTTGACAATCTAGATAGCTAGAGTTGATTCAGCGCCATCCATCAAACCAATTTGAAGTACTTTTTTTTTATTTGAAGATGAAAAGCCCTCATTGAGACCTGCTTTTTTCAAAGTCGGTTAGTATTATACCTTATTATCGTCACCTAAAATAAATAAATAAATAATGCTGGACATTTCACACAACATTATCTAGCCCCAAGCTAAGCAGAGGCTTGTGTTATGGGTACTAGATAACTGATATACTTAATACAATAACATTACATAGATAGATATTTTTATTATACATAGAAAAATACCCAGAACACCCTGAACAAATATCTGCAGATCGTACAAATATTTGTTCCGAGGCGGGAATCGAACCCGCAACCTCCTGCGTCGCAGGCGAACCTTCGCCCGCCGCGCCACTGAGGTCGTCAAACTGTGGAAGTATACCCCAAAAATATTAAAATTTCATCAAGTAGCGACGAATCTGAGAAAGAAGTCACTGGGAAAGGTCAGGGCACGAAATTTATGAGGTCAAACCGTATCTACAGACCAAATAACAGTAGTTTCACAAATAATATTCTATGCAAACATTATACCAAGGTGAAGATTTGCTTCAAATATGCAAATTATTTGTATTACTGGGAGTTTGTATTCATATATACATATACATAAATAAACACACCCCTTTTTCCCCGAAAAGGTAGGCAGAGCCTCAAATAGCCTATTTTCACCGTAGATTGCACAGGCACAGTAATATAGACATGACAAGTGGTGAGCTCATCGCCGCCATTGCTTTCCACGACCAACTCGGCTAACGCTTTCTTCTTATATAAGCCAGCAGTCAGATCTTAAAACCAACGATTATTGCCCAACAAGTCATAGACTACGAAATTCGTTCTTTATCGTGTTACCTGTTGTTTCTTGGTCACCTTTCGATATACGCTGTATAGCAGGTACCTCTTGTGATAGATGGTTAAAGAACCAGTGTGTTGAAATTATTTAAAGGCGCCTCGCGGAGACTCTTTTCACACATATTATGTTCTGGGACATGGTGATTTCCTTACGATGTATTCCTTCACCGTTTGAGAGCATGCAAATTAAGTTGAGCATTATAATTATTCGGTGGATGGAGGCGGCTCAGGACCTTTCGTCGTGGCATTCTTAGGGGGAGGCCTATGTCCAGCAGTGGACTTCTACAGGCTGATGATGATGATGATGATGATGATAACTTGTTATCCAATACTAATTATTGTCCAAAGACAATTTCAATCCAATGATAACGCTAAATTTGGCGTCTCAAATGTCAACCTAGCGCCAAATTAAGCGTTGGACAATAATTAGTATTGGATTCAAGAGTAAGGCCCTTGGGCCCGTATTCTCGATTAATCTCGTCTACAAGATGACGTCATCATCGTTGATGATGATGATGTTTACCTGCATGTGGCGTTGTCTGCAGATTTTGTATCCTAAGTACTAATTAAAACGGTAGGTACATTGTAAATTTTTCAACTAACCTTGTAAGTATACGTTGTATTCAAACTTCGGTTTGTAAGTAGGTTCATCGTAAACCCCATCGTAATAGTCGTAGAAACTTAACTGCAGAAATAACTGGACGAGGAACAAGATCAAAGAGCCACCACAAAATATCAGAAATTTGACATTTTATGGATCCCAGGGCGATTCTAAAACGTCGGAAACGTTTCCGATCGGATTCGTTAGTTTTTCATTTCGATGTAGTAAGTAACTAAAACAATTTTCTCTCGTAAAACACTGTAAAAAATAGTAAATATTGTGTTTTACTAGAGAAAATTGTTAGAAAATTGTTTTAGTTACTTACCACATCGAAATGAATAACTAACGAATCCGATCGGAAACGTTTCCGACGTTTTAGAATCGCCCTGCTGAAGCCGAAGTTCATTTAGGGCTTAAAAGTTCAATTAAGTATACTTACTAAGTAAAGAGTAAGTACCCAGTTTGACCTTTAGAGGAATGTTTAACCCGCACTTACGTATCGAGTTGTAACCACCCGATGGTTAACCCTATGACTGACAAAGGTCTTTACTTAGTTGCAGTATTTAATTACGAAGAAAAAGAAGATTAAAACGGTATATAAATACTCTAATGAGCCGATTTATTTTCTAACCGTTCGTTGGGTCACTGGTCCTTTCTTGGACACCCTGAAGAACCAACCCTTGGTTCGTATGAAGATCCCAGAAAATGATACGAAGTCATTTACGATAAATAACAGAGGCCCAATTCTCTAAAAAAACATTCAATTCGCAGTATAATCTCGTCTCAGTTGCACTGTCACGTATAGTAACTATTACTTAATCTTAGCGTTTCTTGAGAAGAATATGTAATAGCTACTATACGAAACAGTGCGACTGACACAAGATTATATTGTGACTGGATTGTTTTTAAATTAGAGAATTGGGCCTCAGTTTAAAATTGGAATTTTCCAAATTGAATGAAATTACAAACAGAAAATAATAAATTTATTTCAGGCTTAAATGGGAAAAGCTCTTTTTATCTTTAGCAGCGAAGCTAACCCGCCCAATATCTTTGTCATACGCTTTTTATAGCTTACAAAGTATAAACAACAATAGACTGTGTGCGATTACGTGATCCATGATTCAGAAACGAGCGGGCGTGAAAGCTTAGCTAGCTAACGGAGCACGAAGCCACCCAGCGCCGAGGACAAAAGTTAGCCCTGCGCATCCAATCGAATCACTGGACTGTAACAAATCTATCTCGGATCATTTCCTATCAGATCCTCGGATCTAGAAGCTTACCTAACATCCTTGTATAATAAAACATTTTGCAATTGTATCTATATAGATATTTTATATTATGCCGGGGCTACATTAGCGGGCGAAGATTCGTGTCGCGTTGGCGCGCCAAAACATCGTGTACGGACACGATGTTCTTGTCTACATTAGGTGGGCGAACACGAGCGATTCATCGTGCCGAATTGTGTCGTTTGCGACCGAGATTCAAAATGGAAGTAGTGGCATTGCATTATATGTCGGTAAATTATTCTATAATTAATAATTATAATATGTCATAATGTATGTGTATGTGTTAATAATTATATGTCGGTAAACACAAGCACGCCCGTTCCGCTAATAAGTCTGGACGACACTGTGTCACAAGTGACGTAGGTGTAGCCACCCAAGCGAATATTGTCGCGACAAATCCCTTTGATGCGCGCCAGTTTACCGACAGTGCCCCGATAGCACACGTCTTCGCCCGAATACTACGCGTTGCAACGATCTACCCGGCCACACATATTTGCCGTAGCCCGCTAATGTAGCCACAGCATAACATATATTCATATGAATAGCAACGTTTTCTATGGCCGTACGTAGAGAACCGTCAATCAGTCAGTGTCGGCGATTTGATGAATCGTCCATCCACGGGATTGCATTAGCGCTAACTGCCGGGTAGTGGGCAGATAACGAAACTCAGTGATGGATGCCGAAAACGGGAACCATTATTGCTTACCGGACAATTTGTGGACCTGCCGTTTAGATAACCTTTTGGTAGAAGGTTTTCGCCGGTCAAATTCTATCAATTGAAAAAAGTTGATCCGTTTTTGGTTTCGCTCAATTGATAGAATTTGATCATCAGGGGTGCGATTATTGAATGACATTGAGTGACTCATCAAAAAGGCAGCAAATCACCGTTTTTCAGGTGTACTTGAGGGAGTCACTAGATTGATATCATAGGTATAAGAATTTTAGTCATCAATGAGTTTCAATACACAGAAAGTTGGAAATCGGGGATTAACGGCAATTTTACTGACATTAAAAATCGGACCCCTGATTGCAAAAACTATAAAGCCTACAAACTTGAAAAAGGATTTTACGAAACTCAATCCGGGTATAAATAAAAGAGGGTGTTTAAATTTTATAAGAGAAAAAAGTTATAGAGCCAAATTAGATCTTACGACAACGCGTATTATCATATTTTATAGTAAAATTCGATTTGGAATCCGATGCATCTTAAAATAGTTGGGTGTCTGTCAAACGTAAAATTTAATAGTTTTTTAGAGTGTTAAATTCTGTGGGGTCTTTCGAAAATTTTTCAGGCGACTGTCGTCGCGGGCGGGACATTTAGTACACGATACGTTAAATTTTTCGGTTAAATTCTCACCAATTTTTTTCAGATTCATTGTTTGAAAAATATACAAGACTTCATATACCGTACTTTATTGTCTTATACGATTACATGTACAACTTACTTATGTACTTGGAAAATGAATTGCAACCAGTTTTTTTTTTAATTCTTCTGGTAGTCATTCATTTTCCGAATCCTTAGCAATTACTTTATATGAATAGTATTATGATTAATATAAAGTGGTATTTTTAGACCTGCTGGGTTATGTATGCGACTGTTGGATGTTATGAAATGGAAAAAGCGAGAAAACATCCTACGGTATCCACAACAGCGGATCAAATGGACAGTGACCTTAATTATTTAAGTATTCTGAGACCTTTGTTCTAGCGATAATACCTAGTGGAGAATACCGCCCATACCTTTTTGCAGAAGAAAGTGGTCTAGATTATTACGTAGTACCTACTCCTCTTAGCATAGGAACGTTTACGTCATAGATATATATTTATACACAGATGCACTTATAGATAAACACAAATACCTACTCTACCTAATAGGTACCTAAGTACTTCACTAGATGTCACACCCTAGCTATAAACCTAGGTAGGTGTAGGTACTTGCAGGCCGGACTTCGAATCTCACTCAATCCACAAGATAAGATAAGATAAGAGTTAATTGAAAGATAACTGGTAGGTTATTTATATACAATGAGTCATTTCATTAGTTTGTACCCCTCGTCCCTAATGTAAAATCGGAGAGCAAAGAAAGAGTCAAAGTGAACATCAAGTATCATAATTGGGCATAAAAATAATATATCCAATGCTCAATTGGATAATAAGATTGTATATCATGGTGTACTCACAAATTTTTATGGAGTTTGATGAAATAATAGACAAAATAGAAGCAAACTTACAAAAGGGCGTAAGCGCCGTACTGGTAACCTCCTCATAATTAATAATTACGTTACGGCTCTAGGTTAGGATATACCAGCCGGCCTAGCCAAACGGCATTCGCTTCGAAGCGATTCTATTTCTACAGTCGTAATAAAAACAACAAAAGACCAGGTGACATATCGATAGCTCACGTCAATCTCATACATTTTGGACTTTTCTACTAGCGGCATCGCTATTAGAATGTTACTTTGTCTACGGTGGACTGCAAGTACGTAGGACTCGGTTCGATAAAATTGACATTAAAATTCGACAAAACGGGACTATGTAGAGGTATATAATTATCACTAGAAACGGGTTATTTACCATGATTTTTGAGCTTTATTGATTCCCGATATTTCGGCACAGTTTCATGCGCCATGATCACGGGTAAACTGATATCGGGAATCAATAAAGCTCAAAAATCATGGTAAATATCCCGTTTCTAGTGATAATTATGTTAATAACCATGATAGTTTCAAAAGTTATATAATTATGTAGAAGTAGTAGTGCCGTTTTGTCGAATTTTAATGTCAAATTTATCGAATCGAGTCCTGCGTACTTGCACTGCTGTTTTGTCACGAATTCACGATGTTTTTCTTTTCACAGTTTGAGCACGTAAAAAGTTAATATCTCCATTTCTCCATAAAAGGCAACCCTACAATTCTACACAAAAACATGCATTAAGAAAATAGAAAGCCCTTGAAAAACAACCATGCGGGGCGCACATAGAAGGGCTAAAGAGGGTTCTATTTTACTAAGGACAAGGCCAGCTGTGTAGGCAGGTGAACATTGAATAACTTATCAATTATTGTAACCTAGCGGTTATTCGTATCGCTCCAGTTATTCTCGCGAGGAAACTGAATTTCAGGAAAAAGTATTCTATGTTGTTGGTCAACACAACATGCTTGGGGCTCTTATAAGATCAGCGGTAGGGAGCTTACGCCCTTCTTCTAATTTGGCTATTATTTATTCAAACTCCATGAAACTTTGTACACATGATCAATACACTAATATCTACTTTCTTATAATATATGGTTAGTATTATCATAAATAAAAAAAAACGAATTTATCTAGGGTGCATTTGTAGACTGCGTGTGCGTGCGTGTGGGTTTGATAAAGCTTGTTGTAAGTAGAGTACCAGGGTGCTTAGTACAGGTTTTGATAGTTTACGAAACTATGTGAAGTTTCGTTTCCTTCCATACATTTACTTGCAGCGCCTCTAGCGAAAACGAGAAGAAAACTGAGGACGCTGTCAGTAAATGTATTGGTTGGAAACGAAACTTCATATAGTTTCGTAAACTATCAAAACCTGTACCTACTAAGCCCCTGTACTCTTAGCTGCGTATACACACGTAAAAAAGCCCTTTCAATTTAGATTTAAAAATAAAAATGTAGTTCCAACTGGCTCGATAGATGGCTCTGATTTAATTTCAACTGTCAAAAATTCTTCAGGTTCATTTTTGTCGTTTGTCAAAGTCACATTGCCACTAAGTTAAACTTTCTTTTGACAGTTTATCCACAGTGCAGCGCCATCTATTTTAAAAGCATGGTGCGAGTCGTCCGTAAAAACCCCTTATTGGGCAATTAGCTTGCATGCGAAAACATGGCATAAGCCCACAGTACATGGCACACATAGGAGAATACACAATTGCAAGTGAACTAGCATGCCTTTCGGTTCAAAACTGATTGCTTACTAGATAACTAAAAAAGTATTTTTTTTATGCAAATAAAACTTTAATTTCCTTTAATTTTTACTGAAATAGCATGCCCCCTCCTACCGCGCCACCTCAAAATCAAATCCCGCGCAATATCACTTTCCTTTTGATATTTAAGTTTCCAATAGGTGCTATCGGCAATGCCATTGTGCAAAGAGGGTTTGGTAAATAAGGTTTTCGTGGCTTGTGTGATCATAAGTGACAAGAGACGTTTCCAGGATATTCTAGCAATGTTTTGTTTAAATACAAAAATAAGTTGCATTTTTGTAACCACTAAAAACTACATTAATTTCATTTTACTCTAAAATTTGGCGACCTTTTGGTAAAACTTTGCATATATGGCGTAGCCGGATGCGACAACGAATACCGGGTTCACGGGTCCTGACTTTTAACCCCTTGGCTCGTCAGGACGATAGTCCTATGCGCGAACACGCACGGTATTGGTCAGAGCCTTGTCCTATTTATTTAGCTAGCAATTGGCACGGGCATACGGTGTAGTTTTTGTGAACCTCTTATTCCATACAAAAAGTCGTGCTTCAGTCCGTGTTGTAGCGGCTAAACTAGCGCCACGGTCTTTTGTCTTATTATTACATTAAACGAAGAAATTTTCAAAAATTTAGTTAGTTATTTGGAATCGACGAAAAGTTATGTAATTTATTTAGAATTGTTTGTTATCTTTTAGATTTAGGCATAATCTAAATAAATTTCAAATGTACGTAAAATTACTTGAAAATCAAAAGTCACTAATTTTTCTCGCAGTTTATTTTGTTATTTTTCGCCTTAAAATTCTAAAAGGATTGCAGCTTAAAATACAATTAATTAAAAGAAATTTAATCAAGATTTTTGTGGTATCAACTTTGTGATTGTTTTAGTAATTAGTTCTGATTTTGCGATTCACTGGAGAGACGTAATTTCCCGCCATTTTCTTTTTTTTCCCTATTTTAGCGCGCATTTTTCGCAATGCAAGGGCTTACCTTCTACGCCGTAGAATCTACGGGCTAATTTATTTAACAGGGCTAACTAAATATCGTAAGTAGGTTAGGTATATAAAAGACAGTATATTTTGGAGGGCGAATAAATAACAGTACAATTTGTACAATTAAGTTTGTGCGACCTAAATATGCGTGCGAAAAACACATGGCACGGATACGATAATCGATTTTCGCCAAAAAAATTTTATGTTCCGTAGTTGGTCTTAACTTTTTGAATCCTTGTGCACCAACTCATTGCGAATTTGTCAACTAGGTTTTAACTCTTTCCAGTGATAGAAAACATCGTGAAAATAATGTCACGAGTCTCTGTGAGGCGCCTATCCCCACTCTGGATGTTTGGTCACAAACAGGGTTGCCAGGGGCCCCGATTTGCGCGGGATATTCCGATTTTCAGGGGAAACGTTCCGATTGAACCGTGATCGGGACGCCTAATGTACCCATTTTTCACCAGGTAAGTGTAGATAGATACCTAATAATTAGCGTCATCATACTTCACGCGTCTTTTGTTGCCTTTCTTCACACAAGTCAAGTTACAAGTTGCAAACTAAGCGTACCGGTACCCTAAAGTGCACGCAGTAAATAGCGCGATAAATACGCTGCCCCGTTAATTTCCAACGCAACAATGATCTAGGTACTAATTAGACACAAAAAATGCGCTCAGGAAGTTTATCTCTTAGCTGGACTAGTTACCTAGCGAGACTGTAGTTACCAATTGTCTCGCACGTAGGTTCGACGACTTCCAACCTCCCGAACAAGTCCATTTCCGAAAAGGCTTTAGTTTCACATTCAAACGCTTTGGCAGATTATACAGAAGGTATACTCAGCTGCTATTAGGTATAGCGTTTGTGGACTACGAGAAAGCCTTCGATTCAGTCGCCATCGGCAGTGTTACGACTCTTACAGGAGTGCGAGATCGACTACCACAAAGCTACTATGTCTATTCCTCTTCAAGACAAGAGCATTCTATTTAGCAGAAGAGGATGGGACAGGCAGATGTTATTTCTCCGAAACTGTTCACTTATCCTTGGAGTATGTATTCGAGATTCAGCACTGGAACGGATATGGCAAACATCGATGGCGAATAACACTCGCTCAACTAGGAAGGTCCATGACAAAGAGATCAGCCGTCGAATCGCAGCGTTTGGGAAACTACGCCATATCCTCTCGTCATTAATACCTTGACGAAATCAGTGCGTGTTGCTACTGAAGACTTACGGCACTGAGACGCGGTCGCTGACTATTGGTCTCATACGCAAGCTCGAAGTCGCGCAGCGGGCTATGGAGTGAGCTATGCTCGGAGTTTCACTATGTTAAAGAGTCAGTACCAGGTGATCCGTAGAAGAAACAAGGTTACCGACATAGCTCTGTGGCAAATTGGAGTGACAATGGGCAGGTCAAAAAAATGTTCCGGTTCCACAATGGTGTGATGGTGAGTCTGGCCCCGTCATAATAGCTCGCAGAACCGACAGCCGTCGGGGAATAAAGTCTTGACTACAACCACGAAGTTCGTGGTCGCAGTTTCGGGTTCGTGGACCATCAAAATGTCGGTGAATGTGAGTGGCTTAACACCGGAGTCGTTGCATTCTACGGGAAAGCCAATATCTAGCAGTGGCCATCTACAGGCTAATGATAAAAAAAGAAAAAAAAAGGGCATTTAGTCAGTTACACTAATCTTAGTTCAGGTTCTTAGTACAAGTAAAACATAATTAATATAATGATGATGATCATTCATTCAATAATTCCAGTCCCCACAACTTAGGGCTACTTTTGATGAGCTAGGGTGAAATAATAAGGCCCGCCATATTGCCTAATGAGTCTTTGTGAACATACTACCGTTTTTCCGTCAAGCACACCTTGCTTCAACCATTTAAGTGTCAATGACACTGATATTCGCAATTCGGCAATTACAGCACACCACCATTTAAAAGCTAACTGTAGATCTTACTGCCGTAAAAGCATTTTAATAGGTGAATAAAATAATTTCGAGCAAAATTTATGATTATTTTGCATGTGGGTGAATAACTGTTATTGGAACAGCAATTTTGGTAATGTTTTGTTACAAATTAAAATGTGAGCTCGTTTTTTTGACCGTCACACGAAGTCGGTGGATGGGGGAGGCTATTTTAATATATCTATTAATAGCTGGAGGCATATGTCCAGCATTTGAATGAATAAATTAATGAATGAAAATTCTTTATTTTACACCTTACAAACTAGGTACCTAGTTGAAGAATTACACACATTGATAAAATAGAACCATGCTATGGTGTGTCCAGCCTAAAATAGACCTCTCCTTCTCCTCCCGTGGATGTGGTAAAAGCAGAGTATGAGGTTAGAACAGGGTTAAGGCAGTAGCATCTACCCGAGTACTTCTTCTTATTTTAATTCAAATGCATCAAATGCGTCAATGCATTCAAAAACAAACTTGACATCTGGCTTCGAACAAATAAAGCAGTGCTCATAAAAATTTACCATAACTAAGAGACAAATATTTCAACTAAATTTTAACACTGTTGACATAGACACATCAGCAAAAGCTGCTCGTCTATATATAAATCATAATACTAATTTCTTATTTTAATTATGGCTTCTGTGGCTTTAGTTACCACAATTTTGCCAAAGTCGATTTCTACAAGATCTACCCAAGTACTCTACACCAATACTGCAATCACCAATCTGCCTGCTAAGCGTGGTGATTAAGGCAAATTCCCTTACTCTATGAGGCCTTATCCAGCAGTGGAGGTCTACCTACTGATGCAGAAGGAAGATGAAGAAGATGAGTCATACTCAAAGCAAGAACAACACAAGGACTACCAACCAAACAAACAGACCTTTCAGAAATCTTTTGAGTTCATACATTGAATTTATCATCAGCGTTTCTATAGCTAATTGTTCCAGGTGTTGTGGGTATTTTCTATGTATAATAAAAAACATCTATCTATGTAATGTATTGTATTAAGTATATCAGTTATCTAGTTGCCATAACACAAGCTCTGCTTAGCTTGGGGCTAGATAATGTTGTGTGAAATGTCCAGCATTTGTTTATTTATTCTTCATGTAAATAATGTACAAGACACAGGGTTTGAAAAACATGGATAGGAGATGGTTAGCATAGTGGTGGATAGGCTTCAGCAGGATGGGAATCTTGGAACTGGATAGAGGGACCATCGGAGATGAGAAGATGGATTAAGCTAGAACAACAAGAGGTAATTAGGACTAGAATCTGAATTACAGGATGCTGATAAAATTAATGAGATAAAACTCTATGATACACACTCTTAAAGATATGTTGTGCATGAAAAGAGCTGATGTGGCACACTCAGTGTCGTAGCTAAAGTCATGAGCGTCCAGGGCAAGATTTAAATTTAGTTCCATCCCCCTCAAAACTTATTTTGTATGAATAGAAACAATACAATAACTTAAGTACAAGTGTAATTTAAGTTATACATTTAAGCATTTTAGCAGTGAAAGCAGACTATATACTAATGGAAGTTAACGGCGATCAGAGCGAGCCATGGAAATTAGTGGCTTTTAGGAGCAAGAGCAGCCAACAATGCAACAGAAGTTACCATCACGCAGGTGTGTGTGGGTTTGTGAGTGTACCCCTTTGAAGTTTGCGCCCCTGTTAGCCGCCCCTAGCTACAACGCTGGGTGCACTGCATCGTTTCATCACATGTTTGTTGACTGTTGGTGGCCATTTTAGGGACACCATACCTCAACATGGTTAGTGTAATAACGCAAGATAACCAAGAAAACACCAGTATTACGAAGAACAAATGGAGAAAAAAGTAGTCTCGAGAATCTTGGCACTTGTTACAACTTAAACGAGGAACTTATTCTTAGTTTAACTTATTTTTTGTGAAGTAATATGAAGATATCATATAAAAATTGAACTTTGTTATTGAAAATCTAGTTTTACGACGTTATAATATTTTGTGCCCAACTTTAGGCAAGTGTTAAAGCAAATATTGAATCGTTATACGAGACTTTATTGAACAAACACATTACAAAGCGCTAATGTAATCACGACAAGCCATGAGCGGAAAACATCTGCTGTTGATAACGAATGATCAGTAAAGTTTCTATAACTTCGTTTAGGTTCAAAGTTTTGATGCAGACGAAAGTAGTCTGAAATGTCGTGAGAACCGAACAGCTGTGAACTTATAGTGAACAGACGGTTCACCGGCGTTCACCCCGGCGCCTCAAATATAAACCGCCACGCCACTTAGAAGCCCCCCGATTTAGTCATTTAGGTTACAGTGACGAAATTTTTTCACACTACTTTTGACCTACAAACTTACACTAAACAAAAAAAGAAAACAGTACTCACGTGATATAACAACTATCATCCAACAACGAGCGTCATAGCGATCCAGAAAGATGTATCACTGCATAAATAATCACAATTCAACAGAGAACATTTTTTATCCATCCGATCGTAAGATCGCACAAACTACTTTGTAACCATAAAAAACTCAGCAGATATTGCACGAAAACTTTAACAAACACACACACTAAACAATTATCATATTTTAAAAGTTATTATCACAAATATATAACGAAATAACACAAACGGATATCACTTTTCTTTTTGTCCTTGCGTCCACATCAGTTCACATCACTTCGTCGAGCGGCCATCTTGCGTTCGTCGTGCAGCGGAGCGGATGATGGACTAGACGTGGGAAACTTGGCTCGACGGTTCAGAACGCAGACCAACGGCTCGCGGCTCAACAGCTCAAGTGCCGTTAAAGCAGCTCAACCAGCTCACCTCGAACCATCGTTCATACCGCAACTGCGCAGCAGCTTCAAGCCGTTGGGAGTACGATAGTAAGCGAATTGATTTTATTTTAATCTCAAAAGTGTTAGGGTCCACACCAGAAATGCTGCGCTGTTTTTGGTACCTAATTATGCGTATGGATTTTGAGATTCGTTGGTGCATATCATTAAATTATGCTGCTTTACTTTGACTAAAGTTTAAGCTTGAAGTTATATGTAGATAATAACGTACACATAGATTTATTATAAGAGGTATTATAAGGTAGACTTGACAAAAAACTTGGTCTTGGCTAAATAAACAATCTTCGTAAGTAATAAATTTAAAGTAATGCAGAATCTTAATAGAATTTAAACTTTTGTTGATGGTAATCATTTCAAATTGAAAAAACGACTACTTAATACTGTTTTTCGTCACTTTTGTCGACGTTTTGAGACTGAGTTCAAAAGCCTCTATATCATGAGCTATACCCGTGACCGCTTTCGACGGTAGACCGGCGAAAAAACAGTCAGCGAAAGTGACGAAAAACAGTAATAATAAACCGTTTTTCAATTAAAAATCTTTATATTTACCTAATTTAATTTATAATTCATTAATATTATTTAAGTTTATGTTTACTAAACGTGGTATTAATCTTTGTCTACACTTGGTATAAGCAGTAGGTAGGAGATAGGTACTATACCTACTTGCCGATAACAGTAAGAATACCTATTTTAAAATTAAAATGCAGCATAGGTGAAGACAAGCGAAACAGCTAGAAGATAGGTAGGTACGTTAGTAATTATGAACCACACGGGTGGAGCCCTGGGAAATATCTATAAAGTCTTAAATAACGCAAAATCTTAATCACACCGCACTGGAAAGTCTGAATTTATAAGTGGCCTTAATAATTTCATCAATAGGTCATATTCAATGCAAGCCGTGGCAGGTGCAAGCTGTTATAGTTGATTTAGCGGGGACGGTCGTAGATCCTGCAAGCCGTTGGAACCGTTAGAGCTTCATTGCAAAGTTTGAGCTGTTTGAGCTGCAATTCAGCTCTGATCCAAGCCCTCTTGTGAGCTGAATTGCAGGTCTTGTTACCCATAGCTAGAGAACGGTCGGACAGGATGGAATTGCTGCCAGTAATGAATAATAAATTTCCAAAAATGCTTAACAAATGTTTACACGAAATTATTAGACAGCTTTAGAAAATCTATGAGGTACGGGGTACGGTACGTAGGTAGTCTATGTCTTTATTATAAATCATAAAATAACATAAAAAATCGATTTTCGAATCAGTGGGTACAATTTAATGATTGGTGGTTTCAAATCGTTAAAAGCGATCTCTGCCAGGCAACCTTTGGCTGGACAGGATCCATAGGTTCACTAGAGTATTAAAGATTGATCAACATTCAACATCTCTTAGATGGTTCATAATTACTTTATCACTCACCTTCGATTTACCGACCATAGTCATTATGTGAAAATCGCGGAAGACCTTCGCACAATGCTTAGACTACAATGGGAGTGGGCAGTGTGCTGTATGCCGGACGAGCTATGGGCTAAAATCAGCACCGAGTGTCTCACACGATGTAAGGCAGCCATGTGCTTGGCCCAGGAGTAGGTGGTGCGATGAACTAGACGCTCTTTTGGTATCCTGGCCAGTGAAATCTCAAGGTCGTGTTGAATGGAAAAAGGAAAGGGAAAAAGGAAGGGGTGGGGGAGGCTTTGCCTTGTAGTGAAATCAGATGGTCAATCTGATTAGATAAGATTAAATAGTCGAATAGACACTTAAAAAGAAGCAATAACGTAGCATGATTTTCAGAATAGAAGATAGCTAAATCAACCACGTAACAACGACGTGCGACACGGTTGCAAGAAACGTACAGGCTCAGCTGCCGTAATACTCCCTAAACTCATGTAGTTTATTATTTTCTGGCGACATTAAAAATACCACAGACAAGACAACGATTTTGTTTTTATTCTTCGTCGGCAGAGGTTTTTATCTTCCTGCCAGTGCCACCTAGTGTTCGTGCCTGGTTTTAAAAAAATATAAAAAGATTAAATAATTTATTATTTATGTTATTATTTATTGTAAATCGCACTGAGAGAAATAACATATGATATTTTTAAGGTATAACATAAAATAATGATTTTTGTAGTGTGCTAGCGCCATCTTTTGTGTCACTGTGATAAACTTTTTAGTTAGTCGACCGAATCAACCTAACTCAATAAATTGATGTTGAGCTCCCACAGGCTAGACTTCAGACTCCAGGGTCTGATGATGACCAGCATAGGACATGATCTAGGGTACTACTGAAACTGATTCTTAAAGACATTGATAAACATTGTATACTTACACCGATGGCTCCATGTATCCATCCATACCTATCTAAGTGTTCCGTGTAACAACGTGTAATGTATCCCAAGCACGCGCGCGGGCGCGAAACAAAAATAAACTTTCCGGTAAGGGACTGAACTCTGAAAACAGTCAGGCGTAGATATAAAATTAGCACGAAATGTTTTATTACACGTACCTACCTATCTATCACACCTATGTTCGCGTCGCCCGGTCTAGGTAAGTACTTAATGAACTATTATTGCATGTTGCCACGAAATCCATGAATTCAATTGTAGGTATACGCACCTACCTGCTACATACCTAAACGTGGGTACTACCTACTGAATCAATGGTGATTTTTGATCAACACTGACCTTCGATTTGCCGTTGATAGGTAATAGACATCATGGCGGAAGGCCTTGACCCAATGTATGTAGAGACCTCAATACCGTCTCTCAACGGTCGGGTCGTAAACATGAAGCTCAATGTCACGCAGCGAGCTTTAAAAGTGAGCTATGCTCAGAGTTTCACTACGAGATAGAATCCGAAATGAGGAGAAACGTAGAAGAACCAAGATCAACAACATAGCTCACAGAATTACAAAGGGTACCTAGCAAATTGAAGTGGCAATGGGCGGGCCACAGAACTGACAACCACAAACCGCGACGCGTGACGCAGTGTAGGAAGGCCCTCGATGAACTGATGACATTTTAAAGGTCACAGGAAGTCGGTGGATGGAGGCGGAGCAAGACTGTTCGTCGTAGCATTCTGAGGCCTGAGTCTAAGTAGTGCACTCGTTCAGCCGACTCCCGAGTCCGGTTACGAGTCGATAAATGGTTTTGGTATTTTAAAAGTAACGAGCGCCCCTAGCGGTATTGTTGAGAAACTCTGTTTTATCATAAGTAGGTACTACAATTTTTTTTATCAAAGAAAACTTCTTATTGTTAGGAGTAGAACTTCTTGTGAAAGAGTTCGTCCGGGGAAGTACTACCATCGTACTACCATCGTACCTATTTCTGCCGCCAAGCAGTAGTGTTCGCATTGCTGTGTTTCGGTTTGAAGGGTACGGGTGCCGGTGAAATTACAGGCACATGAGACATCTTTATGTCTCAGGGTCGGCAGCGCGCGTGTGATGGCTCTGGTGTTACAGGCGTTCATAGGCTACGGTAACTGCTTTCCATCTGGTGTGCCGTAAGCTTGTCTGCTTGCCAAATAGCATAAAAAAAACAATATCGACTCGTAACGAGTGCACTATTTAGACTCAGGCCTCTGGATAGTATATTTACCTACCAACCGGAGGCCTCACCATGAGCTCTTATAGCGATTCAGCTCTAAAACTATTCAGTACTAAATATCGGTTTGTCGTTGATATCCATCATCATAATCGCAGAAGTCTTGTAATAGACTTGTAAAAAAAAGTTGAACTGAATTTTAATGATTCGAAATTCCAACTGAAGCCAGGCGTGACACTTTTGTATTTTGTGTCGTGGTACTAGTGGGACAAATTGGTGCCAATTGTACCATCAATGGTACTACTCAATGGTACATATTATGGTCGAGGCCCTTCTGCTACTGTGCCTTTAAATATAGCTGCGGACCAATATTTTGTACTGAATAGTTTTTTAACTGAATCGCTATAAGAGCTCATGGTAAGGCCTCAGTATTCCGTATTCGATTCATTGTAGTATGTACTTATCTATACCTACCTAGACCTACTTACACATAATTATGTATCTTGCTGGTTGAAGGTTAACTAAATAACGAATAAAAAAACAGTTTTGTTTAGTTGATAATTGAGTTTATTTCCTTTCTTTTTGTTTGTGTTATTATAACTTAAACTAAACTTATAGACCATAGGTCTTACAAAAGTATAATAAACTTCTAAAGAGACTTCTATTTTAACATTATCTGAATTTAGGTTTTACTTACAAACTTAGAAAAAAGAACTGGCAAAATTATTTTTAACAAAGATAGAAAAATCTTACACAATCAAAAGGTATAAAAGGTAAGTGCGTGTCGGACAACGCATAGATTAAGATAGGGTTCCGCAGCAATCGTTTTTCCTCCATAACTTTAAAAGCGGTCTAGGACGGACTGGACGATCTTGAAAGGATTCTTCATAGGACTACGGAACCCTAGGTAAAAAAAAGCTTTCAGCAGTGATAAGTTACGTTTTAAAATGCTGGAACTTTTAAATTTTGATTATTAAGTATTTACAAAGTACTTAGGTATTACAAAATTGTACCTAAGTACCTACTTTTAATACTACTGCCTTCTAAAACGAAGGAAATATTTACCAATAGATACTTTGTATAATAAAAACTTAATTTATGGTTATTGTTTACTTAGGGCACGTACCCATACTACGTGACCCATTTTTTAAATTTTTGAATCCCCCTCTGTGACCACCCGTTGTATTTGCTAAGCCCCCCCCCCCCTACCCTCGAGTTTTCACGTAGTAATTTAGAAATATGGTTTTAAATCACTTTTGTTGCTAACAGAACGTTAAAAAAAATGTTTGGCTCACTTTTTGTCTTTATTAATACGGCGTACGTGACGCCCAGAATGCGTGCTAACAAGTTTAGAAAGCGCCCATATTTGAATATAGCTCGAAAAAGCGTGAGATTTTTCTATACACATATATTGATATATATATATATATTATCATATATATATATTGACTATGTAGGGGCACCAATTGCTGATGTAGCAAGTTGGCCCACTACACACTAACCTGTGGCTCGGCCGGCAGGCCAGGCCAGTCTCAAACCGTCCGCCGCCGAGAGTAGTAATCTACCTAAAATATACGTTTATAAGTGAACGGACTTTATTAATTACTTCCTCTCATCGAAGCGCAATGCTGTGCAGTCCGTGTGTGTCCCTTGTGAAGTCCTACAAGTGGTGACCCACGACGGCCTTCGGTGAGGAGAGGTAAATTTGTGAAAATTGTGACATGCAAGAATTCCACCATCGAAGTTATGCGTCGTGGTTTAACCTTCAAGTACATACGTCGACAGATCTCCCTGTACAATATGGGACCCACGACGACCTTCGATGTGGTAACAAAGGAATTTAAGAAAATGGTGCGACGGCGAGAGACTCCCTCCTGAGATGATCCACCCCTCAGGAGGTAAAAATAATATTTTGAAGAAATTGCTCACCGACAACCAGACGCCACGAGAAGCCGGATACGGATGAAATGCGGTTAAGACATCCGAAGCTTGTTTTCCAGCCACCATCATTGCCGTTTGAAAAGGAAGCGTCGACGAGATTGGCGTGTGTGGCCGGGGAAGTGATTGTGCCATCCACCCGCGGTCCCCCAAAGACGTCACGCTACGGTCTACATAGGCAGCACGGGAATAGTATATGCCAGCGATCACTCGGAAAATAGTTGCCCGGAAGCTCACCGGAGGATCTGTTGCGGACTTGGAGGATACTCAGTCGCACTGCTGCGAGTGACTGGCATGATACTCGCGCTATGTAGACCGGTAACGAGGGGAAGGTGCTGGAATGAACAAGGCTGCATAACATCGGCATAAGTGGGAAGTCAGTGATTTAAAAGTGGTTTATTTACAGAAATTTTAATTTTGAAGCGATTTTACAGTTTTTACAATTTTTTTTTGTACAAATCGTTTTTACATTTTTTTTCGGTTTTTTTTTACATATATATATTTTCTTTTGCGGATAATTTTACACAGTGTAGTTGTAATATAGTTAAGAAATTTTTTTGTTTAATGCTTTATTAGACAGCAGTTGTTATATGTGTTAAAGGAATGTGTAACTTGATAATGGCCGGAAGAGTTCTTAGAAATTTTTGCTCGACTTTGTTATTGTAAACGGTAGGTAGTAACTCGTAACCGATACCTTGTTACAAGAACTCGTTCAATTTTGCTTAGCATACATAAATACTATATTGTAATCTACATTGCTGAAGCTTTTGTACAATTTATAACAGGTTTAGAATTAAGATATTTAGAATATTTTTGGTTTATATAACAAAAATATTTTTTAAGAAGGGGATGACTGTAGGGGCACCAATTGCTGATGTAGCAAGTTGGCCCACTACACACTAACCTGTGGCTCGGCCGGCAGGCCAGGCCAGTCTCAAACCGTCCGCCGCCGAGAGTAGTAATCTACCTAAAATATACGTTTATAAGTGAACGGACTTTATTATTGATTCCTCCCATCGAAGGTCCTGAACATGTCGATTATCCGGAAGTGTACCTTGCGCATTACCAACAGACTACGTGACGAAAACCTTAGACCACCCCCCCCTGTGACCAAGCGTGGTATTTTTAAAGACGACCCTGAACGGGTCACATAATCCGGGTACGTTCCCTTAGGTACATACCTAGCTATGAATAATAAGTACCTATAAATCTTTCATACAGTTAAAAATGCATTTTTTATCCAAGTCAAAGACTAGACCTTACACACACTAAGGCCACCAATTCAAAAGGCCACATGTTTATTCAAAAGTGTTCCGATTTTGCAAACATGTCACGGAACACTAAAAAGGCCAAGAGGCAGCATTTCTATTCAGCCAATATAAACTTTTGAGCACAAGAAGAATACAAACTTTTCAGTTTAAAAACATTTTCGTCAAAGACCATTTCCACTTGGGGTCCTCGCAGTCATGATTCATTCATATCAACCGGGCGATTGTCAGTCAAGTTCAGTATGATCAAGCGAGTATGTTCATTTGATGATCAAACCCTGCGTCCTCTGGTACTCGACTGGTAGGAAGATGTGCATGCGTTTGTCTATCTCGCAACGGCATAGCGGACAGCGATTGCATCTGAAACAAGGAAATATTTTGTTAAATATTTATACCTACATAATTTAATATTCGAAGAACTGAGGCCTTACCATGCGCTCGTATAGCGATTCAGTTCAATAAACTATTCAGTACAAAATATCGGTTCGTCGTTGACATCCGTCATCATTGAATATCTTTAATCGCAGAAGTCTATAGACCTTCTGCTACTGTGCCTTTAAATATAGCTGCGGACATCACGAAACTGATAGTTTGTACTGAATAGTTTTTGAACTGAAACACTATAAGAGCTCATGGTAAGGCCTCTGATTACCGTTGGGGAATAAAGGTTCTCGAGTGGCGACCACAAACCGGACGACGCAGTAGAGGAAGGCCCTCCACTCGATGAACTAAAGACATTATAAACTTCGCAGGAAGTCGGTGGATGGAGGCGGCGCAAGACCGTTCGTCGTGGCATTTTAAGACGGAGGCCTATGTCTATGACTTCTACAGGCTGATGATAATGATGTTGATGTTGAATATAATATTGTAAATAGTCGCGGGAGCCGTGGTATTCTCGATCTAAGAATATGTCTAAGAATATGAACCCTTCTCCTCCCGTGGATGTCGTAAAAGCCGACTATGGGATTCTAGGGGATGGGCAGCAGCATCCACCTGAGTATACTTAACACCAAACTGCGATCACCAATCCGCCTGGCAAGCGTGGTGATTATGGCTAATCCTATACACGCTAGGTTGCACGCTATGCATGCTACAGGGAGGTCTCATCCAGCTGTGGATGTCTACCAGCTGATGAAGAGATATTTAATTCAGGTTACCATACGCAGCCAGGGTGCCCCCAAAAGACTGGCGACGTTACCTCGTTGGATGGCAATACTGATCTTCCAAATCAAAGTTCCAAGGTAAGCGCCAGCGGTCATGGTCTTATCTATCAACTTCTTGGATAATTCTTCTTCCTATCACACTAAACACGGTGTTATAATCATTATCAGACCAGAGAGCTGATTCTATGTTTTAAGCACTCATTTGACACGGACGTATGGTATAGGATTTTGTATGGCGACACCGAAGAGCGCCCCTAGCGTACACTCTGTGAACCGCATTTTCCATACAAATATCCGTGTTACACTACACCATACGTCCGTATAAATTGCTTGTCAAAACTCAGAACCAGCTCTCAGCTAGTTAGCGTATAGTAGACTCACCTAGGTGCACATTCGTGGCAGCAGACCACGTGTCGGCACGGCAAGAACAGCGTGTCCATGCCCGCGTCCATGCACACACGGCACGCCAGCGCCTCGCCTGCACCGCCTACGCTGCGTGAGCGGGCTACGGACTCCTGGAGACAACAGACACAAACTATTAGCACACAGAACATACAAAACATTTAATGTATTCGAAAGTACAAGTCTGAAGTATAGCAGACGGGCAGGGAATCTGTAGTACAGCGGGCGGGGCAGGGATTCTGAATTACATTCAGTGGACGGGGCAGTTAATTTGAAGTATAGCAGACGGGCAGGGAATCTGCAGTACAGCGGATGGGGCAGAGAATCTGAATTAGATACAGTGGACAGGGCTGGGAATCTGCATTAGGTACAGCGGGCGGGCCAAGAAATCTGCAGTACAGCGGACCAACAAAGAATCTGTAGTACATCGGATGGGCAGGGAATCTGCAGTACAGGAAATCGGAGCTTATTGCAAAGCTAGTTCCACGTGGGCTTCCGTGTTCAAGCACACACTTTATTGAGAAGGCTATTGAGCAGAACAAAGGGTCTAACTAAAGTCTTCAGCCAGCAGCTTGCTTGAAGGAGCCACCTGACTGAAGAAACTGGAAACGCACCATCTTGCCGAAATCGCAGATTCTCGTGAAATTTAATTTTTTAATGAGTCGAATGAAAATGTCTGCGCCTGCTATTCGATTCTCATAGTGCTCCCCACCCTGACCCCACACGTAGAGCCATCACTCACGCATAATATTACCAACGATCTTCGGACAGAGAGATGACAATAAGATGGCTCTTACGCAACTCAAAAAAGAAAAGCCCCTGCGTTAACATGTAACGAGGACAGTAATGGAATAGAAAACATGTTGTGCCGACCAACCAAATGGATACATGTATACATGATGGCTAGTAGGTATCTTTTAAGATATGTTTGTATGGACCATGCCAAACAAAGTGATGCCTGCCTTTTTTTAAATATTGATATATACGTTGGCAAACAAGCAGTATGGAAAGCAGTCACCGTCGCATATGAACATCTGCAACACCCGCGGTATTACAAACGTGTAGCATACCATTTAGTAGTAGAATTTCTTGTGAAAGAGTTCGTCCGGGGAAGTGCCTACACCGTACCTATTTCTGCCTTCAAGCAGTAGTTTTCGCATTGCTGTGTTTCGGTGCCGGTGAAATTACAGGCACATGAGATTTTTCATCTTTATGTCTCAGGGTCGGAAGCACGCGTGTGATGCCTGTGTTGGTGTTGCAGGCGTCCATAGGCTACGGTAACTTTCCATCAGGTGGGCCGTATGCTTGTTTGCTTGCCAAGTAGTATAAAAAAAAACATTTAGAACCGTATTCATAATATAATTTGGCCATTTTGTACTCCCGTGGGAAGTACCGACGTCAGCTCATTTACCCTGCAGATGCGTGGGAGAAACGAGCTCATGAAACGCACAATGGGAGGCTTACCTTGCGTTCAGTCCCAGAGATATGCCTGGCGCGATGATGCTGAGCGCGCCTCGCGCGGTCGTGTACCTCCCGGCATGTCCGCACGATGTCAAACACGTAGCGACGGCCGAGCGTTGACGAGTCTTTGAAGATGGATGCTATTGTGCCCTGGAATGAAGGAAAGAATAGGTTAGTTGAAGAATCACGAGGATCATAATGAGACGTCGTAAAAACTAGTTTCGATAAGCCTATTCCTGAGGAGAATCGGACCCCCAATTAAACCAACACTAGCAAATAAATAAAATAAATAAATGCTGGACATTTCACACAACATTATCTAGCCCCAAGCTAAGCAGAGCTTGTGTTATTGTACAATACATTACATACATAGATATTTTTTATTATACATAGAAAATACCCAGAACACCCTGAACAAAAACCTACTGCGTCGCAGGCGAACCTTCACCCGCCGCGCTACAGAGGTCGTCAAATGGCGATGGGGAACATTTTGTATGTGTATTTTGTGTTTGTGTCACATGATCAATACACTAATATACCGATGACCTCCTCATAAGAGGAAACAAACACCGTTTCCAAATGTATTGTTCTTGAATAATAAAACTTCACACATTGATTCCCAAGTCAGTTACACGAAGAGCGCAAAGCTTCTACAAGTACCTACATACAATAATATACGCTTTCATGATGGGAACCAGGTCAAAATTTATAAGTTAGAAGAATGACGAAAACGATGGACCTTATTACACATATAAATGATAACATCTAATAATACATTTTATATATTATAAAATCATTTAAAAACCAACTTTCAAAACGTTTCATATTATAACGAAAACTCAACAACCTACTCGAATTGCCGGCAAATTACCATGTCACCTGCCACGCCCCTTGAGTATAAAGTCCAACCAAATTAAAATAAGTATTAACCCAGCACAAATAAGTAATTATTCACGTGACGTTCATCACTAATTATATTATTTACCTACTTACAAATTGGCTTATGAAAATATTGCTTTTGTCTATGTAAAATATTATTTTCTTCCGATCTAAGTATCTAGTTAAGTCATTCATCAATTTCATCATGTAGTGTGCATTCATTTAGTCATTCAGGCATTGTTTGTAGAGTCTGTTCAGCGAAAGACCAACCCCCCAATGGCAATGGAGAACACAACAATTGGGATCATTTTGGCAGCCTTAGCGCTGTCCAAATCTTATGAAACTTGAAAGAAGGAATATCTAGGTCAATAAGTTTTTGCTATTGAAGTTTCATAAGATTTAGATAGCGCTAAGGCTGCCAAAATGGTCTGTACTTGTTGCGTTCCCCATTGCCATTTGCTACATTGTAATTGGGGAGCCGGTCATAGTTTGCGGGTGGATGAAGGCGGCCCAAAAAGAGAATGCTTACCTTCAAATCCCTAATAAACTGTTCAGTGACATCGCTCCGAACAGTCTCACAGCAGTAGAAGGCGTGTTTTTCTGTGACCGCGCGGTACAGCGCCGCGGCCTGACCCGAGGTGGCCATCTTGACGTGTAGAGGAGCCTCGTTGCCTTCACCAGTGACATAGGTCATCTGGAAGAGGCGACGAACGGATTGCGCGCGGTGGATCGCTGTGTAGGGGATGCTGCGAAAATAGGAAAAGAACTGGTTAGAGAAGATAATGAAATAGGTAAGTATAATAATAATAGTTAAGATAGTGGGAAGAACCAGAGTGACGAACCAGTATTGGATTTGGTGGATCCATTCATGCAACAGCGTAATATGTGGATTTAACTTTGAAGAAAAGAGACAGAAAGTGATAGTTTATTGGATATCGAGTAGGTAAGTAGTGATACATTGGAAAACTTTAATTTACTCAGTGAAATTTGACTTGATTTTAAAACCTAAATGTTAGGAAACTCCGTTTAAGATACTACGATAGTAGAAAGGTTTTGTGAAAGGGTTACAAAGGGTCATATTCGTGTTAAACAGATGTTAGATATTTGACTGTTATAGATTAATAGATAGATAGAAAATACTTTATTGCACACCTTAAACATACTTAACAATAAAATGGGTAGGCACATAATCTTGATAATATGATAAACAACGGGCGGTCATAACGTTGAGTAGTAATCTCTACAAGACGTATATTGTTAGGTACAATTATAAAATTTGGATTTGGGACAGATTACTAAAAAGTACAGAGAATTTTGATAAACAAAATGTTAGCAGGGGATAAAAATGCGGAACGTAGAAAAAAAAAACAGCTGAAACAAAACAGTAAACAAAGACTTATTGGAAACCTTAAGAGGGCACTATACTACAATTTAGGCTCCCTCTTTAATGCACGCGATAACCCGCGCGCAATCTCGCTCGCGCTAGCGAGTGTCGTGCACAAAAATGAAGTTTTTTGTTTATTATGGCGAAAATAAAGCGTTTATCAAAAAACTGATTTTAGCATAAGAATAAATAGTAATTACCTACTTGTTGTAGTAAAATTTATCTTAAAACACCGTAGGGTTCTTGAGATTTCTTTCAAAACGTGTGGGAAACAAGGATTTTTCATTACATAAAACTATTGAGGTTTTTTTACATATCGTGTTTTCAACTTTACACAATAAATGCAAAAATATAAAACTTTCATATTCCAAAATATTTAACTCGTAGAACCCGTAGATACTGAGTTATAGATCAATTTTGTTGGGCAAATTCACATAGTACGCCTTCTTAAACAAAAGAGGTACAGCTACCTATTTACTACTTCGTAAAATTTTAAAACAAACATTGTGACTACACTCTAGTCTTGTTAATGCGCAAACAATAAGAAAATTAAAAAATACATTCTCGAGGATACCTGTTAATCGTGTCACGTGTGCTAGGAGTAACTACCTATTGTGTTTAGAATCGAGCAAAAACAAGTCAACCATGTAGGTACAAAGCTATAGTTGCTAAGTGCTTAGCAACATTTAAGTGAAATACAGAAATGTTTAATGTTTGAGCAAACTATTTGAACTATTGGTTTGAAAATACGTTTCTAGACGTTTCTGATATTGCAATGAATATTTACGCCAACGATCTCTAATACTCACATAGATATCGGGTCGGCGCAATAAAAACGTCTCGGTGAATTTAAGCTCACTTGAAAAGTGAGTTTGTATTTGATTTAGTTCGCTTCAAACAAAGCCAATGTAAACACGTGTCACAATGCCGCAATGTATATTTAAAAGTTGCAAAAATAATCCCCGAAAAAACAATTTAACGGCCGGAGTGTCTTACTTTCGTTAAGTACATGTAGAATAAGTTGTATTTTAAGCTTTAAACTAACAAAAAGTATGAAATTTTGATCAAAATTACCGATTTTAAACCACCGCTACAAATGTTTGGCCAACGTTGACGCAAAATTGTCTGTAACAGAACAGTAGATGCATGGAGTAGATTTGTATTGTAATAATTTGTTTTTACCAGAACTTTAAAAAATTTTAATACTACTTTTGTGTCTGTTTGTTGAACTCTCATCAGATACTTGGCTTTCCTTTTTTTTATTTTAGCTTTCCGAGCAATCCATTTACGCTACTGTTATTTAACCAAATCTTTGGTTAACAACCCCTTTACATCTATACCAACTGATAATGAGTCCTCTCGCTTTGTTAAAATTTATGAACCAGAATCACTTATAGAACACATTATCGTAAAAAAACAGTACTTTTTCAAATTCTTTTATCATATTATAGGTATATTTCCCAAATATCAAATAAATGCCCAACCTACGGCAGGCGCCTGTACGCCCGCCCTCAAGCACTTTACGGTTTTTGTTGGAAAACTTTGATGGTCGATATCTTTTTTTATTATGAAACGAGACAAACGTAACAGAACATATATTTTTTATATTTGAGCTTTTTATAACTAGGGCTTCATTATCAGCCTGTAGGTACGCAGAATGGAAAATTTTTAATGTTGAGCTGTTTTAAACATTTTGGGTTTTGATCAAATTATTGCACTAAACTGTACTTGTATTATAAAGATTGTAAACATGAATATAAAGATGTGGAATTTAGTGATATTTTTATTTGTGACATCCAGCGATAGACATCTTGGCCAAAAACATAAACATACACATAAATATACACACAACAGAACGTTAATAAAATAACAAGTATATATACTATCAATATCAAACATACATGCCCAAAACATAAATAATTTTAACTTAACTTTAACGTGCATATTATAAATTATTTAAGTGATCAACGCGACTCCATACCTTCTGTAGTTAAATTTGAAGAAGCAAACAGAAGCGAAACCATGGAAACGGATGGATGTAGCTCGCAAGGTAATAACGGGAAAAAGAACTTTATTTGTAGCTGTTTAAGGTTGATTTCACACTAGTTGTTTAACCTATGTCTTTTGATTTGACAAGTGACAGGAGTAATATAATTGCTTTGCTCGTTTTTTGTGACGAATGATCGTAAGTGTAAGATAATATTTTGAAGATTTGCTACTTTTTTGCTAGGTGTCATGGTTGTAATTAGGTTGAACTTAGAACTGTTTTAAAACTTTCATCTTTGTTCGTTAGTAAACAAATGTAGCTGTATAAGTATGTATCCATGCGGACAGTTTTTAGCTTTCATTTTGTACGTGACCCTGGATCTATTGTGAATTATAAGATCGTTGATTTACGCAGATCAAAACACTCTAATCAGATAAGCCAATGTCAGTTGTAATTCTAGCGCCATGTTGGTTTACTGCTTGAAAAACAAGGGCCCAAATGGTCACCCTTGAGGCACTCTGACAATAATAGAACATCAACACACAAAACGCAAAAATGAGTCTGCCATTTCAACTTATCAAGGTCAAAAGTTAAAACAATTTGGACGTAATATATACTGGTTAGGATGTTTTCTAAAAATATGTTTTTGACAACAATCTAGAGCAATACATTTAAAAGCTTATTTAACTTCACTTGTTAGTCCGAGTAGTAACTGATACATCTACTTATCCTAACCTATCTTATTATAGGTAATTTATAAATGAAAAAGTTTATAATATTTTATAATAGAGGTTCTACGCGGGCGGATCCTCGACCAAATGCTAATACCTAGTATACAATGTAGTAAAAAAGGAATGAAAACTGAAAACCCTTTGGTCAAATCTGACAACTGAATTTTAAACCAGTTCCACCCAACCGATTGAGCTGAAGTTTGGCATACCTGTTAAGTTCCTATGACAATGCATTATTATGGTGAAAGCGAGCTGATCTAATGATGGAGACGGCAATGAATAACGGAACTTCTCGATGGTGAATAGTATAGCCTGATAGTTTGGGCTCATTTTGATCAGCTCACTGTTCTGATCACTAATTTCATAAAAGTGTTTTAGTTGAAAAACATTTTTTTCAAAACAATATATGTTTTTCAACAAAAACACTTTTGTTATCTTATCAAGCATTAACAGTAGGTATCTTGAAACATAATGTTGTTTAGGCAGTCGTATCATACAAAGTGATACCTTACCAACTACCTACTTACCAACCTACATAACGCTCACGAGACACGTGAGACGACTGATCTGCGAGGAGATTCCTACTTCGGGTAATTCGAGGCAAGACCCAAATTACTCATTTAGTACTTGCCGTCTTTTTGCTTACTTATTACTATTCAATACGAGACAGCTTTCAAATCCATCACCACGTAATGGAATACCAACCGTATAAACACAACGTAGCTGAAACCATTCATAGACAACAAGTAGTAGGTAGAGCTCCTTGTGAATGAGTTCTTCCGGGCAAATACCTACCACCATACCTATTTCTGCCACCAAGCAGTAAATATAAGCATATGAATCGGAAAAAGTGGAATAGGCTCGGTGCTCTTAGTGGAACGCTTCGCATTGCTGTGTTCCAGTTTGAAGGGTATGAGTGTTGGGGAAATTACATTCACATGAGACTTTTCATATTATATGTCTCAGGATGGCGGGTACAGTGCAGTGCCAAGTAGGCCGTGTCCTAGATGGACGTGACCTAAGAGCATGAGCGTGACCATTTATAATACAATAAATAAATAAATAGCAGCCATGTTTTGGATCTTACTATCTCTATATGAATTATACAAGCAAACGATAAAATAATTTCTGAAGCGTAAAATGTATGATCAGTAGGTAGACCGAAAAATAATTAAGAATGTTGTAGTTCTATACACTCAAGTGTTTACGGATAACTTTATATTCCTAAAACCCTATCTACTTAGTTAGCTGTGCTTATTTACTTTGTAGTACCTAATAATAATAAAACAATAACAAAGGTATCAAATTAAAACGTCACTGGCAGGTAAACGGTAATAAAGTAGGTTAGGTATTGTTATTCTATTATTGTATTGATAACAGTTCGGCAAAATTATGACACTCATATTGATTGATCGGTTTGTCTAGTTGTTTTCCTACTTCCTATACATTCTCAATAATAGAACCGAGGGTGTACTAATTATTTTGATAGTGTAATTTACTTACATAGAATGATCTCTAAAGATGTTTAATTGTTGTTCAGAGTGTTACGTCACAGTGCTTAGCAAAAAAAAAAGATTGTCGCTGACAAACGATCCTAATGATCTAAACGGCACTAAAGTCTGATTAACACAGACATCCGATACCAATTTAAACATAGACAGATATCAATATACAGGAAATACAATCAAGGACTCACCTTTGTTTTCCTAACTGATCCCTAGGTTACAAAACAACTTAACGCATGCATGACAAAATAACTGTTTTGTATTAAACAATGTTGCAAAATCTACACGGTAATACATTAACTACAAGTCATTTGATGATTGAAACTTATGGTGTCTCTTACCTTTGTTTCTCCACTCCGATTTCCTGTTCTCCGTTGCACGCAGGCCTGTACACCACTAGGCCATGGGGTCCTACTCCTACGCATGTACTGAGTCTACATCCACATCCTCCAACGCTTTGTCCTGTCGCCAAACAGCCCACTGTAGCACTACCATCAATTTCTTGCTCGTCTCTTGCTCTTGGCTCTTCTGTTTGTTGCATATGATATAGGAGATGACTATACAAATTGTGTGCATTGTTGCTTTGAGTGATAGGCTTGCAGAAGAATAACTCCTCTCCAAAAGATTCCAATTTAGAGATCTCTTTAAGAAGCCTGTATTCCGCTTGCGATGCTCTCATCCCAACTATTTCGCAATGGTAGTCGATGATCTTGTCTACATGGTCTTCTGGCTTCTCACCTTGAGGTCCGATTTTGTCACACTCCTCATAGATGTGTTTTGGTGGCTCTTCGGAATCGCAGTCACCGGTTTCAGCTTGCGCTATGTAAGCAATGATCTTCCTAGCAACTTCTAAATCAGCTACAACCAATCTGCCTTCTGTAAGGTCTAGTTTCGCTTGGAGATAAAACTGGTGGCGGGTAGGTTCGTTGATCAAAAGGTGGGGAGGGACCCAGAATTTGACGCGTAAGTCGAGACGTCCTGCAGGTATTCGGTGGGGATCGAGGGGGTTCCTCAAATTGAGCCATCTTGAGGGACCTGATCCGGGGGATACGCGAAGGCCAAAATAGTCTGCTTCAGCACCTATTTCTAGCTTCTCGCATATCTGTAACAAAGAAACATAAAATTAGCAAATTGTCTAAGAAAACGGCTACCACAAAAGATTTAATAGACCAATTTAGGGGTTTTATGATAGGTTAGGTTGCTTAAATTGCCGCCAATTTTAAAGCGTTTTAAGTATAAAAAAAGGAGGCAAAAAAGGCATCACAAATAAACTTAGTCCATTAAATCATTAACAAATAGCTAGACGATAACACTTACCACTAAATAGATAATAGAACAAAATGACTGTAAAATATTAAGACTATAAATCTAGCCATGAGTTTGCGCAATCTAAACTCCGAAATAATTATAGGGGTAGGTATTGTCAAAATAAGATTAAATAACAGTTTAATTTGGCAATTTATATAAGAGAAAGTTGACTTGTTTGAGAGAGGCCGTGGTTATGTTGATGGTAGTTTGAAAGGTAATACTTACCTATACGTAGAAACTTATATTAAATCTGTAGTAATACCTGCTTACAAAAGATTGAAAAATTAGATAGCAGTCATTGAATTTTGATAGGTCATACAGCCAAGGATTTTTAGTTAGGTAGTATTAGATCCATGCATAAGCATCACGTATGCACATTCATAGTATGAACGATTTGCCTATTAAATAGTGAATACATGGTATTCTATGGGGGAGGCTTATGTCCAGCAGTGGATTTTTAAGGCTGATGATGATGATAAATAAATAAATAAATAAATAACAAATAGCTAGCTGATAGGCAAGCGTTCGGAGAATAACAATTAAATGGAGGGCGGAATATTCAGGAGAAATTGAAAATTCAGAATGTTTAGAAATCATTTAGTAGGGCCAAATATTTTTTTCAATAGAATAGGTAAGTTTTGAATGTCGATAATTTAGTAGTTTAATTTGAACCATGTTTGAAACAAGCAAACTATATTCAAGGCATTTAGAAAGCCTTGAGGCTAACGAAACTGATAATCAAGTTATATGTGAGTTGAACTGAGTAGGTATCTATAAATATACGGTTTCGTAATTGGATGAAAAGATAAAGACGACCTTAAGTTTGAAAAAAATCTAGAAAAATAATTAGTTCAGTTGTGGGTTCGGAGACTTGGCCGTTGAGTTGGACATTCAGATCCAATTATTCGTGATTACGTTATTTTATTTTAGCTAAGTTGGGATTTGGGAACTCCTACCGCGCCCCGTCCAAATTTAGAAGGGTGTGCTAAATCAAAACCGAAAAAAACTCAAGTGCAAAATTAAACAAATGTGTGCTGACACAAAACTAAAAATTATAAAGGAGTTGTGTTTTTGAATGTGCGTCAATTTTAATTTGTTAGTTTTTAAATGAATATTTTATTAAATTTGATTAATTTGCCCCTTTATTCTTAGTACTTTCAATCAATAAAAATACTTAATACTTGGTATAAAAGGCGCAAGTGAGGTACACTATGATTCAGTTTTATCATATCATGATAAAATTAGTTTTTTCATGTATGTGTGTGTGTTGAATAAATAAAAGAAACAATAAATTTACGTAACGTCTTAATTTTCAGGCATGGGAACAATGAAGTTCTTATACCTAATTATGTTTAATGGTTAACATTAGGTATAAGAACTTCATTACAACAAAAAAAACACTTAAAAACTAACTTGAAACCTTCGCTAACAAAACTGAATAGGAACTGAAAATTTTGCTACATAACCCGGTTTGGCGGCAGGAAATATTTATCCTCGTACATTACCGATCTCAACGTTGGTTGTGTACAAGGCAATAATAATTCCTACTTTAAAACCGGGTATTGTATTAGGAATTTCTTTTACTAGTACATAACCAGCCCATAACTAAGGTTTTGTACAAGGAAAAAAAAATCTCTTTACCAAACCCGGTTTTGGAATGGGAATTATTTGTCCTCTTCCAGTGCTGGTTTTGTAACTTGGTTATATACGGGGAACAAGGGGTAATTTGTATGTTATGACTATATCCCATTTCGTCTTAGTTTAAGTATTTTAGAAACATACTCCATACTTGGTTGAAAAGGCGCAAGTGACAAAAATATACGAAGAGCTTGTATGCAATTACGTGTGACAATGTCCTGTGGTTATTAAATTTACGTATTCAATGACAATGTGACATAATTTACTAGGGGAAGCCTATGCATAAGTAGGTTTCTAAGAATAGCTTAGGTAGCTACTTTGTACTATGGAATGTAATGCTTCTAAACAAACTAAAGTAGGTAGGTACTACATGGTTTTTACACAACAAGTAGGTAGGTAATAAATGCAACCCGATGTCCCATTGATACGTAATCCTCATGCATCAAGTTACAAACAAACAGACACTCACACCACACCAGTCTAGTAAATATTTGTCATCTGATCCTTAGAGTACTTACTACTAGAGCCTGTACACGTTGGGCCAACTAGATGGCCAATAGCTGGCCCAACGATCGGGCTAGCGTGTACAAACGCCCTAGCACATCCAGGATAAGATCTAAGTCGTGTAAATGCTTGCAGCAGCTTAACATCAGCACCCAAGATACTTTCGAAGGAAGTGTCGAGAAATCTGTCATGCAGATAGGCAATAATATTTCTCTCTTGATTTGAGCATGGCAATCTCAGAAATGAAGTGAAAGAGAAGTTTGTATGCTATTCCCTCACGACAAAAGTCTTTGAAATTAGGACTACTGTACCAACTTCTCGAGGTGTGAAGAGAGCTTTGTCAGACTTGGAAAGTGTCAATGCTAAGCCTGCAGAGGGCGTATTACGGGTTTTGCATTGTAAAAACCGGAATACGAAACGTGAGCATTCAACGTGACTTACGTTGTAACTATTTACTAATCAGTACTGTTTGTCGCGACTGCGCGGCATAGAATGATGAATAGTTACTACGTAAGTCACTTTGAATGCTCACGTTTCGCATTCCGGTTTTTGCAATGCAAAACTTGTAATAGGCCCACAGGACGGTAAAGGAACCTGTCCTAGAAGGAAGCTAGACTACATTGCGTCCTACCTACCTACATAATTTACATGTTACCTACCTACCAAAGGAGGTGCTCCATTTGGTACACTCGACTACTAAATTTTAGTGCGCATCTAACTGCCCACGCGCGATCGTCCAAATTTTATTGTGTTTTGCTCGTTACAGCCCATCAACACTTTTTGAGATAGCGAAAACATATTTTGCTAAAACTAGGAGACCCGAAATACATGTTTTAATTTACAGTATCTCATAAATATCATTAGTTTAGCTACGAATGTCCCTGAACCATAAAAACACTGTAAAAGTCATTGAATGATATTCTTAGCTAAACTAATTAAATTTATGAGAAACTATCAATTAAAACATGTGTGTTATGTTATGTCTACCACGCACTACACCCAGACATAGTGCTTCGTCTAATATCAATTGCTTGGACACTTGGACTCAACAATCTGTAGTGAAAACTTTGTTTCTTTCTTGGTTTCTTTAATAGATGAATTAAAATCTGTCAAATTCATTGTAGTAGTAGAACTTCTTGTGAAAGAGTTCGTCCGGGGAAGTACTACCACCGTACCTATTTCAGCCGCCAAGCAGTAGTGTTCGCATTGCTGTTTCGGTTTGAAGGGTACGGGTGCCGGTGAAATTACAGGCACATGAGACTTTTCTTCAATTTGTCTCAGGGTCGGCAGCGCGCTTGTGCTGCCTGTGGTGTTGCAGGCGTCCATAGGCTACGGTTACTGCTTTCCATCAGGTGGGCCGTATACTTGTCTGTTTGCCAAGTAGCATAAAAAAAAAAAACATCGATGTGCTACAGGTGTATTTAGTTCTAGGGCTTCATAGGCCCTTGGTATTTGAGATCCTCTGGTCGATTGTGTGTTTAGTTAATTTAGCAATTTTCAGGAATGACTAATAATGTGCAAATAGAACAATTATTAAAACGATGGTCTACTTAGGTAGGTACCATAATTAATTTGAACTTTGTAAAACTCAAAAGGTTAATTTAATTTAAATAACAATTAATTAACACCGACAAATAATTATACTTAAATAAGTATTATGACTAACTTCACATAGGTACCTAAGTGAATAAAATATCTAAAATGTGGTCTTGTGAAAATAGTCTCTATAAATTGAAGACTTTCAGAGATGGCGGCCATAAACGGGAAGCCACTTCTATATTTAGGATACTTCAGATAACCTCTATACAAATCTTGCGCAAAATCCGCCACTAATCCTCTAATCTGAAGATGTTTAATCTTCAAAATTGCTGTCTTTTCAAACAAATTTTCTTAGAAGGTTAAGTATCACGAGAGGTTCTCATGCAAAGCTTTACTTAATAGGGTAATGATGGCAATTATTTATTTTGACATTTGAAAAAATAAGCTAGGTATGAGCATGATATATTATTAACACATACCTTGCTATTTTTTTCAAGTTCGTGATGGGTTGACCAAAAACGACATACCTACCTATAACTCTGATTTTTAATCTTAGACATTTTTTATAAACAAAGAAATGTCTGTGTGTGTATAAGTGTCATGTATGTATATCAAATGTGTATACATATATACATATGATACACATACATGACACTTATACGCACAGTGGCATATCTTGACATTTCTTTGTTTACAAAAACATGTCTAAGATTCAAAATCAGAGTATAGTATGTTCATAAGTATTCCTTATTTATTTAGGTACCTAACTAGTTTTTACGTTTATAAAATTTAAAATCACTTAACTGCTTTTTAATAAAACAGTACTTATAAAACATTTTTTCAAAACATGATTTACTGTACTTAATACTTAATTTGTACCTATCCTTATCTTATTATAATTGTATCCTATCCTTGTCCTTTTTAAGATTGAATATAGAGAAAAACCTGTGTAGCCGCTACACAGTGATATGAAAGAAACGGAAATTTGTCTCCGTACTTAGTTTTTCAGTAGTACTTAGTCATCAATGGCATTATAAGACTTGCTACGATGATGACGTTCAAATCATTGCAACCCACGTGGGCCGTGAGGATCTTGTTACAAACTCAAGGATATCTTGGTCCATATTTTTACCTCTAATTGACTTCCAACAAAACATGATCTCGGAGTATAATTTGCAAGATCTAGTAACTCCTGAAAATATTGTTTTGGTGTATCTACAAGAAGCATAAATTAATGAATTTTAACATTTCAAATAATTGTTTTGCAGCAAAGATTTTTTCCGACATAAAAAAAGGGATAGGTACCTACTCACATATAATTAAATCGGTAATACCTAACTCAACAGTTCAATACCTGTTCAATGCAAAGATTTAAATCTTTGGTTCAATGTCATTAGAAGTAATTGTCAATCAATATTTAACCCTGCCATTTGGCAAAACCTCATAGCAATAAGTAAGTAATTACTTTTTTGTTTGATTATATCATGATTGTCTAATATTTTCTTATTAGCAAAATGCAAATTTCAAAAGTCATATTGCCGCTAACCTTTTTGACAGATTTCCATAAAATTATACGTAAAAACCAAAAGACACAGTTTCAGAGAAAGTTAAGTGGTTACTACGTACGGAGGAGTGTCTGTCTTCTACCAGGAAAGAAGAGGATAATTGAAGGCAACAAGTAAATTGCTTTAGGCCTACCAATTGGAAGGATACGCAGAACCTTTACGTACTTGTCTCAGAAGCACAGAAATAGCAGTGACTTATCTACCTATTTCTACTCTTATGTGATTGTGACATTGTTTTAAAATTGTTTTGACATGTATTTTAATTAACAATCGTAATTTTTATTATTGATCTTGACTCCAAATTGCAGCGCCCTGACGGGGTTCATGTCCTACCTGACTAATAGTAGAAATAAGACCTATTACTAACAATATTGTATGTACCTACATGAGAGCAATAAATAAATACAAATACACATACGAACTCATACGAATTGTCTAAATATTTTTAACTAATTAGTATTTATTTCTTTTATTAATCTAGGATTCACAGTTATCTTATACTAGTTTTTATGCAATTAAATATATGCCGTTCTTAAACCAAATCGAATCCACATTTTACAGGCAGATATTTTATACAGTGGTAGTCTGTGGTAGGTTTTTATTCTGTCAATGCATGCGGCAATGACAGAATAAAAACAGAAAGAATAGAAATAAACTAAAATTAAAAATTAAAAACTAAAAACAGGTACAAACGTAGCTACGTTTGTACCTGTTTTAACATTATTCACAAGTAGTGATTATCATGGATTTTGTCTCAATCCAAAAAATTTAGGCAGGTACGTACATTTTTTTCGTACGTATTTCTGTTTTTTATTAACTTACAAGAAATCCAGTGAGTAAACAATTATGTTATTTTTTTTATAAAGATTTGATTTATAGTTTTTAAATTAAAAAGAAAATAGAGGCAGATGGAACGGAAAAATATTTCTAGTTTCTTACTAATTTAAAAATTACAAGCCAGATCTTTATAAAATTTTATTATCAGATAAGACTTATCATTATCAAGTGCAGTGTTCTAGATTTTTTAAACAACAAACTAGAAAAAAATTAAGCGTTATTCAGCCGAAATGTTCGATGAGATAGGTACTTGGGAACCTTAGGACTTAAATCCAGTTTTTACAAGATTAAGACGCGATAGCCAAAGGTCAATAGTCAAAGGTTTGAACCGACTTTTATTAACTCTGGTGATTTGTTTTAAAAGTGAAATTTCTTTGTAGCTGTTTTTGATGCAGGCCACGATCAATATCTTGTGTTCGTAAGTCACGGCCCACCATACACAGGCCCTCAGGTCATCGACCCAGCCCACTGTGGGACCCCTACACCTACGACTATAATAGTCGCCATTTCAACTTTATCGAACGCAAAAAGGGGCTAGACTTATTTTGTAGAGATGATTGGGAAATAAAAACAAAGTGCTCGCTTTAAGAATTTATAGAATGCTAGCACTTGTTCGCTCCACCACGTGGAACCTCTATTATAAATTACAGTCTGTATTATGGCTTATACATAATATAATAACATATGTTATTCTGATGAGCTATAATACAGTTAAGTTTCATCAAAACCCATGTATGTAGTAGTTTTTTCGTGAAAGAGTAACACACATCCATCCATTCTCACAAGACATACCTACATCCATTTCACATTTATAATATTAGTTGGATGGACCACATCTTTCAATTCTGTGATTTTTAAATCTTCTATTAGTTATTATTATTTAAAAGTCTCTGTGTTGTTTGTTCGGAGAATATTGTTAACTTAACTATTGAGTTTTAAGGCAACTGATGAAAATCATATGTAAAAATCTCTTTAGAAGGTTTTAAATGTTAAATTGTTACTTATTTGCAATAACTTGAAACTCAAGGGCGTGTTATTGCAATGCAACACAAAGGTAGGTAACAAAATCATTCGTTGTCAATCAAGTACATACTGATAAATGAATAACAATTCAACATGGATTCAGCAATGTTCAATGCTCTCAGATTGTTCTGCTAAAATAGAACAGCTGTAAAAAAACTAAATCTCAGACACACGCAACTCACATCCCAGATGTTTTCTCTCTATCTCTTTCTGGCGTCACCTCTCTCGGTCACGACTGTATCACACGGCCACCGCGTGCTCGGCCACGCTCGATCTGTCGACCGACCAGTCTCAGCAGCGCTTTGTAAACTTTCAACAAATCGCCAGATCTGTCGACCGGATCAACGCACGCCTTGGACGAAAATAGTGTTCTCAGCGGGCGTTCAAAACTTACCTGTATCATGCCGAAGACAAATTTTGGCGCATGTTTCGAAATGGGGAAAGTTGAAGCTTTAACTCAGATGCGTTATGCGAGTACCGAAAAGGATAACGCTGCTTATTTATTTATTTTATATCAAATGTTTACTGAATCAATTTGTTATTTCTATCACAAAGTATAAATAAGTAATACTTACATCATTATTATATCAGTATTAGTACAGTATGTTATTACCCAAAGATTTGTGTTGATTGAGTATTACCTACTGAAATAGGTAGTTATTATATAAATTAATGATTTAAATTATAGGTCCACGGTGTTATAAGTTACCTCTGAATGTCTTATAGGTCAGGCATCTACCAGATACATGAAAATAATGCGTCTGCCTGTATCCTAGATCGGAGCACGAAAAAATATAATAGCTAAGTATATACCTATGTACTTTTTAAAAACATGTTCGCTTTTTGTCCAAAGCACACGTGCTAATATAGAATCGCAACTTCGCAACACAATGTTCGACTTCCCACACTATGTCTTTGAAGCAAATGTCCTTCAAACTTTGAAGGTGATACAGGAAATTTGCAACAAATATGAAGCAAGACTATTATTATTACCAGGGTTATTATTAGATCATGATGTTATCCAAGTCAACATTTGTGTAGGTACCTACGATACCAAACACTGACATTTTGATTTTGTGTTTAGCAAAGAACGTCTTATACTATGGGAAAAACTATTTTGACTTGCTAAAACTGCTAACTAATAGCAGTATTCTTTGCTTATGGTAAATATCTACTTATGACAGTGACAGTTGTATCTTCTCAGTAGATACAAGAAAACAACTGTCAACAGAAGTTGCATCGAAACAAGACCAAATATATTTTTAAATACGTACTCTAATGAGTAGGTGCTGTCGATAACGGTTAAATGCTCCATTACGCTAAAGACGGCTAAGTTGTAAAAATATTACCCTATTTTTGATGCAACTAAGTAGATGTACTTACCTACTATATAGATAAAGGCTACTAATAAAATACTCTAAGAAAATATACCTTATAGGCGTAGGTATAATTTTATCATGTTTTGAACTGTTACGAAATTAAAATAAAATTAAATAAGTAGTAAGCAGGCGTATTGTGTAGATCTACAGATGCTAGAATTTTAAATATAAGTAGTTTGAACACAAATTTCTAACTACCTATTTTTGTTTTGTGAATTTACACAAACTAGCAAAAATTTGGTTGCGTTGGTATGTGAATAACTATAACCACGGATGCTCACTTTAATAATATCAATTTTGATATATCATTTAAGTTATATCTAATAACTAGTAAATTCTAGCTTATTGTATTATAATATGTAATGATTGTAATAAGTTATGACGCAGCCTTATCCTTACAAATCTTAGTGGCACTATTTCTGGGTAATAATTTTGCTGCAAAAGTGGTATTCAATAAATTATTATACCTAAATAAAAAAATATGTAAGTACTTACTTAATTAAATTATATAATTATATTAATAATAAAGAATATAGTTTTTTTGCTATTTTTATAATTTTTTATAATATTATGAATGATAAAAAGTTATTTGTTAATAACTAAGTAAGTACCTAAAAACATTATAAGATAAAAAACGAATAAAAATAATGTAATTAAAAGAAACATTAATTTAGTATGTTGTTTTATATACCAGATAATGTCCAAAACACTGCGCAGTTGCCGCAATCGATCCCGCAGATTCAGTATAGACGTGGTGTGGTGACACATTGTTTTCACAAGTTAAGTCAAGTAAGTGTACATCGTAATAACTTTAATCTGTAGGTATTTATAAACTTCATTCGCTTATCACAAAGGCATTAAAAGTTTTGCTATTTTTTTAAGGATATGTTATATTGTATAAAAGCTTGTAAATTTATTTAAAAAAACATCTCAATCTATCCATCTCTACCTACAGAAATAAGTACCTAATTAATTATACAATAGGTATTGCAGGTAGGTATATTACTGAGTTAAAATTACTTCAGTACCATTCAAAGTAAACTGAATAATTCGTTGCATTGTACATTGTAGGTGCGCATAAAGAATTTCCATAAATGCATCTTGCTTACCTACGACAAACAGAAGCGAATAACTTGAAATGTTTGTTATTGTAAATAGCTCGATGTCCTTGTGATGTGGATTAAAATGCGCAATATGCATATTAGAAATTCGCGCGTAAAAGCCACCATTTTGGTTTGTTTTTTTTTAAACCGGTTCGATGTTTGTCTAAAAGTGCTAATTTAGATTAAAATATAGTAATCACACAATGCTCAACACTTAATATTTTGTCGGTTTTGGCTCGCAATATTATTTGCCAAGTAGGTAAGGTACCTACTAGGGCATGTAAAAACCGGGTTGTTTTAAAAAACCGGTTTTCTCGGTTTTTATGTTTCAAAAACCGGTTAAACCGGTTAATCGGTTATTTTTAGAGTTTTTTATATAGGTGTCTTAGGATAAGATAAAACCGTAAATTTTAATAAAAATGAACTTATTATTTGAATAAGGATGCACCAATTAAATTAGCTTGTAAAATTTTAAAGTATTGTAATGTTCAGAACTCACTCTTACTCAAATAAAGTAACAAAATTCAACAACATGATAAATCAGTCCTAATAGTTAGTTACTAAGTGTAATTTACTTATTTATTTGGTAGTATTAAAACTGTATCTCTTCAGGTTATAGAGTATTTACTATATTAAATATGTTCTTTATATATATTTAATAGAAATTAAATTTCACTTCATGAGAAAACTATAAAAATCAACAAAATAGTTTTTTTTTTATGTTATGGCTCGACAAACTGGCATGCGGCTCACCTGATGGTAAGAAGTTACCGTCGCCTATTGACATCTGGAACACCCGAGGCATTGCCAATGCGTTGCCTGCCTTGGAGGACCCTTTTTACATTTTTTTTTGAAGCTGTGCATGTTATAGTTTAGCGGAAAAACCTCAGAAGGGAGCCCATTCCACAATTTCCACGTATGTGGGAGAAAAGATCTTGTAAAGCGAGCTGTACGAGATACCCACACATCGATGATATGTGGATGAGCTCCCAACCGATGTCGAGAGGTGCGATGATAGAACCTGGAAGCGGGTATAAGATCCAATAGTTCCTCAGAGCACTCCCCATTATAGAGTCGATAGAATACACAGAGCGAGCCGATATCTCGGCGCAGGCTTAGCGGCTCTAGTGTACCTACTGGTGAGCATGAGGTCGTTGAAAATTCTAACGGCTCTTCTTTGTAGGGAGTCAAAGCGAAGCAGCTGGTACTTTGGGCCCCGCGCCATAGGTGAGAGCAGTATTCCATGTGTGGCCAAACTAGTGCTTAGAAAGCGCTGAGTTGGCGTGAAATACTGTTTTGCACGATTAAGCACTCCCAAGTGTTTTAGAAGTTAGTTTTGCCTTTACTTCTAAGTGACTCCCATATTGGACCACGTTAGAAATTTCAACTCCCAGAATCCCAATGCTCGCGGAGGTAGAAAGAGGAATGCCCTGAAACTGCGGCGCGATGGTAAATGGGGCTTTTTTTGCGGTAAATGCGCACACTTGTGTCTTAGTGGCATTGAAAGTAACCAGATTTTGGATACCCCAATCTGATACGAGCTCTAAGGAGCTTTCCACTTCAGACACAAACACTGACCTATTTTCATCCACTTTGGTACGAGAGGCGTTTGCACGGCCAGAGTAGAGGGTATCACCAGTGCTGTCATCCGTATAACAATGGAGACCGCTAATTTGTAGCATATCATTGATGTGAATGATGAAAAGCGTGGGTGATAACACTGACCCTTGGGGAACGCCAGCGTTGATGGGCATGGAGTCCGAGCAGGATCCATCAACTACGGATTTAATGCACCGCCCGGAAAGAAAACTGGCGATCCAATTGCAAAAGCCCTCGGGAAGGCCATATGATGGAAGCTTCGACAGAAGCGCCCTGTGCCACACACGATCGAATGCCTTTGCGATGTCCAAACTTATTGCCAAAGCCTCTCCTCTACTCTCAATGGCTTCTGCCCAACGGTGAGTAAGGTAGACTAGACGATCACCAGCTGATCGCCCGTGACGGAAACCGTATTGACGATCGCTGATCAACTGGTGTTCCTCCAGATAACCAAGAAGCCGAGTGTTGATCACTCGCTCCATCACCTTGCAGAGTAGGGAGGTTATCGCTATAGGCCTGTAATTGGACGGTTCGGTACGATCCCCTTTTTTAGGGATAGGGTGGACATGGGCTACCCTCCATGAAAATGGCACAACCCCCGTTGTATAAGAGAGGTCGAAGAGGTGCGACAAAACGGAACACAGCTCGGGAGCACATTATTTGAGCACAGTAGCCGGGATACTGTCAGGCCCACTCGACTTTCTCACGTTTAGGGACAGGTATCTTTAAACATTAAAATAATTAAGTCTTATATTAAAACTCTCTCTCTTACTCAAGTAAAGTTTAAAACATTCGGTAATATTCAACTCACTCATACTCAAATAGAGTAGTTAACTATAATCAAGAAGATAAGTAGTTAGTAGTTACGTCTAAAATATTATCATTAATCAGTCCTAAAAGTTACTAAGTCTAATTCGCTTTTTTGGTATAATTAACAATTTGCCAGTTCGACCGCTGACCACAGCGACGACGACGGTGGCGCCCAGTGCACTCATGCAACATGCAGTAGGTAATAGCTTATTTACACTACGATATTCACTAACGACGTTTTATGCGGTCCAATGATAAAGTTTTCTGAGAAGTGTTTGTCTGTATTTTTGCAATTTTAACGTATTATGTTGTAATATAATTAGATGGATTAAAATGGTCGTTCTAAACAAAGTCTGGAAGGCGTAGTTTGAAATGAATTTGTGATTTATTACTCATTAAAAAAAAACCGAAAACCCGGTTATTTTCTAAGAAAAAAACCGGTAAAAAACCGACCTAAAATCAGTCGGTTAATCGGTTTTTCGGTTAATCGGTTAACCGGTTTACATGCCCTAGTACCTACTAGTGAGTATTGTTAGCCCGGATCCATCCGGTCCGGATCTGGATAAACTCGAGTCCTAGGCTTGCAATAAATGCCTAGGAATACTTAACAAAACATAACTAATAAAACTACAATCTCCTTATCCCCATTTACTTATTAGGTTATCTAAGAAAGACGTCACACCCGATAGCAGTTATCTCATAAACCACGTAGCAACTTAGTTATCTTGACTTAAGTTGGATTAAGTTAATCTTTGGGGCAATTTCTTAAAGATAAAATGAAATATAGAAAACAAGATTATATCGAAAAAATGGGTAAGCTCCAAAAAACCCTATTATTCTAAGACCCCGAAAAAGATTACCATATAGTTACTATGACACCAATAAACGGTACCAGCAGGGAAATAATAATACTAACAATATTTTTATTTCAGATATCAAGATCCGTTATTATGTTAGTAAGACTTAGAAGAGCTATGTTAGACATCAAAAAATATATAAAAATACAATTATTGTTAAAGAAAAGCGAGCATTCGGGTGATGATTAAACAATATTTACTTATTTCGTCATCACTCGAAAACAATGCTTAAAGAAGGGACTATCTCATTTAACTCCTCTAATAGTTATATTGAGAGTAGGTAGGCCCTGCCTGGCCAATGACATTTATTGAGACAACAACCTACTACTTTTGGATATCTTCCAAAACATCACGATTTGGGCTCGTGTCGTGACACTTTCATTAAAGCTTCATATCTTCCACATTTAGTCGATATTTATTAATTTTTACAGCCAAAATCCTTTTCGAACAAAAGAGAGGCCTTTCGGGTTAGATTCCAATGGCCCCGAAAAAGATTACTGAATAGTTGCTACGACGCCAGTCAACGACACTTCCAGGGAAAAAGTAGGGAATTATGAATCGTAGATTTTTTCATCTATTTCTCCAGCTTTCAACTGTTGGAAGCTTTACACTAGATTCTCGTGGTTAGTTTCAAACATGTAACAAAATTAAATGGAATTAACCAGAGTCAATATTTAAACAAATGAAAGACCGAATTCAAGTGGCTACTTTTGAATCAACTAACTTGAGATACAAACTGTTCATTTCAACGAAGTCCTTACTGCGATAAACAAAAACCGAAGACTTATTAAATCAGATAGGTGACCTCATGGTATTCAAAGTTAAAGTTGGTTACCACAAGACTTTTGTGAGTCTTTTGAACTGAAACCGAATAGAAGGTTGAATTGAGGAAAATGATACACTGGGATAATTGAGAAGTAAAATAAAACGTTTCAACGTTCACGAACAATTCTGAAGATCATACCAAATTTTCCGAGTATTTAATTTACTGTTTCTCAGAATCTATGGTTCGGGAATCCCTAAAAGAATTCAGAAGCTTAGTCTGGTAAGAAATATTAAATCTATCGCTTGATATATTACAGACTTTTTTACTATCCCCCTTATTCATAATCATTTTTTAAACCCATCTTAGTTAAAGTAGCTTTTGTTTTGTTCTCTCTGATGTAAATGTCATACGCCAAAACAAGACAACTACATATTTTAGCTATCAAAGGTTTAAAAATGTATTATGAATAAGAGGGTAAGTTTTCACAAGCAATTGACGAGGACAGAAAGTGTATTGTATGTAACGCAGATTTTTGTTTGGAGACGCGGATGAACGCCCTTAGTGAATTTGTGAATTTGTGAACCTCATTTTCCATACAAAAATCCGTGTTACACTACACCATACGCCCGTGTAAATTGCTTGTTAAAACTCGGACTTCTGTCTCTGTAGTGAGGTAGACATACGTGACCATTGCAACGTACGGTCCGGTACCTGCCAATTATCTTAGGGATTACCTCAAGGTTCGCACCTGAGACCGCTATTGTATAACCTTTATGTATAAATATAAATGTGCATAATTGATAGGTAAAATTAAAGAGCATGGACTATGTCACTTAACTGCGTAATCGCGTTTGTATGTAATATGTTGCTATCAATCGTATTTTTAATTACTTAATAACTCAACGTTCTTCTAGACAACCTTTTAAAAACTGGTCCCGAACTCAATTAATTTTGGGACTTGAGTCAATTCATATTTGTTTATTATTATTGTTATTACTAACAATACTACCAACCATACACGATAGGTTATTTATTGTATATACAGTTATAATGTGTAATGTACAATATTTCGTTATTTTAAGCAGGTAATTAATTATATTAACTTTATAATTTCGATCTTTATTGTTTCCCTATAGCACCACATACCACCCACTCTACATTACACAAAGGTTAGCTGGAAAAAAATGCTAATTAGTATATGTTCATCTATGTACTTGTTATTTTTTGTTTTGTGCAATAAAGTATTTTCTATCAATCTATGGTCAATTTTATTTAATGTAAGTACCTATTTATTAAGTTATAATAAAAATAAGCCCTGACATTCACAATTTAGGCCATTAGCGCGTCCGGTTTACATAGTTTTAGTGTTTTTATCGTTTTAATCGTTAATAAAGACAAAACTACTCATTATTTATTAGTATTATGTACCTACACAGCGCAAAAGCAATGATGTAATATATTACTAAAGTAACACCTGCTCTCAGTATGTTCTAGGCATAGAGAAATGATAATTTCTCTATGGTCCTTGTCTACAGTTACGTCACACGTCATTTTATTATAAACAGAATAAACTAGGTAGCAAGCATGGTAGCAAGAAAGTATAAATTATCCTTGCAAAAATAACATAAGTATTTTAAATGTCAAAAGTTAGTTTTTTACTACTTATGTGTTTTTGCAAACAAACCTGTTTCTGACGTTAGATTCATAACTTGATTATTTGCAATAATCAAACTTTTTTTGCAAGTTATCATAGAATTCTTCATTCTTTTGATTAGTTCATGACTTCTTTCATGGGTCTTTGGTGTTGATAAAATAAATTATTGTAGGTAAGCCAAACATGACGTTTGCAAACTGACAATTAATAATGTCACCATCATACGATTCTCTCATCTTTGTAATTTACCTACAGACAGTCCCGTGGTTTTATTAGTTCCTTTTGACATAGGAATCAAGTTTCATAGTCTTTATTCCAAGGTTTCATAATTGTTTTATCTACACATGACAGGAGTAAAATGTGATAGGTACAATGTTTTATTGTGTTTTAGCGAGAGTGCATAGGCTGTAACCATCACAAGGGATTACGTATACGAACAATTTTAACAAGCTGTTTAATTTACGGAATAACTCAATGGTATCGTTTAATTATAATCGTGTTTCAGATAAAAAATTCGCGCACCAAACATTGACATGGACAAAAGTTATCGGTGTTTTACGTTGTAGATAACGTCGTTATACGGTAACCATCTCTGATGTGAGGTTATCTGAGTTCAAATGAAATTGTTTGTGTCAAGTGTCACTCATTGAACCATTAATTGATAACGTCTTTTTCAACACGGTTAACATCATTATCACGATGGAAAACGTTCATTACTTAACTGTTTTTTAAACTTCTTATAATTTTGACCCGAATAAAGTCATTATTAAGGTCGTTGATTATTGTTACTTTCGATAAGGTTAGTTTTTAAGTACTTAACTGTTTTATTAATAAGTATGTATGTATGACTGGGTTTATCCTAGATATTGCATTCCGGTATCGGTATGTAAAGGAATAGGTACTCATTATTATAATACAGTGTGAGTCTGATTTAAGTGTACCTACATACTATGAAAGGGGGTCAATCTAGAAACAATTTCATCGACGGGAAAAAAGTAAAAAAAAACGGACTTTCGTAAAAAGTTAGGTACCTACTTACCTTATTTCTACTTGATGGTTTCATTTTACTGGATGCATAAGTACTTATAATTCATAATATATATATAAGTACCTATATTATGTATAATATTACCTATATAAAATAATACCGATCATGTTTTTTAATATTACCAACACCAAGGCCTTTAGGTATGTACCTACCTACTTACACGATAATATACAGGACGAACGACCGAATCATTATCGTTTACGTATTTTTATGATTAGAAAAAAGTTCAAAGGTATATCTGTCACTAAAATTGATAAGATAAATCGAGTTTGTTGCTAGTTAGTAACGTATCATTATCATAATTTTTTAATAAAATTATCAGTACAGTTTCATCATTTTGTCATAGAAAAAAGTTGTTTTTTTTAAATAATTACCTACTTATGAACATTTGCGGTGATTTAGCGATAGTTAGGTAACAATTAGGTAATAATTAATTTTGTCATCTATACTTTGATAAATTGTTTATCAAAGCATCTTATTATAAATCACAAAAAGAAAATTCAAATTCTGCCTGAAAGTCCCGGAAAAATATATGGTAAAATCAAAGGCCGTGCGAGATAATTGCAGTGAGCCAAGGTCCCGTTCTTACGATCACTGTATATGTAGTCACGTACCTACCTGCTTACTTTGTTAGAGGTACCTAACTAATATCTATTCATTTTATAACTTTTGAAAATCAAGGTTAGAACATAAAGGAGGTTGGTCATTTCGGTATGATGCGTGGCAGGCAATGGCCCAAAAACAATAATGATAATAAATATTAAAAAATATAATTACCAAGTAAAAGAGACACTTTTGCCCCATTTAGTTACCTTCGTAGCTGACACAATTCATAATTTAAATCCTGAAATAGATTTAGTCGCCGTCCAATTATTAATACCTACTCGAATAAGTAGGAAGCACAAAACTGTTGTGAAATTAAAATAGCTACAATTTTAAGAAGGAAGTAAATTTAGTTGACCATTTGACCTACCCTTTCCGATCTGTCATTGAAAGTGTTTAAAACTTTTAAATTATTTTATTCATTTTATTTTTTTACATGTTAGTAATTGGGACCCCCCGTAAGAAGGAGTAACCAGAGTCTTAATTTAAACCTAGGCTCATGGTTTAATCCTATGTTAAATATCGCCGAACAAGTTTAAGCTTTAGTTTCCTGAACAAGAACCCGTTCGCTTAGTAAGAAATAGGCATTAGTGTCAAGTGTGTGTATGTGTAATATGCGTATAGGTAGCTATAATACCTACAGTGACACAGTTCTATTTTACCTACCTACATGTTATTATTGTTCTAGTTGTAATTGCGGTTTAGTGACAATTAAGACGCTGACAAGAGTCAAATAGGCTTCATTTAAACGTATTAGTAGCAGTTTCAAGCAGCGAAATAATTATACTTATGTTAGTCTTCATCATATTTCAAAGGGCATTCATAAGTCCAAAACAGGATTTGGAAAAAATACCCTGAATTAACCTTAAAAATGCTTTTTAACCGACTTCCCAAAAAAGGAGGAGGTTCTCAATTCGGTTGTTTTTTTTATTTTTTTTTATGTTTGTTACCGCATATCTCCGGCGTTTATGGACCGATTTGGAAAATTATTTTTTTATACAATAGATATACTTCCAGATTGGTCCCATTTTTTTCAGAATCCAGTTCTGATGATGGAATCCATGAGGAATTGAGGGAACTCCTCAAATATTGTAGGCATACATATGGCGATTTTGATATTTTCAGCATCAAACCAAGCATTTGCATTCAAAAAGTATCATAATCCTTTCACCACTATGGTTCTTTGATCATTTTTTTTCATCCAAATATTTAGTCGAATACAATGGCGGAAGTCGGTTTTTTAAATGAAAAGTTATATTAATATAACTTGAATCTCGTTTCCAGAAAACAAATGTCAAATTAATGTCGAAAGTGTAACACCGAGCTATTAAATATCAACATATCTTAAATTTTAGTACTTATTTGACAATATTTTTATTACAGCAAAAAAAGAATGTTCTTTGTTGTTAGTGTGGAGTGTGGACAAAGAAACTTGTGTAAATTATTGTTGCTACCTACTCAATATTTCTGACAATCTAGAAAAAACATTCGAGAATATGATTGATGGGCAACTTTGTATCGTTGCAATTTGTGACGTCATCCTATTTTTATCGGTCACAATTTTATATAATGATTAGACAAAATATTTATGATGCATCATTAATTCATTACCTACCGAACTTGCATAAAGTACGTTGCACAACAGTGCTTAGAAGACTAAAGACATCCTACTTTAATTATGTATTCTAGGCACGTGAAGTAATCTAATAAATACTGCGCCCATATTTGCCACAACAATCAAACAAAGTAAACAGTATCACTTTGTTATTCTACAGTTGATACAGTCTTAGTTCTTGCTCGTAACTCGGAAAATGTAAAATTTATAAAACTAAGTCTGACTTAGTGGTTTAGTTGAGTACTATTAGATCTGAATCGCTCCCCAACTTGCCAAGCAAAAACTCGCTAACGTTTGTCCATTTGGGGAATTGCAAAATTGTATTATTTTCGTTCCCCAACTCGCCTACTTTCAAATCTATCGATTCCAGTAATTCAATTTTGCAATTCCCTAACTGGAATAACCTTGGTGAGTTGGGGTGATTCTTAGTCTCAATTTTCTATCCTTCATTGTATCTCATCATTGTTAGTTGTCTGGTCTAAGACTGAAGATGGGATTAGAAACTTGTAGTGTGCGTTTAGTAACTGGCTTATTATGTAACTTCTCTATTATGCTAGGTACCTAGATGCCTATACATTGTATTTAAACTCATTGGAAGACCGTTATTTTGAGAGCGGCTGTGTTATAAAGAACCATGGGCAGGATTTGAGAAAAAAGACATTACTTAGTCCAATGAATAAACCTTCAGCTCATAAAAAGTAAGATCTTTATGAAGTAAGAATAAATGAATACCTACCTATAATTTGTATTTAATTCAGTTTTAGGTAGTGGAAATGTAATATAATAAGTAAAGTTGTATTCTATTTTGAATTTTGAAAAAAACTTTTGGTAGAATAACACAAATATTATAACTTGTATAAGTACAGAAATCTAACGAACAAAATCTTAAGGATAATTTCAGGTCATATAGTTCGACATAGATGGCTGAGTTTTAGTCACTGTAAAATTGGTTAAGGTTTGTAGGGGTTTTTAGGTGTAGGTGTTTATTCCCAGTTCGCGAGCAAAGATCGGTTGTCCAGCCATTAAACCAGGACAATTTGTTACTAAAACAACTGGCAATCAATTTACCGTGAGTATTACGACAAACAATGGTGATGACGCTACAGTACAAAGTCCACTGTCAATTGGAAAGTTCAACAGTACGATTTCAGAGCTATTTAGATTAATTTGTGCCGAAATTTCGGGTACAATCTTTCAGAACTAGGACGATTGATAGTCCAAAGTCGACTCAGCAACAACAATTTGATGCGTGCAAATTTTGCAATAGCAATATGTTTTTATGACATATTGTGGCTGTACTCGTTTAAGTAAACTTTGTGAAATTTAGCAATTTTTCTAGGACAAAATATGTGATGATTTCGATAACAATAACTTATGGAGCAATATTTAGAAAACACACGTGTGTCCTTCATATAGTTTCATCTGCAATAAAAATCACCTAGGTAAGCTATGAATAATATTTTTAAAGAAAGGGATTTGTATTGAAAATTATTGTAAAAATAACTATAGGTAAGCCAGGCCAGTTGTTGTACAAAATTAACATACAACCGATAAAAAACATGCATAATTTCACCATAATTCTGTGTCTGTAGAAATAACCAGATAAGCAGAGACCTGCCAGATAAAACATTCAGGTAAGTAAGTACCTATACATTTTAAAAAGGGCGACTGGGTTGAGTATAAATAATTATGATCCCATTAACCTCGATGCAATAAATGAGACATGTGCTCTTATGAATTGAGCTAAATATACCTTGGAGTTTGGACTCACGCACTCATGATTTGCACGCATTAATCCCAGGAAAACACAGGGTAATTTTTATAACACAAAAAGGATCAAAGGAGCTTGATACTTTTTGGCCAAAGATATAGGTAGGTTGGTACTGGCTGTACTTAGATTACCTACATACCTACTGATTTATTTGCTGATATTGCAAACAACAAAAAGAAAATTATGCCTTTAAGAAATGCTATTTGTAAGTAGGTATTTAAAATGCAGTGTGGAATTTTAGAATTAGGTAGGTATAGCTATTGTTCATTATCCACATAAGTGGGGTTGTTTTTACGTTAGCTGAAAGAATTTGACCCAATCAGGCAGTGGCCAGATTTCGGCTTCTTTTTGTTCTGGCTGGACAAATGCGGCCACCGCAAGATTTATCCAAATAGGTAGAGTAAATTTAGTGTACCAGCATATCTACCTTACCTGCCGATGGTTAACAATTTAATTTTGTTATTTTTGCAGTTGTGCTTGTTTAACAAAACTACGTCACGCTTCAGCACCTTATTTTCGAACAAGGTTGGATCAAGGCTGTGGTTTTGTTCGTTTTTATTTGCCTCGGTCCTGGTTAGAATTAGGTCACCTTTTGTTCAGTCTTGAAGGTCTGACTGGCGTTTCCATAACAAAAAAAAAGAATTTATCAAAACCATGTTTGATTCTAATAGGAGTCCAAACAAAATTGTTCAAAAAATGGCTTGCTACGAATGAATTATGTGAACGTGAAACGACTGCAGTTCCAAATTCGACACGAAAACATTCAAATAACAACCTTAGCAAGTCAGATAGAACGTTGATATTTCTGTTGAGGCGGTCGATCGATCACGCAGCGCGCACGTGCTCAAGCGCACGGTAGAGAGTCAATGCTAGAGTGTCCATCATAAAGGGAACACAATTAGAACCAAACTTTATTATTTTACTTTATATTTCCAGCTCACGTTGCAATAAGTACAAATATTAATTTAAAAAAAATATCTGTCTTCTCGTTCTATAACAATTAGCATGCAAATTCAATTCATTTGATTATACCTGTATGTTATTTTGTTCTTAAATAGGTACACAAAAACTCCTTCACCATAACAGGTACCTACGGAAGTAAAGATTTTTGATGTAACGTATAACCTGAAAAACATGTTTTGACCGTGGGAAGTGTGTAGGTATATTATACTCTTGGGAAATCGGACGCATGGTCAGCCTAACCACAGCTGTAGTAGAACTGTTGGACTTTGGACCCGTAGACAATCACCGGTGTTACGAGGCGCGTATAACGACCAAAACTCCTTGGTTTGGTGACGGCTGTGTTATTTTGTTTGACTCATGCATTATTTTAAGTACTATCTTGGTAGTCTTGGTACCTACTTAGTTTTTTTTGTTAGCACGAGCTAACAAAAGAAGCATAAGTCTTTCCATGCTGACATCTTATTTTTGGGGAATTATCTTATGATTACCTAGGTACTCAAATCCGTTTTTACTCTAGATATTCTAACATACCGAATTTACTTAATCAAAATCAGCCCATAACATAACAATATAACATAACACCCAACATTCACATAGGTACCTACATTGTCCTTCCAACATTATTTAATAAGTACCTATTTGATTTTTGTTGAGTAACAACAAATAGGTGGGTGCAATAAAGAATTATAAGGGCTTTAGTACTTGGGATGGTTTAAACGGCATAACATGAAATTACTGCTGACCAGTTTATGGTGGATAATGACAAGCACCCTTTACAAAAAAGTAGGTGCGGCCTACCTAGTTAGAAAATGGGGAATAAAATACAACATAATTGAATATATACATATTGCAATAGCTACTAAAACCATTTCGTCAGTTTCATAGTAAAAATTTCCTTGAGTATCGAATTGAGCAATACATACCTACAACTACTTACATATTTATTTCAGATTGTCCTAAATACGATTGCATACAAAGTAAATAGGTACTTACTGGAATCAAGCCAAAATATCTGCGGAACTATAGGGTTACCATTATCAAAATTTAAAAAGTCCGGGCAAATAAACTGACAAACAAAAAAATCCGGACTATTTGAATTACCTGCTCACCTAAGTTAAAAAAGACGTACTTACCTACCTCTGTACCCACGTTGGAAATCCGCAGATATTTACCTACTCAATATGCAGATCCGTAACAATATCGTACTACCTACGGTAGGTAGGTAACCTACCTGCTTGGGGTGGTACAACTGGTACCTAAACCTAACCTACCTACACTATTTTGTTACTACCTATCTCACATTTATTTGAAAAACCGCACCTCAGTTCCTCTTATTTGTCATACCATTTAAATATAATTTTAGCGTTGATATGCAAACAATTATGCACCTACCTACCTATACATTATGTCTGTTTACTTCTCTTAAAAGTTCGGACTACCTACTGAAAATTGCGGACAGAAGTCAACGAATAGAAAACGGATGAAAGTCCGGACAGTTGTAGGTAAACCAAAAAGCCGGAAAAGTCGTCACAAAAAACGCGTCTTTGGAGCCAAGCAAAGCTGTATTTTTTTTTAAAACTCGCTAAATGTATTTCCATCGCGATTGGATTTACTTACACCAATCTCGTCCAAGGTTACCTGGAAGAGTGTTACTCTAGGACTAGGCCGTGGCTCACCCATTGTATTTGGGAGATACATTTTTAGAGAAAAGTTATTTACTGTAATGCGTCTCTTGCAGTATTGGTGATCAAAAAATAAAGTTATTTAGATTTTATACCTACTAGGCTTACATAGCTCTATTTTGGGTAGCGCTAGCGACATCTAGTTGTGAATTTGGTACCTACGTAGATATAACAAAGAAAACCCATAGAAAGACAAATTATATTTTGCCCCTTTATTCGTGCTATGGCTTCTTTTCTCTTGCTTGATCACAGATGAACTACTAACAAATTCTTGTTTAAAGGCGATGAGTATGGTTTTACAGAGGTACCTTTTAAGAAACTCGTCGTATCGTAACGACTAAAGAACGAGTTTGGATAACTATAAGGGGTTCAATGCAAAAATGATAGATTCTATTGGAAGAAAAATCATTTTTTTTATGAACACGAATGTCACGTATGTAAAGCGTGTTCTCTGCTAGAATGCCATGCCGCTTGTCGGTTCAAAGTCCGCAAGGTAAAATGTGACGTAGAGTTAACGTGTCGTGATCGTGGACAATGCATTTATTTTATAATTGCACCTCATTGCTTTAAATAAAATAAAATTCTATGGTACTTAATGAAAAAAAACTTAGATTTTTTTAAAAGAAAGTGAAAACTTAAAAAATCTCTTCAAAAAGTACTTACTTAATTTGTTTCATCAAATAATTTAGTTAGATTTTAACGATTACCTTTAATTCTATTCCGTAAATAAAAGGATACTTACAAAAACTAACAATGGTATCTGTGTTCGAAAGAGATAATAATATGTAAACAAAGAGTGCCACAGCAGTAAAGTTGTTAAATGTTTCACAATATTGAAATTAGGTTGGTAATAAAGCTCACCTTCTCCAGACAATCCTGCCCAATGGCATTGGGGTCTGCCTTGATTTCCAGAATCACTGAATTCGGCTGGCTGACTAACCACATTTTATTTATCATATTTTTTTAGAGAGGTTAAAGAAAAGAGGTCGCGCGTTTTCGTTTTGCTATCCCGGTGGACACTGTTTACTAATGTTTGTATCACTTGTGTAAATTATTCGTATAGTCTTATACAATTCGCTGTGCGTGAAGTCTATCGCGTATTCTTTGTGGAAGTAAAACTGTGAATACTTCCATACGACGGCCATACTACGATAAGTTTGCCTCCGAAATGATAAAGACTGTGTGACGTGACGTTACGATTGGCGGACGCGGGGAGTGGTTTGGACTCTGCCCCCTACTTGACAGCCAGTCAAGCAACATTACGTCGTGTTGATACAATAGTATTGCTGGCCCATTATATGTTTGAACTTGTTAATGACGGAGCAAATCGTCAATGTACAGCGTCCAAAGATATAACAGTCCTACATTCGTTCGCTGAGTACCATGCGGACTTGAGCTCTTTTATTACGAACACGTTTCTATGAAAGAGACAGAATATTAAAATAATGACGTCACAATGTCACAAACCGACATTAAATTTTACATCATCATTATTTTCATTTTTAATTGCACTCTAAAGATCATACTAAGTATAATATCATCATAAAAAATATAGGAAGTACATACTTACTAAAAAAAAAGAACGAAAGAAACGAGTTCTCCTACGACGAATTGGTGACTTATTTGTATGATGAAACAAAGTATAATATGTATATAAAATATAAGTAATCAAAAAATATGATCAAACCAAAGATTTTAAATCTTTGGATCAAACGATGAAACATGAAATATAATTGTTTTGGTAATTTTTATTGAACGAGCGCAACGAGTTCTCTAAATCAACTTGGGTGATTGGCTTTTGTATTTATGTACATATGGTCAGTGGTGGATTTATACTAGGGGCAGTCGGGGCTAGTGCCTAGGGCGGCAAATTTTGTAGGGCGGCTAAATTTGGAAAGTGAGAAAAAAAAATCTATACAATATATAATTAACTAATTCTTTTATGTAAACATTTTATCTTTCAAGAAATATAATTCAAGTATTATGTATCTCATTAAAATTTTGTATATTATTAATATAAATAAAACATAATGTATAATAAATGCTATATAATACATAATAAATTTCCTGCAATCAATTAGTTAGTCTAATTCTTAAAAAATAAGATATCAAAACTATTAAAATAAAATTTAAGTCATAGGGCGGCATTTTCGTGCCCCAGGGCGGCACAAATTTAAATCCGGCCCTGCATATGGTAGTCTGAGGATAGGATAACATTCAAACCGTTGCAAATGGCAATGGGGATCATTTTGGCAGCCTTTAGATAAGCCATTGCTATTTGCTAGTTTGCTACTGTAATTGGGGGGATGATCTTCTTGAAATTTGGTATGTGGGTAGGTACCTAGGTATCTAGATAACTTGAAAGTAGTTACCTATTTAAGGCTAAATCAATCGGTTGTGAATTAAAAAACTAGCTTAAAAATATAATAATTTAGACAATAACATCAAGTAGGTAGATACCCTCAGTGACATAGAATATCAGGTAACTGACTAAGAAGACAAGCAAGTTACACCACTTTTTGAGACAAAATATTTATTTTTACTTTAATAGAATTCTCGTTCAATAATTGTTTGATGTTTTGTAAGTCCAACTATCAATTACATTACACAGGACTAAATTAATAGTAAGTATACCTATTTAATGTCATACACAGAAAAAAGTTAGGTGACTAGGGTAGTGACACATACAAAAAGTGGCAAAAAGACCCACCTACCTATAATAAGGGTTACGGTGTCAGCATTTGAAAAGAGCGGGTAAAAAAGCCGGAAATGAAAAAACTATTTTTTTTTATTAGTTAGTAAGTACTTACACCTACTTATACTTAATAAAAAAATATGCATAGTGGGCATCCTTAGATGACCAATGTACTCAGTGAGGATTACCCAACTAGGGTGGGTGATACACTGCTAATTTTTTTTTTGCCATTACATTTTGAATCAGAAAACTTCAAATGATCGTAATTTTTTTCTTATTTAGGATTTTTTATTTCTACAAAAGTTGAAAAAGACGCACACGTTTCTACAGATTACTTACTGAAAAGTCTGAATAGAACTCGATTAAATAAAAAGTCCAGACAGCTGGCCAAAAACCGTGTAGGTAATATGACCGGACAAATCTATGCGTATGGTATGGTAACCCACAATGACACTACACTACCAGCAAAAATCCTATACTTACCGGTAAACCCGGGTTAGGTACTAAGAGGTAACTTTGGCCCAAATCGGGAAAAAGTTGATTTCACACGAATCGTGACAGATTCGTGTGAAATCATTCCGGGGAGAGCACAGGACCTGCCATCTGTCAATTTAAGTAGAAACTACGAGTAAAAATTACGCTCACACCGCAGGGCGGGGAGTTCAAACTTTGGGCCAAAGGTACCTCTTAGGGTTAAAGTAACCGGTTTTACGGTACCCTGATTTTTAATGTTAGACAATTTTTGTAAACAAAGATATTAAAAAATATGCCATGTGTATAAGTGTCATGTAAGTGTCAGTCAGTATGTATACAATACCTACACATATTATACATATACACATACATGACACTTATACACACAGTGTACTGTAAAATTTTATAAATTCTCTAAGACACAGTGACATTTCTTTGTTTAAAAAAATTGTCTTAGATTAAAAATCAGAGTGGTTATCTATATATATATATATATATATATATATTATATCACATACGTAGTATGCGAACCCGGTGTCTTCCGGAGAAGTGACACCCCTTCTGTGTGTTGTTGACACATTGAAGAAAAGTAGGTAATAAAATACCAAACAAACTAAAAAACTAAACTAGAGAACTAACTGACTAAAAAAGAGTTAGGTAGTACTTAGGTATAGAACAAAAATCTGCGATTTTAAGAATTGTTTTCTGTCTATCTGTCTGTTTGTTTGTTCCGAAACTATTGAATGAATTTTCATGAACATGTAGTTTGATTTAAAAGTTCAAAGGTTCAGGCGAATAAAATTGAGACATAGGGTCATCGTGAACATACAACGAATGTCCTTCGAAAAATGGTTCAGTGCCTAGTGTTTCAGTTCGGATGTAAAAGGTTAGCTATCTCTCACAGTGGCACGACAACCATTATGTGTATTGGTTACTGTGTCTACGGTCTTACAAATAAAACAAACAATGATTAAATACTTTCGCGCATTTTTAACAGTTTCAGTTAATGGGGAGTTTTTCGACAGCTGAAAGAAAATAGTTCCAAATAAATCCATTCATTGATGGCGCAGTCCGATTTGGTTGTCTAAATTTTGTCGGTCAACCACCAACTTCACTTGCTCATGCATGCTGTTTGTTGGTGAAGTAAATCTACGTAAAGTTTTTGTTACGTTAGGTATTGTTATTTTTGAAGCCGGACCAAGCAGACAGGCCTATTGTAGACTTGAAAAACGAGCTTCGGAATCGCAACGTGAAACTTGGAGGAAAAAAAGATAAAACAAAGAGAATTTGTTCTCTGTGGTGCTTTTGCAAAATCTTCAGAAAACACAACCATTGCGAGTCACCGCCATCTACTTCTTTCTTTCATCTACTTTTTTCTTTCTTTTCAATTGCCTCCCTGAGAACTCCCTTCCTCGTCGCTAGAATCACTCATGTTAGGTTTTTCACTTGTTTTTAAGTTTCTTATTTTTAAACTAAGGTTTTAACAGGTTTTAATATGACGCGAAAAGAAAATGGCGCGCGTAAAGCAAATAAAAAAAAAGTAATACACCAAGAAGGCTCAAAGTCTTGTGTTATTAACATAATGTATGATAAATTCGGTACCATGGAGGTAGAAGTAAATATTCACAAACAATGATCTAAATTCAATTTTACTTTATCCTCTAGCTAGCGGATAAAAACGGCTTTTGCACTCTGATATCGAATAGCAAAAATACTCTTTCCGAGATGGTGGGATGAAACCCTTATGATAAAACAATTTTTTTTTGCATTTAGTCATTTCCTCGCTGAGGTGCGATTAAAAGTTACGTGTTGCAAAGATTTTTCACCTCGTGCTCTTTTGATTCTCTCGCTAACGCTCAGGATTCTAATTTTTTGACCACTCGCTACGCTCGTGATTAAATTTTAGAATCCTTCTCTAGCTCGGTCATCAAAATTGAGCGGTTAAAAAGCAACTTTGCACTCTTGTATAAAAAATAACTATTTGACTTTTATTTCGAGCACTATTATCTTGGAGCAAGGAACAGGAACAAAACTATTATAGACCGATCAGTGTCTCCATATACACGGTAATTACCGTAGATGCACCGTAATCTGACATAATCTACGGTCAACGGTAAACGTCCATTACCGTGTCGTAATTCTACCGTAATAAGGAGATGAATAACTTTTCGTATTTTTGATATTTTTTTGATTACGTGTAACGAAACGTAACTTTTTAAAACACAAAATTTTAGATGGCTACACTCAGCACCTAGTTCAGGGGAAAACCCCTACTGTTTACTTTTTATGTAGGCTACTTTTACTCACACATCGACCGTCACACCTTCGCAGTTTATTTTATTTTCGTCCTTATTACCGTCCTTTTTTTAAACATGTAAAATTAATAATAAGTATGTATTCAAAATTAAATTTTGATTGTAATTTAATTATTGCTTTTAAATTCCCTTTAAATTTGTTTTTTATCTACTTATTTACCAATTTTACCATACACTTAAACATTACACGGTAATTACGGTAAATTTTTAACTGACACACCGTAAAACACCGTATTTTCACCCTGGCAACACGGTAATCCTTTATTTTTATATGGAGACACTGAGACCGATACCGTTGTCTACGCATTATACGGATAAACAAGTCTTAGCGCCATCTATTATGGTAAAAAAACACTGTTAAAAATCTGTTTCTTTTCACGTAGAACTCTGACACATTCCCATAATTTTGATTTATGGACTTTTGTATTTTAATTATAATTTTTCATTTTTATTCATTGTTTTTGGATTCGTAATCGGTAACATGAAAATATTTTGCTAGTTATTTGGTGCGAATAAAAAGTCTTCAGCTAAAACCTTTCCGTTCCACGCAAAAATGACACACCACGAGCCGATGGCAGCGCCAATCGTGAGAACATTAGGGAACTAAGCAAATCATATGACTTTTCGTCAGCGTCACGAAGTGCGCCTATCGATTTGTGACTCGGTCTTGGTTGTCGCTCGACATAGTTTTTGTGTAACATAAAATGGCGAGCCAGACGCAGGGAATCCAACAACTGCTAGCCGCTGAAAAGCGCGCTGCTGAGAAAGTCTCAGAGGCGAGGAAGCGTAAGTACAAAACACTGCCCCAATTCGTCACCACCCATTTTTCATCAATATCCTAGCCTTGTAATTAGTTAAATCGTCATGATCCTGCCTCCAACTACGACTTTCTAGTCTTTTAATCAGTGAATAAGCTGATTTGTTCTATTTAATAAACACATTATTGCATTTCGGGACTGAAAACTCATAAATCCATAGTCACATGATAGCCTCTTGATTGAACAGATTTAATCTCTCATTCCAATTAATTAGACTGTTTACTGCTTCCTCTTCGAGATTCAAGAAGAATCTTCTCCAATCTATCAGATCATAGTTGATCTGATAGGTGAAACTTTCAAAGAGCCAAACTGATTTTGATGACATTTTCAGGAAAAGCGAAACGCCTAAAGCAGGCCAAGGAAGAGGCCCAAGATGAGGTTGAGAAGTACAGGCAAGAGCGCGAAAAGCAGTTCAAAGAATTTGAGGGCAAGGTAAGATATAATTCCTAATACTTACATTATTTCTGTAGTTCTTTCTTTGTTTGACGACCTCTGTGGCGTGGCGGGCGAGTTGCCGGCTGAGATGCAAGAGATTGCGGGTTTGATTCCCACTGCGGGACAAATGTTTGTATGATCTTCCGGGTCTGGGTGTTATGGTACCGTGGTACTCCTAGTTCCTGATACCCACAACACGGTATTCTAGTGTAGGATCAAGACTACGTATGTGACTGGTGGGTGTTATGGGTGTTGTGCAATTAGAATAGGTGTCTTGGAAGATTCATCGTAACTGTGATTACATGCAAGATAGTTTAACCTTCCTTGATTTATCTTCAGCCAGTCGGCATCCATTGCTGGACATAGGGCTCCACTAAAACAATGCTTCGATAAAAGGGTGTTGACCCCCTCTGTCTACAGACTTCATGTAACAAAGTCTAGTCCATAGAGTGTTGCTTGTTTGATTATTGTTATCTAATTGTAAATTTCTCTTTTATTTCATTGTGTGAAGTGGTTAACTCTGCTATATTTTGTTTGAGTCAGCTGATGGAAGCTATAGTTATTTTTACCTTGAATATTTTTAAAATGAAGATTGATTGAAGTACCGAGGGAAATTTTAAACACACAGTTTATTATGCATGTACTTTATAAATTTTCCAATAAAAGTTTTTAGTTATTTTTATGACATCGGAACTACATTGAAGTCCATTCCAAAACAAGTAATAAAATTGTAAGACGTAAACAAAGTTATTTGAATAGTAATATAAGATTATACTGTAAAATTTCTTGATACATTTATTTATATCAATAAAGAATATCAATATTAAAAAAAAAACAAAAATTAAGTAGGTAGTATTACCTCATCATCAGCTTAAGTCCACTGCTGGACATAGGCCTTCCCCTTTACTTAATCAGATAATATTCTCAATGATGATATGCCAATCTTGGTCCATCGTGGCATTCTAGGGGGCAGGGCTATGTCCACCTGTGGACTTGTACAGGCTTATGGGGCATAGGCATAATTATAATGATATATTATTGTCCATAGCACATGGGCTCACGGGCAGGTGTGGCCGCCAAGATCGACGCAGAGACCAAGATCAAAATCGAGGAGATGAACAAGATGGTCAAAACTCAGCAAGAGCCGGTAAGGAACTGGGCCCGTATTCTTGAATAAATCTCGTCCACTAGATGACATCATGTCTCGTATGATGCCCATACAAAATTATGGTTATCATTCGAGATTTGATGTCATCTTGTGTACTTGATTTTTCCGAGAATCACCCTAACTGATATTGTGTGTTTACACCATGCTTAGCTAAAGTTATACGAACGTAGCTGCCAAACTAGTTGAGCCGATTCTATCCTGAGGCCCAGTTCTCTAAATTATTTTAAAACTACACTTGAATGTTAACCGAATCGAGACTGAATTGTGAATTAACAGAAAGTTAGTATTCTGCTCCCTCATAAATAACAATTTAGTCTACTACTAGTTAAGTAGTCACCGTGAATTGAATTCACGGTGACTACCATTAAGTAGGATGGTTATATATAATTGGAAAGAGTAAAGAGAGACTCCGTCAACTTAAGCTAAAATTATCGAAAAAACTTTGAATCGTACAAGTTTCGGTCACATTTCGATATAATCACATTACAGTGTAGTATTTTAAGGTTAAGACATCGCCACAAGATCGAAACATGATCCGAACTCTATTTTAACTATTTCTTAGTTAGAGAATTAGGCCTCTGCTGCTCTCTATCATCGACGCCTTCGGACGCACTTCAACGGTGTTGCCACCAATCCAAAGTCCTGCTACGTTACTTTGAGGAGCTGGGCAGGCTGGGGTAGGCTTAGCTCAAGGGGACAATGCACAATACACCCCACAGTGAGACGTCAGTGCAAGTCTTAGCACCCCAACTTAGGATTAGAATTAGAAGTTGAGCTGAGAGTGTGGATTCGCGTTGGTGCTCCCGGGTATTCTGAGCGGGCCAATTACGTTACTCTACTCATACCTCCATTGAAGACCTCTGTGGCGCGGCGGGCGAATAGCCGGCTGAGATAGATGCGAGAGGTTGCGGGTTCGATTCGCTCCTGGACAAATGTTTGTATGATCTGCAAATATTTGTTCCGGGTCTGGTTGTTATGGTACCATGGTACTCGTAGTTCCTGATACCTACGACACAGGGAATATCCTAGTGTGGGATCATGACTACGTAAGTGACTGTTGGGTGTTATGTTATACTGGTAAAGCCATTTACTTTCTAGCGTCTCAGCCAGTTTAATCTAAAAAAAATCTGCACAGTTTTAGTCATGTGGTTTGTTAGGGTTCTACTTCTTTGCTGGCTATTATATCTCGGATAAGGTGAGTCGGGTCTGACTAAGTCCCAATTATGGACACCAAAGGCTGGTAATCATGTGCTAATTATAATTAAGGGTTAGAATTAATTCCCAGCCATGGGAACATATTCATTGGCTTGTGATATTCTTATTTTTGGGACTCACTTAATGCCTCTCACCAACCATTTATGGGCCATCTAATGTTTACAAGACACTTAACAAATGTAAAATTTGTGTTTTTCCTAGCAACCTGTCAATATGACATGCGTTAAGTTTGGCATAAGATAAGAATTGGTTTATGAAAATTAGGCGACAATTTATGGATGCTATATCATAAATAGAGCATTATTATCAGCGTATTCCTAATGGGACTGAGTCCGGCCTATTTATCTTCTTATTTTGTTATTTCCAGGTGATCAGAGATATCCTCAACTTGGTATACGACATCAAGCCAGAACTGCACGTCAACTACCGCTTAGGTTAAGCGAAACCGTTTATATTAATATAACTTAACGCTAAATTATATCTCTGCGAACCATAGCTGTTATAATCTAATGTGTAGGCGGCAGAATGGGCAAAATGCGTGTCACAATATATATATAAAAAAAACAAATGACATTGACATAATAAGCTGTCAGATTTCAGCGGTAAAATGGTAATGTAGAAAACGCGTTCGTCTGTCGTATTGCTGTAAATACTATAAATGTGCTTCGTTTGCCCTAATAAATTAAATATTCGTATTATTATGGATATATTCAGATCGGTATCATTCCAAACGTTAAGATCCGGTAAAGAACAACAAAAAAATGTTTAATCATAATTATGTTATTCAATGTTATGTGTTGAATATAATGTTTGAAAAATAAGGTTATTACAGTTTTTCTTCTCGTTGCGTAGTTAGTGAGGGCGTCTGTATATTTATTAGAGAAATATAAGTATTAATGATTATAAATTCTTGTTTTATTAAAAAATATTAAGATGTCACATTTTTATCGCTGTATGTCTGAAAAAGAAAGAAATAATATTAAATTATACCTACAGTGGAAAGCTATCTATACAAAATTATTAAGTAACTTTAAGCTTTTCAAGTGATACCAATTGTTTGCCCCAAAGTGGTTTGGTATTTTCTAAAATCATGTGGGCGTAAATTGTACTAAAAATGAAAACAATTAAAAACTTTAGAGCGACTTTTAAGGTAGGGTATTCCGGCCAGCATCGCTTTTGTGCTAGGTGGGTGACATAGGCCTTCCTCTTAGAATCTCAAGATGAACGGTCTTGAGCCGCCTCCATCCACCGACTTCCTGCGACGTTTTATAATGTCTTTAGCCCATTGAGTGGAGAGCCGTCCTCTACCGCATCGTCCGGTTTGTGGTCGAGACCTCTCGAGAACCTTTATTCTATTTATAGGAATAAAATCCTAAAATCGGGGAATAGGTAAGTGCCTATGCTTCTTTGGTCAATCTAGCGTAGCTGGAAATACTACCTGAGTTGAACCATCTGTGTGTTTTCTCCGAGATTCTCAAGCCATGGTGCTATCGCTCCAATCGTCGAGAACACAGCTGGCTGATCGGCCTGGTCGCATCTCTTGGATGAGAAGGAGAGAATACCGATGAGTACTCCGTTCATCACAGCTGGGCCGCCTGCGTCGTGCTGCAAAAACTCATACTGTAGGTTATGGGCCCAGGATAATTTTTTGGACGAAGTTTCCAAATAAATTATCGATGTTTCCAAGGTTTGCCATCTTAAACGGCATGGAAGACCAGCCCCCCCCCCATTACAGTACCAAATGGCCATGGGGAACGCAACATAGCTTAGAGATGTCCAAATCTTTTGAAAAATTAAAGGAGGAATATTTAGGTAAAGAAGTTTCCCGTATTCAAGTTTTATAAGATTTAGGTACCTTCCTATTGTTGCGTTCCCCATTGCAATTCGCTACTGTAATTGGGAGGCTGAACTGTCACCCATTGCTAATTGGCTCAAATGAACAGTTAAGCCTAATTCTCTGGTTCATTTAGATGAAACGTGAATTTGGCTCTTCCAGCTTCTATAAAGATCTTAAAAACTTTCTTACGTTACAAACATTCTTCGCTATCGTGATGAAACCAGCACAGAAGTTGTTGCGAGTCACCAAATCTCTGAAACATCATCCAAAGTGTTATCTATCACCAACTAAGCATACGTTTTTGTATCATTGTCAAAAAACAACATGTTCATTAAAGTTAGACAAAAATCGTGGTAACTTACCGACCATATATATCTTGGCAGTCGGCTAAATCGTAAATTGGCAGCTCTAGCTTCTGCAGCAGGACTTGTGCACCTACTCCTCCTGAGCCCTAAAATCACATGGGTACATGGATTATTCCTCTGCTATTTGTAAAATCGATGAACTTAATGTGAGTATTTTTTGTTTTATTTAAAAAAAGTCAATTCCTTTTCTGAGCACTTTCCCCTGTCATTTTGTTACACATGGACTGGTTTCTGCTCCAGGGGACTATTTAATATTATTGCACTGATAGTTATCTTTTTGGCTTTTGGGGCTGACCGTATGCTGTTTCTTGTAGGTACCTAATGCTCCGTAATGCCGCCTTAGAAGAAGAGAAGAAATATTTGTCTCTGATCAAACCGGTTGACCATAAACGAACCGGTGACACGAAATAGTATCACAATCTCACGTACCAGCACTGATCCCCATCCCAGGAACATAATATTGTTGTCGACTGGAACCACATTATCTCTGCTGTACTCTATAGCGTCAACGCTGAGGTGTTCCTTCCCAAACGTCAAGTTCTTATGGAGACGCAGCACAGCGATATTGAACTCCAAGGTCTGTGGCTTGTAGTTGGGATGGAAGAATATCTCGGAGACTTGGAGTACGTCACCTCCGGATGTAGCGTTGGAGGACCCGACGCGTACGGTTAGCATCTTGACGTATTCTCGGAAGAAACGATTGTTGTATTGCCTGCAATCAAGTGTCCTTACATGCACAAGTTTCATTACAATACGGCTTGCATTGTATCTACCTGTCAGGATTGGACGTTGGGACTCCAATTGTAAAAGCACCTCGCCCAACTTAAAAGTGAGTTTGTGTTGACATTTGGACGCGATCATGGAGGTTCTACCTATCTACCTATATCTACCTATAACCTATCCGCTTGGTAAACACGCGCGGTGCTGTTCCGTGCTTCATCAGGTCTAAAGCTTATCTCCTATTTCTACTTCTATTGACCGACAAACCTCCAGTTATGACAACTTATTTTGTTCTATTGGTACTTGTTTGAGAATCTCGTTGCAAATGTAATCTTCTATAGAAACTAGACTACCCAAAACCTACAATTTATATTAAGGAAATTGTACCTACCTATATTCCAAGAATGTAAGTATTGTATTGTGAATTACTTAGGTATTTTTACGCTCCGCACGGAGCACTCGGAGGTGCCAAAGAGGTGCGGGTTCGATTCCGCTACTTGACCCGTAGTTTGCATAATCCGCAAATATTTTTTCCGGGTCTGGGTGTTGTAGTACCATGCTTCTCGTAGTTCCTGATACCCGCGACACAGGGAATCCTAGTGTGGGATCAAGACTACGTATGTGACTGTTGGGTGTTATGTTATAGTGATAGTAATCACATATAGGTAGGTAACTTACAGCTGTAGACAGTGTGCTGCAGTCAAGACTTTATCTCTGGCCACTACAACCGCACCGCACCAGAGTACTTTATTGACGAGTAATGCTGCCATAAATGGATGGTCTTCTATGCTGGTCAATTCATCAGGGTTGTAGATACGACGGTTGCGACGATCCATTGGTGGTGACGCTTCTGTCGTGGTCGTAGCTGGGAATTATCAAGTCAGAAGTCGGGTGAATACAAATACTTCCCTACTTAAGACGTCCACTGTTGGACGAGGCGTGGTTGGAGCACGAGGATATACAGTTCTTCATGCTCCACCCAGGTGGAGAACTCAGGTGGAGCTCGAGGAACGACCCGGCCTCCCACATAGAATGCAATGAGGGGATTTGCTATAATCACCACGCTTGGCAGGCGGATTGGTGTTGAGTTTTCAGGTCAGGAGTAGTCAGCTTTTACGACATCCACGGGAGGAGGCGGTCTATTCTTAGGCCGAACACAGCACCAGCGCAGTAGCATTCGTTCGTGATAGAATTGTTAGTGGTAGCGTTATTTAATTGTCGTCTTTTGCCAATTCTGAGAGCTAAGTCGGTAATCTTCTACGGATTTCCTCGTTGCAGATGTTATCACGCAGTGAAACTCCAACTATAGATCTCTCCATACCCCGTTGCGCGACTTTGAGCTTGTGTCATCATCATCATCATTACGTCCACTGCTAGACATTGAATACAATGGGGGGATTTGCCAAAATCACCACACCTGGCTGGGCGATTGGTGATCGCAGTTTGGTAGGTGGATGCCTGCCCATTCCCTGATACAATCCTTTACTACATCCACCGGGAACGGAGGGGTATATTCTTAGGCCGGACACACCACTGTAGCTTGTGTATGATTGATTCATTTAAGGTGTGATCTTCACAGGTCAAATGTGTTCGTATACTTATATGTAACACATCAGCACTTACTCGTAGTTGACGTTGTAGAAGATGTAATATTCACTTGTCTTCGAGATGGAAACTCTATCGGTATACCCTCGTACGTCCATTCCTTAGCATTATAGTTGCGTCTGTTTGTCAAATCGTCTAGAATATATCGAAGAAATAGAAAAATTAACAATTCCTATGTTTGCCTTATGACGCATTTGCAAAAGAAAAGGACAAGAACAAGTTGTCAAAATGGGTGATAGATTCGGGGGCTACTTTGATTCGTACTTGTTTGATAGTTTTCTGTAAAAATTAACTCTACCAATTTGTTTTCTTATTTTATTAGCAACTTTGGTTCCAGAAAGATTTACCATAAAAAATGTAAAAAAAAAAAAACATGAATTTATAGTGTAAAAGTATATAGGCGAACTGAATGCTAATTGTAATTAGCATTTTATTCCAGCTAACCTTTGTGTAATGTAGAGTGGGTGGTAGTGCTATAGGGAAATAATACATATCGAGATTAAATAAAGGTAAACGAGTACAAATGAATATATAAATATAAATTATATGAATAATATTTTATACTATTATATTATAATCTATTTATATATATCATAACACCCAGACCTGGAACAAATATTTGCAGATCATACAAACATTTGTCCCGCAGCGGGAATCGAACCCGCAACCTCTCGCACCTCAGCTGGCTACTCGCTAGTACTCGATACTCGATAGTGTTTCTTATCTTATCATTTTGTTTGTATGGTTTTTCGGGTATAGTTGAGTAGTGATTCTTTCTTGTATATTTGCAGCTCTACATCTTTATTTTGAATAAATATAATTTACAGTTATGACTCACTATCGTCGTCGGAAGATTCATCTGATGTTGACACGTGACCAGATACCTTTGCTATACCTACCACGCAAATTCCAATCACTATTAACATCTTGGTTAGAATTTTCTGCTCTACCAACATTTTTATTAGATATTTCAACATAGCCTAGTCACTCGTGAAATCAATAAAGACATAAAAGTATTCACAACCTACCTATAAACAATTGGGAACCATAAAACAAAACAAGCAATCGAGTTGAAATTTTAATACATATCAGTAAACAGAAGGTAGGTAAGTACTAGGTATACAATACGAGGAAAAACATAGAGTTCGGCAGAAGAATTGAACCATCAGACGTCAAAAGATTCTGTGGTCAGATGTCTAATGCCATCCGTGCCCGACGCCCTTACCCCAGCCCAAACCGCCGTATCCCAGATTACCCCCCCAACCGCCGTATCCCAGATTACCCCCCCAACCGCCGTATCCAAGACCGCCGTAACCCAGACCTCCCTTTCCCCATCCAAGTCCGCCGTACCCTAAACCGTATCCTCCCGGGTAACCGATGCTTAACGGAGCTGTAAGAACGGGGGTCTTGATGATTGGGACGGTCCTCAGGATTGGTACACTGACGGGTTGGATGATGGGGACAACCTTGCCGTAGCCGTGGTTGATGTGGCTAGAGCTTACGGAGACTGCTGAGGGTAGCAGTATAGGAGAAGCTGTGGAGAAAGACTATTTTAGTTGAAAAGTAAACCAAAAGCGTTCAAAGCAGAAAGTCTAACTCTGCGGGAAAAGAGTTACATAAGTAGAGCCCGCAACCTCCTGCGTCGGAGGCGAACCTTCGCCCGCCGCACCACAGAGGTCGTCATAATAATTGGTAGATCGTCTTGTGTTTCATGATTTTTCTTAAGGAAGCATATTTCAGCTCTGCACCCATTGCTCCGCAGTCCTAAATTCGTCACTGAATGACTTTTCAATAATTGAAATGGCTTCTGATAAATGTTAAAAAATATAATTCTTACCATATCCTAGCCCGACGGGGTTCGCGACCACCATCCCTATGAGGGCGAGAACTATTGCAACCTGCAAAAAAGGTTTCGTCAAGTTTTAGACGGTATACCTACCTACCATATTTTTTTTAAATAATAAATAGTATTATTACTACTTATATATTTTTTGATAAAAGCTGTGGTAAGTAGTATTCATAATTAGATACATTATAACCGGTTTAACTTACGTAGATTATTTTTGAGTATACGATCCGTATGTATGGACCCGGTTATAATCTATCTAATTATTACTATACATAAATACATATATTTTGTATTATTATTATAATATTATTATTATTTTACTTTATAGGTAACCATAGAAGGTCTCGCAGAACGGTCTTGGTCTTTTCTTGTCTATGATAATGGAATTATTAGAAAATATAATATAATAAATTATATTATACTAGGTAATACTATTAAACCTAATTTTATAATAAATAGGTGAGGAATAGATTATCTAGAGCTTAGATTACTTATATAGACTCCACTATTATAAGCTAAAAATAACTACACATTGATAACTCTTGCTTCGCTCACCCAGATAAATATTTATTGTACTAATTGAATAATTGGACTAATTGATTACTAATTGACAACCAAATTGATTAAATGATCGCTCTTTTAAAAAGCTTGTTTGACTATGCTAGTTAGTGTGGGACAAATCTTGAAACTGAATTTTGAACCAGTTCCAAACAAACCGATTGAGCTGAAATTTTTCATATCTGCCAAGTTCAGGTGACAATACAATATTATAATGACGGCGCGAGCTGATCTGATGATGGAGACGGAAGGTGGATAACGGAACTCTTCGATGATTAATAGTAGCCTGGCAGTGTTTGGGCTCATTTTGATCAGCTCACGGTTCCGATCACTAATTTAATAAAAGCTTGTTTTGAAAAATAATTGCTGATTGAATGAGACTGTTGTCACAGAATCCAACATAAAGAGCGGAGCGTAGTTATTTGAGCCATGGAGACTAGATTTTCAAGCTCTCGCTATATTTTTATAGCTTAAGGTGGATCGTCTCGTATGGGGCGCGAAATTTAAATTGTATTGTGGTTTTTGCTCATTACAACTCATCGACACTTCTTGATATAGCTAAAACTGGTTTTGCGAAAACTAGGAGACCCAATATACATGTTTTAATTGATATCATTAATATATCTCATAAATATTATTATTAAGCTAAGGATATCCCCAAACCAAAAAAATACCAAAAATCATTGAAAAATATTCTTAGCTAAACTATCTATCTTTATGAAATACTATCAACTAAAACATATGTGTTAGGTTTCCTAGTTTTCGCAAAATCAGTTTTCACATGACAAAAAGCTGTGACGAGCAAAATACAAGAATAAATTTGATTTTTGCACCGCTTGCGAGACGATCCACCTTAAGCTCAATGAATCCCTACACTATAAGTACTTAAATATAGAAAAAAACTACTCACAGCACACTTCATATTTCCAGTATTAGTTACCCAAAATACAAGCTGAAGGACAATTAACCACGTTTATATACCGTTTCGCTTAAGCCACGGTCCAGTGAACACATCCTTTGGAAACCTTTAACCGCCTTTGCTGAGGAAAGAGGGTTTCACTTTGCTGTCAGATCAGTATAGGAATCTGTCTCGACCCCGTTGCATAAATCAATCATTTGAAACCTCTCCAAAACTCTCCAATCTGTGGTTAAATGTACAGGATGTAAAAAGACTACTCCGAATACTGAAGGTACCGGTAAAGCTACCTATATAATAGCTATATAAATTAGCTTTCGCCTGAGAGGTGATTCATACCGAAGAAAAACTTTTTTTTCGTTTCGTATCGTATTTGTCAGCCAGCAATGTACGCATTTATTCCGGCCGCGCGAGTTCCAACGCTCCCGGTCAGCTGATCGACCCGTAGGGCCAATATTTCTCATCTGGTTTTCATTGCTTTTTTTGACGTTTTTATTTATTAACGTGTTTTTAATGATGGAAAATAGGTTTTTGTGTTCCTTTAACGATATTTTATGAATATTTATAAAGAAAACACGAAAAAAGCGGATCAAAAGTGAGCATTTTTTTCATATTTTTTTAACATAAATATTTTCAGAATCGTGGTCTGAATGCACTGTTTCAGTTTTCGGGAGTAGTCTTTACGCCCGGTGCCGTTAAATATACTCGTAACTATAATTAGTATAGGTAAGTAGTACTCTTGAAAATCTGACTTTGAGTCAGAGATGAGTCAGAGAAAAGAAAAAAGAAAAGTTGAGTTTTGAAGTCAAATTGTAGGAATTTTCCGACCGATATCAATCAATCAATCAAAATAGTTTTATTAATTGAAATCACAAGGATCATTTTGAATCGTCTTATAAATTAAAATTACTCCTGTTCCAACGCGACCAAGTGTAGAAGCATGGCAACAAACACGGCTTGGCTTAATTTGGGATATTCTCGTATTTCCAAAAGGTTAGGAAAAAGTCGAAATGTGTCGTCATCATCACCTTAAGACGTAAACTGTTAGACGAGGCCACCCCCCCAGAATGCAATGGGGGGTATTTGCCATAAACACCACGCTTGGCAGGCGGATTGGTGATCGCAGTATTGCTGTTCAGTACTCTGGTGGACGCTGCTACCTATCCCCTATTGTAATCCCTTAGTCGGCTTTTTATACACCTTTATCTCCCTTCAGTTGCTAATGTGTTTGTAAGTATACAATGAAGTCTGGTGCACCTAGCTCTTTTCAGTTGCTAATGTGTTTAAAAACCATGGCGGCCGGCCGGCCGGCAGCGGGTGGCATATGATTTTTAGTTTTTTTAAGTTTGCCGATTTATTTCAGTTATGTGTTTTTTAAGGTGGATCTTCTTGCATGTGGCGTGAAATTCAAATTTGATTGTGTTTTTTGCTCGTCACAACTCATCAAAACATTTTGAGATATCGAAAACTAGGAGACCCAACACACATGTTTTAATTGATAGTATCTCATAAATACCATTAGTTAAGCTACGGATATCCTTGAACCAAAAAAACACTGTAAAAATCATTGAACAATATTTGTAGCTATGTAGACGATCCACCTTAATTTGAAGGTCCACCCTCTTGACTTGCAAGTCATGTTGAGCCGCTCTTTAAACTCGGATGACAACTTACCAACCACTTCTTTCTGTTGGTCTAAACGGAACCATGCAACATCGACGAATGATTGATGTCTAACACCGTTTTCACTTGCACAATCCGGAACACTAAAAACAAATAGTGCCAACGATATTAACACCAACAATTGCAGGACGCTACAGATTATTTTTAATTTATTCGATTGATTACATTAATTTAGGCTAATACATTAGCAACCTTTCGTGCAATAAACTCGTGTTTCGGCGCTGAGTCATGGAAATTGGACATGCTATAATGCTGGCTGTAGTTTGCGACTTCTCCTGTTTATGGGCGGCTTTTGACCTCCGTGACAACATCCGTGGCGGCGTGGCGGGCGAGTAGCCGGCTGACGCAAGAGGTGCGAGTTAAATTTTCGCTGCGGGACAAATATTTGTTCCTGGTCTGGGTGTTGTGGTACCATGGTACTCGTAGTTCCTTATGCCCACGACACAGGGAATCCTATAGTGTGGGATCAGAACTACCTATGAGATTGTTAGGTGTTATGCTATGTTATAGAGCGTCTTGTAAAAGTGTACGACCGGGGAAATATTACCACCATACCTTATTCTGCCGCCAAACAGTAATGCTCGCATTGCTGTGTTGGTTTTAAGGGTATGAGTGCCGATGAAATTAAGGGTACAGGAGAAAGTCCCAAATTTTCCCTACGGCTGACAACCTTCAGAGTTAACAACATTAGTCGCTCTGAGTCCCAGGTAGGTACACTTCCATTTTCACCAACTAAAAGGAACACACAACACAAGTCAAATTTGGCAGATTTTCATAAAAACCTTTAACTTTTACATGCAATAACTGTCCCTTAAAGCAGACATTGGGTGGTGAAAATGGGCATACATCTTTTTGTTTGACCTACATTAATGGAATATGGTGATAGACAAACTTGCTACAACTTTAGATCTAAGGACTTAATTGCCCTTGGATGTTGGTCGATCATAAATGCATAACAATTTGCATACAATGAGAATAATTCGGTGCATTCTGGTTTGTTGATACCTACAAGTAAGCAAGTAGGTATGCTACCTTAATACATTGTTCTACTTTGAAGTATAGCTCCACAATATCATCATCATTACTTACATACATATAACATAACATAACACCCAACGGTCACATCCGTCGTCATGATCCCACATCAGATTCCCTGTGTCGTGGGTATCAGGAACTACAAGTATCATAGTACCATACATGGGCGTAGCCAGGGGGGGAGGGTTTGGGGCTTCAAACCCCCCCGAAATGTTAAAAATTTTAGGCCGGCGGTTTTTTTCACATGGATATTAATTTAATTTCGTGTACATTTTTGTTGCTTCATTTTCTTGAACCCCCCCGAAACTTAAACCTGGCTACGCCCGTAGTACCATAACACCCAGAACCGGAACAAATATTTGCAGATCATGCAAAAATTTGTCCCATAGCGGGAATCGAACCCGCAACCAAAAGATAATCGATCAGCAGACAGCGCCTCTAACTAACGTAAAAAAAATTATCAAGTCCAAGTAAGTAGATAATATAGTCAGAGTAATATTGATATAAGGTAGGGTTTCCCAAACTTATTTTGTCTACTGCCCACTTAGAGAATAAATTATTTTTTAGCGCCCTCCTATTATCACCTACGTAAAATCCACTTTGAACGAGCGAAGCGAGTTCTATGTGTCAACTTGGAAGAATCGGCGTTTGTGTATGTTTGTCCGATGAAAACTTCCCCACCGTTAATCCGATCTTCATGAAATTTAGTATGGAAGTAGATTCATTATTGTGAGCTATATTAACGGAGAGTTAAACATTCATTCTAAACGAGAATTTTACTTTAAAGAGTTAACTTGAGACCTGAGCGCACCGACTATTTTTTTCTGGGTTTCTTACTGCCCCCCTTTGGGCCTGCAGCGCCCACAAGGGGGCGTTATCGCCCACTTTGGGAAAGGCTGATATAAGGTAGTCAGTGGAACACGATAGTGACGACTATAAGTAATATACCTATTACCTGCTTTTCCTTTGAAGTCTACTTAAAAACATTGGCTTCCAGAGCAGCAACGAATAGGGATTAATTTGTACCAAATATTAAAAACCGTAGCACCTTGCTACGGCGTAGCAGTTTGCGGTAACTTCTGTTGGGTATTATGATTGATGAGGGTAAATCGGTTATAGATAGATCAATAGAAAATACTTTATTGCATGCCATAATATACAAAAAAAACCGACTCCTTTCAAAAAGTGCTGAATCAATTTCGATAAATATGTGACCACTGAAGTATGACCTCAGAATTTGCCAATGTCAAGTAGCATAGATAATTATCAAACAAACTCCAGTCGTCAAGTACTCTGTTGACATGCTTCAGTCATCATTCTGAGAGTATGACATACCAAACAAAAAAGAATCAATACATAATGCGTAACAAACATACAAAAAAACATGTCGAATTGACAACCTCCTTTGAAGTCGGTTAATAAAAGAAACAATTTCACAAACGTAACCTAAAACGAATTATGTTATACAATGGGCGGTCTTATAGATTTGTAACGACTTCTGCAACCTTTAGATGAAATGGACTATTTAAAAATTACTTGGGGTATTGACGAAAAACTAAAAAAAACTATGATAACAATTAACAATGTTAACTAATGTTTCTTTTGAAACTATTATGGTTATTAACATAATTGTCACTAAAGACGAGGATATTTACCATGATTATTGAGCTGTATTTGGTTTTTTATATAGCAGGAAATAATACAACTCAAAAAATATGTTAATTAATAAAAGACAACGTTTTATAAAAAAAAACTATTTATTAAATTAATATCACACAATGTACCTTAATTCTGAATCAAACAGGAAAAGTAGATATTATGGAAAATACAAGACATTTTCACCAAATTGCCCTAATCTTACAAACAAAACACGCATATAGTAAAAACCTCGCCAGCAGTTACTAGTTCAGGACCTCACTTCTGCAAAATAAAACAAACAAATCATTAGTAGGCTTCAGGCACAAGCTCGGTTAGTGAAGGGAATCTTTTGTATTGAAGAAGTATGAACAGCCAATGTTTTTGCAAGAGCAGCAGAAAAAGTATAGTTGTGAGGCACTGGTCCCATCGCCGGCGAGTAAACGATGAGCTATCGGCGATTTTATCACCCAAGAAACGAACAAAAGATAATCGCTCCCGTGTGAATAAAAGAGAGAGATTATAATTATAGTTCATCGCTGGCTACTCGTTTATCGCTCGTCGCCGGCGGTGGGACCAATGCCTGAAGGCAGAAAACGTATGTAATGTAGTAAATTCCTCTCCTTATTGCAATATACTAATAATGTTACATTTTGAATATTTTTTGTTGAACCTCCAAAACATAACCTTACCTTCCTTTACCTTTTTATTTTTTGTAGCTTTACCTTCCATCGGTCGTTGTCGTAGTCCCAGTTGGAGGAGAGGCCATTAATCGGGTTGACTCGGAGCTCCAGCATGCGACGGAGCTGCGCCTTCTGCGACTCCTTCGAGAAGCTGGCCGGCAGTGGCTCGTACACTGAACATAATGCAAAACATCCTACAATTCATCACAAGGGCGGGTCTCAGACATGCACTGCTGTAGGCCTACCCCATAGAATACAATGGCAGATTTGAATATCACCACGCTTGGCGCCCTGGAGGAACAAAATATTATTTTGTCCCCTTGTAACACAATTAAGAGAGGTTTGCCTTTTTGTATGCGAACGAAGTTTGTTTCTATTTTGGCTATTATTTCATCAAACTCCATGAAATTTTGTACACATGATCAGTACACTAATATCCAGACCAGTGGGGGGTTTAACAAACCAGCCATGACTTTCTATCTGTTTTGTTAGTAGTAGAACTTCTTGTGAAAGAGTTCGTCCGGGGAAGTACTACCACCGTACGTATTTCTGCCGCCAAGCAGTAGTGTTCGCTTTTCTGTGTTTCGGTTTGAATAGGGTGCGGGTGCCGGTGAAATTAGACTTTTCATCTTTATGTCTCAGGGTCGGCAGCGCGCGTGTTAGCCTTTGGTTTTGCAGGCGTCCATAGGCTACGGTAACTGTTTTCCATCAGGTGAGCCGTATATGCTTGATTGCTTGCTAAGTAGTATAAAAAAAACTGTCTCACAACTTTTCTTGCTGTTCGGCATCTGTCCAATCATGATACCTACGAGAGGAATCTGTTCTATACGAAATCTGTTCGATATGCACTATCAAGCCTTATCAAGTTGATTGTTTATCCAAAGTTAATAAGAACTTTGGATAAACCAGCCCTCCAAATATAGTAGCTAATGGCAATGGGGAACGCAATAATGGAGATAATTTTGGCAGCCTTAGCATTGCACAAACCTTTTGAAACTTGAAAGGAGGAATATTTAGGTCAAGAAGTTTCCCCTATTCAAGTTTCATAAGATTTACCCCATGTTTCCCTGTTTCATAATCATTCTCTAAACCTATTTTAGTTAAAATAGCTTTTGTCTTGTTTTGACGTATGACATTTTACATCAGAGAGAACAAAACAAAAGCTATTTGAACTAAAATATGTTTAGAAAATGATTATGAGAGAGAACGCTAGAAAGCGCTATAGGCTGCCAAAATGATCCTCATGTTGTGTTCTCCATTGCCATTTGCTACTTAAGTAGGGGATGTTGAATTTTAAGTAGGAGCACAAACACGTACCATAGAAATGGTTGTACGTCATGGCCCAAAAGCTGAAGGAAACACCGAGCAATATGAAGCCGAGTATTAGCTTCCACTGGCCAGTGGGGTGCTGGAACTCTGCAAAGGTCTGGCAGAATGACGAACGATATAGAGCCTTCTTCTCTTCACAACAGAGGAGCTTCCAATCGCCCCGCTCTTTTTCACGAAGAGCCTACGAGGAATGATAATTATTTATTTATTTGTAAAAAACTTATAAACTAGCTAAACTTAACAATCAATTTAACCCAGATTATAGATAGGCAGGTATATTATGATTCATTATTATCAACCTTACTGAGGGCTTATAACAAGCTTTGCATTGCAAATATCGAATTGCGCATCGTGAGCGATCAACGTGACTTACGTAGTATTAATAATCTGCGCTACACAGAATGGTTAATAGTTACATACGTTAGTCACGGTAAACGTTAACGACTCACAAATCGATAGTTGCAATGCAAAACTCGTAATAAACCTTCTGTTGGGTACTGGTGAAGACGACAGGCAGTGGAATGGCTTTCAATTAATTCTCCATTTACTTCTAAAATCCGCCTTTGAAAATAGATATAGTGTTTGGTGGTATTCGGTCTTTATCCGTCCCAATGTCAGATCTTCGGTCCAACCTACCTGCATTGTTGTTACTGGGTGTCTCTGAAGGTCTAACCTACCTGCACGGTAGCTACAAGGCGTCTCTGAATACATTATACTCACTCAGACCATCTTAGTAGATACTTGTGTGTATAGAGGTACCTACACACTTGAGTGTCGCGCCACACCTGCGTGACGTACCGCATCGAAAGTTCAGCAGCTGAAGTTTATTACGTGACGTAATTTCGGCTGATGTATCATAGGGAACTTGAAAAACACTGCGAGCGTATTGAACCGAACGATCGGCGCGGTACGTTCCGCAGGTGTGGCGCTATACTTAAAGGTTACTCTTTGAAATAAATTGGGAAACTATTTCAAAGACTGACATTGTCACAGATTTAATCTAAACATTGCATGTTTCACTCTACTAACTCTAAACCTTCCCAAAGCTTGCGACTTATTGTCACTTACTGTGCCTGGAGTCCAGCATCATATTTCTCGCTACAACAAAGGCCTATCAGCAAGTTAAATCATCATACTCACGCAAATATCCCTAGTGTTCTCTTTAAACCTCACAGCTGGGAAGGGAAAGTGTGGATTATCCTGATAGTTGGCCATACCGTTCGTCCCAAAGCCAACCCAGTCCCGGGACCCAATTCTGCATCTGTTGTGAATGTCCCGTGCATTTGAGAAAGGTGTGAAAATTCCTACAGATTTTTTTGCAAAAAGGAACATTTTGATTTTGTGTTGTGACAGTTACTTTCAAACGTGACATGACAACGATTGACATAGATTTGAGATTCGAACTTCATTTTTAGAGTAGGTCATGAGTTAAATTAAAAACTGTTTACAGTTCAAATAATTATAAAGGTAAGTTGGGTAGCTCAGAATAATGACGAGTCATTATTCTGAAGTAGGTTCTAAAATGAAGATAGACTAAAGATGTGCCTTCTTGCCACACCCTAAAGCTGGCTTTCCACCGCGAAAGGGAAGCGCGGTCACAGATCTGCCGATTCTATTCTGTTCTACGTAGAACAGCAAAGAACAGAATTGAAACCGGGTGCATCGTCACACACCGGGCGCAGGGCTTTCTTGATTGGCGTATGCGTCGTAATCTAGTGCTTGTGTGTGACGACATAAGGCTCTTTCTAAACTGCCAGAACGTTCTACCCCCCTATTTCCTAACTGAAAGTCACTTGGTGATTAAAGGCGCAGAACTTCTTAGTACTTAATAATTTTGAGCAATAATTGATGGTAATTTTATTTGTCAAACGTTAGTCACCGAGTGACTTTCTGTTAGGGAATAGGGGGGCTGATCGGCGATGAGGACCGTTGCTTGCTGACCGGGAGTTCTTGCCGGTCCGGTTCGGTAGGCGTGTAACGAGTGTTATATAACATATTATTGTTATTGTTTGTAAAACACCAAAACACCAGACTCTTAAGCTACTAGCCAGACTAGCTTAATAATGGCTGAATACTACGAGGTAATTGTTAGGATGGATTGACTAATACTTTGCTTTAGTTATTATTCTGAGCTAATACTAATCTTGGTAGTAATACTTACTTGTTTTTTTTGGGGTTGTCCTTTCTGATCACGCGAAACAGTCCTATCTGATGACGAGAACAGACAAGACTACCAAAAAAAAATTTTAGTCTTATTTTGTGAGAAATTGCCCTAACAGATCACTATGTAGCTAGCCCATCCCAACGCCCATCTCTTATCTGAATACACCATAGTCTTCCGGGTCTGCCGACAGGATTTTACCTGTCTAACCAGATTAAAGGAGTAATTATTATCGTCAATAATATAGTACCATAGTAATAGTATAGTATATAATACGGTAATAGTATAGTATAGTACGGTGACGCCGCCGTCGCCGGCGACGAGCGATAAACGAGTAGAACGTAGAACGAGTAGCCAGCGATGAACTATAAATATAATCCCTCTCTTTTATTTACACGAGAGCGATTATCATTTGTTCGTTTCTTGGGCGAGAAAATCGCCGATAGGTCATCGCTTACTCGGCGGCGCGGCGGTGGGACCAGTGCTTTAAGCCTATAACTTTTTTAGTACTTAGTTAGGTTTCATAACCAGTACTATTTTTGAGTTTTTATTTTTAATCTTTAGCTTCATCTGTTTAGGTAGGTATTTTTTTATATGTATTGGGTATATTTCAGTCTTAGTAGCATGCAACATTTTTTTTAATTTAATGTTCAATCAAGCAAGTTTGCTTATTTACATCGCTACTATAGGTCTATCAGTGGAACCTTTTATTTGATCTATGATGCTATTGTTAGTCACTAAAGAAATTAATTTTAGCTGTTGGTTTTCCTTAGGTATACTAAATAAATAAATAATTCTGCCTTATCATAGTCATAATCATATATCACCATAACCACACCTAGAAATATTTTTTAGTAGCGCGCAGCTCTTCATTTGACTTTATTTTATTATCACTTTGGGCATATTGTCTGCTTTCCGGGTTTTTTTCATAATCAGGTTTAATATGCTGAAACTTATTGTTAGTTTCATTTTCAAAATCTTTTGTGTATGTTTCTTGTTCATTTTCCTGATCGATATCTAAATGTGGTGTTTTTGTATGTTCTAGGTTGTTAATCATATTGGCAGTCATTTTATGTTCTAAATCTTTGTTACCTTTCACTTCAAATCTAAATTTAGCAGTTGTTGTTTTTGAATCTTGCTTATATCCGACCAAAGATTCTAGTATCTTGACTCCTATATCTTCATTTTCATAATTACTACTTGAATTATCTTCAACTACTTGGGTCCTTGATTCAGTTTTATTACTTTTGTGTGCTAGTGGATGGTGATGCATATTTTTTTTAGCAGTCAGTAAATGTTTAACTGCGTTGTCATTGGTTGGAATGTCCCCATATAGTATGTAGTCTATGATGCTATTGTTTGATAGTAAAGTTTCTTGAAGCATTTCCTTAAGGATGAGGACCTCGTCATTTTTCATGCTTTCTGTGGTAACTGTATAAAGGTCAAATTTTTCGGTGAATGTGGAACCTGTTGTAGTTAGCAAAGGTTTAGGAAATACTTCCGAGGTTGTTTTTGACGTCATTTGCGTTGAGTTAGCAATTCTCATCTGTGGTTTCTGAAACGTAGAAGTAGGTATTTTTTTACCGATCATATTTTATATTTAAATTCAAGATATGCAAATGTAAAAAAAACTCGTCATTAAGTACCAGGTTAATGATTTCATGTATCCAGTCAGCATAAAACCCGAGTTTTGTGAAAACAGTGGGCGCGTTGCTCATACCGCAGAGAAGTGGCCCAAAGCTAATTATACCAACAAGTTCTCCGGCCACTATGCCAGGTCCACCAACATCTCGCTGACAACAAAAAACATAAGAATAGAAAATAAAACGACTGTGAAAGAGATGAAGCTAAGCTGCACGAAAATGGCAAAGAATAATACAGCCAAAATAATAAGAGCACTAAAAACATCAAAGGTCAAACATCAAACACATTTGGCTTAAAAAGAAAACAACTTAAAGTTGAACAAGTAACAGATACTTATTTTGATACTAACATTACAAGCCCCACCACCCTGGGACACGAAACCAGCGCAGAAATTCTTATCAGTAACGTAAATCCTGAAAAGAAATGTTGAATGAATGGAGAACCACTCCAAAATCTGAAGTTAAATACTATCTAGAATTACTACTCCTCAGTATACCAACCGTGAATAAATATCTTTACACTCGTCGATGTCATAAATATCCAGACGAGCTACAGAAAGTTTCTGCGTTTGGCTAGGTTCACCATTTGTCTGAAATATTTCCACATGTGCAAATATAGACGAAATGAGCAGCTAATCAAAACTCAATTACTTATTCATCGCACCAATTTCTTCAACTATACTTACATGTCTTGCACCCCATCCCAAAATTGTAACACCATTGACATTATCAGCCAAGATATCCCCATTCCTATCATAATGTATCTTCTGAGTCTTTATTTTCTTTGAAAACTTTAGCCTCTTTTTCATTTGGACTATAGCTATGTTGTTCTTCAATGTTTCAGAGTCGAAGCCAGGATGAAAGAAGAGTTTATTGATTGGAATCAGCCGGCCGAGGTTTTTGGCGTAGTCACTTCCTACACGAGCGAAGATGGAGCGAGGGTTCTCATGGTCACGACTATTGTTATAGGCACTACAAAATAAGAAGATTAAACTGATAAAGGTTAAAAAGAAAATGAGTCTATAAGTTAATTTGTCACTGATTAAATGTTCCGGATAATTAAAAGTAGTCTAAAGACAAATCTGACTAGGAAAAAGGCTAGAAAATAGAGCAATGAAAATGATGTATTTGCTCTTGTTTCTGTCTTCATAATTTCTTTGCCTAGCTAGATTTTTACCCAGTGACATTACGTGGCCACGAACACATGAGTATAAATAATGTTGACGAAAGTAAGTTATGTACATGTGTAAGCACGTGGCCGCTGTGATCACCATGTCTTTGCTGATGATGGAGCCTGCACACATGAACTCGTCCATGATATGGATACTGACGAGGAAAGGATACTTCTTGATACGCGTCTTCTTGCCCATGTATATTCTTCTGGTGCCATTGACTATGTCAATGTCTTCATTAGTTATTAAAGGTTCTGAAATAATATCACTGTTATTAATTACACACAAACTTAACCAGGTTTATTTGCCTACAATTTGTGTTTTAAAACACAAATTACAAACACATTCGTATGCATACAGTAATAGGAAGATTTCACAATACTTACGCCAAACTTTGACATCAGGGGTTTTTTGCTGTGAGGCAGTGAGCTTTTTATCTTTATTTCTCTGGATATCATTTGAAACTGTCACAATGCCCGGAACGGAAAGTTTAGCAGATGTTGTATAGTTCCCTGAGTTTTCTATTTTATCATTCTTAAGTTTATCGGTTTCTTCTTTAATTATGTCACTAATAATATCTTCAAATATTTTTTCAAGGCCGTAAGTGTAATTTACTTTAAATGTAGCTTCAGCAGCTTTAAGAATATCGTCACAAATAAGATTATGCTTCTCGGCTGTATTATTAACATAACTGAGTAAAGACAAAAGTCTTTGAGTTTTAGAAGTTTCTGTGAATTCTGGTCCCAGGTTCAAGGTTTTAAATATTTTGTTGGATAAAATATTGAGTTGAGTATGTAGTGTATAGAAAAAGTTTTTTTCTGACACAAGGCTATTTACTAGGTGGTTTGTCTGTAGACACGTTATTTTAAAAGAAATAAGAAGTATTATTACTGACTTTCCATGCATAGTTTCTGGTTCTCCGAATTCTTTCCAGTTATTGAATTTGAAGTAAAATATTGTTTTACATTTCCAGTACACCATAAAACCTGCGCTAACACATTAAAATCGTTACCAAATCTACATTAAAAAATGTATTGTTTTGATAGTTGTGTAAATAAACTTGGAAAAGAAAATTTAGCAGGCATAAGATGTACTGAATATTATTTTCGAAAATCTAATCATGATAGTGTACAATTTTCTTCAATTAATATTATTCAAGATTATTGTTCAAACTCGAGGAATGGAAGTACATCCATCAGTAAAAGATAACAATATTTTAGTAACAGCAACGGCGATAAGAAATACAACAAACGAATTATTTTTGGCTTTCAGACTTAAAGAAATCAAAGCAAATCCAAAATTAAGACAATCCTCGTTGATACACAATTTCTTCTCGACGATAACATTGAAAGATCATGATACTCTGAACCAAATAGCAATATTATCTAGAGCCAAAACAACTAATATTACTAATGAAACACGTGGTTTTATGGATGCTATAAATGAATTATTAAATAAAGATCCGGGAAATGATATAGAAATAACAAACAAAGACAATTTAGAAGACCACGTCAGTAAATTTCTTACAAATCTTGAATATTTAAAAGATAGTAATGGCGTGAATGACAATTATTTCGATGTAAATAACCAGATTTTAAACATTTCAAGATTTGAACATATTTACAATTTAACTAAAGACAGAGACTCCGATCGTAATGATAGTTTACTCAGTGATAATGAATTCTGGGGTAAGTCTTGAAATTACGATAATTTAAAAATTAAAACAGCAGGAATCGATGAAGGTAAAATTGGTAGTATTAGATGAAGTAGAGAAAGGAAACTTTTTTAATATTTGTTTTTTGCTCTTAGTTCCAGAACAGAGTGGCAGACGTATCTACCAAGGCGACAAAACCAAGATCAAGTACTTTCCCTTCATGGCCAGCATTCAGATATTCAACAGTTTCCAATGTGGAGGCTGTATAGTCAAGTCTGATTTGATCATCACGGCCGCTTCTTGCTTGCAACTGTAAGATTATATTCATCAGCTAGTAGACGTATACTGCTTGGCCTCCCATAGTATGCATTGTGGTTTTGCCGTAATCATCACGCTTAGCAGGCAGATTGGTGATCACATTATTGGCTTTAAGTGATGGTGGATGCTGCTACCCAGTCCCTGGTAGACAGAGATCTTTGGAGAGGTATACGTATTTATTGGTATGTATTATCTAACATCTAATTATTGGATAACGTGTGGGCATATTATAATATTATTTATCATATCCTACTCCGAATAATATCCTAATACCTATCTCACTTCTCATCTCACTAATAATCTTACTAATAATACAAATGCAAAAGTTTGTTTGGATGGATGGATGTTTGTTACTCTTTCACGCAAAAACTACTGAACGGATTTTGATAAAACTTTACAGTATTATAGCATATACATCAAAATAACATATAGGCTATAATTTATAGAAGAGATCCCACACGGGCGGAGCCGCGAGCAAATTCTAGTACTTATTTTATATTGTTGTTTTAATTTTGCCTAAAAAAAAAAGGTTTCACAATAAATTATATATATGATTTGATTTGATTATAAGTTAACATAATATTATATACAAAATTATGTTAACATGTTAACTCATAAATGCAATCGATATTCTTCGAACGTCTTCAAAACTTGTGTATTCGTTTTATATTCGGTTTACGCAAGTTTGATCACGTATCCGAGTTTAGATCACAATTAAAGTGGCTTCCTATTCGTCGTCGTCGTGATCTTCATGTTCTCTCTCTTCTATTCAAAATTCTTCATAGTCCAATCTCTCCTCCTTACCTCCGGGAGCGCTTTGAATTTCTTGTCCCTCGTGGTAAGCCTTGTAGAACGTGCATTTCCCTCCTGCTACAAACGCCCCCTCACTCTTCCAGTCGCTACGGTGACTCCTTTACCGTACAGGCGGTAAGGCTTTGGAATGCCCTTCCCCATGTCATCCGTGACAGTCCTTCAGTGAGTGGAGTAAAAGAGCACTATCTCTATCTGTAAATTGTTTCTTTGGTAGAATTTTTTTTTTATCATACATAATGTTTTAGTATGTTTATTTTAATTAATATATAATTTTTAATTTGTTTTGTTTCTCACTATTCTTTTTATCTGTGTACACGAACCTTCCTCTATAATCACCACTCTCTAGCTTCAGAGGTTTGCTGGAAGAAAACTCTTTTTAGGGTTAAGCTCGCCTTTGTACATGTCCTTTAATTCTGTCTTGTGTTCAAATTATGTATATGTGTGTACAATAAAGTATAAATAAGGATATTTTAATTTTTACAATTTCCACAGAGCATGGAACAACCGCTTCTTCCGCGAGAACCCCTCCTTCCTCTCTGTAAGAATCGGCAGTTTGTTTTATAACGGTGGTGGGGAATCCATACCTGTTCTAGAGGTATACTTCCACCCCGAATACAATCCTAAGACCCTGAAGAACAACATATGTCTCCTTCGTCTGATTAGGAACATTAAATTCAGGAGGAAGAGCAAAAATGTTAGGAAGATAGATTTCGACAGGGAACCCTCAAAACTGCCGCTGACGACAGATGGGATTACCATTGTTGGATGGGGGGCTAAAGGGGTAAGTTTTAGACGAGTATCAAAATCCTCTCAAAAATAATAAATCATTTATTATTAGCAACGTAATAAATCTATGATTAGCAATCTAAGATATTTTGTTCGTAATATTATGAAGGTAATTAGGACATTTTCTTATTTCGGACATTTCTGGCATTCAGATATTTCATTCTAACTCTTGATTAATTAATTTCAATATCTATTTAACCAACTTCAAAAAAAGTTTTCAGTTTGAGTTGTTTTCAATTCAACTGTATGTTTTTTTTTGTATGTTTATTACGCGATTAATCTGCTAATTATCAATTGATTTGGATGATTCTTTTTATGTTTGGTAGGTCTTCAGGGGGCGTAGTACGGGTTTTGATAGTTTACGAAACTATTATGAAGTTTCGTTTCCTTCCATACATTTACTTGCAGCGCCCCTAGCGAAAACGAGAAGAAAACTAAGGACGCTGTCAGTAAATGTATGGAAGGAAACGAAACTTCATATAGTTTCGTAAACTATCAAAACCCGTACTAGACGAAACCAATATAAATTTTATCCAAATTGAGCGCGTTTTGAAAGAAGTAGATTATTGTTTTTTTTTCTAAAAATAAACTTTATTTATTGTTTCAGGTTGCAAACGTAATACGGGATCCGTTTTTCAATCGTCTATCCTTTTCCGTACTTGATATCTATCCATTGCAGGAATGTCAGGAAATCTACTCAAGGTAAAGAGGAGTACCTACCTATATAACTAACTATAATTTCATAAGAGTTATAGATGACATAAGGTACTTACCTACATACTAATTAACTGATTTATCATTATCATTATCAGTATATAGAAGTCCACTGCTGGACATAGGCCTCCCCATAATGGTCATGACGAACGGTCTCGTGCCAATGAATTCCTGCGACCTTTAGAAAGTATTTACGCCAATAAAGTGTGTCACACACGTAGCAGATGCGCTAAGATATCTGTATCTGAGCGCGTATCTGTCCATATCGCTCACTATACTACACACGTAGCAGATCACTTATTTTTGACTGTCAAGCATCTGTAGGCACTGACATTATATCAAAAGATGGACATATGATACAGTTTGAAGGTTTCCGCGTGAATGTATCATTTTCGTATATTATCGTATCTGCTACGTGTGTGATGCACTTAAGACCTTTTACTTTCAGTCAATACGTTACAAAGAAAAATTTCTGCGCTGGCTTCTTTTCAAAAGGAGGAGGCGCTTGTAATGTAAGTATGCTTTTGTCATTGTTACCCCACGGGGTTCATTACCGGGTGTGGTTGAGAAATGAGAATAAACCAACACTTTTCTAATCTGTATTCACATATTTAAGGGAATCAATTATAAATCACGACGTGATAGCAAGGCGACATACTTATTCTCGACTAACAACAGACGTATTTTTTAATTTTTTATTCTACTAGGCAAGCAAACAATCTTACGGCTCACCTGATGGAAAGCAGTTACCCTAGCCTATGAATGCCTGCAACACCAGAGGCATAACACGCGCGCTGCCGACCCTGAGACATAAAGATGAAAAATCTCATGTGTCTGTAATTTCACCGGCACCCGTACTCTTCAAAGCGAAACACAGCAATGCGAGCACTACTGCTTAGCGGCAGAAATAGGTACGGTGGTAGTACTTCCCTGGACGAACTCTTTCACAAGAAGTTCTACTTACTAACAAAACTAAAGTAGATACTGAAACTACGCTAGACCAGTTTCTTACTCTTATATTTTGAGACCCTCAGCTCTGTGGCGCGGTGGGCGAGTAGCCGGCTGAGATGCGAGAGGTTGCGGGTTCGATTCCCGCTACGGGACAAATGTTTGTATGATCTGCAATTATTTGTGCCGGGTCTGGGTGTTGTGGTACCATGGTACTCGTAGTTTCTGATACCCACGACACAGGGAATCCTAGTGTGGTATCAGGACTATGTATGTGATTGTTGGGTGTTTTGTTATGTTATGTTATTTAACCGTCTCTCAGGGAGACGTCGGCGGTCCAGGCATAGTCGACGGCATCCTAACGGGCATAGTGAGTTTCGGCTCGCCAAGATGTGGAACCCCTGACGCACCAACCGTCTTCACTAAACTGGGATACTATACTGATTGGATCGAGACCATCATGGAACAGGTATTCATCAGATTCCTACTCCTGGATCCTTGGAACCTTACCGGCAACCTTATGAAGTTACTTATAACCGATGCGCTTCTTCTGCGCATTCTTCTATCAAATTCTAGCAAGAGAAGGAGGGTTCCGTAAAAGTTCACCATTGTGGTTCATGGACGTAGCCATTTTTGGGGGTTCAAACCCCCCTAAATATTCAAAAAAATATTACTATCATATTAAAATAAAAAAGAAGGCGAAGAAAAGTTATGTTTGAGTCAAAAAAAATTACTGTTCACACTTCTTGAATACAAAATTTTCCCGGCTCGCTTGGCTCGCCGGTAAAACATTCTCCCTCTCTCGCCGAGGCCGGCAGTTTATTTACAAGAATATTAATAGTCCAGTCACTGAGGGGTTTGACCCTAACAATAATTCCTCTGTCGCTGAAACTTTGCAGTGTGATAAAGTAATGTGTATAGTGGAAGCACCAACAGGTTTCGACCCTAATCGAGGGTCTTCATCAGGGTGGGTATAGGATCCGCACTACACTCCCTCCGCGTCCTTCCTCGCACTCGTGCGAGGAAGGATTAGGGAGGAGGGATTAGGGTCGAAACCTGTTGGTGCTTCCACCAACATATCGGTACGGAGTGCGAGGAAGGACGCGGAGGGAGTGTAGTGCGGATCCTATACCCACCCTGATGAAGACCCTCGATTAGGGTCGAAACCTGTTGGTGCTTCCACCAACATATCGGTACGTGAAAATTTCCCGTTTTTACAAAATGAATGATATAATTCACGAAAGTTACTTTAGTAAAATAATGTGTATAGATTACGGTTGACCAGTTATCCAGGATTTTTTTTATTTTTAAACTAGGTATTTCTACCTAAACATGAAAATCACTAATAACTTTCGTTGGAAAATTCCTCTGTCCAAAATTCCTTCGGTATATGTTAGTATACATTAATAAGTATAGATATGTAACAGTATCCAGGAATATTTCGATTTCAGTGAGACAGAAATTTAAGAATATCTGTTTTTTTATCACAACTTTTTCAGGAAAATTGCTCCGTCAGTTTTTATTTTTTTGTACTTTTAAGGTTGTTTAAACTAATCGCCTTGCAGAGTTATCCAAAAGATTTGCCTTTTCGTTCATAGTTTTATGGATTTTTGGAAATAACTTACGGTGGAAAATTGCTCCGTCCTTTTTTATTAGTTTGTTAGTTACAGTATACCTTATTATAATAGAATTGTAAGTTATCCAATAAAATTTCGCCAAAACACATAAACTTTTAAATATCAACATTTTATACTTAGACAACTTTCGTACCGCGCGGGGTTCTGTGGGCTCAGCACGAACAATTAATGTTACCGACGCTATCGAGACGATCACAAACGTCAAATATTGGCCAGTGACACCGGGGTACCTTGAAATTTTCAATATTTGTGAGTTGATTTTTGAAGTTTACGATCTCGGTTACTTTAGATATTTGTGCTTGGGCCTCTGATAAAAGCGGGGCACCGCACCACGCATGCACTCCGCGCAAGGGCTGCCAGATACACCGCTTTTCCACTTGCTTAGAAATCCGCATTCCGTTTTTGGTTATCGAGGTTCGGTTTTTTTTGGATAATACTATGCCCATCTTTTTTAACACTTTTAAAACGAAAAAAAAGAACTAAAAGTAGCTATCCTTAAACTTATCTCCAAAATAACGTAAAAAAGATTTGGAAAAAATAAGAATATTGAGAATACGATATAGAATTAAACGAAAGTTATTGCGAGTGTCTGTGAAAACAATCAAAACTATTACGCTATTGAATATTCTCTCAGGGACACCCGAATCGTTTTTGAATAAAAAATTAAAATAAATTACTAAAAATATATCAAAATCATGGAAAACTACCACATTCAAAACCTCAGCACACCTACTCGAGTACTTACGACTCGAACTTGGCAAGCTTATTTTTATATGTATAAGTTGTACTTTTTTTAAATCTCGTTTGAAACATACTGGCCACCTAGAAGTCGTCATAAAAACAGCCGACGCATCGAAGAAGAAATGATCGACGTTACAAAATTTGACAGTTTAGGTAAGACCACAAAATAAAGAAAAGACAGAAGGTCCGCTCCCACCGTCCTTGAAAACAATTACCTAAACTTGTCTGACTCACTAAGGTTGCTACTGTATTCATTCAGAATTTTGAAAAGGAGTAGGAACAAGTTACAAACAATCTCGTTTGGAAAGGTGAAGAACGTTTGCATTTGTTGTATCCAAATACACTGAAAGCGTAATAATACCACTACTCATTTTGTCAACAAGTGACAAATGCCTGCACTAGCACTCGTTTTTATAGTTGCGACTGAGCTCTGTGTATACGTAGGTAACGTTAATATGTGCTTACCAGAAATGGCGCTTTGTTCTGAGCGGACCCTCTGTCTGGTAGCGCGCCGTCTTTATGTACTTTGTGGTAAGACCCTCAGATGAAAAAAAAGAAAGATAAAACGTTCCGCATTATATGCACGCAATAAGAAGATATTTATTATTTCTTGAATGGTAGAGTATTTTCTTAGGGGATCGTGTTATAGTAGTTTGCCATGTAATTTTACCTGACAGCGCCAATCATATGAGGTTTGTTTTTAAAATTGTTTTAAATGTATGTCATAGTATAATAGGATACCAATAATATAAGATATATTGCTATCTTCCTACGCGATGGACAAATACAAAATTCATATTTCTTACCCCATGAGATCACCAAGCACGAATCTGTTGTGAGAATTTAAAAAAGTGGCTGACATTTTAAAATGTTATGAAGGAAAAACTGCGACTTGACTTCAGGCCTGCGTGGCTCTATACCCGACACGTATTTCACTGGTTATTTAATCACTCGATAATAGAACATTTATTTGATTTTTGAAAATTCATACCTACTTTGAAGAAGGTATTTAGAATAAAATCATCACGCTTCAAATCAAAGAAATTAAAAAAAACGAGTGAAACAGAGGGCCACATGTCTCGTATTGTTACTCAAATAAAATGAATTAACCTTAACTTAAACTTTGAAATAGTTAAAAACAGCATTCTTCTTACGTATCGTACACCGCGTCATGCACACATGGGTATACAATTGGCCTTACTAATTTAGCTGTTTGTTCACAACGACTCTGTCTCTCATTTTTATTCGTCTGAGGACCTTTACGATTTTGCTTCAGCTTTCAAATTCGAACTTCTATGTGATGTCATATGCTGTAACACGTAGCCGTTAGGTTCAAGTTGGCTCTAACTTTTTTATACATATATTAAACTTACAAGCACTTAGAAGCAGAAAGAAACATTCATGCCACAAGTTTGTAGGCCTTTTAGTTCTTGAGATCGTGATGAGTCAGCGAGTAGGTGGGTGATATTTGCCTAATATATATATTGATTCTTATTGATCAAAACTATTGTCTCAAGAAGTAGTAAAGGTCATTGTTCTCGCGGCCGGTGCGCGCGTAATGTTGATAGTCTAAAATGCGTATGCGACGCCGAAATTTTATTGGATACTTTAAAAAGCTGTTGCATTTAAGTGTACTTTAACTAATAAATTAATAAAAAAGGACGGAGCAATTTTCCGGCGAAAGTTATTTCCAAAAAACCATAAAGCTATGAACAAAAAGGCAAATGTTTTAGATAACTCGGCAAGGCGATTCGTTTAAACAACCTTACACGTACAGAAAAATAAAAACTGACTGAGCAATTTTCCTGAAAAAGATGTGATACAAAAACAGATATTCTTAAATTTCTGCCTCACCGAAATCGAAATATTCCTGGATACCGTTATATATCTATACTTATTAATGTATACTAACATTTACCGAAGGAATTTTGGACAGAGGAATTTTCCACCGAAAGTTATTAGTGATTTTCATGTTTAGGTAGAAATACCTAGTTTAAAAATGAAAAAAATCCTGGATAACTGGTCAACCGTAATCTATACACATTACTTTATCACACTGCAAAGTTTTAGCGACAGAGGAATTATTGTCAGGGTGTGCATACAAAGAATTTCCTCGTTCATCGGACTATAATGTCATTTCGTGTAGGTACATTGTTGTTGTTTTATTTTCTTGAAACCCCCCGAAACTAAAACCTGATGGCTACACCCGTGTAGTGGTTACACTAGACTAACCATCTTGTTAGACGATGATGATAACTAAGTGCTCTAATTTTGTTTTCAGGATGTGCCACATACCTATAAAAGAACTACCTTGCGAACAACGCCCATTCCAATTACTTTACCACGGCCCAACCCCAAAGCTACCACCTTTATACTCGAACCGATCGTTGGCAAATGGAAGCCCATTGGCATTAACGAAGACCCAGACAACGCTCTGAGAGTCCTAAACGATGAAAATTTGTTTAAGGAGTTTTTGAATACTATGTTTGGAAGTGAAGAAGCAAAGGAATATGAAGAACTTTTCGCAAATGAAGGGACGGAGAATAATAAGAACGATATTAATATACAAAGAAATGAACCAGAACGACAGAAAATGCCTGAATCAAAGAGACAAAATGCTGTACCACTAACATTGGTTACTCATAACATCGAAGAAACTACACAGCCGTATATTATGCGTACGGTTTCCGATAAAAGTTTAATATTAGACGACAAAGAGAGAATGTCTGATGATGATGATAGTGAAAGCGATGATATAGAAAGCAACCTCCTTGAATTGATAGAAAACATCGATGTAGATTCTAATAAAGAGATTGAAAATAAAGAGACCGATGTTTCTGAAAGCGAAACTGAAGAACTTGTACTGGAAGTTGAAAAACAAACCACCATAGTAGATAAGATGAAGAAAATAGACGATACAATACTAACGTTGCTTTATCTCTCCGATAGCGAGAAAAACGCGAAGAATTTTAAAGATATTGGAAACGTTATTGAAGATTTCGATGAACATGTCAATGACGGTTTGAGTATAGGGATGGATAGTTACAAAGATCTCATGTTTAGGGCCAACGGTTCGAAGCCTTCATATCAATTTCTGCCCAAAGATGAAATGTATGAGCTGCTAGCTGGAGCCATTGATGATGTTGCCAAAAATAAAAAGTAGAAATGGTATAAAGAGTTTGATTTCAATATTTAAATCAAATCAAATCAAATCAAAAAGTTTTTTATTCAGTTTCATTTTGAATCCTCTTATAAACTATAAATGCGACTAAGCCTAGAAGAATCAGGGCAACAAAAACGGTACTAGGCGAGAAGCGCCTGTGTGGTGCTTTAGAACAGGAAGAAGCTGATAGACAGAAAATGAGAACTTAAAAACCTTACGTTAGGTAGTAAAAAGTAAAGAGGATTAGCAAAAGTTTCCAAGACATGGCAAATCCATGTAGGTACTTAAATAAGTAGGTAGGTACAGATATAGCAAATTTCAAAGATAAAGATAATTTATTTAAACATAATGTACAATTATTTAAACATAACGTACAAAGAGATGGTAAAATAAGTGCGTGACACAATATGCTAGGCCGGCAGCATAGACATTGTAACTAAATTGGTTATTGATCGGTGCCGGCGGCGCGCGGCGTGCAAATCGAGAGGATGGCATGCGAATTTAATTAGATTTTAATTATACCTAGAACATGCAAGACAGACGCAATTAATTAATCATAATCATAAAAATCATAAATCATCTTTATTTGGAACAAGTTAAGATACAAAAACAAATGAAAAACGATGATACCGGCAGAAGTAAAAAATACTGTGTCGCAAGTATCAACGCCCTCCTCCATATTGTGGAATAAAGGGTTCCAAAAATATCAAATGATAACAGAGCAAGGTAATGCTAGAAAAATTTAGAAAAATACAAAATAATAATATTAAAAACTGATTAAACATGGAAGGGCTAAGTAATTAATAAAATAGATAAAAAAAAAACCAAGTTACTTATCTATGATCGTTAAGTTTAAGGAAACTGTAAATTAGGCGTGTTTGTAGTGTGTGTGTGTGTGTGTGTGTGTGTGTGTGTGTGAGTGTGTGTGAGTATGGTGTGTGCGTGCTTTGGTGTGTGTGGGTGTGTGTGTTAAGAGTGTGTATTATTCAGCGAACTTTAAGATTTTTTCAGTATCATCATAAGATAATGATAAGAGCCATTCTAGGCACTTTAATTTGCATTTAAAGTGAGAAAGTGGGAATATGTTTAGCTGTAGGTTTATTCTGTTGTACAGCGACGGGCTTATGTAATAAAAATGGCGACTTGCTAAATCCGTCCGGCGTCATTCGACCACACAAACCTTGTCCGATCTTCTTTTTGAATGAACGAGCTCAGGGTCATAATATAATTGGGAGTGTTTGCGAAGGATAGTGTGTAGGATAAAGAGTTGTCGGACTGAGGGAACTTGGCATAGTGAGTAGAGATCAGAAGTGGGAAAAAGAATAGGGTTCCTTGTAAGTACTTTAAGTACAGCTCTCTGTGCTCTTTCAAGTCGTATCATTATGGTTTTGACTGCACATCCCCAGGATGTGATGCAGTAGGACAGAATGGACTGGGCTAAAGTAAAATAAACAGTTTTCAATGTTTTGAAATCCAAGACGGATCTCAATGATTTAAATACAAAAATCAACTTTCTGACACGTGAGACAGTTGATGCGATTTGAGGTTCCCAAGACATAGCACTATCGATTAAAACCCCAAGGTACTTCAGAGAAGAAGTGCGTTCAATCACTACACAGTTACAAGCACCTGAAGCAGAGTCTAAAGGACAAACATGAGCACAAACAGAAAAGGAAGAGGGTGGTTTCGAGGCTTGGTTGAATGCAAAAGGGATGTACTTAGTTTTCAAGATATTAAGTGTAAGAAGGTTTGTACGAAGCCAACTCATCACAACTCTTAGGGAGCGTTCGGAGTGGTCGCATGTCTCCTGCCAGCTCCGACCGTGCACAAGAAGGGCCGTGTCATCGGCATGAGTAATTATTTTACAGTTTGGTAAAGATAGACAACACAAATCATTAACATAGATCAGGAATAAGGTTGGACCAAGGACGCTACCCTGTGGAACGCCAAAATCGATAGTTTCTTCTTTACTTTTTAGCCCATCTATTAATACATACTGTAGACGATTTGACAGGTAGTCGCGAAAAATATCCAGAGCAACGCCTCTAATACCGATATGTTCCAGTTTATTGAGTAAAGTGGGGATTGATACAGAATCAAAAGCCTTAGAAAGGTCAAGAAAAATTCCGATTGTTTTTTGCTTGTTATCCATGTTTTTGATAACAGTGTCTGTCAATTCTAAGACAGCATCTTCGGTAGACTTGCCACTTCTAAAGCCAAACTGTTGCTGGGATAAAACATTGTTTTCAGAAATATATTTTGTTAGTCTACTGTTTAAGAGCTTTTCAAAGATCTTAGACAATACAGTCAATACCGAAATTGGCCTATAATTTGAGCCACAGTCCTTATCCCCACTTTTAAAAATAGGATGCACAACAGCCTTTTTAAATGCGCGTGGAAAGACTCCAGAAGAGAGAGCAGTATTAAAAACATGATTAAGTACTGGAATGAGTGAGTGCCTGGCTGATTTAATTACTAAGGTAGAGATGCCATCCCAGCCAACTGCGCAGTTATCTTTCAGATTATGGATAATGTTTTCTATTTCTGTGTTGTCTACACTGAAAAGAACCATGGAGTTTAAGAAAGGTTGACTGGTCCGAAGCACGGACTGGATTGGAATAGCATCCACAATAGGAGCCGCGTTTACATGTGACTGAACTTGAATTTCTGAAGCGAGGTTTTTCCCAACGTTCGCAAAGAAATTATTTACTGTATTAACAGAAGAAGAGGGGTTATCGCACAATTTTAGCAAATTAGATGAATCAGCCTTTGTTTGATGAAGGTTGGCAATTTGTTTTATAATATTCCAGGTTGCTTTTGGATTCCTCTTGGCTTTTAAAATTTCATTTTGATCATATTCTCTTTTTATTTTTTTTAAAAGATTATTGCAATAGTTACGATACCGCTTATAAATAGTTTTATGGAGTTCATTATTGGAATTTCGTTTAAATTTCTGGTAGAGTTTGTCTCTATGACGAATACATTTTAGAAGTCCAGGAGAAATCCAAGGCTTAATAATCCGTTTTTTGCTAGGGATAGGTACAAGGTGACTATGTTTTGTAATGATCGTGGAGATAAGATTAACTAAGGTATCCGCTATAAAGTTGGGATCTTTCATGTGCATAAGAAAAGAAAAGTCTGTATTACTCAAATCATTTAAGATAGCGGGAAGATCATTACGTTTAGAAAATTGTTTCGAGGTGTTTAAATTTACGTTAGTATTACAGCAAAGAAGAACAGGGGCATGATCAGTTATTTTAGAATCTAAAACTAGAGTGGTAGCATGGTATTGTGAGCGGAGTATGACATGGTCAAGACAATTACCTAATCTCGTGGGGTAGCGATGAGTAGGTAGCATTCCATGTGAAGCGACCAGAGTTAGATAATCATCAACTTTGGGCTCGGTGTTCTCCGGAATTATATTGATATTTACGTCTCCGATGATTGTAGTAGTTTTATAAGTTTTTAAAGAGTTAAGAGTGACGTCAAGACAGTGTAGGAACGGTTTTACATCATCAAATGACGGTGATCGATATAGCGCTATTATAGCAAGGCTTGGAGAAATCTGTATAACAATGCAACTTGCGTCTGTAAAAATAGGTATTTTAACTTTATATTGGAGACTGTTTCTTATATAAGCTACTACTCCATCATTTTGATTATTATAATCCGTTCTGAAACTATCAAAGCCCGACAGTGATGGTATGTGGGGAGCCTTGCTCAACCAACATTCAGTTAAAATAACCACATCAATGTAAAGCTTGATTCTATGTAACAAAACCAGGAGATCATTAAAGTTTTTGTTTATACTCCGAATATTAACATGAAGAATCTTTAAACCAGGGTGATCACTCCTAATATATTTGCTTGCATCTTCTGGAGAACAAACTAGTGTATCGGATACTGATATTTATTCAATATCGTTACTTACCTGGTTGAGATCATCCATACTTGAGGTTAACGATAAACAAAGTATCTGGAACATTATACTGCGAAGGAATAAGAGTACTTGAGGAATTACGAATGCTATGTAAGTGGCAGCATTGCCAAAATACTACCATAGACTCTTTTTGTTGCATTGTGGGAGAGTAGCAGTTACGCTGAATATTGGTATGTTTGGGTGAGGGAGTGTGTGTGTGTGAGGGTGTGTGTGTGTGTGAGGGTGTGTGGGTGTGTGCGTTTGTGTAGTGTGGACATATTATAGTTTTAACAAAAATACTTATAAAATTACAAAAAATCAATAGAAAAACAACCAAATAGCAGAAAGCTATAGTAAAAGGAAAGCGGCAAACAAGAAACAAATTGATATGGTTAGAGCACGCTGGATTCCCCAGTATTTCCAGTCACTTTGGGTCTTTGACGTTATCCAAGTCATTTTCGTTCATTACTCGGAAGAGAGGCCCATTTTCTCGCCTTCGAAGAAAAATCTTACCATGCGACACCCAACTCTCTAGCCAGGTAAAACAATCGCTTCATTTTAGGCGAAAGGTTCTCTGAGATGAATATCTGCTTAGGTGGACCACTTAAATGCAGGTGCTCTGTGGTAAGTTTGGATGTACCTTTGTTAAATTTGCGGTACATCATAACCATTTTTTCTTTCAGCAGGGTGCTAGTAAGGTCAACTATTATCGTCCTTTGAGCAGGATCTTTATTGTTGATACGAAAAATATCTTTTACTTCGTTATGCTGTATCGGCACATTTAGAGCCTTACTGGTGTTGATGAAGGTCTCCAACAGAGCAGTCTTGCTTTCCGAGGCAGGTGCAGGAATAATTCTGATTTCCAGACATGTAGATCTAGAGTTACGCTCAATACCATCCAACCTATCCTCCAGCGACTTAATGTACTGGGCATCCGCTTTCCGTCCAACTTCCAGTTGTTCAACTCTAGTCCTGAGTGTGTCGTGTTTTTCCGCCAGGAAGTCAACGGACGAGCGGATAACTTCAACCGCAGAGCAGATATGATCGGACCTTTTTCCTTGGTTGTCTTTAAAATCTTGAAACATTTTACGCATTTCATCCATGAAATCGTTAAGGACTTCAGTATAGCACCGCTTTCGCTTACGGATAGTTCCTTTAGGATTTTCCGTCAGATTAGGTTCTGAGGAAGAACCATGCAGCGGAAGACCAACAAGCACACTCAGTGAGTCAGCCGGCACAGGTGTCGTAGGCCGAGCGAGCGAAGGTGCGAGCGCAACGGCAGCCGGGGCGATAGCGGAGATCGCGGGCGACGATGGAGGTGTACGTTTAGTAAGCATGGTATCAAGAAATTAAGCTACCAGGGCAGAAGCAAGGCAAGGTAGTAAAGTTTTGGGTGCAATCCCAGCAATAAAGCACACAATCACAAATAGGCCAACTTGGGTGGTCAGTTATCTGCAGATGGGAACAAAAACGCGTTCCGTCCAGCCTAGACAGATCCCCGCGACTGGTTTAGCTGCGTCTCGCGCTCGCACGAGAGATTGCAGTGGTGCCGCACGTCGTCAGGTCCTTCTATCATGCGGCAGTGTGTGCGTAGTGAACGTTGTAAAGACTTGTAGGTCACTCACGTGTGTGCTCGAGAGTTAATACAGACGCTCCGATTATGTAGTGTGCAGCGATGCCTTCTTTGATTTATGCTGTCCTATTTTTCCGTGGATGATTTTTTGATGAGAAAATGATTTAAATTTAGATAAAAAATGAAAACAGAATTAATTCTTAACGCGTCTACTCAGAGCAGAGGTCCGGGAGGAAGGGAAAATTACGAAAAATCATTTAAATTCATTTTTGGGCTCAACTTTCCTTTAGCTACATTGAGCTAGGATGTTCACATTTTTATCACATGTAGATGTGAACCTACATAACACAAGCCTAAATAAGAAATGGCGTACTGCGGAAACCAATAGTTTTGGAGATATTAATTTTTAAAATTAGCTAAAATCCACTTTTCAAGCTCCATATTTTGGTGATATTTCACTATTTGTCAGTGTTCGGTTACGATTTTCGGCTTTAGACAATGACAGTGACAGGCAAAATGGTATATTTTACTATTTTGGCAGTGTTCGAATAAGATTTTCGGCTGTTGACAATGACAGTGACAGACCTAATGGTATATTATGCTAAAAATTGGCGGCCCTCGGTAGGTTGTTAGGTTTTTTTTTAAAACTATTTTATAGTATTTGTACATATAAAATCTTGATATCGGAAAGTTCATCCTTCTGTTGTTAGTTTTTGTCACCAACATGAGTAGGTTAGGTTAGGTTAGATAATAACTACCATGTGACGTGCGCCGACGAGCGAAGCGAAGAGGGGAGCCGCGGCAGCGGCCGCGCGTCACCAGAACCAACGTTATGGCATTTTAAAATCAAATCAAATCATTTATTTTCAGACAACAAATAGTCCATTGTGTTAGTAAATTGATTTACGCTAGGTTAGTAAAAATAGATTGCCAAATAACACAACAAATAAATCTAACTAAAAACTAATTAATTAATTTGTTCAGGAATCATCCCCCCATCAAACCATGATCTGAGATGACTCTCTGAACAAATCATACCCAGATAGGGGAAAGGCAATTCACTGCCACTGTTTTATGAATGCTGTTGTGACTGCCCCGTACTCTGCTCATCAGAGATGCGGTTTTTTTTCGAATGATGGCGTGGAAACCGTCAGTTCTACTCTTAGCAAACATCTCTGAGGCACTACAAAAACGAGGCAAACCCAACAGCATTCTCAAAGTGTTGTTATACTGGACACGTAGGGTATTCAGCGATTTTTTGGTATAGCTGACCCATAGGTTGCTCGTATAAAAACTCTGACAGTACGCTTTGAAGAGCGTGATCTTTACTTGGTCAGAAAAGAAAGTACAGAAAGAAGGTAAAAAGAAAAAAAAAGATGGTAAAAGAAGGTACAGAAGACCTTATCGTTGTAGAAGATTTTTTTTTTCCATACTTATACCTCAAAATTTTCTTTATTTTTTTTCTCGAAAACTATAGGTTTCCGCACTTCCCCACCCATAGGGAAGGCCCCCCTCACACCTCCCCCCTCCCCTCCCCTTCTCAAGCCTTATACTAAATGTAGCTAAAGGTGTCAGCGTCGTTTAAAATATATAGGTTTATGGCCATTTACAGCAACTCTTCGAACCAATTTTTATTTTATATTACAGGACACATAACACATGTCAAATTATGGTGTCAATTAATTTTATTATTTGGGTGTGAATACTGCGTGTAACAGAGCGTAAAATACATTTTGATCTCTTGTGTCAGATGGCGCTAGTGTCAGATGGCGCTAGTGTCGTCAACCAATCGATATCACAGAAGTGCTACCAATTTATAAAATTTGCCTTAAATATAAGGAGAAAGACAAATTACCGAATAAATCCTACTTATATATAAACGCGAAAGTTTGTGAGTATGGATGGATGTTTGTTACTCTTTCACGTAAAAACAACTGAATGGATTTGATTGAAATTTGGAATGGAGATACTTTACGCCCTGGATTAACACATAGGCTACTTTTCATCATCATCATCATCAATTTTCATCATTATTCACGCGGGTGAAACCGCGGGGCGCAACTAGTACTGAATAATTACAAAATATTATGATTTATTATCATTATTTATAGAAAGAATAATACAAGTAGAAATATACAAAATTTAATAATTATAAATGAGATAATTGAGCTATTTAAAACATCGTTACAAACGATCTCAAAAATACAAAAATGATTGGTAATTCGCTGTTGTTTGATATAATCTGCTGCCTATATCGTAAATTCCATAGTATTTTTTTGAGAGTTTTACAAAATAAAGCTTTCCCATTTATTTGATGGAGTTGCAAACAATCGATCCTAGGTATCACTAAAATAAATTACCACGAGTCCGTGGCTCCACAAATGTGCAAGAAAGCAGTTTGAAGAAAAAAAGCACCTACATAGTTTAGGTTATGTTAGATAGAGGGGAAATATTTCTAGCAGCGGGAAACACCACGTACCTAGTTTTCTGAAAATTTATGAAGTGGTGGTGGTGATATTAGAATTTCAAAAGAAATCACCTAAAAAAGGTAAATACATTGGAATATAGACCAAATTATTTGTGCACTGTGTTTCAGTATTATAAAAAAGCTTTATTTGTGTTTGTACTTTTAAAATAATCGTAAGGTAAGTGCTAAAGATAACCCAACTTTTTGTGTTCTTAATTCGAATTTTGTTCGTAAAAGGTGAATTTCTTCTGTTTTTATTAGACTTTCGATAATTTTATCGTCATTCTAACTTTAATTTTGTGTATAAAAATGAAGATAGCCGGCTTATGGACCAATTTTCATGTTATGTAACGTACCTACGAATCGATGGTTATTGGAAAAGCAACCTTATTTACGTTATCGGAAACTTATCAATTTTACCTTATTCTAGACGTACACGGTTAAAGCATGCCCTGAAAGCAAGAAATTAGTCTAAATTTGCCTGCAGTCGAAAATCAATGTATTAAACTGAACTATTGACAGCTGAGCTCACTCTAACCGAAGGTCATGAAAGTATATAGGTAATAATTATGTAGATAGCTGTTGACAGATGAATTACCTGCCTGTTTTTAATGTTTTCATGACTTAAGTACCATAAAGCCATGTTGACATGATCAGAGGACACTAACAGAGTGCACTCAGATACATAATCAGATGCTTCTCGTACTGTAGCGACCGGTATCACTAATCATAGCACACTTTGATGACGGTGTCTTATCCAAATTGACTAGAACCGCATCTTATGCCTTGTTTGGATTATGCAGTTAATTTAGTAGTAAGTGGCTAGTTATTTAGTATCTAATTGGAATCCTTTATCTACCATATGGTACCATGGTACTCATAGTTCCTGATACCCATGACACAGGGCATCTTTGTTTGGGATCAGGACTACGTATGTGACTATTGGGTGTTATGTTTTGTGTTGGGACCGATGATGCAACAATTCAACCAAATGGGGCTATATTAATCCATTCCAAAGCCAGTGTGGTTGCGGAGCTCTACATAGGATGTGTCTCACCTGCTTTCATGCCCACTGTGTCCAATTAAATACACATGAGAGACCAGCCGGCCTAGATAAACGGTATTTGCTTCATAGTGATTCTATTTCTACAGTCGTAATTCAATACAAAAGATCACGTGACATATCGATAGCTTATGTCAATCTCATAAACTTTGGACTTCTACTAGCGTCATCACTATTAGAATTTTACTTTGTCTAAGGCCTGTGTTTGTTAAAGGAGACCAATAGGAGTATAGAAATCGTGACTTACTGGTTAAAAACAATATAAAACAAATTTGAGTTATTGAATCAAAAAGAAGAAGATGTCTATAAAGTTCTGTCACACAGTCACAAATGTGACAAAAGACATAAAGATAAAAAGTCTCATGTGCCTGTAATTTCACCGGCACCCGTACTCTTCATACCGAAACAGCAATGCGAGCACTACTGCTTGGCGGTAGAAATAGATACGGTGGTAATACTTCCCCGGGAATACTTTTTCACAAGAAGTTCTACTACTAACCACCATATGAACCATAAGAATAACAACAATTGTATTATTCTAATGACCGTACCCTAGCTAAACCAACTCCTTAAAATAACAAAGCAGTAATATGTTCATGATAACATTGATGAATTGTGTGAGCATATTTTATTATGTATTATTTATGTAAGTATTATTTATATACTATTTATGTATTTTTTATGTTTCAGCACAATGGCCAGCTTTTTGATGCGTCGTGCGTTGCTAGATGCAATCCGCGTGCCGCTGGCCACGCGATCCACATCATCTAACATTGGCGAATTTGCAAAGGTTAATAGAACTTCGGCTTTGCCAAAGATGTTTCTTTATGACCACCTCTGTGGTGTGGCTGACTAGTAGCCGGCTGAGACGCAAAATGTGCAGGACAAATGTTTGCAGTATTTGCAAATATTTGTTCTGGGTCTGGGTGTTGTGGTACCATGGTACTTATAGTTCCTGATACTCACGACTCAGGGAATCCTAGTTTGGGATCAGGACTATATATGTGATTGTTGGGTGTTATGTTATGTCATAACTCAATCACAGCATACCAACTCAACAGATTTTGATGAAATTTGGTACGTACACAAATTATGCCCTGGGTTGATCTATAGGTTACTTTTACCCCGTTATAACGCGAGCGAAGTCGCGGTCGGACGCTAGTAGATAATAAAATAGATGATAACAGAGTGCGGACAATGCAGTTAGAGTGGGGAGATGGACCAATGACATTGTAGAGGTCGCCAGAAGTCGGTGGATGGAGGTGATCTTACAAGAGAGGCCTATGTCCAGCAGTGAACTTCTACTGGCTGATGATGATGAATAGAATAGATGGAATGCAGTGTAAGACAGCCCTCAGTCGATGGACCATCTACTTTGTTAAGGTTTCGAGAAGTCGGTGGATGGAGGCGGTTTAAGCCCCTTCATCGTGGCATTCTAAGGGGAGGCATAGGTCCAGTAGTGGACGTTAACTGGCTCAAAATAATTTTAGTCATTGAAATCACGTCTTATAAATTAAAATTACTCCTGTTCCAACGCAACCAAGCCTAGAAGAATCAGGCAACAAACACGGCTTGGCTTAATTTGATGATCCGTTCTACCACTAGGTGGAAGTGCCTGTATGGTGCCTCAGAACAGGGAGAAGCTGATACATAATAAATGAGAATTTAAAAACCTTAGGAAGGTAGTCAAAAGTAAAAATGGTGTAATGTATATATAAATTTGTTTTATCCACAGATCGGTAAACGTGAGTGGGTTGGTTTCGGCTACAATGGCATGCCCAACTATGTGGACCGAGCTGACTTCCCCCTCCCTGCCGTCCGGTTCCGCGCTGACAACCCCGACATTAAGGTAGGTGTTTGTGCTGCTATTATGGATATATCTAATACGATTAAACAAGCAATATTTGTATATTATATAGGTATATATTTTGAGATCTCTAAAACAGGCTGTAAGGATTTCGATTAAATTTGATATACGAGGGGTTTTGGGGAAAAAAAACTCTAGCTAGGTTACATCTTTACAGCTCTGTCTAGCTATTACATTTATTGCTATTTTATTTAGATAGATATGGAATGAATCATTAGCTTTAAAGCGAAATGCAGGCTCTTACTATGTTGAAATGTTATCTTGGTAAATCTACCTATATACAATTCTAAGGCCTCTGAGTAAAAACCTTAGAATAAGGACTGAAGCAAGTCCTTATTCTAAGGTAAAAACTCAATTTTATTAATGTCAAGTCGTATAGTCCTCGGTCAAATCTTATTGGTGCGACATTTTCTGCGTTTTAGAAAGGAGACTCCGTTCATTTTTATATTATTTCAAATTCTATAGTGTTTTTTTTTAGATATATTGTGTAATTTTGTTGGCATTTTAACTAGTGTAGCTTAGAAAGAGCACATGGTAGTGAATTTAAAAATAAAAGGGTATTACGTGTCTTTTCGAAAGGGGTGGAAATTGTCCAAGGAATATTCTAGTAAAACTGCCATCACTTTACTTGAACATGACTTGACAGAAGACTTTTACGACTCTACTTGACATTGGTATTATTGAGATAATCCTCAGATGACATAATAAAAAAAGAAAAAAAAGTCTTATTGGTAATGAGGGGTTTTCACGGGCGTTTCAAATGATGCTTTCAGCGTTAAAAATAGATGGCGCTGCTCTGTTACGTAGCTGTCAAGTGTCATACATAAAAACACCACGAAATCACTAGCGCACTCAAGAAGCAGAGGCCCAATTCTCTAATTTAAAAACATTCCAGTCTCGTGTCAGTCGCACTGTTTCGTATAGCAACTATTACATATTCTTCGCAAGAAACGCGAAGATTAAGTAATAGTCACTATACGTGACAGTGCGACTGAGACGAGATTATACTGCAAATTGAATGTTTTTAAATTAGAGAATTGGGCCTCTGACACAAACAGAATATCATGAATTCATGACTTATAGCCACAGATTAGTTAGATAATAGCATAGTACGCGTACACCACAGATAATACATTTGACAATCTTGTCAGCTGCAGTTGAGACAGCGCCATCTATCGAACCAATTTGAACTACTTTTTTTCTTTTAATCGAAGTTGAAAAGCCCTCATTGCAAATACTCTCCTGTTAACTCGCTGTGCGGTGTGACAGTTAGCATAGAATGAGAACACGAACAGGGGAAGTGCATATTGTACATAATTGCCTATTCGCAGGTCCTTCGCGAAAAGGAGAAGGGAGATTGGCGTAAGCTGACCATTGAAGAGAAGAAAGTTCTGTATCGTGCCTCCTTCTGCCAGACCTTCGCAGAGTTCCAGGCTCCCACGGGCGAGTGGAAGGGAGTGGTTGGCTGGGGGCTTGCCATCGCCTCTTTGTCCATCTGGATCTACATGGCCATGAAAGTTTGGGGTATGTACCCTTAGCCGATAACATGGCCTTTCCTCTGCCACAATGAACCAGGAGCTACTGCTACCCATCCCCTGGTGGATTTTACGACCTCCGTGGCGCAGTGGGCTAGTAGCCGGCTGAGACGCAAGAGGTGCGGGTTCGATTCCTGCTGCGGGACAAATGATAATATGATCTGCAAATATTTGTTTCGGGTCTGGGTGTTGTGGTACCATTGGTACTTGTAGTTCCTCATATGCACAACACAGGGAATCCTAGTGTGGGATCAGGACTATGTATGTGACTGTTGGGTGTGGACTACCGTGGTATTGAAACTGATTGACTACAATCGGTTTCAATACTGTTTCTATTTGAAATTAAATTTTTGCGATTGTTAATTTACCTAGTTGCAATCAAGCTTTGCAGGCCAACTGCGTAAGCGTCATTCCGAATAGAAACAGAATTGAAACTAATATCAACAGCCGCTAACCAATAGCGCAGCCTTGGTTTCCTGAAAATAGAAACAGCATTAAAATCGATAGCAACAGAGTTAAGTAATCATCAGCCCTCATTTCCCATGTTTATTTGTAGTAGGCTTATATTCATTGTAAGCTCCCTTGGTCCGATTGCAGTGTACAGTCCGATTCCCGAGTCGCTGAGCGACGAGAACCAGAAGGCGCAGCTGAAGCGTATCCTGGACCTCAAGATGAACCCTGTCGACGGTCTCGCCTCCAAGTGGGACTACGACAACAACCGTTGGAAGTAAATCATGTACGTATCTACATCCAACATCATCATCATCATCATCTTCATCATCTTCATCATCATCATAATTATCATCATCAACGGCCACTCGTTGTATTGCCTTTCTATCATAAAATTACTTGTTTATTGTTTCTGTGTGGTGATCAATAAAGTGTTAATCTATCTATCTATCTATCTATCATCATCATAATCGTCATCATCTTTACTGTCATCATCAGCCTGTAGAAGTCCACTGCTGGACATAGGTCTCCCCCATAGAATGCCACGATGAATCCACTTTTCTACTAATTATAATTAGAATATGCTTTATTTGATACCGTAATCAAAAATGATATGACAAACAAAACTTTACTTAATTAAAAGTATAATGGATGGTCTTCTCGCTTAGAAGCGATTTCTTCTAGACAACCTTTGTGTGGAGAGGAATCTACAAGATTGTAAGAATGACTGGATGTTTTGGATCTGTTAAACTACCTTTATGATTTATGTTTTTTAAATTGTATTAGTTTTTAATTTGTATTATTATTTCTGCAATTACATAATATCTTGTTTCTATTCTCATAATTTCGATTTCCAGTAGGTACCACAGTGAGAGTGGGTACCACAGTGCCAGAGCATCCAGACCCGGAACGGGTTTTTGTTTCATACAAATATTTGTCTTGCAGCGGGATTCGAACCCGCAATCTCTCGCATCTCGGCTTGCTACTTCCCTTCTAAATGTCTACTTGATAACTGTCGGTTATTGTTCTATTAATTATAATATAAATCCGTTATTGGCTGTCGGTTTGAAACATTGGTTTAATATCTTATTTCTAAGAGCTGTGGATTTTGTTGTGAAATAAATAAATAAATACGTTTGCTATTTACTAAAATGCAATGTTATTCCTTCGTTTCAGATTATACCAATGGAGCTTTGCATCGCTACGCTTATTGGGATAGAATAGAATCAATTGTTATATAAGATAATATATGTAAGATACATAAAATGTGATTCCAAACAATATGACTCTCATTTAGACCTGGCACTCTTAAAAAGGTAAGAAAATAATTCAATATTCGTAAGACTAATTCAACTCTTAAAATCTATGATAATCGTAATACTATCGTATACGGAGTTTTTAATTTTTTAGTTAATCTTACAGACAGGAAAATATAATACCAATTCTTTGCATTATTAACTAAATCAAAAAAGACAAATTAAAAGGATAGTTTTTTTCTTTTAACGTCAATTTACTAACCGTTTTTTTCTTTTGGTTAATGTCAATTTACTAACCCCCTTATTCATAATCGTTTTTTGAACGTATTTTAGTTAAAATAGCTTTTGTCTTGTGTGCCCTAATAATATAAACTTTATTCGTTGGGGTGCGTAAGCTCTCAACACTTATGTTAAGCAAGTGGCTAATTTGGGGTGACGTACACCCCACGCTGGAGATAGTTTTTAGACGTAAGTAATTAAGAGTTAATTTATCATCAGCCAAGCAGTACAAGTCCACTGCTGGACATAGACCTCACCCATAGAATGCCACGACGAGCGGTCTTGAGCCGTCTCCATGCACCGATTCCCTTTGAATTAAGGATTACTGGAAAACTAAATAAAATAACATGGACATCCGGGAACACGTTTTATTCAATATATTAAAAAAAACTTCAACATAAATTACACAGACCGTCTCATTTAATATATAATTTATTTTCTGTAAATAATTATTGGTTCTTACCGGCTCTATTCATATAATAATTTTATTTTCATTTATAACATTTAAACTCGGGTATTCACCAATATCGTATCGGAATCACTACGTGCATTCGTATATACTCAATTACAATTTCATTAATAGTAGGTTACCTATTAAATTTTTTTATATAGAGATCAAAGTTTTACATTTATTTTTCAAACAAATTTTTGTGATGTTCACTTTGACTAACGGTAAACAAAAAATTACTTAGCTAGATTTTCTAAAAAAAATCCCAATTTGATCTAGCCGACATAATATATTATGGGACCTAGCTGTATCGTTTTCTCTTCCCAAAAAACCCCGAGCATGGTCTCATAAAAATCCTTAGATCCCTTTTTGAGTGGTTTTTTGCAGAACACTCGCTGCTCGTTACGTTTATAAAGTAAATTGAATTACTTTAAAATAATTGAATTGATTGTATTGTTTTGCAATTACAGCCGATGCAGTTATTTTTATGCGAGAATTTTACTTGTATCATAGTTAATTTTATCCTATTTTACAAAAATACTGTTGGACAAACGTAGGAATATCCCTACATTTAAATAACTTTTACCCACCAAACATACACCGTTACAATAATACAATAAATTCATTATTATAATCATTACAAACTATTATTTTAAAAACACCTATCACATTATTATTTTAGTCTCAACATCGATTGAACGTTTAATTTTTAACAAATAATATTTCTTCAACATTTTATTTAATGAGGAAGAATATACTTACAATATTTTAGATTTTTTTGCCTGATATATCAGGATGTTTTATACATAACAAGATTTTTCAGAGTAAGGTAAGGAACAAAAAATGTTTCGACTACTTTCAGTGGTCTTAGTCTAAGCTAGGAATAGTCAAACTAAATTATTTGATAGTCGAAATGCTAAGATTAAGCTACTCGATAGAGTGACATTGAAAGCGACATGTAATACAGACGAAACGTTACTCTAAAATAATTAAGTACAGGTATCTTTCCTTATAGTAATCATAAGAAAATTTGGGGTGTGACAGACCCCTAATACTTAGCAACTTGCATTTATGATTATACCAAAATACGCAGTATTATACCGTTAGGTAGAACTTTTATAAAATATGTCTAGTTTGCATACAATTAATACAGTAGGAACAAGAAGTAGATAGCGAAAAGAAAATAGATTTCAATAAAAATACATAGCCCCATCTTTATTTACAATTCTTATGGATTGTAAACATAAAACTATAAATATTCTTTGAATAAAACACTGATATTTTGTAGTAGGCAACTGTATCTACGATTATGCACCATTTAATCTTACATTTTGTTACAATTTCATGTAAAATACACATCTATCTATTTTAGTCTGCTAAAAAATAGTAAGTAAGTAAATCTTTAATATATCTGCAGATAGTTTCTATTTAGTATGTTTGACGTTCACCGTATAAGCATAAATTATTCATTTGGCGTATTTTATATCATCATCCTATTTTATCACTGCCAACTAACCTAAGTTTAATAAAAATATTTAAGTTTCTGAGGTAATGTCTAATCAAATCATAACTCAAAATCGACTAGAAAAGTTACAAAAATCATCACAATTATCACTTAACTCTAATAAGTTGGATAGGTGCATGACATAATTATTGTACTTAATAAAAGTATTCAATTATTTCAATCAATCTTCAGCAACATGAAATTATCTAAGAATAATTTGCCTATGTAAAGAAATTCAGGACACCATTTAAGCTGTAAGACTCGCGCCTTGAGGCGTCCGTAGGTACCTGCTGTTATTTGGGCTGTTGTTATGCCTTTAATTTTGGTACTAAAGTGAATATTGCATTGAAGAACCGTAAAAACTTATTTTTCCTTTGCTATGCGATCTTCTTCGTGCTAAATTTCAAGATTCTAGGACCTAGAGGTCTTGGAATCTAAGCTAGGTCAACGGGAAGCACCTACCGTATAGGTGATATGTCAGTCAATCAAGTAGTTGTATTAAAACATATGTTGAAAGACCGTATCTTTTTTGCGTTTTACTGTAGGAATGCTCTTAGTATTGGTATTAAATTCAAAACGATATCTCTGGCCGTTCCTTAGAAAATGAGGTCTTGGCGATCAGATAGACGGACATCTAAGTGATCTTAAAATAAGTTCCGTTGGTAGTTACCTTTTGAGAAACGGAACACTACAATAACAAAACTGTCAAAAATGTTCTGGGTGCCTTGCAGCCAGCTTTATGATGGTTCTCCGTCGTAGACATGATTTTTCTCATTTTAACCTAAATAAAAGTAAATTCATTTTTTAATAGTTCGTAGAAGCAAAAAGCCTTGTCTACGACGACCTAGTGAAACAAAACTCCAGTTCGAACCGCTTTCCTAGCTCTGGTGTTCTCAACATGAGTAGATCCAAATCTATGGGTACCCACTGGTCCTCAATGTTAAAGTGCCCCATTAGTCACGGAACGGGAAAAGTCCCCCTACCCCTTGCGCATCCCAGTCAGCCACCTCCACGGGGCCGAAACATTCGTCGAAGAACTGCTCCATGGTCCTATGGAGATGGATAGTGGAACGCTCGAAGTGATGGCCTTCGTCCGGGTACACCTAAAAATACAAGTTTCAGTTTATTTTTAATTCAATTTCAGTTTAGATTCAGTAAAATGTTATATCAGTTTCTGTTTAGTTTAAATTGAATTGAGTAAGTTTTAGTTTAGTTCAATTTTACTTTAGCGTTTGCCGAGATGACTAGTCTCGACTTTAATTTCACTAAACAAAAATAAAACTTAACCGAACCAAGTGCAAAATTTATACCAAACCAGGACCGTACTAAATCTGGTAAATTCAGAGTGCATCAACGTACCTGGTGTGTATACAGTGCGCCAGCTTTGATCAGCGCTCTCGCTAAGGCTAGAGTGTGCGCCGGGTGCGCGGACACGTCAGCAGCGGCATGCGCCAGAAGCACGCGGCGTGGGGGCAGGTTGCCCGCTCGACGCCACACCGCCCCCGCGCCGAGTGCGCCAGCCCAGGCCGCGCCAGATCCACCATAGCGTTCCGTCCAGAACGAATCTAGAAACATGTGTTCTTATGTACCCAGGACAATTTTTGTTACTGTTTTCGGACGAAACAAGGATTACAAGGACTAACCAGTAAGTTTTTTTTGTTTACCTAGCTGTAAGTTTTCCAAAAATTGATAAAATAAAATAACCAGAGATTGTCACAGAAGATTATTGGGATTAACAAGCTCCTGTGTTCTTGAGTTCTTAATCGGCAGGGCTATTCTCTATCTCGCAGCAGGTTTGCAACAGGCGTATATTGTGCAATCAGGGCTGTCAAACGTCACTTTTCTCATACAAAAGATACCGGTTGACAGCCCTGATTGCACAATTTATGCCTGTCGCGAGATAGAGAATAGCCGTGCGGATATTGAAGACCGTTGTTTGGCCCGCAGATAGCAAACTTACCAAACTACAGAATAAAATATCGTATTTAACCTATTCTGTAGTTTGGTAAGTTTGCTATCTGCGGGCCAAACAACGGTCTTCAATATCCGCACGGCTATTCTCTATCTCGCAGCAGCTTTGCAACAGGCGTATATTGTGCAATCAGGGCTGTCAAACGTCACTTTTCTCAAACAAAAGATACCGGTTGACAGCCCTGATTGCACAATTTATGCCTGTCGCAAACCTGTCGCGAGATAGAGAATAGCCGTGCGGATATTGAAGACCGTTGTTTGGCCCGCAGATAGCAAACTTACCAAACTACAGAATAGGTTAAAGACGATATTTTTCAGAAGAATCCAAAAAAACCACGACAGTAGGAGTAGATACTTTCTGCACAAATGTAGGTACTGTGACGTAATTATTGTCATAAAACTTACTGTGATGCGTAAGATCTGTAAGCGGCGCAATGGCAGCCACACACCGTGTCACGTTCCTCACATCATCAGTCGCGAGGGCAGCCGCGGCGCCTCCTCCGTACCCGTGGCCCCACACGCCGACGCGAGAACCGTCCACCATCTTCAGGTTATCGCGGAGGTAACTTTAACCGAGACAATAATTCATAATTATTATAGAAAAAAAAACTGATTTGCATAGACTTGCAGCAGACCAGACCTTGAAAATTACAGGAGAAAAAATATTTTTCCAGCATCAATTATAATCAATCCTAAGTTGAATTATACTGACCGTTACGACTTTCTAGGCATCAATGTACCTTACCAATCGAAGACTAGGTATTCAGGGTTGCATTGTCCGGATGGGATGTGCCACACCCCACACAGGTAGCATTGCCCGGATGGGGTGCATCACACCCCACACAGGTAAACATGGCCGGATGGGGTGCGTCACACCCCACACAATAATTAACTAACTTAAGGGTTAACTATTTATTAAGGTCATTTATTTATAACTGAGTAGGTAAATACTCACGACAGAACAGCAATTTGGTCTTCAACATCAACTGACAGGAGCTTGTGATAGATTTCCGTTCTTAATTCTTCCCCCTGAAATATTAAATTAGACATACACATAGATACATAAAACACGCCTTTTACCCAAAGGGGTAGGCAGAGCCCCAAAGGGGGGCCCGTGCTGCACAGTCACAGGAATATAGACGTGACAAGTGGTGAGCTCTTCGTCGCCATTGCTTTCAACGACTAACTAGGCTGACGCTTTCTTCCATTAATAACACACTAAATAAGCCAGCAGCCAGGACAAGTCTTAACGAAAATTGCCCAACAAGTCCGGGAAATTCATTAATTTTATATCTAATCATAATCAGAGGCCCAATTCTCTAAATTATTTTAAAACTACACTGAAAGTTAACCGAATCGAGACTGAATTGTGAATTGACAAAAAGTTGGTATTCTGCTCCCTTATAATTAACAATTTAGTCTACTTTCAATTCACGGTGACTACCATTAGAGTAGGATTGTTATATATAGGTATATAATTGCAAAGAGTAAAGAGAGACTCCATCTACAATGCTAAAATTATCGAAAAAACTTTGAATCGTTCAAGTTTCGGTCACATTTCGATATAATCACATTACAGTGTTGTATTTTATGTTTAGAGAATACCATTTCTGACATTTCTGACATCGACACAAGAACGAAACATGATCCGAACTCTATTTTAACTATTTTTAAGTTAGAGGATTGGGCCTCAGCCTATAATGTTCCCACTGCTGGGACTCGGGGTCTACTTTCGAGAGCTCTAACTCCACCACGCTAATCCAGTGCTGCCCCCTTATTCGCTATGACCAAACATGACATAACGCGGGCTCGATACGATATCTGCGTGGAATCATCGCTAAATAGCATGGGTGACGTCACACGTTATTGACAAGGAATCTCTTAGGTCATAGCGAATAACCATCCTGGTATAATTACGTTGTCTTCAAATTTTCTACCGACTTCACAAAAAGGAGGAGGTTCTTAATTCGGTTGTACCTATTTTTATTTTGTATGTTTGTTACCTCATATCTCTGTCATTTATTAACCGATTTGGAAAATTCTTTTTTTATTTGAATAGATATACTTCCAGAATGGTCCAAATCCAGTTCTGATGATGGAATCCATGATTAATCCTCAAATATTGTAGGCATACATACCTATAGCGATTATGGTATAATCAGCAACAAATCAAGCATTTGCATTCAGAAAGTATCATAACCCTTTCACCACTCTGGTTTTTTCACCATCAACATAAAATGAAAAGTTATTATTTCTATAGAGCATGTCAGTTTTCATCACAATATTACGCGCGCGATCAAAAAATTTAAGAAAGAAATTTTTTGATCGCGCGCGTAATTATATCTTTTGGAGCACGCACCAGTATGCAAACCTAGGACCTTTGGATTGAAAGTTTGGGTACCACTGTTATGACTTCTCATTCTAACGAGATATTGGTCTTGAGGCGTCTAATGCAGGTCATGTCATGTCATGTGACGACCTCAGTGGCGCAGTGGGCGAGTAGCCGGCTGAGATGTAAGAGGTGTTCGATTCCCGTTGCGTGACAAATGTTTACATGATCTGTAAATATTCGTTCCGGGTCTGGGTGTTGCGGTACCATGGTACTCGTAGTTCCTGATACCCACGACACAGGGGATCCTTATGTGGAATCAGGACTTTATATGTGACTGTCGGGTGTTATGTTACGTTAATATGTTATATGAGTTACAACGACTTCCGTGGCACGGTGGGCGAGTAGCCGGCAAAGATGCGAGAGGTGTGGGTTTGATTCCAGCTGCGGGACAAATATTTGCATGATCTGCAAAATATTAGTTCCAGTACGACTAGCACAGACTGCCATGACTAACGTTGCCGCAAGACGCTAGCGAGACATCTGTGCTAGGCGTAGGTCTGTGTTGTGGTATGTGGTACTCGTAGTTTACGACACAGGGACTAGTGACTGTTGGGTGTTGTGTTGTGTTTATGTTACTATTGTATGACAAATTTTGAGGAGTTGAAGTATACCTGGCCACCAGACCCCCGGGCGTCGATCTCGGCTACAATGAAGTTCCTGGCTGCAGCGAGGTACCAGCCCCAGCCGGGACGCCATCTCTCTGTAACCAGCTGCCCACCAGGTTCTGCTGATCTGCAACCGAAGAACAAAAACCTCCATGAGTTTCATGAAGATGGGGAAATAAATATTTATTTATTTATTGTGAAAATGGGTACAAAAATAGATGTCAAATCAAAGTATAAATACATGTATGTAACTGATACAAAATAGAACTAACATAATCAAAATAAATAATAATCAAGTCAACAAAACAACAGTTCATTCAGTACTTAATCTTAAAAAAAAAACAACGATGCTACACACCATAATGCGACACAAAACACAATGTTAAAATGGAGAAAAATCGCATAGTGTCAGCTCGATCCATGGCCGAATTGGTCAAGGAATTAAAGGCGAAGGTTTCAAAGGTACTTTTCTGTCATTACGGCATTTGACTAATCAGTGTACATATGTATGCTTGGTCTGTTTATGCCAGATAAGTGATTCACAGGCCGCGGTTAATTTGTGATACAGTGTGATGATGGTGTAAAGAAAGGGTAGGTTATAAGGTAGGTTTTTGTCACCTACAGCCTTCTTTATCAGCCGTTAGACATCCACTTTGGACGATCAGGCCTCCCCCATAGAATGTAATGGGGGGATTTGCCAAAATCCCTACGCTTAGCAGGCGGAATGGTGATCGCAATACTCAGGTGAATGCTGCTGCCTTTTGCCTGGTGTAATCCCTTAGTCAGAGACGGGACACACCATGGAAAGTTACTTACGGTAAAATGTCTAATAACTTACACATGAAGAACCAACGGCAGAGGCAGGTCATCCGTTTCTCTGAACCCTGGAGGCAGCAGAAGACGGACACGAGCTTCTCTATTCGCTTGCACCTGAAATGTAACATCATTATTATCATTACGAGTATACCTGCGAGTATGCGTATGAGTATGATTGAGTACGAGTACAAGTATACGTATGAGTATTGATTTGTATATTAAGAATTAATTGAACGAGCGAAGCGAGTTCTCTGAGTCAAGTTGGAAGAATCGGCGTTTGTATGTATGTGTGTATGTATGTATGTATGTTTGTCCGATGAAAACTTCCAAACCGCTAATCCGATCTTCATGAAATTTGGTATGGGGGTAGATAATATTGGTACAATTTGTAGGTAAGGTTATGAGCTATATCGATCAGGGGGTTGCTGAGATATTGGGGTCCAAGAGGGGGTAAAAAAAAAAAAGTGAGACAGTCAGATCAAGTGGGGTGTCTAATGAAAGCGCTTTGGTTGGACATTTCAAAACTGTTTTTAATAATTATTTAGCCTTAGTAGTTTTCGAGATATTAGGGAAAATAAAAAACGTAAAAACCCAAAATTCTAGGGTACTTCCAGCAATCCCACAATGCTGAAATTTGGTATGCTTGTGGCTTTTGTGTCACAACTACAGGGAAAAGTCTGAAATTGAAGAATTTAGAAACATGTACTCCATAAAATAGAAACCAATATAACATCCATTGCTGACCTCCCATTTCTAATAATTTGAATGACGTTGGAGTTCTATGGTTTTCATCAAAAGGACGTTATCAATTAATTCGTCAGGTACTTGATATAGGTACTAACAGGTATGTAGTATAACTAAGCCCCGTTGCTTAGCCCTATTGAAAGGTTATTTCGATGATGTGTAGGAAATTAGAGTAGTTACTGGTAGATCCTGTACTGTACTGGTAGACCTCGAGGGATTTTTTTTCAAAAATAATAGTAGAAATAAGTTTTCATTTAAAAAACCGACTTCCGCCATTTTATTCGGCAAAGTGGTGAAAGGATTATTATACTTTTTGAATGCAAATGCTTGGTTTGTTGCTGAAAATAGTAAAATCGCCATATGTATGCCTACAATATTTGAGGAGTTCCCTCAATTCCTCATGGATTCCATCATCAGAACTGGATTCTGAAAAAAATGGGACCAATCTGGAAGTACATATATCTATCCAAATGTAAAAAGAATTTTCCAAATCGGTTCATAAACGCCGGAGATATGCGGTAACAAACACTAAAAAAAAAAAAAAATATATAACCGAATTGAGAACCTCCTCCTTTTTTGGGAAGTCGGTTAAATATGGAAATTACTTAGTTAAGTAGTCGGGTTGATAAAGGTGTTATCGCGAGGTCTCAGTTCGGGGCGAACCACTAGTTAATTACTATATGACAAGGCTTAAATGTGCGGCCGCTAAAATGTATATATACCTACCATAACAAAACCAAGTGCTCCCAGTGTTCCTAAGGTGAATAAAATGGTATGAATATGAATGAATATAAGTACGAGTACCTATGCGTTACCGTATATGTAGCGTGAGTACAAGTAAATGTACTCGTTTACCTACTTATACGTTCAAAATCAAATAATTTTATTGTTAAACACGGGTATAATACCTAGTATGAGTATCATTAAGTGATCACGAGTATGCGTATACGCAAAGATTTAGATCTTTGCGTATGCGTATGAGTATGAGTGCGGACAGGCAGGTATATGAGTTCGAATTACGAATGTGACCCACCTCGACTCTGAAGACTTTCTGCTGTGGATGCTTCAATGCTGCAAACTTCTGTCTCAGCGCATGTCCGTCCCACAGGACCGACAGTCGAGCGCCACTCGCCGAGCAGAGGAACACGGCAGGCGGGCCCGGCCCCAGGCATTCCTGCACAAATCATCAAGCTTTTTAGGGTTCCGTACCTCGACAGAAAAAACGGGAACCTTTTAGGATCCCTTTGTGTCTGTCTGTTTGTCTGTCATGACCCTTTTTCTCAGGAACGGCTACAGGCATCAACTTAAAATTCATAGCAAATATCAAAGTCTGTGAGGCTTTATAGTGCCGTAAAAAAAGCAGTGCTTTATAGTGCTGCCAAAATGATCCCCATTGTTGCGTTGCCCATTGCCATTTGCTACTATATTTGGGGTGCAGGTCTTCCCTGCCACTTTCACGATGTCATCGTACCACCTTCTCGGTCTGCCTCTCATCCGTTTCGCGGGTACCAAGTGCAGGATCCACTCACTCCATCTTGCGCTCTGGCGACGTGACCTGCCCATTTCCATTTGTAATGGACCTATAAGCACTGAAGAAGCCGACTTACATGAACGTAGTAACTGAAGTTCTTGCTGAAAAGCACCCTGTTGTAGAGGCACTCGGCCGGCAGCGTGTCGTTGCCTCCAGCCACGTGCGGCAGGACGGTCGACGTCGGCCACGACGGCAGCGCTGACGTGGAATTGATAAAAACCTGCGGGGAAAAACATCATATCTGTGATGCTATATACAGGGTGTAAAAAGACAGCTCCCGAATACTGAAGGTATACCGGTAAAGCTCCTCTTGGTCTTGGTTGACGACCTCTGTGGCGCGGCGGGCGAAGGTTCGCCTACGACGCAGGAGGTTGCGGGTTCGATTCCCGCCTCGGAACAAATATTTGAGCAATCTGTTCAGGGTGTTCTGGGTATTTTTCTATGTATCATAAAAAAATATCTATCTATGTAATGTTATTGTATTAAGTATATAAGTTATCTAGTACCCATAACACAAGCTCTGCTTAGCTTGGGGCTAGATAATGTTGTGTGAAATGTCCAGCATTTATTTATTTATTTAAAGCTCCCTATATCATAGCTATATAAAATAGCTTTCGCCTGAGAGGTGATTCATACCGGAGAAAACCTTTTTTTCGTTTCGTATCGTATTTGTCAGCCAGCAATGTACGCATTTATTCCGGTCGCGCGAGTTCAACGCTCCCGGTCAGCTGATCGACCCGTAGGGCCAATATTTCTCATGTGGTTTTCATTGCTTTTTTTTACGTTTTTATATATTAACGTGTTTTTAACGATGGAAAATAGGTTTTTGTATTCCTAAAACGATATTTTATGGATATTTATAAAGAAAACACGAAAAAAGTTTTTCAGCTTAAATATTAGAATCATGGTCTGAATGCACTGTTTCAGTTTTCGGGAGTAGTCTTTTTACGCCCGGTATATATATATATATATAGAAACTGCTGCCCATACCTTGGTGTTAGGGAGGAGAAGGAGGGGTATATTCTAGGCCGGACACACCACGGCATACTACTTGTCTTATCATCAGCCGGTAGACCACAGCTGGACATCCACAGAAATACACATCCCCATAGCATGCATAGCGTACAACCTACAGCGTATACAATGGGGGGATTTGCCATCATCACCACGCTTGGCAGGCGGATTGGTGGTTGCAGTTTGGTGTTCAGTACTCAGGTGGATGCTGCTATCCTCTAGCGTAATCCCTTAGTCACCTTTTACGACATCCACAGGGCGATTTGGAGGAGTCCTATTCGTAGGCCGAGACTACCACGGCTACTTGTCTTATATAGTTAAAAAAAAGTTTCTGATCCTGAGGATATTTATATAAATTTATTTCAAACCATAGGGACTTTATAAACACTTCGTTAAATCAGTTCGTTTACATCATAGGTAAAAAAATTGTAAATAACTATACATAATACAACAATAAGGTAATGAAGTTTTAGTTGCAGCTTTCAAAATATTAGATTTTGTAAAAATAAAAATGTCACTACTAAGATACTGACCGAGTCATCAGTAGGAGCTTGTGAGGTGGGCTCCAGTGCATGCAGCTCGGCCCCAGGACAGGTGAGGCAGGCCGGAGGCGCGGGCCAGGCGCCCTCTGCTGGCAACGCCACGCGGTACAGGTGACGCTCCCCGGCCTTGTCGGGCAACGTTCCAATCAGATATCTGGAATGAACCAGGTGTTAAGATTACAGAGGAAAAGACTAGATGTTCCTGCCAAAAGTTGAAACCAGAGATAGTCCGAGGTTCTGTCATTTTTGACATAAGCTCAGACTATCTTAGCTCTAGAGTTGCTTTAGGAAAACAAATAATTTCCTTTGCATGGCAGTCGTATACCAAAGGTCGATATTTAAGCCTAGACTTGTAGGCCGTTTTAACTCAGATTTAAACCATGTTTTGTAATAAGGCCGAAGGCACCATATGCGTCCACAGTTGGACGAGATCTCCCTTATAGTATGCAATGGGGGGTTTTTCCATAATAACCACGCTTGGCAGGTGGATTGGTGGTATTGGTGTTGAGTACTCAATATGGATGCTGCTGCCCATCCCCTGGTGTAATAACCGTCCGTGGGGAACGGGGCTGTTCACATTTTCAAAATTATTTGTTTCGTCGAAGCAATGCGTGACCTGAGAGTCATGCATTTGCTTCGCTCTTATCTGGCTTTAATCTTGGCTAGTGATTTGGATCAGTTGAGCTATCTTTAGATCGTTTACAACGGTCTTTTGATAGGTACCACAACTGTTTTTTTTAATTAGTCGAACGTACAGTTAGGTATAGGTTAGGATGGACTAAAGACATTATAAGAGAACATTATATTAGAGACGTTTTGTATTTTGATACTAATAATTTTATTAGTAATTTTGTTTTGACAAGAGATACTGTGTACCTGAGTAGACATAGTAAATTAATAATTGCTAAATTGTTAGCATTTAATATTTTTGATCCCGTTATAAGTACTATAACGCAGTTCACCGACAAGCCCGTAGTTAGTAGTAGTACTAATGAGGGCAAACAAGTAGGAGTAGCTGACAGTCATTTAAACTGACGAGTTCGACAATGAGACAGCCGGGCACGTTAAATGTAGTACATCAAAACGTGCAAGGCCTTCCCAGCAAAATCTTAGAATTAGAATTATTTTTAATCCGTTTTAATGTTGATATTATGTGTGTAACTGAACACTGGATGTTACAATTTGAGTTACTCCCTTATTATGAGAATTATAATATTGTAAGTTCATACAAACGCAAGAACGCCATACGTGGGGGTTCCTTAATTGTTGTTCGAAATACTTTAAAATGCAAGGAACGTAAAGATGTTGCAAATCTCACTATTGAGAGGACTATTGAGCTATCTTGTGTTGAGCTAGAGCGGCATATCATTGTAAGCGTTTACCGTCCCCCTGACGCAGACTTCGCATTATTTGAATCCACTATGGAAGAAGCATTGCTTAAAACTTTTGTTCGTAATAAAATGCTAATAGTCTGCGGAGATTTCAATATAGATATTCCGGTTAATCCTCTATCTGAGAGGCTGCTTAATTTATTTAAATGCTTTAATTTATATCACCTCTTCGAAGAACCTACAAGGGTGACACTAACAACATCCACCTGTTTAGATAATATTTATTGCAGTAGTGTTCCAATTAATAAATCAGTAATTAAACATTTCACCTCAGATCACTATGGTCACAGTGCTATATTTACTTGTAATTTTGTAGATGAACCTAAGGAATTCACTTATCGGCCTATCACAGAAAGTCGCATTAAGAAGTTCCAAGGCAGTATTGAACTCAAAATGCCCCTTGTACCGTGCGTAGATGATCCGAATGACCTTTTTACTAGTTTGTTTAAGTTGATATGTGAGGAACATAGTGAGATATTTATGTTAAAAAAATGTAAAGCTAGAGCTAATGTCGGGTTAGCTGATTGGGCTACAACCGGTATTTATAGAAGTAGGAATAAATTATATGAACTCTATGCGGCTAGAGAATCAATGTTGCACGATCCATCGTTTATCTTGTACATAAAGAACTATTCCAAGACCTTCAAAAAAGTTTGTCATGCAGCAAAATCATTGCATTTGAGAAATAAAATAGAAAAATCAGCAAATAAAATTAAGACAACTTGGAAATTAATAAATAATGAAACAGGTAAAGCTAAACCTCGTAGTAAACAAATTAATTTAAACGTAAACAATACAACATTATCAAATAATACTGAGGTCGCAAATGCCTTTGATAGTTTTTTCTCTAGTATACCTAATTTTGTGACTCAATCTTTAAAATCAACTGCCTCTGGAGCATCTACTTTATTGGAATTAAGTGTTGATAAGTGTGAGGTCGCGTTTAGTTTCAGATACGTTAATGCCAATGATATTGTTAAGACATTTAAGTCACTTAATATTAAAAATACTGAAGACCTTTGGGGAATATCTACAAAGGTGTTAGGTGTTATAATTATTGATATTGCGCCGTGTATGGCCTACATTTTCAATGGATGTGTTGACGAGGGAGTCTTTCCTGATCTTATGAAACATAGTAAATTAATTCCTTTGTTCAAGTCTGGTAACGAAAAAGATCCAGGTAATTATAGGCCAATTTCTATATTGCCTGCGTTAAGTAAAATCTTCGAGAAACTTATTCTTACTCAGTTATTGTCACACTTTAACCTCCACGGACTTCTTCATAGTCATCAATTTGGATTTACTAAGGGTCGTTCGACAGCCGATGCTGGTACCATGCTCTTAGAACACATATTTGAAGCATGGGAGAACTCTCAGGACGCGATCGGAGTTTTCTGCGACCTGTCCAAAGCTTTTGACTGCGTGAGGCATGATACTTTAATTTCCAAGTTAAAACATTATGGCATACAAAATCAGGCAATTAATCTTGTAAATTCTTACTTATCCAATAGGGTCCAAAAAGTTGATGTTGGTGGTGAAAGGTCTTCAGGATCTACTATTGTCATGGGGGTGCCACAGGGTTCAATACTAGGCCCGTTTTTATTCTTAGTTTACATTAACGATCTCCCTTTTTTTGTGAAAGACATATGTGACATAGTTCTATTTGCTGACGATACTTCTTTGATTTTCAAAGTTGATAGATCTAAATCTAATTACGATGATGTAAATGATTCACTATCGCGTGTTCTTGAGTGGTTCACAGTTAATAATCTTTTGCTTAATGCTAAAAAAACTAAATGCATCAAATTCACATTGCCTAATGTAAAACATTATCCAACTAATATTAAAATAAATGGGGAGACACTTGATCTTGTCAAGTCTACCATTTTCTTAGGGCTTAATATTGATGCAGGGTTGCAGTGGGCACCACAAATTGTGGCTCTTGCTGGTAGACTTAGTTCCGCTGCATATGCAGTTCGTATAATAAGGCAGCTTACTGATGAAGCTACAGCTAGGCTTGTTTATTTTAGCTACTTCCATAGTGTTATGTCATATGGTATCATACTGTGGGGTAAAGCAGCAGATATCCAAGCTATTTTTGTCTTACAAAAACGGGCAATACGTGCCATTTATAAAATGAAGTCGCGTGACTCCTTGAGGGAGCGTTTCAAAGAAATCAATATTCTTACAGTAATATCGCAATATATCTATGAAATATTATTACACACACATAAACACTTGGATAGTTTTATGATAAAAAGTGACGTGCATGGTATTAACACGAGAAATAAACACAAACTAAATATACCAAAATTTCGATTAAAGAAAGTAAGTGGATCTTTTATGGGGAATTCTGTACGGTTCTACAATAAACTTCCAGAAGGTGCATTTAAACTTCCTATTCGAAGATTTAAATCCTACATAAAGATGAATCTAATTAAGAAAGCGTATTACACTTTTGATGACTATATTAATGATAAAGCCGCGTGGCCTGATGTCGCTCTGCCCCTCGACTGCTAAAATGGAAATTTGCAATATCTGTACTTACCTATTGACATGTTTGTATTAGATTATTATTTATAAGTATAACAAGCGTAGCGTGTGCTGTCTTGCATATTTTTGCTGATGTTTATTTACTTTTGACTACCTTCCTAAGGTTTTTAAGTTCTCATTTACTATGTATCAGCAACTCCTTGCTCCGAGGCACCACACAGGCGCTTCTCACCTAGTGGTAAGACGGACCATTTATGTAAGCCAAGCCGAGTTTGTTGCCTGATTCTTCTAGGCTTGGTCGCGTTGGAACAGGAGTAATTTAATTTTATATAAGACGATTCAAAATGATCCTTGTGATTTCAATGAATAAAGTTCTTTTTGACTTTGACTTTGACTTTGAAACGTCGTGGGGAGTCGGTGGATGAAGGCAGCTCAAGACTGTTTGTCGTGGCATTCTAAGGGGGAGGCCTATGTCCAGTAGTGGACTTCTACAGGCTGATGATGATAATGACGACAGTTAGGTAAATGTAGCTGTGCTTAGTACTCAAAAGAAAAGATGAGAAAAAGTTTATTTTGTCGAAAAACTTGGGGTGCCCCAAGTTGGTAACACTTACAGCAATTGTCTCCTTTCGTCCCAGCCCACAAGTTGAGTGACCTCATAGCTACCCTGCGTGAGAGTGAGTCGCGAGTCCGCCGTGAGACGTAGGGCGTGCCTCCACGCGGCGCCTCGGGGTGCCTCGTTCACGGGCGTCGTTGTGAACACGGCGCCCCGCGCACCAAGCAGAGCTCCGCCCCCGCAATACCCGCAATCATCCTCCGCGGGCTCGGCACCCAGCCCCGACCAGCGGGAACCGTCTGTTTCATCGCGGTATATCTGAAGAGAAAACCAAGATGTTATAGAGACCACTAAAGTGGTCCCCGTCTCCCCAAATTACAGTAGCAAATGGAAATGGGGAACGCAACAATGTGGATCATTTTGGGAGCCTTTAGCGCTATCTATATATTGAAAAACTTGAATAGGGGACACTTCTTGACCTAAATATTCCTTTCAAATTTCATAAGATTTAGATAGCGCTAAGGCTGCCAAAATGATCACGATTATTGCGTTCCCCATTACCATTTGCTACTGTAACTGAGTGGCTGTTTCCGATCGTATATACCTAGATACCTACCTATGGATTATTTCCCCTCAAAAAAATGAAAATGCGAAATTGGAACCTCTACGTACTCTCAAAATGTGTGTAATTCTTAACTCGAGGATCAGAACTTAGGAATAGGATAGTTAATCAAAGGTTTAAGCTCAAGTTTAAGTTTTCAGCTTCAAGGTCAGGGGTCAGATTAACTTACATCCTGGCAGTTGTAGTACTGCGCGTTGCAAACGCTGATGACGGAGACGTTCTGCGGCCGGTTTAGCAATAGGACCGCTATTTGCTTCTCCGACATCCATGTGGTCCAGCGGACGTACCAATCTGAAATAAACATTTCTTAATCGTAGTTTCCAATCTCGTAACCTCCTTCTCCTCCCGTGGATGTTGTAAAAGCCAACTTAGGGATTACATCAGGGGATGGGCAGCAGCCATCTATCTGAGTACTTAACACCAATACTGCGATCACCAATCCGCCTGCCAAGCGTGGTGATTATGGCAAATCCCCCCAATGTATCCAATGAGGGAGGCCTCGTGCAGCAGTGGCTGTAAACAGGCTGATAAAGAAAGATGTTTTCAAATCTCAAAAACGGCTCTAACGATTTCGGTAAAATTTGCTATGATGGGGCTTTTTGGGGGTATAAAAGCGATCGAGCTATGTTTAACCTCTAGTAAAACGCGTTTTTAGTTTTCAGAGTAAAGCTCGGTCCCCCAGGTCACAAAATATATAGGTACAGAAGGCAAGCTCAGTACAACAAGCGGTAACAGGCGCATGCAGACACGCGTACCCACGACGCGATAAGCAGGTCTAAAAAAGCCACTTTATATGAATCATAATACGACGATTCATATAAAGGAATTGCTAAGGATCTGCTGAGAATTCGGAAAATATTGCTACCAGATGAATTTGCCACATTGAGCAATTCATCTCGTAGCAATTTATTTTCCGAATTCTCAGCAGATCCTTAGCAATTCCTCTATATGAATCATATTATAATAAAATTCATATAATGATTCATATAAAGTGGACCTTTTTAGACCTCAAGATCTCGTTAGAACTCGGTCGAACGCCAGTCGCGAGTCGACTGAGTTCTACGTGGGTACGCGTCTATGTGTGCATGCGCCTGTTACTGCTTGTTGTACTGAGCTTGCCTTCTGTACCTACCTAGGTTAGGTATATATTTTGTGCTCATTTTGGGTTTGGACAGGAATAGGTCCTTACCTTTGTCAACTTGTGAGGTGAACTGCAGCGGATGAGGGAAGAGGTACTTTGGAGTCTTCAAACTGACCACGTTCACCGTCACCACCGGATTGTTGGTGTTCAGCTGAAACAGGAAGGCGGCATTATTAGGTACTCATACTTATAATTGGTATAATTGGTATATTGGTAATTGGTTATGTTTGGTGGATTGTTTTTTATTTATTTTTATTTATATAGGGCAACAAACAATTACACTCGCATAGTACTAAATATAGGACTAAAATAACACAGTGATTCTATGAGAGTAACCAGCCCCGTTGTCCACAAGTTAGGTATGTTTACATTATAGGGCAAAGAGAAAGTACACAAGTTTAGTGTGGACAATACAAAGAGATCGTTGGGACAATAGATAAGTATTTTAACTGCCAAAGCTGATTGACCCCTTGACAAAGTAGTGTCCCCCTCACGCATTCCGACCACAACTACTAGAAAGGGAGAGAGGACAACACCCAGCCAAGGCGCCAGCCAGTCAGTCAGTATATTTAGAAATTGATTGCAATGCTATACAAATCTATGTATAAAAATGTAAGATGACAGAGGATACATGAGTATGTACTTACTTATAATAATTGTAATAATTGTGGTCAAAGCTCATCAAGTGAAATCGACACAAGTGTGTCGATTACACTTTTTCTGAATAGGCTGAATATTTGATGGTTGGTATATTTGGTATTTGTGGTATTGGTATTAGGTAGTCTTGGTATTAGTATTTGGTACTACTGTACCAAGGGCAAGTGCTGTAATAAGTGGAAATTTTAAGTCTGGTTGTCAAATTCTACCACGATAACATGATAACATTGTGTACCATATTACCATGGTACACAATGAAAAAAAGTGAAAAAGTATACACAATGAAGTTTCTGATATTAACAACACAGGGAATCTTAGTATGAGGTTAGGATATAGATTATAAGGACGACCTCTGTGGCGCGGCGGGTGAGTAGCCGGGTGAGACGTAAGAGGTATGGGTTCGATTCCCGCGCTGCAGGATAAATGTTTGCATGATCGCAAATATTTGTTCCGGGTCTGGGTGTACCATGGTACTCGTATATAGTTCCTGTAACATAACACCCAACAGTCACTACGTAGTCATCTCACACTAGGATTCCCTGTGTCGTGGGTATCAGGTAATACGAGTACCATGGTACAATAACACCCAGACCCGGAACAAATATTTGCAGATCATACAAACATTTGCCCTGCAGCGGGAATCAAACCCGCAATCTCTCATAACCTCTCTGAGGTCTAGAGGTCGGATATACATCTGGACAAATGAAAGCAAATTTTGCCAGTAATTGCAAAGACATCGCTCGCTCGGTTAATCAGTACATACATGATACATATGTGCCTAAGCCTAACACTAATCTTGTGCCTGAAGGGTTGACCAATACCAGATTGTTTGATACTTTACCTTGGGATACCTCAATGCCCGTATCGTGGGGTAGGCAGGCGGTTCCGTCTCATCCAGTCCATACCACGGGTATTGATGCTGTGGGACCAAAGATGCGTTGTAGGTGACGAACATCAGACTCTGCGCATCTGGACTGTACCATAGCGCTCGGTCTAGTCTTAACACTTCACTCTCGTATAGAAAGTCTGGAACGCCGTTGAAGATTACGCCTGGTACCCCTAAAAGACAAATTATAACTTTAAAAAAACATTTCTGAGTGCCTGTTTGTAGGTACTAAGAGTAGAATAGAAAACACTTTATTTCACACCACATTAAAAATTAAAACATTAAAACAATCATAATTATAATTATACGGGTGGAAGAACAATGGGTGGTATTATCGCTGAGAGTGATCTCTTCCAGACAACCTTGGGATGGACTATGGAATTGATGAGAACGATAAAGGACGCATGTAAAACCAATAATATTATATGCATACATACGGTGTACTCAATAATATATAAATAGCTATATAATTTAACTATACACATACAATACATAAAATACAAATAAAATAATACTAGAGCTAACTTAACAGCTTTGTGACACAGATAGAAAGTGATTAAACAATAACTTTTTGAAGATAGGAAGAGATTTGGCGGTTATGATAACAAGAGGGAGAGCATTCCATAGACGGACACTAACTACTAAGGTCTACTAATTATTTGAATTAAGATTTTCTCCCTCAAAAGTCACATTATCATCAGCCGTCTTGGCCAGCCCAGTCTTGGACGAGGCCTCTCCCAATAGATTGCAATGGGCGGATTTGCCATAATACCACGCTTGGCACGCGGATTGGTGATCGAAATATGGATGCTGCTGCCCTTGATGTCAGCTTTTACACTATCCATGGGAGGGGTATATTCTTAGGCCGGACACACCACGAAAATATGGCTCAAAAATCTATATTTTCAAAATTAAATGTCTAATTCAAATTCAATGCCAAAACAGAAATAAGTAAATAGGCAAACGACCGTACCCGTTCTACTAGTCTAGGAGCTAAATGTCATTTACTGTGCATTATAGCCCAAGCGCCATTAACCAATACTCGTAATTTCGCTAAATATGGCACCACAGAGCGCTAAATATGGCCTACATTGCAAATCAAGTTTAAATAGCTAGGGATAGGACGTTCGACTTTTATAAATGTCCGGTATTTTAAGGTCATAATATGCAACTGATTAAAAAAAAATATGAATCCTATCGAATCAAATATTTTAAGTTTTATTTCAACAAATAATCGTGGTGACCAAGTAGGTGTAAGCCTTCGAGCAAAACGGAAGGGAGTAGCCATTCGCAGCGTTCCCCTCTGTCAAACTACAAGCCAAAGTAGGCATATGCGTTTAATAAAACTAGTTGAGGTTTGTTCTTATTCTGAGGAGGTGTGCAAGGTTTGTTAGTGTGAGTGTCGTCATTACAGTGTTGTATTTGAATGTGTATATGCGGAATTGCGCTTGTGTGCACATTTCCCCCCGCAAACAAAGACAGAACTATTTGAATGGTAATATATCGCTAAGGCGTTCCGGCCCGCGGCAGGAAGTCCGTGTTGCTTAAAGGTGAAAGCAATAGGTTCTAATCTAGAATCGTGTCAATGTGACTTGTATATTGGGTTATAATAATCTACTACTACTAACATTAGATAAATAAATGTCCGGCCTTCTTGGAAATTTACCGGCCTTTTTCCACTTCTTATGAGGCAGCCCTAACGTCGTCGCCAACTGTGCAAAATAAGTTATAACTTTTGTTCAAGTTCCGCTGCATGAAATTGCTTGACTATTTTACGTAAACCCCCGAATAAGTTCAGCTTTCAGTTGACGCCGCCGTAACTATCGTCCTAATTTAGAATTTGCAAAGAATAAATTAATTGCATTCTATCCTACGACACAGCAGAGGAAGGCCCCTCTCGATGGACTAAAGACATTCACAGGCAGTCCGTGGATGAAGGCGGCTCAAGACCGTTCATCATGGCATTCTATGGGGGAGGCCTTTGCCCAAGTTCTTCGAGTTGATGATGATGATGATGACTATTCTGGCCTAAATCTAGGACAAGTCAAAAGACAGGTTTAGCAGTATTGGGGGTGATTTATTCAGCAACAAATAAACAGGCGGTTAAAGAACTGTAAAGCCTAGCTAATGCTTTTTGACAGGTGCTTTCAAAGTTTATCTGTCACCTTGACCAATGGTTACGGTAAACACCCGTCTGTTTGTTCGTGAACTTGGGCCTTAGTGCATTAAGCATAAAAAACTAATTGTTAAGTTTGCTTTCGACCGCTTACGAAACCCGTAGTTTCGTACGATACTAACTAGTATCGTACAAAGTTTTATTTCATCGGAACTAATTCGTAGTTTTGTAAAACTATTTTAGCAGCCACTCTACTCAAGAAATTTAACAACCCACCTAAAAATGGCTCTAGTCCCTATAGGTTATTAGGTTTTTTAAATCTATTCTAGGATCCTGGTTATACGTAGTTGCTTTCGTACGTAGTATAAAATGTCTTCGTACGAAACTGGTTACGTAGCACGGGGTTCGTAGGCGGCCGAAAGGGTTAAATTAGGTGTTTAGGTAACTTCAGCACTAGTTAGACAGACATCTTTATACAATTTTATATATATCACCTACATACATACATATCCTCTTTATACATAGACGTATCATCTTTACCTTTCAAGTAAAGTAGTCCATCATTGTTTGGTTTAAATTTACTGAATTGTATTTACACTGCTAATGATGATAAATTATGTAAATTTTCAATATCTGTAACTCTACCTAATATTTACATGGTTTTATTTGGTTGTTATTTATAAGTATACCAAGCGTAGCGTAAGCTTTCTAAGGTTTTTAAGTTCTCATTTACTATGTCATGTATCAGCTTCTCCCTGCTCCGAGGCACTAGGCCATACCAGACGCTTCCCAGCTAGTGGAAAGACGGACATCAAATTAAACCAAGCCGTGTTTGTTGCCTGATTCTTTTAGGCTTGGTCACGTTGGAACAGGAGTAATTTTAATAATATAAGACGATTCAAAATGATCCTTGTGATTTCAATAAATAAAATTATTCTGATTTGAGTTTTTGATTTGATAGTAAGATCCAAATTAAGGCTGCTTATACGAACATTTCGTGTTTTGAAGAATTTCCTACGGCAATATCGTGGCTATGGGCTCAGGTTTTTTAGGAGAGGTAATGTCTTAATCAAGGATATCAGAGCAAAAAAGTTTTTTTTTAACGAAACATTCTGATCATCCGTGAAAATGATATCTATCCAGCTGTGGGCTGACAAAGGTGTCGATGGCTTACCATTGTTGGTAATCCTGCAAATTAACCTCTTCAAGACCCACGGCTTGTAGTAGATATCATTGTTATGCACGAAGACCAGCGTCGAGCCGACTGGAGACCACTCCGCAAATTGGAGCAGTGGCGCTGCTCTGTCATCTTCCACGGGGGAGACTGGGATCTTGTTTCTGGAATAGACAAACTCAACATGAAATAACAATAGTCAACATATTTACATTCTTACAAACACACCGAGAGAGAGAGGGGATCCCATTTCCATATTTTTTTTACGAGATTATGCATCAAACCTTATTTTTCAAGACGACAGGTTGCTGTGAAAAACTGTGTATTAAGTCCACGGAAAAACTTAACAAAGTTTCTATACGTTTCGTTTAATATTTTAATTCAGTTTTAAATAGTCATTGTGATGCTCATTTTCACCACCCAATTCATATTTTACAGCGTTCTATTAAAAATTTACAAATTTAACGTGATTAAATGTCACGTAAGCAACAAATAAAAAAAAGAAGCTCTATTTGCATAATCATTCTCGGATTAAACAGCCATAAGTTACATTTCAACAAATACAGGTGTTTTTTTTTAAATGGGACAGTATGGGGATATCCGAATCCATAAGAGATACGGGAAAACTGTCTTTCGAACTATTTGCTCATTTTGTATGAAAACGATTTTGGCATAGTTATTTTGTTGGTCAAGCGTGAGTTCTCCATAAAAATGAGTTGTTTTGATCATCATTTTTTTTAATGCGTATCGGCTCAGTTTTATGTAAGGATTGTTTCATTGTATCAGAAGAAAAAAATCTGAGCTGCCGAAGTTAGTCAAATTTAATAAAATGTTTTCTCATACAATTTGTAAGCAATCTGGTACCTACGTTAATAAAACTATCGGAATAAATTTTCAAAATGGCCTCCCTCTTGCTGTTTCCAGGTACGGGAACATTTCAGAACACCTCTAGTGGTCTTAGACAAAGATGTGTGATGAATATTGTTCTACTGCTCTGATGGTCTCGTGAAATTAGAAAAATCAGAGCTGTAGAAGTTAGTCAAATTTGAATAAGAACATCTTTGTCTAAGGCCGCTAGAGGTGTTCTGAAATGTGCCCGTACCTGGAAACAGCAAGAGGGAGGCCATTTTGAATTTTTTTTGCGATAGTTTTATTAACGTAGGTACCAGATTTCTTACAAATTGTATGAGAAAACATTTTATTAAATTTGACTAGCTTCTGCTGCTCAGATTTTTTTCTTCCGATACAAGAAAACAATCCTTAAATGAAAATGAGTCGACTCGCATTAAAAAAAATTTTGATCAAAACAACTCATTTTTATGGAGAACTCACGCTTGACCAAAAAAATAAGTATGCCAAAATCGTTTTCATACAAAATGAGCAAATGGTTCGAAAGACCATGTCATTGGGTACGCAGACGACAGCACAGTTGTGGAGAGGTACGTTTCCACTGCTCGAGCTAGTCAGAGTGAAATTCAGAAGCTGAGAGATGAGATGCTTCAGCGTTTGAATTTGACTCTCAAGGCTGTGTCCGACTGGGGCGATGCCAATCTTGTTAAATTCAACGCCTCCAAAACGCAGGCTTGTCTCTTCTCGGCTAAAAAAAGTCAGTTTCTTCAAGTTCCCATTTTCCGGGATGTACCTATAGATATAGGAGATCACCTGGAGCTCTTGGGTGTTTCACTTTCGCCTACTCTCAACTTCGGCTCATACATCGAGTCAAAGGCAAAAACAGCTGCTATGAAGCTGGGTGTCCTGAATAAGGTAAAGCGATACTTCACACCGGGACAGCTTCTCAACTTATACAAAGCACAAGTCCGGTCTGGTATGGAGTATTGCTGCCATGTTTGGGATGGCTCGGCCAAACACCAGCTAGCTGCCTTAGACTCGATTGAACGCAGAGCTTTCAGGCTTATAGGGCAGCAATATATGGCGGAGACTAAGATCCAGAGTCTCGAGCACCGCCGTAATGTTGCTAGCCTTTCCATTTTCTATAGGTTGCATTTCGGAGAATGTGCCCAGGAACTATATGATTTGATCCCACCATCTCCTTTTCATCATAGGACGAGCAGGCGCACGGCTCCGTACCATCCTTACCTCATTAGTATACCTTCTATTCGTACTAAGCGTTTCGGTTCCACCTTTATTATGCGAACTGCTAAGGAGTGGAACTCGCTGCCGTCGTCTGTCTTTCCTGAAAACTATAATTTGGGTCTTTTCAAGGCAAGAGTGAATAGGTGCCTTCTAGACCTTCGTGCTCCATCGTCGGCTGCATCATCACTTACCAACAGGTGAGATCGCGGTCAAACGAGGGTCTATAATTGTAAAAAAAAAAAAAAAAAAAAAAAGACAGTTTTCCCGTATCTCTTATGGATTCGGATATCCCCATACTGTCACATTTAAAAAAAACAGCCTGTATAATAACCTCTATACGAAGTACTACCACCGTATACCTACCTATTTCTGCCGCCAAGCAGTAGTGTTCGCATTGCTGTTTCGGTTTCAAGGGTTCGTGTGCCGGTGAAATTACAGGCACATGAGACTTTTCATCTTCATGTCTCAGGGTCGGCAGCACGCGTGTGATGCCTCTGGTGTTACAGGCGTCCATAGGCTACGGTAGTTACCGTAGCCTATGGACGCATGAAAAAAGCCTGAAAGTAGTTACATTCCATCGGAAGGGCTGTATGCTTGCCATGTAGTATTAAAAAAAAAACATTTACAATCTGTGTAAAATTTTTGCTTTAATGTCCAAATAAAAATGCAATAAAAAAAGAAACACAATGTTTACTGTATCTAATAGCACAGGAGCTGGCCGCCACTTGCGTAATTCAATTAATACCCACCATCACTCAGCGTCCCTTTTTGGCGGGAATGAGAAGAATACGTCCAAATATGGCTCACGGCTCACATTAAGTAACGCCCCCTTGAATAATAGCGGGCCGTTAATTCAGCAAGGATCATTTACCTTAGGTAAGGAAGGAAAATGTGAGATATTTTCTTGTTCTAAAAAGGTCAATCCTGTAGTTACGAGTACGAAAAACGCACCCTACCTTACAATTAAGAGCAGATCACCGGTAGCTTACGTCCTTTTGCACGCAAACTATGTTTGCTTCTAATTTGGCTATTATTTCTTCAAACTCCATGAAACTTTATATACACATGATCAATTCACTAATATCTAGACACGTGGTGCGTTAGTTTATTATAAAATTATATGGTTACCAAATCATAAATAAAAAAAATCTTGACTATTTTTTATACAAAAATGACGCACCATTGGTCTAGATATTAGTGTACTGACTACTGAGGCCCAATTCTCTAAATTATTTTTAACTACACTGAAAGTTAACCGAATCGAGACTGAATTGTGAATTGACAGAAAGTTTTTATTATTTATTAAAAGAACTATTTTAACACCTTAACAGAGTAGGACCTAAAGCGATGTTATATGCACATGATTATATAAAACAAAAACAAAGAACCAAGCTTAAAAATAAGTAGGTACCTACTGGGGAATACCTATAATATTACTAATAGGCACCACAACTATTCAACTTTCTCCAAAACAAGCTGCGCTATCTCCATGAGTTTCGGCAGGCTGTGATGAAAAATGTCAACATTGTTCTCCGAAAGAACATTTAACTAAACGGATGGCGTGTGACATTGGGGCAAATTTGAGTAAGTTTGTTCTAAATATTGGCTGGCAGAGCAAGGCGGGGCGGCGGCGCGCGCTCGCGCAGCCATCAGGCGCGCGCAGCCGCAACGCCGCCAGCACTTCCTCGTGGTGCACGAGCCCACTCAATACTCGCACGATGTACTTGACCAGCGCCATATCCCTTCTAACCGACAGTCTACAGTACCCGACCATACACATAACAAATAAACTCGGGTACATAAGTGGGTAGTAGGGGTATACTCCGTACTCCTTCAAGTATAAAAAACGTGTGAGTTTGTTTTGAATTTTTTCAATCATTAGTCTGTACTTGGCTTCATGGGGATTCCATATTAAGGCGTTCGTTTCTAGATGGCTCCGAACCAAAGCATTGTAAAGGATTTTGATGATAAAAGTATTATTGAAGTTCGTACTTTGCTTCAGAATAAAACCCATATTTCTGAAGGATTTGGCGCATAGGTTAATGATATTGTTGCGAAACGTTAAATCGGGTACCATTTCAAGGCCCAAGTTGCTATTCTGCTCCCTAATAAATAACAATTTAGTCTACTTTCAATTCACGGTGACTACCATTAGAGTAGGATGGTTGTATATATAATTGGAAAGAGTAAAGAGAGACTCCATCTATTTAAGCTAAAATTATCGAAAAAACTTTGAATCGTTCAAGTTTTGGTCACATTACAGTGTTGTATATTCGGCTAAGAGAATACCATTTCTGACATATAAGACTTCGACACAAGATCGAAACATGATCCTAACTCTATTTTAACTATTTTTTTAGTTAGAGAATTGGGCCTCTGATCATATGTGCAACATTTAATGGAGTTTGAAGAAATAATAGCCAAAATAGAAGCAAAATTCAAGCGCCCTACCGGTAACGTATAAGTTACATAGCAGAGTCCGCAACAGCGAACTGCAATTGCAGACCCAAATCACAGACGTAGCTTTGAAGCTATAGGCTCGCCAGGGATTGGGCTTGCCACGTCTGTCGCATGATAAGTGAGTTGTGGTCAAAGGAAACCACCGAGTGGCGCTCTGATCCAGTGAGAAGGCGACGCGGCTAGGGGTTGATTCTCAGAAAAATCACGTGCACGTAATGACGTCATATCTCGCATCAAAACCATAGTTTTGTAAGGGCCGTCATACGAGAGTGACGTCATCACGAAGACTATTAATCTGAGAATACGGGCCCTGATGAAAATGGACCAGGGCGGATCCAGGATTTTTTTCTGGGAGGCGCCCCTCCCAGGAACGGGCAAAACAAGGGGCGGACGGGCAAAAAAATTAACATATAGAAATAAACTTGAAGTGTCATACTTCAATTCGCAATTCCAGCCAGAAATAGACAAGAGTTTCACTCATGTTCTTTCTGTTATTTTATTCATGTATTTTAACAACTCTGATAATTTGCTATCTATATTTGCTTCTAAGTATGTGGGTACTGTGATGGAATCTCCAGAGCACGTGCCCCCGTGGGCCCCTTTAAATCCGCCCTTGAAAATGGAGATGGCGAGACGGACTCTTTAATTTTCTGGCGAACTGCACGGAAATAGCACTATAGACCGTGATGTCTAGATATAATAAAGGGAGGCCTTTGCCCAGCAGTGGGACATGAATAGTTACAAATAGAATATAAATAGCAGATAGATCTGAAGATTTCGCGTAATGAAACTAAGTTTTAACGAATTCAATACAAATCTATTTATATTTAGCAGACTTTTCCAAGTTTGAGCTTTACCCTTTCATTACATTTCAGCCATTAGATGATTAATCGGGTACAGCTTCCCTCTGTTGCTCCGGCACACTCTGGACTAGAGAGAGATGTTTGATTTTGTAGAGCGTTGTCTTTTTCGTAAGAACAGGAAAGGAAACAACCAAATTAAATGGTGGAAGTTGTTAGTTGGAAGTTATATCATTATTCATTACAGTATTTCATATTTCTTAAGATATGTAATTTAATAATAATCACTAAATTACGTTTCGGGTAAAAATAATGCACGCAGACTATGCAGACCTCAGTGCAGATATACCCTGTATAGAAACCTGGAAACAGCAAGAGGGAGGCCGTTTTGAAATACAAATGCTTACTAATTGTATGAGAAAACATTTTATTAAATTTGAGTAACTTCTACTGTTCAGATTTTTTCTTCCTATACAATGAAACAATCCTTACATGAAACTGAGTCGATAGCGATACACATTAACAAAAATTTGATCAAAACATCTAATTTTTATGGAGAACTCACGCTTGACCAAAAAAATAACTATGCCAAAATCGTTTTCATACAAAATGAGTAAATGGTTCCAAAGACAGGTTCTCCCGTATCTTTTATGGATTCGGATATCCCCATACTGTCCCATTTAAAAAAAAACAACCTGTAGAAGGTTTTTTTGTTCTATTTTTAGTAAACCAGAGCAACGTACCTGTGAATTGTTATGTAGAAAAAAACTATCTATTTATATAACTTTTCAAAAGACTTGATCGCGTGCATAGCTTTAAATGTCTTTTTGTCTAATAAAAATCGTATTACGGAAATACGAAGACAGTGTAGTTATCAGAGCTACCTTTACCATTGAAACCAGAACACGTTACTTAATGCAATTAAGGTTTGTCCACCCTTAAGGGGTTAATGGCCTCGGAACAATGCTTGTGTAAGCTCTCCGCAGTAGTTAGTTACCAGTCTGTTATAGCTCTAATAGCATATTTTGCTCTATACTCGGAGAAAACATATAGGACCCATTGTCGGGCATAAAAACATGACTAATGGAAAATTTACTCTGACTCCGATATAAAGCGTTTTGTACAGAAAGAGTATAATCTAAGTTATGTCAGCGTACACATTCATTATATTAATCATTATCATTATCATAAGTCCACTGCTGGACATAAAAATAAATAAAATAAATAAATAAATGCTGGACATTTCACACAACATTATCTAGCCCCAAGCTAAGCAGAGCTTGTGTTATGGGTATTAGATAACTGATATACTTAATACAATACATAGATAGATATTTTTTATTATACATAGAAAATTACCCAGAATACCCTGAATAAATATTTGCAGATCGTACAAATATTTGTTCCGAGGCAGGAATCGAACAACCTCCTTCGTCGCAGGCGAACCTTCGCCCGCCGCGCCACAGAGGTCGTCATATTTCTATGATTACCATATCTCAGGATTTTTAGGCTCTTCTCAGAGGCTCACTATCATAAAGGTGATTGGGAATGAATAATTGGAACTGGGAATTAATAAGTGGGAAATTATAATTGGGAATAAATAAGTGGAACTGCAAGATGGATGTAGTTACCTGTTAATGACGTCATACACGTGGTAGCGTGCTAGGCGAGCGTGCCGCCACCCAGGCCTGACATCAGATATTAGCAGCACGTATTTCAGGTCTGCAGACACCTTGAAGTCGACAGCATTTAATTCCCTCTGCGAACAAACATTGGCACCAGTTTGAATTGGACTTAAAATGCCAAAACTCTTATTATTTATTTATTATAGCTCTGTTCCGCTGACATGATTCGTACCCTGTCGGTCGGATAGAGTCGGCTGATGAACAAGATGGCGCACGATCGGCCGCGATTTTACCGTGAAATCGATTAACCAATAACAGCGCAAGATTTTAGCGCGCGATTGCTATTGGTAGAAAGAAGTTTCCCGCGCTATAGAAATTGGTCTACGGCGCAAGTACCTACATCGGGACGACTTATATTGTGGGTAAAACTGTACACTGTTGGGCATTGGCCTCATCCTAGAATGTCACGACGAATGGTCTTGAGCCACCTCCATCCACTGGCTTCCTGCTATCGTTATCTACAATGTCATCGATCGATGAGGGGAGGGATATGGGTGGGTGGCATCCTACACTGCGGTCACCACTTGAGAACCTATGTTCCACAACGACCTGTCTGTCCTGCAAGCTATTTGGCCAATTGCAAATTCAAATAGCTAACTGTGAGAGCTACGAGTTTGTCAGTAGGTTCAAAGCTTTGTAGCGGGTTCAAAGACATATTCGGCCTTATTGTAGAACATGGTCTAAATCTGAATTTACGCGTAAGAATTGACATTAGGCATATATACGACTTTAATACGAAAGCGATGGTTTGTTTTCCGAAATCAATTCTCGCGCTACTTACGTAGTATAAAATAGTAGATTGTATCATAAGGGAGCAAAATAATATTTTTACGGCGAGAGCGCTTTTTTGAATCCAGAGCGAAGTGAGGGATTCTGGAATATAATCCCGAACGTAGCGAGGGATTCAAAGTACGTCGCCCGAGCCAAAAATATATTTTGCGCCCGAGTGTTACACTCTACTTTTCATCACCCACTATGAGAAAATAAAAGGCGCCTCATATTTTATTTCAAAACAAAACCATGAATTTCTAATAATCCATGAATAACTTATCATTTAAAAAACAAACTTCCGCCAATGTATTCGACTAAATAATTGAATGAAAAAAAAATTATGAAAGAACCATAGTGGTGAAAGGATTATGATACTTACTGAATGCAAATGCATGGTTTGTTGCTGAAAATACCAAAATCGCCATATGTATGCCTACAATATTTGAGGAGTTCCCTCAATTCCTCATGGATCCCATCATCAGAACTGGATTTTGAAGAAAATGGGACCAATCTGGAAGTATATCTATTCAAATAAAAAAAGAATTTTCCAAATCGGTTCATAAACGCCGGAGATATGAGGTAACAAACATTAAAAAAAAATACAACCGAATTGAGAACCTCCTCCTTTTTGTAAAGTTGGTTAAAAATGACGAAATCGTAGCCCGTAGTTCGCGCGTTTCTAATTTGTTTTTTTTTATTCAGCCGGTGGCGCGACTATATGGGCTTGTCGTACCAGCCAGTTCGCCTTCTTTGACGCTGAACACTAAGATGATCCAAATTTAAAAAGGGCGCGGCAAAGATAATTGCGGCGCACTTATTTGTGTTTGATGCTTTTCAAGATGTTCCAAATTCAAAAAGTGCGCGTAAAAGATAATTGCGGCGCACTTATTTGAATTCGATATGTTCCAAATTTAAAAAGTGCGCGGAAAAGATTATTGCGGCGCACTTATAGAAGCTTCATACAGAAAACACCACCTTTGGGTGCACTTAAAGGCGAACCAAGTCGTCCTTTTCGAATAGATGGGATGAAAATTCTTTGGCGCTATTACACAAATTTCCAAAGTATCAAACTGATGGATTGTGTCACACGTTGTCATATCACAATTGAGATGTCGAGATTTTTACCTCCAGCAAGCAATCAACTGGCTGCCTGGTTTTAGCAAGGATTTTTTTAGAAAAACCAGAGATAGTCCATGCTTATGTAATTTTTGGCATAAGCTTGGTCTATCTAGCTCGAAAGTAGCTTATGGATTTTTTTTAGCCTAGACTGGTAGTCCTGCCCCCCTATTCCGTATCTTGAAAGTCACTCCGTGACCAACGTTTGACAATTAAAATTACCATCAATTGATAATTCTTCATATTATTATTTTTTTATTGATGGTCATTCTACTTGTCAAACGTTAGTCACTGAGTGACTTTCAGTTAGGGAATAGGGGGGCTGGTTTAAACTCAGACTTAGTCCATGTTTTGTAATAACACCCATTTAGTTATTAAGTCATTAGTAGTACCTATAGGTAATTTTACCCATATGGGTAACATTACCTATAGGTACAGGTTCAGAGAACTCGCTTCGCTCGTTCAATTATATAATTGAACGAGCGAAGCGAGTTCTCTGAGTCAAGTTGGAAGAATCGGCGTTTGTATGTATGTATGTATGTTTGTCCGATGAAAACTTCCAAACCGTTAATCCGATCTTTATGAAATTTGGTATGAGGGTAGATAGTATTGGTACAATTTGTAGGTAAGCTATATCGGTCAGGGGGTTGCTGAGATATTGGGGTCCAAGAGGGGGTAAAAAAAATAAAAGTGAGACAGTCAGATCAAGTGGGGTGTCTAATGAAAGCGCTTTGGTTGGACATTTCAAAACTGTTTTTAATAAGTATTTAGCCTTAGTAGATTTTGAGATATTAGGGAAACTAAAAAACGTAAAAATCAAAAATTCTAGGGTACTTCCAGCAATCCCACAATGCTAAAATTTGGTATGCTTGTGGCTTTTGTGTCACAACTACAGGGAAAAGTCTGAAACTGAAGAATTTTGAAACTTGTACCCCATAAAACAAAAACCAATATAACATCCATTGTTGACCTCCCATTTCTAGGAATTTGAATGACGCTGGAGTTCTATGGTTTTCGTCAAAAGGACGTTATCAATTAATTAGTCAGGTACTTGATATAGGTACTAACAGGTATGTAGTATTACGCCCCGTTGCTTAGCCCTATTCAAAGGTTATTTCGATGATGTGTAGGAAATTAGAGTTGTTACTGATAGATCCTGTACTGGTAGACCTCGAGTTTGTGTGAAAATTTTCAAAAATAATAATAGAAAAATGGAAATAACTTGGTTAAGTAGTCGGGCTGATAAAGGTGTTATCGCGAGGTCTCAGTTCGGGGCAAACCACTAGTTACGGCTAATTATGGTAGTGTGGGCGTGTGTTAAAAGAATTCAAGGGTTAATTTATTTTCAGCGTCACCCAGACAAATATATAAGTGTGACTCGTTGGGAATGTTTTCCCTATCGAGTAACACTGTTACTCGTTGGGGTTTTATGTCAAGGAATATTCCCAACGAGTAACAGCCAGGGCATTGCACCAGCGCTACTCGATGGGAAAAAAATTACAGACTTTTTTGAAAAACTTTCTAATATTTCATTCAAAATAACAATAACTTTCAAATAACAGATCAGTTTACAGATAATTCAAATTAGTTTCAAATAATCGAAGTTAGTTAAGATCATGGTTAAGATAAATGTTTTTTCGCAAGAAAAGTTAATATAAATAAATCGAAATAACAATTTAACTTGTAACACAAACAAAACAGTAATAAAACCGCCAGGAACACTCGTTTTCACTTGAATCCGTTTTTCGACAATTTCGCGCGAATCCGCTTTGCAAATTAATAAACACTCACGCGGGAAAAATCACAAACCATTTGTCCGCCATATTGTTTTTCAGTCACAGCTTTTATGAAAACAACTGGCTCAATCTGAAGCTTAAATCAAGGATTTTGGCTACGGAAATTCAATGAAAAGTATATTTAATATTAGATACTACAATTCCAATGAGACAGGTATGGATTCAGGGAAATTCAGGCACATGAGACTTTTCAACTTGATGTCTGATGACGGGTGCAATAATGTCACTTTCTAGATGTTGTTGCAGAGGTCACATCAACATCAGCCCCCCTATTCCCTAACTGAAAGTCACTCGGTGACTAACGTTTGACAAGTAAAATTGCCATCAATTGCTCAAAATTATCATCAAGAATTTGTCAATTGATAGTAACTTTACTTGTCAAACGTTAGTCACTGAGTAACTTTCAGTTAGGGAATAGGGGGGGGGGGGGGGGCAGGTCGGAAATTTGTCAGTCTTATGACACAATTTCTTTACGATATTATGAACTAGTGGTTACCTACTACTACTACGACACAAGCAGGCACCTGGTGTAACAACTTATTTTTTTATTTTATTTAAACAGGCAATGCAGAGGGTACATGATCGAGTAAGATTGTTTTAAGCTTAAAGGAAATTGTATATACTTGGAACAAAACCATAAGAGCTTTTTGAGTGTGTAAAAACTAATTTTTTGTTATATGTAGGTAATAAAAAAAAGAAATAACAGATTACTCTCCTGATGTTGACCAGTTAGATCTCAACTGGAAGCTCGCTGCGCTGTGATCTCAACATTGCTTTCATTGTGTAAGTATGTAAGTGACATAACATGATTCACTTGTGGACTGATCGAGCTGTTTCCTCCATAGACTGTGGCGCAGAGGAATTAATAGGAGTTTGGGCACGCTGCTCGACTGCTGTCAGCGGCTCGCTGCGCTGTGAGCTGTACTTTTAATTGTTGATACGATCTCCATTGACTTTATTATTGATTCACATTGGCACAAGAGATTTAAATAAATTTAAATGAACTAATAATAGAATTGAAACTATCGTGGCTTGGTATCATTTTAGACAAATAACGATTATACACCACATACTTTACTATTCTCCTGCTGACGTTTCGTAAACCATTTAGAGATACTATATATACTAAAACATGTGAGTTGGGTATCCAAGTTGTCGCAAAACCAGTTTTTGCTATCACATGAAGTGTTGATGAGCTGTGATGAGCCAAAAATTTGAATAAATTTGAATTTCGTGCCACTTGCGAGACTATCCACCTTAACATAGTTTAACTAATATGTTTGATTTATAATACATAATGACATTTTTTAAATTAAACATTGACACCATTGTATATTGTACATTTTGACTCTTAGTGTCGCGCCACAACTGCGTAACGTACCGCGCCGAAAGTTCGGCGGCTGAAGTTTTCGTACTGACGTAATTTCGGCTGATGTGTCATAGGAAACTTGAAAACCACTGCGAGCGTATTGAACCGAACGTTCGGTCGCGGTACGTTCCGCAGGTGTGGCGCTATACTTAGATGATTTAACCTATTGGACGTTTTGACGTGTGTGCCGCCAAGTTCCAAAACAAACGCCATCTTTACAACACGTTGCTTCTCTACAACAGCTAGTCGTAAAATATGAATTTAATGTCATACGTGTTCCATGTTAACGTTTGTCCTAATTTTTACAAAACTCAAAAATAAAATGTAACAAAACCGCTCCAGCTCTTATTCTACAACACGTGTCGCAAACTGTCAGCTTAATGCTTCGTACGTGCTCCAAATTTCTCCTAATTTTTACTTAATTTTTACAAACAAGACATCTACTCATAGTTATGTACCTACCGTCCGTGATATGATTTCTATTGTGAAAGTAAGTAACGCGAAAACTGCTCTGTAAATGCGACGTACGGCTCTAGGGCCGTAAGTAAATTTGAAAATAGAACGAGGTTCATTATATTCATAATATCACAAAAAATAATAATGAAATAAATTCTCCCATTACAAATTCTTATTTCTCTTTAGAAATGGAACAATCACAGTCCTAAATTTCTCCTAATTTTTACAAAGCTTTTACAAACAAGACGTATCTACTCATAGTTATGTATCTACCATCCGTATTATATAAGGTATTCTGTTATAGTACCATATGGTACTCGTAGTCCCTGATACCCACGACACAGGGAATCCTAGTGTGAGATCATGACTACGTAATCACCATCCACCTGAGTACTCAACACCAATATTGCGATCACTAATCCACCTGCCAAGCGTGGTGATTATGGCAATTCCCCCCCCCCCCCCCCCCCCTTAAATTGAATGGCGGAGGCCTTGTCCAGCAGTGGACGTCTAAAGACTGCTGATGATGATGATGCAGCATTTATAATTGTAGATTTTGCTTATTACCCGACTGCGGCGATGTGTTATAGGGTTAAAGGATAATGTGTTTATTTTTAAGGAATTCATTAGGTATAGCTAGGATGATTTTGTAACAAACTGACCTCTAGCTCTTACTCTACAAAGTGTCACTATAACGTCCGGACGTGCCGCACACATTTGTCTTCGTTTTTATCTGACACCGAGGTATGAAGTTAATAATAACACTTTGTAATAAATGCATTTCCGTGACTTTTGTACCGTCTACCATCTCAGTTGACGACCTCTGGCGGGCGAGTAGCCGACTGAGATGTGAGAGGTTGCGGGTTCAATTCCCGCTGCTGGACAAATGTTTGCATGATCTGCTAATATTTGTTTCGGGTCTGGGTGTTATGGTACCATGGTACTCGTAGTTACTGATACCCACGATACAGGGAATCCTAGTGTGGGATCATGACTACGTATGTGACTGTTGGGTGTGTTATGTTAAGTTAAATCGTAGATCGAGTTACTGGGCAATTGTTTGGATATAAACCAATTATGGGTTACAGTCCAAGTGATAGATTTCTATGAAAAACTGACAATTTGACATACGATAAGTGTCCCGTAAAATACGGTTAAATCACTCACGCTTGGAAAGTAAGTCTTAGGTAACTCGAAAACTGCTCTATAAATGCGATGTAAGGCCCTAGGGCCGTAAGTAAATTTGAAAATACAATGAAGCTTATTACATTCATAATAATCACAAAATAGAACCGCCGCTTTACGTACTTTGTGATGATTATAATAATGAAATACATTCTCCTCATGATAAATTCTTATAAAACTGAAAATGTGATTTATAGTGATAAAGAAAAGTTTTTTATTTGTTTAATTAGGTAACAGTTGTAATAGGACAAAAACGGAACAGACGCGTTATTGTATTGCCCGCTAAACAAAACAGGTTAAGCACAGCAGCGCCCTCTAATACCACGACGGATCTCTCGCTGAACTGACTCTAGTTGAAAAGTATTACATTCTTTAAATTTCTTGTTTAGTTTAAATTTCTAATAATCGAATTATGATGAAGTGGTTCAAACTTAGAGAATTTATAGTAGGGAGATGGCAAGCATACGCTTTCCCCTCTGCCGAAGTACATGAACGGTCGTTCGTGTCAGTTTATAAAAACTAGTTTAGCCACGATCGTTCGCCATTCCGCGTTCATACCTGTCGCTATACGGAGCTCCTAAAAATGATTGGTTGTGCTGTGGTTTCGTGTAAATGGCGGTCGGAAACATCAAATTTAACAAAATATGTAGTTTCTTATCACATTTAAGTAATTGACAACACAATTAGGCCATTAATTTCACCGTAAAATATATTTTCTTAGTGCAAGCATACGACAGAAATAACGATACGTAATTTCTTGGTACGGGGACAAGTGATGTGAAAACAACGAACGAATGAATGAACGAAAGAGGCTGCAACGATTTTTATGAAATTAACAGGATAGGGAGTTTTCAGGCCGAAAAAACGATCTCAAAGCTGTAAAAAAAAACCTGTTTCCAAAGAAAATATCAATACCTACGTCGTTCAATACCAGCCTAAAATATAGGTTAAATGGGGTTGATTAGCTGTTTTTCGGGTTTAAAGGGGTTGTAAGGTTATTTTAGAGGTTTGTATTTCCGTTTTTTTTACGGTTTTAGGGTTATTTCGTCAATTTCATTATGAAATTAGGAAGGTATGCAAAAGTATACGGATATTCGAATCTCGTTTCGTATGAAAAAAACAGATCCAAGAAAATACATTTTCTTAACAATAAATTGATCCATGTTAAAACCAATAGCTTAAATTTTCATTTAAAAAATACAATATAAAATGTAACCCCAGCTTATAATTGTTAAATCCATGTATCTGTCTGTGCCACACAGAATCATAGACTTTCTTATAATCAATACAAGCAGCCGAGAGGTTTCCCTTGCTCCTCCTGACCTTCTGTCTGATGGCCATGTCAATGAGGAGGAGCTCCTTAATACCACGGGACCCAACCTTACATCCATTCCGAGCAGAAGCCAAAATATTGTTTTTTTTAACACTCAACAGTCACATACGTAGTTTTGATCCCACACTAGGATTCCCTGTATCGTAGGTACCCATCAGGAACTACGAGTACCTGGTACCATAACACCCAGACCCGGAACAAATAGTTGCAGATCATACATGCCTGATTCGTGTGATTTGGAAACCATATAATTTTATAAGAAACCAACGCACCACGGGTCTATATATATTAGTGTACAAATCATAAATACAAAATTTTAAGAAATAATAGCCAAAATAGAAGCAAACTTCGTTCGCGTGCAAAAGGACGTACGCGTCCTACCGGTAAGCTCTTAAATCCTAAAACAATTTTTAACTGACTATGTTTTTTTTATGTTTGTTACGAGATTACTTTTGATCAACATGAATCAATTCACCCATTCAAACATACATCCATAGACTAGATCCATAGACAATTAATAATCTTAATTTCATTCAATCTTTCACACCCCATCACTAGTTTTTGCGCTAGTGTGCAACTAACCAATAGTGTAATTACAGAAATTATTTATTTGTGTGCTTGTTTTATGTTTGTGTGACAGCTTTTATTTCCGTGTGCGTTTATAGAGACGCCTCAACTTTCTGCATGAGTGTGCGTGAGTAAGTAAATGTGTGCTGTACGTGTTTACCTCGCCTCCCGCAAAAAGTGGCAGAAATAATTTAGTACTAGAAGTTAAGCATGCCATCTCCCCACATATATTCTCTAAGGGTTCAAATAACCCAAATTTTTCTTCAGCAAAACATGTAGAAAGTTGTTAAAATATATTTTCGTAGCAATAGGGTAGTAGAAAGCAACCCACCTATCTTCACTAAGCAACATTATCGCCGCTAACAATAAACAGTGCCGCATTCTGCATTATATATGCAATGCGCGTCTTGTGCCAACAGCTGCCGCGCTGCAGCGAGCCGAGCCAGCGATGGGCACTGCGCAATAAGATGGACACATCTTATAAATTTTGTAAGATCCTTGAAGGATTGTTGTTGAATGGTGAATCGAATTGAATTGCGCATTTTATATTATGTGCAGGATTTTTGAATATTTGGTTTTGAATAGAGTTGACAGTTGTTGGGTTGGCTTGCAGCCAGTTACTTGTGGAATGCTTACAAAAAGTTCCCAAAAAATTATTACTCGGGTTTGCATCTAACTGTTTTCTTCATGGAAAATATCTACCTCTCTACTCCATAGGAAATACACGAAATCTTAAGTTTTTTAAAAAAGAAAAGGATTTTAAAATATATAACCGTGGCCTCTGCCTCTGCCTCTGCTGTTAAAAAAAAGTGGTAATTAGCCGTTTTTAACCGATTTCCCAAAAAAGGAGGAGGTTCTCAATTCGGTTGTATTACCGAATGTTGTTTGTTACCGCATATCTCCGGCGTTTATGAACCGATTTCGTAAAAATTCTTTTTTTATTTGAATAGATATACTTCCAGATTGGTCCCATTTTTTTCAGAATCCAGTTCTGATGATGGAATCCATGAGGAATTGAGGGAACTCCTCAAATATTGTAGGCATACATATATGGCGATTTTGATATTTTCAGCAACAAACCAAGCATTTGCATTCAACAAGTATCCTTTCACCACTATGGTTTTTTCATCATTTTTTCTCATCCAAATATTTAGTCGAATACAATGGCGGAAGTCGGTTTTTTTAATGAAAAGTTATTCAATATAAAATGATTCCCAACCACGAAAGTTGTTAATTCTATCATTACATGTCTTTCAACAGAATGCATTATGTAAATGCAAATGTGATATCTATTACCTTCACGAAGTGTGTTAGGAGATTTTATGACGCTGCTTGTTTCTAGACGTGCTAACAGTCAAATTGATTTTGTATAGGTTGCTGGCATTGCCAAAATACTACACAAAACGCCTGCACGCGTACTGCTTATGGCTTTCGACTTACTATGTGAATTTCATCATCATTATCAACAGCCTTTAGACGTCCTTTGCTGGACAAGGCATCCCAATTTAATGCAATAGGGAATTTGCCATAGTCACCACACTTGGCACGTGGATTGGAGACCGTAGTACTGGTGTTTTGTACTCATGTGGATGCTGCTGCCCATCCCCTGGTGTAATCTCTTAGTCAGCTTTTACGATATCCACATGAGGGGATGGAGGGGTCTATTCTCAGGCGAGACACTCCACGGCACTCGACATGACACACATAATGTGTAGTTATATGGTTCTTATAATATCCCTTTTACCTTGATGTCCTAGCTGCTGGCGTATTTAAGAATAATATGTTATTCATGGAAGAAAACCTTAGCCGATTTGGTAGTGCTGTTGATGAGCTTATAAATAACTAGTGGTTCGCCCCGAACTGAGACCTCGCGATAACACCTTTATCAGCCCGACTACTTAACTAAGTAATTTCCATATTTTCTATTATTATTTTTGAAAATTTTCCCCTCGAGGTCTACCAGTACAGTACAGGATCTACCAGTAACTACTCTAATTTCTTACACATCATCGAAATAACCTTTGAATAGGGCTAAGCAACGGGGCGTAATTATACTACATACCTGTTAGTACCTATATCAAGTACCTGACGAATTAATTGATAACGTCCTTTTGATGAAAACCATAGAACTCCAACGTCATTCAAATTCTTAGAAATGGGAGGTCAACAATGGATGTTATATTGGTTTCTGTTTTATGGAGTACATGTTTCTAAATTATCCAATTTCAGACTTTTCCCTGTAGTTGTGAAACAAAAGCCACAAGCATACCAAATTTCAGCATTGTGGGATTGCTGGAAGTACCCTAGAATTTGGGTTTTTACGTTTTTTATTTCCCTAATATCTCGAAAACTACTAAGGCTAAATAATTATTAAAAACAGTTTTGAAATGTCCAACTAAAGCGCTTTCATTAAACAACACCCCACTTGATCTGACTGTCTCACTTTTATTTTTTTTACCCCCTCTTGGACCCCAATATCTCAGCAACCCCCTGATCGATATAGCTCATAACCTTACCTATAAATTGTACCAATACTATCTACCCCCATACCAAATTTCATGACGATCGGATGGAAGTTTTCATCGGACAAACATACATACATACATACATACAAACGCCGATTCTTCCAACTTGACTCGGAGAACTCGCTTCGCTCGTTCAAAAAAAGAATTTTCCAAATCGGTTTATAAAAGACGGAGAAAAAAAAAATACAACCGAATTGAGAACCTCCTCCTTTTTTGTGAAGTCCATTAAAAACACAAGTGAAACAATGGTACTTCACTAATCCCTCTATAATAAAGTCTCTATTTCTCCCAAGATAGATTCCTCGATTCCGTGTGTTTCTTACAAATCTTTCAACATAATGCATTATGTAAATCCGGTAATGCGTATCAGTTTCAACTCATGGTACGAGTGCTACGTGATGTAGCGCACCATTGACTTCACGACGTGTTTGTTACACCTGAGGCCTTACCATGAGATCTTATAGAGATTCAGTTCAAAAACTATTCAGTACAAAATATCGGTTCCGTGATGTCCGCAGCTATAATTAAAGGTAGATAGTAGCAGAAGGTCTATAGACTTCTGCGATTATAGTTATTCAATGATGCCGAATGTCAACGACGAACCGATATTTTGTACTGAATAGTTTTTGAATTGAATCGCTATAAAAGCTCATGTTAAGCTCTGGAGTTAACGTTGAACTTTGCCGTAAAAGCACGCTTCAATTTCTCTAATTTAGTTTTGGTTCATTGTTTCCAAACAAAAATTTAATTGTAACCTAGATAACTTTATTTCATCTACGAAATGCTGTTAAGATCTGACTTGTTTATTATAAAAACAGTTTTTACGCCATCCACGGGATGAGAGGGAGGAGGTTCTTAGCCCGGACACACCACAGCACACTCATAATATATAAATAAATAATAAATAAATGCTGGAGACATTTCACACAACATTATCTAGCCCCAAGCTAAGCAGAGCTGGTGTTATGGATACTATAAAAACTGCTACCTAAAACCTACTATAAAAAGTACTAACTACTATGTTTTTTAGATAACTGATTTACTTAATACAATACATTACATAGATAGATATTCTTTTATTTACATCCAAAAATACCCAGAACACCCTGAATAAATATCTGCAGCACGTATCAATATTTGTTCCAAAGCGAGAATCGAATCCGCAACCTCCTGCGTCGCAGGCGAACCTTCGCCCGCCACGCAAAAGAGGCCGTCGCCGTTGCCATATAAGAATTAAAATAACATAAAATGCCTTGTTCGATATGCAAGTATTTCAGACAGAACCCACACTAAGTCTGGAGACTTGTGTTGTGGGTTCTGCTTTCCATCTAGAGACTTTACAATTTGTAGCCATATCAACAATATGTATTGTATGTTATGTATTATGTTGTATAAGGTAGAACATATTGGACTTTTTCTAGTTTAAGACCTTATTGTATTTACAATGTTCTGGCAAATAAACTTATCTTATCTTATCTTATCTCAATAACATCATCATAATTACTCCGCCTTCCTAAGAAGCGCCGTCTCTTCTCAGGCAGTATTATGACGGCTGTATTATTAACGTCTTTCACGTCTCCGCTATATTACGGCTGCCATATGACGACCCATACTTGGGAAACAATACCGTTATCATGCAATCACCACACACAGATTAAAGGAGCACTTCGAGTCGTCAGAGTTTTTGACTTTAGTATGAAAAAGTTACAAACTCAGCACGGATATCACGTTCACTCCAATGAGTGAACGAGTGAATGAATGAAGAGTGCATGTAATCGCACGGCTGATTTTAATATTTTCTATGACACTGTCTTGTATTGCTTGAAGTCATGACGAGTGCAGAAACGACTAATGGGCCTACGGCGTAGACACTCGTAGCACCATGCTACGCGATGAAAACTAAGACAAAATAAAAATTGTAGAAGTACCTAAACTTTTATAGATGGTTCGTTTCATCTTAATTTAATACAGGTTAAGTTTTAACCCAAAACATGCTTACGTATCGCGAAGTTTAGGAATCGAATTCAAAGAGATCTCGAATTTTCTTAGATCAACCTCAATTTCTTATTCATTCCTCTGTGCTATCAATGCTCACTCAAATAGGTTGTTCTGACAGGTCAATCATCTTGCGTTTACATTCATTTCTTTTGTCCGTCAAAGGGATTTCATCCGAGTAATTTGGGGAGGATGTATGTAGAAAAGATGTGGGTTTGACTGACGTACGCATTTTTAACATCACAATGAAAAGGGTTGAAGATGTGACTGGGGTTTTTAATTTCAATAAAAGTTGTTTATAAGAGTAATTATAGAAATTGCCTCGAGAGTAAAGTCGGTTTGGGCACGTGATAAAACAACTCTTCCTGCAGCTGTGGCATCTGCTCTAAGCTCGATTGAAGACTTTTCAAATTACAATTAATCTATTTTTGATTGTTCTCACGGTTTCTTGATAACTTTAATTTAAGGCGAGGGCTGATCTCAAAAGTATTATTTTGAACGCCCAGTGACAACGATCAACGAGATCAACAAGAGTGATCAACGAGAGAGTGTGAGTGGTGAGTGATCAACGAGATGAGTTTAAATAATGAGATGCAAAAAATAGTGTAGGTAGAAAAATATATCCTACTAATATTATAAACGCGAAAGTTTGTGAGTATGGATGTTTGTTGCTCTTTTACGTAAAAACTACTGAATGGATTTGAGTGATATTTGGAATGGAGATACTTTACGCCCTGGATTAACACATATGCTACTTTTAATCATCATCATCATCATCAATTTTCATCATTATTCACGCGGGTGAAAGCGCGGGGCGCAACTAGTTAATAATAATAGTAACGGAATAGAATTTTGAAAAAAAGTAAAAAAATCACACATTATGACCACCTTAAAAAAGCTTTGGCATTCAAATGATCTTAATTTTGAACGGCAACAACACAATTTTTTTACGAATGAAATAGCTAGGTTTGTATTTTAAAGTTCTAACCGCATATTTTTAATCTATGATATTGTAACGTGTCATGATGATGATGATGATGAAGGTGCGACTGTTTTGGAAGGTTAAATGCCCGTAACTCCAGCATGTGCATGTTAGATTGAATTAAAGAGCTTTATATCAGATTTGGATGCCACAAAAAAGCTGTCCCAAATCTGGGATCTTATTTGGGTCAATCCAGTGGACTTCCTGTATTCCTGTGACGTAACGACGCGTTCCGTTATCTCTCTTTTATATTTTTTTGTATTCAGTTATGGGTAGATTTCAAATTTGGAATGAAATGGAATGGTAAGAGAGATTTGTTTTAATGCAGGATATAAAATGTGTGGTTTCAGGGTTGGACAGTTTTACAGGTGGAGATGTAACCACAGGAAAAGGCTATGAAAGCAAGCAAACAAATTGATCCGTCGAACCGGTTTTTTTTATCTTTAGTTTATAGTTTATAATCTTTTTTTTATTTTATAATCTTTACTACTACTGTAACAGGAATATATTTCTTACGTAAACGTTGCAAAAGAATTTATTTTAACATTTTGATAAGTAGTCTATTTTGAAGTCTTGTCAGGTTGTATTCTCAACTAGTCCACGTGCACAATTTATTTTATGAGACATGTCCACTCAGTTAAAATGTTGGCTTTCCGCCATAAAGTTACATAATGTCAATAAAGTATGTAATTTTGTTCCAATTGTGTACAAAGCGAAATTCATAATCTAATCCGAAAAAGATGTAAAATAATTGGAAAAAGTTATAACTTATGAGGACATGAGGATGAGAGATATATAATCATCATCATTATCTGGTAGAAGTCCGACAGCTGGACATTAGCCTTCCTGTAAAATGCAACGATGAACTTATTTTTTTTGTGAATAAATATTATCTTGTCTTATCTTATCTTAACTGTCGAAATGCTACCAACTTTCTGCGAACGTTACAGTGTCATCACTACATCAAGTGGAGGCTGTCCCACACTACGCCGTCCTGAGGCCTTACCATGAGCTCTTATAGAGATTCAGTTCAAAAACTATTCAGCACAATATATCGGTTCCGTGATGTCCGCAGCTATATTTAAAGGCACAGTAGCAGAAGGTCTATAGACTTCTGCGGTTAAAGTTATTCAATGATGACGGATGTCAACGACGAACCGATATTTTCTACTGAATAGTTTTTTAACTGAATCGCTATAAGAGCTCATGGTAAGGCCTCAGAGGTCTTATATAAAAAAAACTATATTGCAAACTATATAACTGCGTAGTACAATGCTATATTCATGGAAATTAATCTGACTCCTATACTGTCATCAAGATTTATCATAAACACAATCAGTTAATTGTTTTGTTTGTGTTTGTAGGTAAACCAGCAACTTTGCCAGAGGAAATATTTCATAATTCATCTTTCCTTATTTCAAAACGTACCAGTGGAATTCTATTCGTGTAATTTTGCAGTAGATAAACAAGATATTATAACAAATAACCCGGACTTGTAAGCAATTTACGTTTGTACAAAATTTATCCTAGCTACTGGCTTATTTAGAAATGAGTTATTACTGGTAGAAAGCGTTAGCCGAGTTGGTTGTGGGAAAACAATGGTGGCGATGAGTTCACCACTGGTCACGTCTTGATGTGAAAATTTGCATGCCTAGTTATAAGGTAGAACATATTGGACTTTTTCTAGTTTAAGACCTTATTGTATTTACAATGTTCTGGCAAATAAACTTATCTTATCTTTTTCGGGCAAAAAAAAAAAGTGTCATATTAAGGCTCTGCCTACCCCTTCAGAGGAAGAAGTGTGTGAATGTATGTATAATGGGAATATCTTTGTTTTTTTATGTAAGCCACACATATTCAATTTAAATATGACCTGAAAAATCTGACCCGGTTGGACACAACCAGCATCTTGCTTCTAATCGACAATGCCTTGACCAACTCGGCCATGGAATACCTATCTCGTTGGAATGCGCTCCATTTCGAAACAAATGTCTCTTTGAGAGTTCTGTCATTGTCTTCCAAACGTTTTTTATTATCAGCCCCTGCACAGCTCTTAGAGGACTGCTGGTTCATTTCATAAACGTGGTTAGCGTTCGATTGATTGTCATTAAATTATTGCAAAACGCGTCTTTCAAACGTCAATGATACACAGGACGTCCCACGGATATACCACATGGAGGGAAAGTACCTTGAATATTGTAGATGGAACATTTTACTGAAAGATGGCATTATTTGAATTTAAAAACCAATTTAAACTGCATTTATAGATATTTAAATAATTACATGGTTGAACCGGGAATCGAACACGTTACACGAGAAAAATAATCACCTGTAGCTTTATCATACCGATCGAAAGGCTTCATGATAAGGATTATTTTTTGCTAATTAACATAGTGTCAGAAATAAAAGGAAGATCAAGAATAATTTTAATATACATAATATAAAATTTGCCTATTACAAGCTAATATAATATGTAAATAAGTAAATATTTTAATCAAGCAATCATCATCATCAGCCGCCTTTACACGTCCACTGTTGGACGAGGCCTCCCCCCTACAATGCAATGGGGGGGATTTGCTATAAATCATAAACAAGCAATAATCAACGACAATTGGACAAATAGTGTTTCTTGACAATATATTTTGAAATGGCGAGTGTTTAAACACGTCTGATAGCAACAGGTAGTGCGTTCTATAAACGGGCAGCCTGCACTGTAATAGCATGAATTATCCATAGGGCAATGTAGAGGACCAGCTGTCTTATTGAAGCTGGAGCCCCCTTGGGGAAAGTTGGCGAAATGAAAGTCTTTTATTAGTGATCTTTTGTCCGATCCTTTTGTGGAAGTTTGGCAAAAAGTACGTCTTGGATTTTGATCAGATTTGAATGAGACTTTTGGTGGAGATTTATTGCAAAATGTGTTTTTAGGGTTCTGTAATCTGACTGGGAACATTACTGAGATCGTTCTGACAATCCCACGTCTCAACTTTCAGAGACACCAAGAATACTATTATATCCATGCAAAGAATTCAAAACGTCCTTTGCTACAAAACTTCACCAATCACCTTCATGTCTCGTTAAAAGTGCATGTTAAATGAAGCTGTATTTCCTTGCATATTTTTTTTTATAAGCTGTAGTTTCTGTCTGAGGTATACCCCGTCAAAGTCGACTAAAATTAAAACCGTTTTTGTCATTGTTTATTGAATATGTTTTAGCCTTCCTAATAACTATAGTTCATAGTTATTTATTCCAAAAAAAGAAAACAAAATACATTGTATGTGGAATGTGGAAATCGAAATATAATACAAATATAAATCGAATATATATAAACACGATATCAAAGGTGACAGTGATCTGCAGATATTGCTCAACCTGAATTGGGAGAAACACCCTGAACATTTAAGTGTACGTATGTATACAGGAAGTGTAAGTATGTACTTACAAAAGTGGAGTTATTCATAAGAAGCCTCGTAGTAAAGTTTCTCACGTTGAACAATGTGAGGCCACCCCATCGGTCGCGGAACACCAGCTCTTCATCTGTAACAAGAGATTTCAGAATTCATCATCACTATGGAAGGAACTGTGAGGGGCACACTGAATCCATTCACCAAACTGGATTTATTCACCATCATTCATTACACATCCCATTTCAAGGCGACTTCAAGCGGACTATTTACCAAAAGCAGAGAGACCAAGAAAGATCAAGTGAAACAACTCAGGGAACCCTATTGTGGGGTCAGGATTATGTGGCTGTCGGTGTTACGCTATGTATGTTATGCATGTTATGTTCTGGTTGGTCGATCTTTAACGCAAAAATGGTTGGCACAGTTTTCATGAAGTAGTAGTAAGATAGGAAAAAAATAATATTCTATCAAAACCTAGATACAATATAGGGTACTTTTATCACAAAATTCAACACCAATAAGTGTAAAATAGAAGCAGTCCATAATGATTGCAGTAATAATACTTTAATAATGGTACTTACTATACAAAATAAACGATTTAATATTCAATTGCTACCTTCATCCTGAAGAAAGGTATCCATCAAAGTTAATTTCGACCCAAGAAACCTGACATGCAAACCATAATCTAAACATCCCGTACCAATCATGATACCTTACTAAAATAAAGTAGCTCTACCTACACTGGACTACTGGTGTACGTATACGAAAGACCAGGCTATATTAACCCATTCCCCAAAGGTACTTTGAATTTGCAAAGTAGCTCTATCTACGCTGGTTAATTTAACCACTTATATGAAGGACCAGTGTAAAGTGATTAGACATATTGAGGCACGTTTAGTTATTTGTGACGCAGGCTCATGGGCCTCATAGTATAAGCTCCCGAGATGAATTTCAACCTGAATACAGTTTTCCGTGGTATGTGTACCCCTCCGTTTCCTCCCGTTGATGTTATAAAAGCCGATTCAGGGATCCAGGACCAGCGACCAGGGGATGAGCAGCAGCATCCACCTGAGAACTCAACATCAATACTGCGCGATCACCAAGCTTGGCAGGCGTATTGTTGATCGCAGTTTGGTGTTAAGTACTCAGGCGGATGCTGCTGCCCATCCCCTGATAAGCTCTTAGTAAGCAGGAGGTCTATTGTCAGGCCGAACACACCACATCAAATATTCATATATATATATATATATATATATATATATATATTACAGATTTTCGGTTCAAGGAATTTTATGTAGTAACAATTCTAGCTAGAAATTTTTATAATTTTTCTTATATTAAAACTATTTTGTACAGCATAAATTATTTCAGAAAAGACATGCCATAAACGTAGGGTTGGTTTCCTTACAACCCCTGTTGTCCAATGAGGATTGCAACACTTTGCCAAACAAATAGATGTAAAATTTTCCATCACAGTAGCTGCTCAACGCAGAAACGCATAATGACTGCTGGGGTCTGGGGTCTCTCCGACCCCAATCAAACACTCAACACACAAGTTGACTTTCAGGCGGAATGTTTGACGAACGAGTGAGTGCAGTATTTGAACGGTTGCTTCGCGGTTGGATTTTAAACTTTTTTTGGATGGAATGGAATCAAAGTGGTTTAACTTTGTTATTTTAAAAGCTCTTTAATCATATAACTAGGGTTTTTACGGAGTACCTTGATGACCTCTGTGGCGCGGCGGACGCAGCAGGTTGCAGGTTCGATTCCCGCCTCGGAACAAATATTTGTACGATCTGCAGGTATTTGTTCATGGTGTTCTAGTTATTTTTCTATGTTATGTATTGTATTACGTATATCAGTTATCTCGTACCCATAACACAAGCTCTGCTTAGCTTGGGGCTAGATAATGTTGTGTGAAATGTCCAGCATTATTTATTTATTTATTTTCCTACCTAGAGAGTTTCCTAAGAGTGACGTCCAAACTGTTGGGTTCTACATATGACGACCAATACAGCGAAGACATTAATGACATAAGGTCTTCGCACATTAAAACAACTCAACGGCGACTCGACTCTATGCCAAATATTGAAATTTAAGCCCTGTGTCATATGTTCAAGGTTTAATTTCAAAAAATGATATAGATGACCTTTAGTGTACGATGCGTAGGCCACTCGTCGTACACTACTTTAATATCATTTTTTGAAATAAACCTTGAACATATGACACAGGGCTTAAATTTCAATATTTGGCATAGAGTCGAGTCGCCGTTGAGTTGTTTTAATGTGCGAAGACCTTTATTCACTGTTAGATTGAAAATCACTGTCGAGTCGCGTATCAGCTAAAATCTTGAAATTAAATGAAAAAATGAAACGATTTATAAGCAAAAAATAAATAAATATAAGTTTATCACAAAAAAAACCCTATGATTTATTGGGAATTGTTTTAAATTAAATCTATACCATACATATAAATTTAATTTAAAACAATCGGTCAACGATTGAATATCAATAATTTAGCATCATAAAGTATTCCACCGGTGCTCGGCGCAAATTTACTTCCAGTCCGGCCACTTCCGCCGTGACCGGATGCGCCGCCATATTGCAGGGTGCGGTTGATTATAGTTTCAATCCATCACAGGTAACTAGGGTAGGCCAGAGCTCGCCAGAGGTAGGCAGATACTCTGTGCGGCACCATGACATTTACGCAGGGCTTAGCCTGGTATCTTTCTCGTTTTAACAAACGCCTTCCTTAACGACAAAAAGTTTGATGAGTTATAGAAAGTTAGAATAAAATATTCTTTATTGCACAAATAACAAACCATGTACATAGGCGAACTTAATGCAAGGAAGCATTCTCTACAAAAGTTGACTGAAATTACACTATATTGTGAATTGAATATCAAATAATTATGGGAATGAGGCCCCAGATAGCAGATATTGAGAGAATCCCCCTTAGAGGGGAAAACAGAACTATAACGTAAAAAGAAGTGTAGAAATCCCCCTTTTCATTTTGGATATTCCACTTTACCCCCTATTAGCATCCGAGTTGTCAATCAAAGTTTTTATGCCTTATTATTGTAACCTTTAGAAGCCTTCTGTATATATATATATAAAATGATTAGGACCTGCCTCTGTACACACCTCTCTGTTCATAATCATTTTTTAAACCTACTTTAGTTTAAATAGCTTGTTTTCTTCTCTCTTATGTAAAATTTCATACGTCAAAACAAGACAAAAACTGTTATAGCTATTTAAAAATTCATTATGAATAAGAGGGTTAAAGTTCTACTTGACAGAACTTAATGTGGTTATTACTGTCACGTAGGTTGAATATAAAGGAACGTTTAAGTGTAAAAAACATATGTGACCGGATCAACTGGCAAATTTTAGTTTCAATTATTCACTTAACTTCCTTCGGTCAAACCCTTCTTATGGAGCTCATCAATAAGGATCCCTTACCCTTGCCCAGGGTGTACTTACAAGGTGGTCTAATTTACTGACGTTAAATACTTCACTACGTTTCCCTGTGGCCGTCTTATTTATAAACGTAGCTTGTGACGAAGCTTAGCATCGGTAAGACGTACTTGTCATGGTCTGTACGGCCTGAGAATATACCTCTGTGTCTCCTCCCGTTGACGTCGTATAAGCCGACTAAAAGATTACACTAGGAGATGAGCAGCAGCATCCATCTGAGTACGTGGTTGTTTTGAGTAATGTTTAAGTTTGTAATTACTTCTACAAGGCCCTACCTGGCCGTGCATTACTCATTCATAGTCAAACTAAACATCGCGCGTTATGAAAAAAAAAAATGAAATGAATACGTTAATTTGACACGAAAAACAAATAGAACAACAAGCAAACAGAACATAAATATAATAGTAGGACACAGAAAACAAACAGAGCAAAATAAATCCTTTAAGTAACCTACCAAGGTATAGGTAGGTATTTATATTTACATACATTAAACCTGATGTTTTTTTTGTTAATTTTCTGAATGTTGTTGCAAATAAATGTATTCTATTCTATTCTTTCTTTTTTTTAAATACGGGGCTTTATTCATAATTATTTTTTAAACCTATTTTAGTTAAAATAGCTTTTGCTTTGTTCTCTCTCATGTAAAATGTCATACTTATGTCAAAACAAGACATAAGTTATTTTAGCTAAAATAGGTTTAAAAAATGATTACGAATAAGGACCTGTATTTAAAAAAAAAGAAAGAATAGAATAGAATACATTTATTTGCAACAACATTCAGAAAAAAAACAAAAAAAAACATCAGATTTAATGTATAACATAAATACCTACCTTGGTAGGTTACTTAGAGGATTTATTTTGCTCTGTTTGTTTTCTGTGTTAATTATTACGAAAAGCGATTTCTCCCACGCCCCCTCACTGACCTCTTCTCACTCTGTTAAAAAGTCGCGCCAAAATGGCATTCAGCTGAGTAGGTAAGTTACGTATTCTACATACTCAGCGCTGATTTTCAGCCGAGACCAAGTTATGGTTATGGTTCCCAAATACTGAGCTAATTGGCTCAGTCAGTACGGAAACCGAAACAAAAACGAGCAAGGCGGTACGTGAGTTTGCCGTTGGTTTTTTCCGAATATTTGAAATCGCCGTTGAAAATTGCTTCGCCTGAAAATAAACTTTTCATTACGAGGGTTTATAAAAAGTATCTATGCTATGAAAAGTGTTAGTATGTGGCGACGTCCGTGGTGTGGTAGGCGACTAGCTGGGTGAGACGCAAGAGGTGCAGGTACGATTCCCGCTGCGGAAAAAATGTTTGCATGGTCTGTCAATATTTGTTCCGGGTCTGGGTGTTGTGGTACCATGGTACTTGTAGTTTCTGATACCCACGACACAGGGAAGCCTAGTGTGGTATCAGGACTATGTATGTGACTGTTGGGTGCTATGTTATATTTTTTTTATATTTATTAAATCCAAAATTTACCACGGTTTATAAACACTCAAAAAGTCTCATCTTGTCAATTCTAACCACTAGTTAGTACTGTCATCCATCTTGTCAGATTGTCCATAAATCAATGTCCTATTCCTGACCCTTGTTTATGTCAGAGCTGTGGTAGTGGTCTGATCGGTGGTGGCACTACATCAAAGAAGACAGGCACAAAAGTGATTGTACAGACAGTTGCAGAGAGATCATTTTATAAGAAGCTAACGCACCACGGGTCTTGTGGTATTAGTGTACTGACCATATGTGCAAAGTTTCATACCGAATATACTTACCGAAGGAAAATATAGTTTATTATAAATTTACCTAGACTAATTAGTATTCTCATAATAAATTAAATAAGATTTGAGACTTTACTTCTGTGCAAGATATGGTCGTACAATATTCAATCTTATTCCGTTAGTATTTGCGTCTAAAAGGCGATTCATACGCATATAATATACATTATTATATTTTCGGAGCGCACTCTTCACAGAGCCGGATTTTCGCTCTAGATAAAATATATGTAAAAAATGTATGTACTGATGTCTCATAAAGAATCTCTTAGTACGATAAATAGGTAATGTAAGCATCCTAAGTTTGTTAAAAATAGGGCGGATGGGTAGTGAGCATTTAGGTCACACGACGCTGATTATATTCAGTCAAGTGAGAGCGTTGTGTTCATTTGAAGCTCCGTTTGTACTATCTAGATGTATACACAACAAATAGTACATAGGCCTTACCATGAGCTCTTATAGCGATTCAGTTCAAAAACTATTCATAGTACAAAATATCGGTTCCGTGATGTCCGCAGCTATAATTAAAGGCCTGTGCCTTTAATTATAGCAGAAAGTCTATAGACTTCTGCGTTTAAAGTTATTCAATGAAGACTGATGTCAAGGACGAACCGATATTTTGTAGGTACTGAATAGTTTTTTGAACTGAATCTCTATAAGAGCTCATGGTAAGGCCTCTGGTACCCTTTACCGTAAAATATTTAAACAATATTATTTTGTTGATTATGATATTTTTAACCGACTTCAAAAAAGGAGGTGGTTCTCAGTTCCGTTGTATTTTTTTTATTGAGTTATGTTTGTCGTCGATTGTCTTTGATTGAAGGGGTATTTCCACAAAAAAGGGGGAAGTTTGCCATTTACCGTCAAGTGGGGTGTCATAAGAAAGTAATATGTCTATACATTTCAAAATAATTTTTATTTTTATCCTAGGATGTTTAATTATAATGTTTTTGTGATAAAATGAAAAAATTAAAAATTAAAAAACCAATATAACGTGGGCTCTTTTTTGGTAGAGTTTCAACGACTTTTTGGTTCATGTAAGGTTGGGGCTTGATCGCGCTATGGATGCAATTTTCAAAGTTTATCTCAATTTGTGCCTCAAACTCAACTTTCATCAAAGCACCAACGTAATCACAATTGTTGCAAAAAAGTTTGTGCTCGCGACGTTTACTGTTCGCAAAACTACTAGTTAGTTAGTTAGGTGTCTAGTTAGACTAGACAAATATCTACCGAAAGGGAGACAGTTTGCCTTGCTACGAGTGCTACGAACGCAACACAAACTAGGTCTACGATGAAACTATCTACTATGATAAACCTTATGAGTTGTGTAGTGTAAATAATAGTGTAATGTAGTGCAAATTAGCGCTAGATAATAAGAATAGAATCCGAAATGAGGAAATCCATAGAAGAACCAAGGTCACCGACATAGCTCTCAGAATTAGCAAGTTTAAGTGGCAATGGGCAGGTCATATAGCTCGAAGAACTGATAACCGTTGGGGAATAAAGGTTCTCGAGTGGCGACCACAAACCGGACGACGCGGTAGAGGAAGGCCCTCCACACGATGGACTAAAGACATTATAAACATCGCGGGGAGTCGGTGGATGGAGGCAGCTCAAGACAGTTCGTCGTGGCATTCTAAGGGGCAGGCCTATGTCCAGCAGTGAACTTCTACAGGCTGATGATGATGATGATGATGATGAATAAGAACACAGGAACAAACTATCCTCCCCTTAAATAGGGACATTAGGAAAAGTGCCCATGGAGACATTCTTAGCTATAATTTATTTTATAAATCTAGGTCAATGTTTAATTACTTATAAGCCTTCCTAAGCTTAATGCTATTAAGGAATACAAAAATATACGCTAAGAAAAAAAAATGATTAAGCATACGATTCTATGCATTAAAATGTTTAATTTTGTACTTATTTTGGAGGAAAAATAAGGAGAACTGTCCAGGGATAATATTTTCTTAGCACTTCAAACATACAAATACCTTTGTAAACCATAACAGTAAAAGATCATTTACAGAAAGTATTCCACCTCCATTCGCACGTAACAACTAACGCATCCTATTTCCGCTAGATGGCGCTGTTTTATATTACCGCCGCCATTACGCTCGGGTTTGGCGTAATTATGTCATACAATGTCGCTTAATCCCGCCATAAGCTGGCAATATGCAATTTAACTGGCACTTGCGCACCCTAACTGACTAGGGCTGTCCGTATACAACGTAGAACACTGGCCAAACAATGGCTGTGATATACAAGCACCACACAACTCCCCTCGCGCACCCCCCGACGTTCATAGAATTACCACTGCAATGCCATCTATTAATATTAATAAGTATTTATACTTAGTAAGTATTTTGACGACCTCTGTGGCGCGGCAGTCGAATAGCCGAGAGAGCCGGCTGAGATGCAAAAGGTTGCGGGTTCGATTCCCGCTGTGAAACAAATATTTGCAAATATATGATCTGCAAATATTTGTTCCGGGACTTGGTGTTATGGTACCATGGTACTCATAGTTCCTGATACCCACGACACAGGGAATCCAGGGAATCAAGACTACGTATGTTACTGTTGGATGTTATGTTATGTTATTGTGTTGCCCATTACAGATGATACTAGGACAAAGTTATCTACAATCGTAAATGATCACCATTCAATTTATCGCAGTCCTTTTCATTTCAATATACTAGAAAGGGAACGCGATATTTTCAGCGCAGTTTAACATTAGAAACTGCTACACAGAATCTACAGAACTATGACATATAAACTCTCTCTATGCTACAGAGTGCACGCGAGATATCTAAACAATTGGTCCTTCGAGCCAGAATGAGTGCCGATTCACAGATTTAAAAGCCGGATCATCGAAAGCCCTATATCCGGCTGTTATCATAAAAATAACATTAACTGGTCATTCCATTAATAGGATTACTTCAAATGTCGCAAACGAGTATTTAACAGTTTAATGAAACTAAGGCCCAATTGTTTTATATTTTCACACAAGCACTACCAAAATGTTGCTATTAAGACGCTATAGGTTCACGAAATGCCTTTAATGAGCTCTAGAATATTTAAGTCTTTGATATGAGTTCTTATAGTTTACAAAAAGAAAAAATTTATATCGTATTCTTCAGCTTTTTATCTAGTGAAATCATAAATTCAGTACACAATTTGAATTACTCCACTCGATAAAAAAATAAACAAAGATACCTCCTTTTTAACTATTTTAAAATTGAAATCTAATGTTAGTCTAACTTCTAAACTTCACGTTTTAATTTTTGGTACATTTGGTAACTTATAAGTTATAAATTGAGTTAGTGAATTTATCAACAAAATCTAACAAAACTTTAAAGGGAATTTTTTATCATTATTATAAACACGACACCAAGGTATCAGAGCGTGCGCTCGCCTTCTTTAGTTCATACAAAAATTATCGTTGAACTAAGCTGTTGTGCGTTAAGCTGTGTTTTTAAACCACCTAACATAGCTTGTACCTACACGAAGGAGTTATAATGATCAGTCATCTTAACTCCTTCGTGTATGAAAACATGTTTGTAATCTTAGCAAAATGCTACCAGAGGCCCTGGTTTAAGTCCTTAGCAAACAATTGTCACGATGTAGTTTTTATAGGAGACACCGATGAGAAAATTGTACTTTTCCCTTTAGTTATATGTGAATATGATGAATATGACAAAAAAAAAAATCTTTGCCTCCAAAATTAACCCCCACAATCAGAATTAGTTTTTTATGCTACACCAATATGCTATTATACAAAAAAAATAATGTAAAAATGTAATGTAATGTAATGTGTATGTATAATGTATGGGAATGGTTTTTTTAACTATTGCCAAAACTTACGATTTGATTTGGTATGTTAGTTTGGGAAAAGTGTTCCTGGTTGGAAATAGAGTCGATTAAGACCAACTTCTTTTTTTTGACAAATGTCATTTATTGGGTGAAACGTACTTTTTTTCAAAAATCTAAAAATGACAATATTTTTTTCTTCAAAATAAAACAGAAGGTTTCTAAGAACAAAACCTTCTAACTACAAAAGAAAAGGAAGCTACCCTTAAGGGGCCAAAAATTTGCCCCACCCTGTATATGCTGGGTGTTATTGTACCATGGTACTCTTAGTTCCAGGTACCCATGACACAGGGAATCCTAGTGTGGGATCATGACTACGTATGTGACTGTAGGGTGTTATGTTATGTATGTAAGTTATGTATACATCTGTGATTAAGTCACCTTATTCTGTTTTCAACATTTAGTTTATTTTTTTGGCTGTGACAAGCAGACATACACACAGACGGACACGAGAGTGATGCTATAATGGTTCCGTTGGTATACCTTTTGAGGTACGGAACCCTATAAATTACTAAATATTGTCGATATCTGAAATATTGTTTCCGTTGTTTGAATGAATGAATGAATTATGTATTTGCTTAGAATGTAGGTACAGTACAAAACATAGATAAGATAAGATAAGATAAGATAATAATTTTATTTATGAAACTTAATGAAAATACATAACATACAATTAGGTTAACTTAAACAGTTAATTACCATAGATGCTAAGGTTAGGTATGTTATGATAATGTTATGCAGTAATAGAACACTAACTCCCACCCTAGGTACAACCTGTGTTGTGGGAGATAGTCTATTTCGTCCGGTTCAGCTTCATTCAATAGTTTTGAATTTGATGCTACATCTACATTAAACATAATAATATACCCTCCTATCCACAGTCAACTTCCAAACTAATGACAGCCACAACTGCTTTGGCGTAATGTCATTTTACATCAGAGAGAACAAAACAAAAGCTATCAAACATGCTTAAAAAGGACTATGAAATAGGGGGCAAAAATTTCCAAATTATAATTATCACGATCCATATCTATTGTATAAACAATAATTATAGATTATAAATTGAGTGAAGTTCACATTAGAAACTTACATTCTGGAAAATACAAAGAAAATACTTACAGGAATAAATTATGTAAGTGTACAATAAGATTTACATCACTTAATTATAATAAAAATACATTAAACAATGATTAAATTAAATTATAAGATTTCATAATTTATGCATATTCTGGCTTTTACAGTTTTGATCCTAGAATAGGGAGAGATAAATTTGAGCAGGTAGGTATGTTTCGTATGAAGAATTATATTAAACGTGTTAAATTTTAATAAGTTATAAACTATCAGGACAACATCGAGTGCGTGTAAAGTATGTGTGTGTTTGTGTGTGTGTGTATGTGTGTGTTTGTGTGTGAGAGTGTGAATGGGTGGATTTTAATGTGTGGTGGTAGGTACTCCTGTTACACCTGCCACTTGAGAATCTGAATAATAATAATAAGAGAAACCCCCGTGCGTCAAGGCAAAGCGAGTGAGTTGAGAAAGGATGGACGTGTTGGAGTGTAGATGAGTGTATCTGTAAAATGAGTCATTAGATAAAGTAGATAACATACTATAAGATAGGAGGAAAGTGGTCAAGTAGGTGTAATAAGTAGACTTTCCGTTTCGTTGTAGTTCAAGGTAAGGAGCCATAATACAACTTTTTTCGTGCACCTTCCTCTTGTGAGTGACACTATATTCAGTTGTTTGTTAAGTTTAGTGTAGAGATACGGGCCCACATAGTTGTAGCTTCTCCTGCCAAAACTAGTTCTGACTCTGGTTCTGGCTCTGAGATGATAAATATAAATTACAGCCTCCAATACAATCTGCCGTTAAGCGTACAAAATTTAAGAACAAACTAAACGTTACTTTTCTGACAATCGGGGTTAGTTCGTAATAAAAGAAAGGCTTAAGAGCAGACGGCGTTATCTGTACGAGCGCAGAATATTAATCCATACTGTGAGAATGAAACTCTTATGGAATTCGAGACGCTTTCAAATGTGGAGAGGATATTATCGAGGTACCATTTTGTTTTGTATCGACTTCTCTCTCTAATGTTAGATGTTGGGAAGAGAGGACGAAAAGTCTACTCCTAGTAGAAAAATAAATGATTATGTACCTATTTCGACATTGCAGTAAAATAATATCTGTGCTTTTTAGGGGCCGTCCATTAATCACGTGATGTTTTTTTTAGCATTTTTTAACCCCCCCTCACCCTTGGTGAACGTGGTGAGGTTTAAGACTACCCCCCCCAACCCAAAATCACGTGTATTTTAAAATTAATTATTAATTAGTGTGACTTCGTTCGTTGCCTGGCAACGGCGAGTTAAGGGTCACACTACACGCCGCTTTTCGGTTTAGAAATAGCGCGTTTGACGGAAAAATAAATACACGTGATATCTTACAACAAACCTTGTGATATTTCGTGATTTTTTCTAAACCCCCCCCCCCCTTTCAAGCCTCACATGATTAATGGACGGTCCCTTAAGTAATATTTCATGTTATATAATTTTTTTTTTAATTTTATGATTTGGTAACCATATAAGTTTATAAAAAACTAACGCATCACGGGTCTAGATACTAGTGTACTGATCATGTGTACAAAGTTTCATGGGGTTTGAAGAAATAATAGCCAACTTAGAAGCAAACTTGGTTCGTGTAACAAAAGGGTGTAAGCACCCTTTCGTTAGCTACCGATGACCTTCTCTTAAGTCATGCGTGGCCGATGCTTGTGTAGGCGGGCCATCTCATGCATAAGACGCCATATTGTGAACATTTGCCACATCCCTGATTATCATGTGAAATAGAAACAGAATCAGCCCGTAGGGGAGAGTAGGGTAATTGAGAACGCCGGGTAATTGGGAACAGCTAGCTAAGTCATACTTCCCCCCGCACTACACCATCTCGCACCTGTTCAAAGGACGCTTGCAGCGCCCCTAAGTGCGTACACGATAGTGAGAGGGAAAGGCCGCGCGCACGCAGTCACGGTAAGTCGAACTATTTTTCTTGCAGTTTTGATATAATTTTTGTCATGTGTTATAATAGATGTAAATACCATATTTTTTAGTTCCAAGGCACCATATTTCTTTACTATCATGCACGTACTATCTGTTCTCAAAGCCCACGTGGTTTGAAGTTCACCAAAAATACTGTTGAGATTGGCGGTCATTTTTAATTTATATTGACTACTTCGGGTAATTGGGAATTACGTCAAGCGGGCAATTGGGAACGTTCCTTATTACCCCTTGCGTCCCTAATTACCCCTAGTACTGCTTGTTGATTATGCAAAAATGATTCAACGTCACAAATTGTTTTAGATGCGTGAAATTACATAAGAAAGGCTGAACCTAAATACCAATAGAAGATCTTCGCCATCGATCGTGCCGCACAAAGGAATTGTAGATGGTTTAAAAATATTTAGTTGTCGTTCCTAATTACCCCATACTGTTCCTAGTTCCCCCGCGGGATGGTTTCAATTACCCCATAGGTTATTGGGTAAAAAGGAACGGCAATGTTTTTTGTTTTCGTTCACATTTCCAATAACACGTTGATTTTTAAGATTGTTATTATCTTTAATAAGTATATAGATAAGCAAAGTTTATACTACAATAAAAGTTGATTATGTCTGTGACATTTTTCTATTATTTTTGAGCGTTTGAATTTAAGTGTTCCCAATTACCCTACTTTCCCCTAATGTTCAAAAATATAAATTTCCTGAAACATTTTTCAGGGAATTAGAGCCTTCCAAAGGAATACTCTCGTAGTAGAAAAAAATCCTGGAATCGAAGAGAAGCCATGGGGTTTCTCCAGAAAGTGCTGTCTGTCCCATGCAGCGTAAAAAGGGTTCTCGTGCGAGGAAGGACGCGGAGGAAGTGTAGCGCGGATCCCATACCCACCCTGATGAAGACCCTCGATTAGGGTCGAAACCTGTTGGTGCTTACACCAACATCAGTACGTGAAAATTTCCCGTTTTTACAAAATGAATAATTTTTCAGGGATTAACATAATAAGGAACTGGCCACCTTAAAAGCCTTTAAGTGGTTGTTTTTTCCACCACGCAGTAAGCTGGCTTTGCTTAGCACACAAAGCTACAGGTGGCGCGCCCCACGGCTATTGGTTAATTACTTAGTTAAAGCGACCTCTGTGGCGCGGCGGGCGAGTAACTGGCTGAGAAGCGAGAGGTTGTGTATTCGATTCCCGCTGCGAGACAAATGTTTGCATGATCTGCAAATATTTGATCCGGGTCCGGGTGTTGTAGTACCATGGTACTCGTAGTTACACTGGGAAACCTAGTGTGGGATCAGGGCTATAAACGTGACTGTTATTTTAGGTGTTATGTTATGTTACTTAGTTAATGTGAAATCTAGAATGAATGAATGAATGAATGAATGAATTATTTATTTGCTTAGAATGTAGGTGCAATCCAGGACCATGTTACCCAGATATGAGTAGATTTCACATGTTCTTCATCATTGCATCACCAGCAGATTTACGTCCACTCCTAGACGAAGCCTCCCCCGTTGAATTCAATGAGGAGATTTGGCATAATCACCACGCTTGGCAGGCGGATTGGTGACAGCAGTTTGATGCTTTTTTTATACTACTTGGTAAGCAAACAAGCATACGGCCCACCTGATGGAAAGTAGTTACCGTAGCCTATGGACGCCTGTAACACCAGAGGCATCACACGCACGCTACCAACCCTGAGACATAAAGATGAGAATTCTCATGTTCTCTGTTATTACACCGGCACCCGTACCCTTCAAACCGAAACACAGCAATGTGATCGCTACTGCTTGGAGGCAGAAATAGGTACAGTGGTGTAGTACTTCCCCCGACGAACTCTTTCACAAGAAATTCTACGGCGGATGCTGCTATTCATTACACACACGGGGATATCAAAAGAAGGGGCTTTCTTACACTGCGTCGTCTAAATTGTGGTCACCACTCGAGAACTCTTATCCCTCAACGGTTGTCAGTACTGCGAGCTATATGCCCTGACCATTGTCACAACAACTTGCTAATTCTGAGAATTATGTCGGTGATCTTGGTTCTTCTACGGATCTCGTCATTTCAGTTTATATATCATAGTAAAACTCCGAGCATATCTCTCTCCATAGACGGCTACGTGATATTGAGCTTGTGCATGAGGCCAAAAGTTAGCGACCACGTCTCAGTGAGGTATCTGGCAACATAATATTATGTTGTGAGTCTTCAGGGATATAGGTGCTAGATAACTTTGGTATGAAGTTGAATCTATGGAGTAGGTACGTCACATTATGTACCTCAAAAATCGACCCACTTAATTTTGCCAACTTTACTGCAGAGAACCAGAAAACCCGAAACGACTGAAAGTTATTGCCTAGTTTGCTGGAAGGCCGCCAGATGTCGCAGGTAAACATATGATATTTGCAAAAGCAGGTTATGTAACAATTGGTACAGTCAACGACAAAAAATACCATTTTCACATTTAGAATTATAGCAATGATTTGAATATATTGTGCTATATCTAAATGCTCTCCTTCTATTAATAAATCATGAGTCAAATGTTCAAATACTTTCGACCAGCGAAACACAATGCGCTATACATATATCCACCAGTTTAAACTCGGTGGATATCACGTCAAAATTATTTTTTGGTTCTAAAACATGCAGATAAAATAATGTTAATTAAAAAACGGGCAAGTGCGAGCAAGACTCGCCTAAGGGTTTCAATCCGTCAATAATTTCAAAATAGTCAGAGCTCTGAGTTTTAGCCACTTTTACATACAAAATTTAATATACATACCATACAATTTTATGTACAATTTTAGGAGTAAAAAATTCGAAATGCCTCAATCCGATGACTATTTTGTCTTTTTTTAAGTCAAGAGAAAAGTTTTTGTTTCACAATTTTCATAAAAAAATTAGAGATTAATCACCATACTTTTTAACGCATTGAATTTAATGCTTTTTTACGGCACTTTAAGATGACAGACATATAATTTGGTATAAATTTCAAGTTGATACTTTTAGCTGAACCAAGAAGAACCGCAGAAGAACCAAGATCACCCATACAGCTCTCAGAACTAGCAAGTTGAAGTGGCAACGGGGGTCATATAGCTCGCAGAACTGAAAACTGATGGGGAATAAAGGTTCTTGAGTGGCGACCATAAACCGGACGACGAAAGAGCGTCGTGGCATTTTAAGGGAGAGGCCTATGCCCAGCAGTCGACTTCTTCAGGCTGATGATGATGACTTTTTGCTGTTCTAGAAAACGGGTCTTGACAGACAAATAGACAAACAGATAGACAGATGAACAACAAAGTAATCCTATAAGGGTTCCGTTTTTCCCGTTGAGGTACGGAACCCCAATAAACGGATCACCAAAAGAACGAGCATGCAATAACCTAAAGTGCTGATCCACAATCTACACGTAAAAGAACAGGCTTCATAGCAGTTACAATGACAAGTGGGTCAAACAAGCTTTTGTAAGTAAATTATCTTGGAATTGCAGACATTTTGCGCAGTTCAAAGGTAGCTTTGAAGGGAGAAAATAGTTCATATTGTCTACCACTTCCACTCGATTCTTCCCCACTGCTCAACTAAATAGCTCAAATATATAAAAAAAAAAAAAAAATAATGCTGGACATTTTTCACACAACATTATCTAGCCCCAAGCTAAGCAGAGCTTGTGTTATGGCAACTAGATAACTGATATACTTAATATAATACATTACATAGATAGATATTTTTATTATACATAGAAAATACCCAGAACACCCGGAACAATTATCTGCAGATCGCACAACTATTTGTTCCGAGGCGGGGATCGAACCCGCAACCTCCTGCGTCGTAGGCGAACCTTCGCCCGCCGCGCCACAGAGGTCGTCGAATCATATCAAGTTGAGCAGTCAACTGGCCGACAGCCGACGGCTCAACTGGTAATTGCTCAACTATGAATAGTTGAGCAGTGGGTAGCACAATTATGTTCATAGACAAAAATATAAACTCCAAATCTCATAATTAATATACTTCACCCCATTACTAAGAAATCTATTTATTAATAAAAACTATTTCTTCTTTTATTTTATAAAGATAAGTGTGTTACCGAACTTAAAAAAAACTTTAACTATCTATAACATTGTGAACAAGAATTTTTTGATAAATGTATGTTTCATAACTAGCTTATATTAAATTAGTGATCGGAACCGTGAGCTGATCAACATGAGCCCAAGTACTGGCAAGCTACTATTAATCATCGAGGAGTTCCGTTGTTCACCTTCCATCTCCATCATCACATCAGCTCGCTGTTACCATAATATTGTATTGGCATATGAACTTGACAGGTATGAAAAAATTCAGCTCGATCGGTTAAAGATAACTGATTTAAAATTAATTTGCAAGATTCCACCCGGACAAAATAAAATATACACTTTTAAAAATAAGGTCAGATGCCAACACAATATCATGGTGACAGCGAGCTGATCTCATGATGGAGTCAATACAGAAACTCTTCGATAAAATAAAAGTTATATACTAACAATGTTTGGACTAAATTTCAGCTCGTAGTTCCGAGTATTCATTTCATAAAATAAAAAACTAATTTTGTTTTAATTCCTTTACACATTGAAACAAATCATCGTACATTAATAAACACCTACTATAATCAATGGCCAAATATCTCTGATCTCTTTGTCGACTTCACTTCCCAACTGACTCCTCCAATCTCGGCACATTCAGGGTTCTTTCTAAACTGGTTGAAATCTGTAGTAAACTTTGTAATTGGATTCAAAAAGTTTAAATTGATGGTTTTGAAGTTTTTGGGCTCGATTACAATGCCTTGTTTTTTGCTGCTTGAAGTTTGTGCGGATTCAGAGAAATAATCATTACAGCATGAAATAAAATGGCAAATGTGAATTGGTGAAAGAAATGTTTCAGTGAGTTGAATTCTGACAAGCAGGAGATGAGGGCTGTTGTTGAGTCATGCGTAAATGGCCTATCTGATCAGCTTAAAGCAATAAAAGTTCAATGCACCGGCTATCAAGAGTCCCTATCATTTGTGAGTAAGCAATATGATGAGTTAAGAAAGGAACTTGCGGATTTTAAGAAGCTGTTCAGTTCTACCGGCTCAGAATTAAAGGGCATTAAGGACGAAAACAAAGCCCTGAAGGAAACCATGAATGCTCAATCGGTCAGAATCAGGGCGCTGGAAGAAGAAAATTTAAAGCAGCAACAATGGTCAAGAATCCAGAATATTGAGGTTACTGGGATTCCAGAACACAAGGAAGAAGATACGTCTCAGATTGTTCTAAAAGTTGCTCAGCACATCGGTCTCAGTATTGAGCCGTCTGATATAGAGTTTGCACACCGAGTACAACCACGGCATACCACAAGCACTCCTCGCACTTCGCGCTCCATCGTCGTCCGCCTGAGGCAACGCATCATCAAGGATCGTATAGTGGCTGCAGCTCGCAAACATCGTAACCTGAATGCTGGGGCGTTGGGATTGGGGGAGGAGGCTAATCGGGTCTTTATCAATGAGCACCTCACGAAGGAAAATAAAATGTTGTTAAGTTCATGCAAACAAATAGCCAAAGAGGCTAATTTTAAATTTGTATGGACAAAAAACTGTCGTATTTTCGTACGAAGAAACGAGGTTTCACCTCCTATTCTGATAGCCTCACCGTCGGAACTATCAAAGATTGTTTAATACGTTTCACTCCTTTTCTGTTTTGCTCTACTAAAACAAAAACTTTAGAGTATGGTTCTATATTTTTATGGAAACAGCATTATAGAAACATAGTTCTTTTTGATAAATTAGTTTTAAGCTCTAGTGTGTTTAATAATTATCTCATACAGTATACATATAATAATCGGCTGTAAAATACTTCAAAAATCAAACTCATTCTTCCATACACTCACAATTAAACTATGCATAAAAATTACTTTCATCCTCTTAGTCCATTGCGCTATCATAATAATAATTATATTTCTAATAGTTCCTTGTTCATTAGCTCGTGAAGTGCGAATAGCATTCAAGCCACAACGCTTATATCATATTTCTGTAATTGTGAATATTTCTTTATTATGGTACAGCTACCAGCCTTGTTATTGCAATATTGAAAATGGATAGCACGGGTAAAAAACTTAAGCTCCTCTATCAAAATGTTAGGGGCCTACGAACAAAACTCGATATATTTTATCATAATATTTTGTTGTGTGACTCTGATATTGTAATGGTTACAGAGTCCTGGCTTCATGATGGGATTTTTGATGCAGAACTTTGTGATGGGAAATATAGTGTTTTTCGAAGTGATCGTAAATCACTGGGTGGTGGGGTAATGGTTCTATGTAGACCTGAACTGCAGGCGCGTTTGCGCCCAGAATGGGAGAGTGAAGACCCTGAATGCATCTGGGTCACTATCCCTGCCAAAAGCTTAGGCACAACAAATGACATTCACATTGCTGTAACCTATTTACCCCCTAACTCAAAACTAGCATCCCGGATTTCGTCCCTAATTGAAGTAATCTCTAATGTTCGTGATAATTACCCAAACGATCACTTTATTGTTGTGGGTGATTTTAATCTTCCATGTATTGACTGGACATTTGGCGAGCCTAAGATAATTAAAAAAGGACTTGTGGAAGTACAGATTGTAGCGAATGAACTCTTAACATACTTCAGTTTTATAGGTCTTTCACAATATAATAGGCTGAAGAATGCCAGTAATAATACACTGGACTTGGTTTTTTCTGCATTTCCTATTGAAGTTCAAAAGTCAAACTTTGCACTTGTACCTGTAGACTCAAGTCATCCCGTTCTACATATGACAGCAATTGACGTATTAGTACCATTACTCAAGTCTCGATCTAGAATGAAACATCAATTTAAACGAGCTGACTTTCTTAGTATCAACAAGTCACTTTTGGAACAGGACTGGTCCTTTATTACTACTGAGAATAACTTTGAAGATGTTACCAACCAGCTGTACTTGATTTTGAACGACTTGATTGATAAATTTGTCCCTAAAGTTCGCTGTGGTGGTGGTAAGTATTCTTACCCAATTTGGTATAGTAGAGCATTTATTAACTTAATAAAAGAAAAAAGTAAAATACATGCGAATTGGAAGAAATATAACAATCCAAACGACTATGCTGATTTTTCAGAACTAAGAAAACGACAGAAGGTATTACAGGAAGAATGTCACAAGTCATATACAAATTTTGCTGAAGAGAGGATAAAATCTAATCCTAAAACATTCTGGAGTTATGTAAAATCAAAACGTAAAAATACTACTGACTACCCCCAGCAAATGATGTTTGGTGATTCTCAGCTAGATAATCCATTTGATTTATGTTCTGCATTTAATGTATTTTTTAAAGGTAATTTTAGTACGCAAACCAATTGTAGCAATTGCTTTTCTGATACCCATGATGGCTTACACCCAAACTTGGTACGTAATATCAGAATAACTTCGGAAGAAGCGCATAAACTTATGAGTGAGCTTGACGTTACGAAAGGGGCAGGTAATGACAATTTACCTCCTATATTTTTCCTGGAGTGTGCGAAATCACTTGCTGTCCCAATTGCTCTACTTTTTAACAGATCATTTCATGATGGTTACTTTCCGAACATCTGGGAAAAAGCCCACGTTGTCCCTGTCTATAAAAAGGCTTTAAAACCTCAGTAGAAAATTATAGACCTATATCAATACTTAATGTGCTTAGTAAGTTAATAGAGAGAACTGTTCACACGTACATTTACCCCATTTTATCGCCTTCTATACCCCAGGAACAACACGGCTTTATGAAAGGACGCTCTACTACAACAAATTTAGGTGTATTCATTGATTATGTAGCTACAAATATGGATGGAGGTTTTCAAGTGGATGTGGTCTACACTGATTTTGAGAAGGCTTTTGATCGTGTGGACCACATCATACTTCTGCGTAAACTGTATGAACTGGGCATTCGGGGTAATCTGTTGAGATGGATCGAGTCATATTTATGGAAACGATCTCAGGCAGTTGTGGTGGGAGGTTTTTGTTCTAACTATATAGAAATAACATCAGGCGTCCCACAGGGTTCCATCCTTGGCCCTCTTTATATGCATGCTATTTGTATGATGTTGGAAAATGTTTTCTGTACTCGAGGTTCCTTATGTATGCTGATGACACTAAAATTTTTACGAAAATTAAAGATTACTCGGACTGTGTGAAACTTCAAGCTGATCTTGATCGGCTTGGAGACTATTATCAATTAAACCGTATAGGTGTCAATGTTAGTAAGTGTCACTTTGTCTCTTTCACACGTAAAAGAAATTCTATTAAATTTGATTATCAAATAAGTAAAATAAACATTATTAAGGCAGAGGTAGTTAGAGACTTAGGGTTATTATTGGATGTGAAACTAACTTTTTCTGAACATATTGATACAATTATTAAAAAATCTTTTAAGAGCCTAGGATTTATCTTGCGCGTTAGTAAACCATTTTCTGATGCTGCTTGTATAAAACTGCTATATTTTTCGTATGTTAGAAGTATTTTAGAATACTGTTGTACTGTTTGGAACCCACATTATACAACATATATCAGCGATTTGGAACGCATTCAACACAAATTTGTTAAACATTTAAATTATAGAAAAAATATTTATTCTCAAAGCTATGTTGAATCATGCAGTTATCATAATCTTACTAGTCTTCAAAATAGACGTACGCTCATGGATATGGCATTCCTTCATGGTATATGTAATGGATATATAGATTGTCCAGAACTTAGTTGTAGGGCTCTGCGGTTTTGTACGCCGAAATGTCGCACAAGACATACCAAGTTGTTTGCTGTCTCGCACTCATCTACGAACTATGCACGTTATTCTATAGTTAATCGATTACATAAAGCTTATAACGAGGATTTCTACTTATGTGATATATTTCATAGTAGCAAGGGAACTTTTAAAAGAGAAACTTTGAAAATTATGGAGGATGATAATTTAAAGTGAGTGTTTTGTTATTGTTGTTAAGTTCTTACATATACATTTATTTATATTATATGCTGTGTATATAATAGGTGTGTACACTTAATTACATTTAATTATTGTAAGTATTGTCCAGGGTACAAACTTGTAATTTGCCTGATTGCTCTATGATCTTGATACCTGCTATTCTGACAACTTTTGTTCTGCGACTTTTAGGGTTTAGACTCAAATGAATAACTCTTTTTATGTTTCCCAAAATTGAATTCCAAAATGAGTCCCTGGGGTCGTAGAGTGAGGATGTTGGTTTTGGTGGTGGGATTTGTAGTCCGTGAGCTTTCTGGTGGGTGGCAGGTGTCCCTGTATAGTATGCTAAACCACTAGTTTTTAATTTAGCGTACTTTCCTACACTTTGTTATTTTATTTAGCTTGTATGGTAAATTTGACTGTCTGTCTAAAAAATTATGTTGTATAAAATGTAAATCCATTATTGGCCATAAGATTTTAATTATAAGAATGTTCTGTTTTATATTAAGGGCTGTGGATTTTGTTCAATAAACAAAATAAAAATAAAATAAAAGTGGGGTAAGCACGAATATCCATCGTTTTTGAGACGCTAGCGAGACGATCACCAGTGTCAAATATTGGCCAATGACATTAGAGTGCTTTAAATTCTTTGTAGGTTGATTGGTTTAATATTTTACGTTTACAATCATCTCGCTAGCGTCTCGATAACGTTAGATGTTCATGCTTGGGCCTCTGATATAATTGAATATACATGACGTCATGGCTTCGCTATGTTGGTAAAATTTTGCACACCAGCTGTCAAATTCTGATGACAATACCATAATATGGTAACAATAAGCTGATTTGATTTCATCATATACCTCGCAGAACTGAAAACCCGTTGGGGAATAAAGGTTTTCGAGTGGCGACTACAAACCGGGCGATGAAGGCCCTTCACTCCATGGAATAAATACATTATAAACGTCGCAGGATGTCAGTGAATGAAGGCGGCTCTAGATTGTTCGTCGTGGCATTCTAAGGGGGAGGTTTATGTCCAGCAGTGGTCTTCTACAGGCTGATGATGATGAAGCTTATTTGATGTTTTTGACGGAATGTGGATAACGGAACTTCCCGATGGATGGTATGTGGTGCGGCGAGCGAGTAGCCGGCTGAGATGCGAGAGGTTGTGGGTTCGATTTCCGCTGCGGGACAAATGTTTGTATGATCTGCAAATATTTGTTCCGGGTCTGGGTGCTATGGTACTATGGTACTCGTAGTTTCTGATACCCTCGACACAGGGAATCCTAGTGTGGGATCAAGACTACGTAAGTGACTGTTGGGTGTTATAATAATATGTTATGTATTCATCATTATTATTCATTTCCCGTTAACCGATTGAGTTGGCTTTTTGTACCACATGTGTGGTTTCCTATGACAATACAAAATAATGGTAACAACACATATTTGATGATGGAGACGAAATATGTATAAACGGAACTCCTCGATAAACTAACAGGGGGCTTAATACAGGTTTTGATAGTTTACGAAACTATATTTATGAAGTTTCGTTTCCTTCCATACATTTACTTGCAGCGCCCCTAGCGAAAACGAGAAGAAAACTAAGGACGCTGTCAGAAAATGCATTGGATGGAAACGAAACTTCATATAGTTTCGTAAACTATCAAAACCTGTACTAAGCCCCCTGGTCTTGTTTATAACTCATTTCACAAAAAAATATTTGGAAAATAATTTTTCACCAAGTTTTTTTATGCCTATGAACAAGCGTGTAACACGAGAAAATTACATAAACCTCCAAGATACCTCAACATAATTTACTCCACCTGGCGATTTCAAATGATGAGAAAAACGCCTTTTTTTACCAAGGTTTTACGCGCAAATATGAAAATGAATTTATGGAGTGGAGGCGTGAGCGTTGAGCGCGAAGTTTTGCAGATTTGTTCTAATTTGCATGTAGTTGGAGGCTTTTTACGATGCTTCTTTTTTAGACAAGCCTACCTAGCAACTTCTTTGTAAAGTTATCCTCAGGTATATAAGGTTAGATTTTTGTTAATAAATCATACGCTGTAATGTTGGACATGGGCGTAGCCAGGGGCGGGTTTTGGGGGTTCAAACCCCCCCCGAAATATTCACAATGTTGACAAAATCTGAAGAAGGTTTTGAAGAAAATCCAGTGAGTTCGTGTACATTTTTGTTGTTTTATTTTGTTCCCCATACTAAAACCTGGCTACGCCTGTGATGTTGGAACAACTGGTTTACTCCGATCATCATACTTCGAGGCTTGCAAGAGTTTAATAGATTGGAAATTAGATAAAAGTAAAGTTTGGTAACACCACCTTTTGACAATTACCCTTCTCTTGACAGTTATTGATACTGCAGAGCTTCAAGACGAAAGTGCTGTTGCCAGTGATGACTGAGACGTGGTCACTACAGAGAGCTGACTCTAAGTTTTTAGCACTCAATTGAAACGGACGTATGGTGTAGTGTGTAGTGTAACAACGATTTTATATGGCGACACCGATGAGCGCCTCTAGCGTAGGTACACTCTGTGAACCTCATTTTTTATACAAAAATCCGTGTTACACTACACCATACGCCCGTGTCAAATGCTTGTCAAAACTCAGAATCAGCTCTCTCTTCTTACACACAAGTTCAAAGTCACACGGTCACAGCGGCCCAAAATGAGTGGATTCGTAGAAATATAAGATCACCAACCTCTTAGAATTAGCAAGTCACAACCGTTGGGAAATAAATGTGCTCGAGTGGCAACCACAAACTGGACGACACAGTAGAGGAAGACCCTCCTCTCGACGAACTAAATACATTAAAAAGTTACAGGAAGTCGATGGATGGAGGCGGCTTAAGACCGTTCGTCGTGGCATTCTATGGAGGAGGCCTATTTCCAGCAGTGGACTTCTACAGGCTGACGATGATGATGATTACAGTTATTAACAGTACGTGGTAGCCCTGCAGATATAGGTGAAACTAGTATAGCCTTAGGGCTTTATTCATAATCATTTTTTAAATCTATTTTAGTTAAAATAGCTTTTGTATTGTTCTCTCTGATGTAAAATGTCATACGTCAAAACAAGACAAAAGCTATTTTAGCTAAAGTAGGGTTAAAAAATGATTATGAATAAGAGGGTTAGAATAATGGCTGTGCTTTAGTCATTATTCTACGAGTATAGATATAGTTATATATCTTGGATTAGCACCTTGGCTACTGTTATCTCGGTACAACGGGAGCAAAGCAAAGCCGCTGGTAGAAGCTAGTCTTTGAATGAATTCACGCGTTCAACACCGATCTTTCCACAATAATTTTATTACTTTCCGAAGAGCCTTTTTATGAGCTCTTTCATAAGTTGTGTAACATTCTTACCACGTTCTCGCTCTCAGTTATAATTATTGCTATTAATGTTTACTTTGCCAACTGGATAGAATTGATTTCTCTTTTGATACGAAAACGCGCTTTTCAGAGAATGTTTATAACTTTGGAAAGATTATTGCAAAAATTGTTTGTAGCTTTAGTAAATCAAATTGTGGACTTTCTTATAAGAGGGAGCAGTTTGACAGAATTGGCAGACCTGCCAGGAAAACTATAAAGTAAAAGTTTTAACTATTACTATAATAATTTAGTACTTGGGTGACTAAGCTTTGCTTGGATAACTCGGCAAAAGTGTTTTAACAGATATGAGACATAGGTAGATCATTATTTTGCCCTTAAAAATTAAATATTAAATTTGCTATAGGTAGGTTCCCTATAGCAAATTTCATAGAAATCGTTATCAAATCGGCCGTTTTCGATATTTCAAAACATATGTACATACAAATATTGCTCATTTAATAGTGTATATATTATATACTTATAAAATTTGTCAAAAATTAATTAAACAGTGCTTAAAATATTTGTCACAAAAGCTACTAGTGTGCCAAGTTTCAGGATTGTGGGGTTAATGGAAGTAACTTTGAGGTATTTTTTACATCTTTGCTTATATCTCTAAACTTTCAAAGTCTTACATTAAATTTAAAATAGCTTGAATATGTCCAAACAAAGTCCTTTCATATGACACTCTATTTGACTTGACTGTCTTACTTTTATGTATTTTAGACAGTTAATTTTATCTTGGACCCCACTTAACATCTCAACAACCCCAAACCGATTTAGCTCATAATATCACCTGTAAATTATACTAATACTATCTACTCACCTACCTCACACAAACAAAAACAAAGACCGATTCGCCCAAGTTCATACAGAATACTCGCTTCGCTCGTTCAATAGAAATGGTATTTATAAACCAAAACTAATGTCTCACTTCTGAGAGTCAAACTTCTTCTAACCTCCCAAATTCACGTATGTTGTTCAATTTTCCAGCCGGGTAGAGCTCTGTATAAATCAGCGTTTCCGGTATAGGCTTGTATACTTACAACCTTGTTTAAAAGGATTTATTGAACTGAAAATGTTATGTAATACGTGGTTTGTGGTGTGGAAAATATTGGTATTCCTTTACATTTCAGATAAGATTATTATTACAAGATACAAATTTTAACAACCGAAACTGCTTTGGGCTTGTAACAGCATAACGCTATCTGCTATACTAAACATGCTTCTGTAAGGTCGCAGTGGTTTTATTGCCTCGTGTTCATTGTTTTTTCATCATTTTGAATCTCCGTGGCTCGGTGGGCGTGTAGCTGGCTGAGATGCTAGGTGCGGATTCGATTCCCGTTGTGTGAAAATATTTGTTCACATTTTGTGGTGAGGTACCCGTAGTACCTGATACCCATGGGCCATGACACAGGGAATCATAGTTTGGTATATGACTGTTGAGTTAATTGTTATTTGTATTATCTCATCTCACAAATATTATAAATGTGAATGTTTGTTACTACTTCAACTTAATTGTTTGTTATGCTCAAACGCCTGAACGGATTTGAGTGAAATTTGAAATGGTGATATCTTTTACCTTGGATTAACAGATAGGCTACTCATCATTATAATCAATTTTCATCATTGTTCATGCAAGTGAAACCACGGGGTGCAGCTAGTTTGCAATATTTATTGATACATAAAATGTTTTAAGTTAAGTAAAGTTTAAGTTATGTAAGAAAAAAAAAATGTTGACTCAAACTTAGTCTTATATTTTCAAGGAGCCTCAAACAAGAGCCTGTTAAACGAACATTTTTGAAGTGGTCTTTGAAATAAGGATAATGCCCAGACAATGAAAAATTAGGAGCTAAATCATCCATTGTTGTAAATATTGTTACGAAAATTAAGACTTTTCATGCGACTTTTTAACGAAAATTTTTGTAGCGCACACTCTGATACCTTGGTTTTGTGTATAAAATAATGATATTAAAAATCCCTTTAAAGTTTTGTTAGATTTTGTTGATGAATTCACTAACCCAATTTATAACTTATCAGTTACCAAATGTTCCAAAAATTAAAACGTGTTAGAAGTTAGTCTAAAATTAGATTTCATTTTTAAAAAAGGTTAAAAAGGAGGTATCTTTGTTTATTTTTTTATCAAGTCGGGTAATTCAAATTGTGTACTGAATTTATGATTTCACTAGATACAAAGCTTAAGAATACGATATAATTTTTTTCCTTTTGTAAACTATAAGAAAACTCATATCAAAAAATTTTATATTCTAGAGCTCATCAAAGGCATTTTGTGAACCTATATGGTGTTATTATAAAAAATGCCCTTAGTCTGGGTTTAAACCAGGACTACCAGTCTAGGCTTAAATATCGACCTAGGGTATATACGACTGTAATACAAAATGGTTTGTTTTCCAGAAGCAACTTTCGACCTACATATGCCAAAAATGACATAAGCTTGGACTATCTCTGGTTTATTTAAAACCAGGCAGCCCCCTAGTTTAGCAATGGCCTATAAATTGACAGTTGATTGCTTGTTAGAGGTAAGAATTTGGAAATCTCAATTGTGATGTGACATAATCCGTCAGTTTGATACTTTGGAAATTTGCGAAGTAGCGCGAGAATTGATTTCGGAAAACAAACCATCTGCTTTCGTATTTAAAGTCGCAAATTGCTAATGCCAATATTTAATCCTAGACTAGTACGCCTGGACTAAATTCAGATTTAGTCCATGTTCTGTAATAAGGCCTATAGCGTCTAAGAGTAGTTAATTCTATGGCAAAACTAAGTTTACCGAACATTTATGCATAAAATACTGTCAATTTTACTCATTAACGGTCCCGTAATTGGTTGGTGATAACTTTTCATTTAAAAAACCAACTTCCACCATTCATATTTGGATAAAAAAAAAATATGAAAGAACCATAGTGGTGAAAGGATTATGATACTTTTTGAATGCAAATGCTTGGTTTGTTGCTGAAAATATCAAAATCGCCATATGTATGCCTACAATATTTGAGGAGTTCCCTCAATTCCTCATAGATCCCATCATCAGAACTGGATTCTGAAAAAAATGGGACCAATCTGGAAGTATATCTCAGGGGTCGGTGCTCTCTGCCTCGTTGTTTCTGCTGCATATCAATGATTTGCTCATGCCCGGTGTCATTGGGTACGCAGACGACAGCACAGTTGTGGAGAGGTACGTTTCCACTGCTCGAGCTAGTCAGAGTGAAATTCAGAAGCTGAGAGATGAGATGCTTCAGCGTTTGAATTTGACTCTCAAGGCTGTGTCCGACTGGGGCGATGCCAATCTTGTTAAATTCAACGCCTCCAAAACGCAAGCTTGTCTCTTCTCGGCGAAAAAAAGTCAGTTTCTTCAAGTTCCCATTTTCCGGGATGTACCTATAGATATAGGAGATCACCTGGAGCTCTTGGGTGTTTCACTTTCGCCTACTCTCAACTTCGGCTCATACATCGAGTCAAAGGCAAAAACAGCTGCTATGAAGCTGGGTATCCTGAATAAGGTAAAGCGATACTTCACACCGGGACAGCTTCTCAACTTATACAAAGCACAAGTCCGGTCTGGTATGGAGTATTGCTGCCATGTTTGGGATGGCTCGGCCAAACACCAGCTAGCTGCCTTAGACTCGATTGAACGCAGAGCTTTCAGGCTTATAGGGCAGCAATATATGGCGGAGACTAAGATCCAGAGTCTCGAGCACCGCCGTAATGTTGCTAGCCTTTCCATTTTCTATAGGTTGCATTTCGGAGAATGTGCCCAGGAACTATATGATTTGATCCCACCATCTCCTTTTCATCATAGGACGAGCAGGCGCACGGCTCAGTACCATCCTTACATCATTAGTATACCTTCTATTCGTACTAAGCGTTTCGGTTCCACCTTTATTATGCGAACTGCTAAGGAGTGGAACTCGCTGCCGTCGTCTGTCTTTCCTGAAAACTATAATTTGGGTCTTTTCAAGGCAAGAGTGAATAGGTGCCTTCTAGACCTTCATGCTCCATCGTCGGCTGCATCATCACTTACCAACAGGTGAGATCGCGGTCAAACGAGGGTCTATAATTGTAAAAAAAAAAAAAAAAAAAAAAAAAACTATTCAAATAAAAAAAGATTTTTCCAAATCGGTTAATAAACGCCGGAGATATGAGGTTATAAAATTGTGATCGCGAAAACTGGTTTTGCGGGAATCCGGGGACCTAACACATGTTTTAATTGAAAGTATCTCATAAATATAATTACAATTTGAATTTCTCGCCACTTGCGAAACGTTTCACCTTAATACCATGATAAGCAAAGCCTCTTTCATTTTCGTTCTCATGATGATGTGATTCAAAAGTCAGATGTATCAATGTAAATAGTCTGATAGGTTTTCTGTTTCAGTGTAATTACTGATAATCTGCATGTAATTAACACGTTGCCCGCAGTTCAATTAAACAAAATCAAGATTTTATAATATCCCAATGCTGACTGAACGGGGTTGATTGATTTAATGAGGGTCAAATTCAAATTCAAATTCAATTCTTTATTGCATCATAATTATGTAGATAAGAGTAATGTCATGAGTAATATACTTATTCTACTTAGGTGGTAGGTGTCATAATTATGTACCCAGTATGGGTGTCGCAATTTAAACTTAAAAATAGTAGGTACGTAAATAAAAATAAAAAATGTCAAACAAGTACAGTAAAAAAAACACAATTGAAATTAAAATTAAAAATTAAACAAATATCTTGTCATTAAAAAACTCGTCAAGGCTATAATAAACTTTTTTTATCAATACATTTTTAATAATTTTTATAAATAATATGTCAGTTTCATTCTTTAAGTCGTCAGGTATTTTGTTATAAATTTTTTTTTTTTTTGGGTCACGGGTTCCATTCTCTCCGGGTCGGTAACTTTTAGAAATATGTAAAAATCCTTATATTTCCCATAAATTCGGGTTAACACTTTAAAGCTACTATCTAATTTATTTTATTTAGTAAATATTCCTGTGGGTATTTTGACTATTCATGCTTCATTCTGGGTATTCTTAGGCCTTTACTACGACGTAGCAACGTAGCAGCTACGGCGTAGCAACGTAGGAGCTGGGGTTAAAGAAGTTTTTAATTATACTAGAAACATTTCGAAATCACTAATACCATCACATTTACCAATAATATTAATACGTTGTAATAACAGTCACAATTATAATAATTATAATAAATAATTACAGTTCATTTTTTCGCCTTCTGTAAAACTATGTTATTGTAGTTGACACCATCGATATAATTATGTTTGGTGTGAATTCATATATTCTCCAATTACTTACACACTAGTTTTTTTTTTGTGTTATAGATGTGAAACAAATTCTCCTTTCGAAGTTCGCATCAACTACCCTCATAAAACCCGCAAGCAAATCCTTTAGATATTAATTTACCCTCCTTTATTATTCCTACCCCTCTATAACAACTATTGCGGGCGTAGGAAACACAGATTGTTTGCTGTGCCCTTGTGTCGCACTGTCGCGCGCTCTAGCTCCCCCTTGCCTCGCACTCTCGCTGCGCTCAACGCTCTTCTGCAGACTTACCCTGAATGTGATTTGTTTGCGGACGGATGGAAGAAGATCCTTATGGTGAGCCTGGCTTACTGTGAGGATAATTAATTCATTTAATCTTGTTCTGACATTAATACTATTTTTATTTTTATAATTTTGACCTTAACTTTATTATCATCTAAGTGTTTTCAAAATGTTTTGCCTGTTGACCTAATGATTTTTATGTGACTGGAATTTTATTGTCCTAGATTTAATTGAAATGTACTAAACTATGACTTGGTGTGTAATTATGTACATAATTACGCACCATAATACTTACCTAATTAGTGTAGCTGGTATTTGTTGCCGTTCTAATTAGTTAAATAATAATAAATAAATAACGCCGCGTGGCCTGATGTCGCTCTGCCCCTCGACTGCTAAAATGGAAATTTGCAATATCTGTACTTACCTATTTACATGTTTGTATTAGATTATTATTTATAAGTATAACAAGCGTAGCGTGTGCTGTCTTGCATATTTTTGCTGATGTTTATTTACTTTTGACTACCTTCCTAAGGTTTTTAAGTTCTCATTTACTATGTATCAGCAACTCCTTGCTCCGAGGCACCACACGGGCGCTTCTCACCTAGTGGTAAGACGGACCATTTATGTAAGCCAAGCCGAGTTTGTTGCCTGATTCTTCTAGGCTTGGTCGCGTTGGAACAGGAGTAATTTAATTTTATATAAGACGATTCAAAATGATCCTTGTGATTTCAATGAATAAAGTTCTTTTTGACTTTGACTTTGACTTAACATAGCGTGGCAAACAATGTCACAAGTTTCAAAAACAAACAAAATTTGGAGCGACGCGACGCAATAAATGTCAAAGTCGTTGGGTACGTTTACCCCCGGCCAGGGCTTCTCAATTCAAGATTGTAACATAATGTATCAGCTTCGCGAGAACTCGTCTTATACGGGCCATCTTAGATACTAGTAGTTCAACCTCGCAATTTTTCAATATTTCCCCTTTCTCAACGAATTCATAAGCTCATATCCATGGCCATAAGCTCTTAGACAAACATGGGTGTTACCAATACAATATTGTCATGTTAATATGTGATTTAGAGAATTGGAACTATAGGAGCCAAACATTAGTTTGGCTCCTATAGTTCCAATTGTCTCTTCTAGTTTAATCAATGCATTAACTTCTTTTGCATGTTCTAAAACTTGTATGATTAAGCATTACGTACGTAAACTGTGGTTGAATTTGTAGAGTGAGCACAGGGAATTATTTATGTAAATCATTGGCAATATTAATAAATAAATAAAGTGCTCCAAAGTATCTTTTTATAAAAGTTTAAAAGGCAACGTCTGTCAGTCTATCTTTCTTTTTTTCTGTCAGTACTTATAAACCAGTTTTTAACTGATGGATTTGAATGCGGTTTTGACTGTCGTGTAGAGATTTATCTTGTATGGTTTCAGTGTACTATTAAAAGATCTGTGTAATTTCTTACACAGTGACTTAAGTGATTACACACGGGTGGAGCCGCAGGAAAATTATGTATTACAGCTGTAGGTAAGCATCATGGACACTTAATTGAAATCATACAACAAAAAAAGAAAGACTAAAAACTAAAATAATTTGTCATTATGTCACCCTAGGTTGAGATCCTGTATCATAGAGAAGGCAATAAAACGCAGATAGGTACATACGTGCTTGCCTACCACAGCCAAGCTTCAATGAATAACTCAGTGTTACAAGATTATCTAAGCAGGCTAGTCAATTGAATTACACAGTTTGTGGGTAGAATTTGTTAGTTTTTATTTTGTAAATGCACGAAATACACGTAGTTTAACGAGAATAGAGAAAATAAAACAAAGTTGTAAAAAATACAAACCGTGTTTCAAATGTTTTTACATTTTTTTGAGGTCGCTCCCTGTTTTAGCTAAAGTTCTTGAACTAAGTTATGCCCATTAAAGGCACTAATATTTGCTAAGCAAATGAAAACATTACAATACCCAAAGTAAATTCAGTGTTATTAATTTGTAATTTATTTTAGCTTTATATTTTAGAAAAATTACGACTACACCACGTTCTTTACTATTCTCCTGACGTTTCGTTGACCATTTAAAGACCATGTAATGGTTCAAGTACGTGGTGTTTAGTGGTTATTTTTCTAAAATGATACCAAGCCACGATAATTTCAATTCTATAGAATAAATTATATTTTTAGATAATGCACACAGGTCGGTATCTGAGATACGTGCATGTGTGCAGTATTAACAAGATTCAGAAGCCAGCTTTGTGCTCGATGCTCGAAGGCTCTATGAATACAATGACATACTTACATGTAATACCTATATGGCATTGTTATCTAAGTGCTACATCTATTTCTAGATGCTATAACAACCATCGCAGCGCGGCGGGCGAGCGCATAGCAGAGACGCTTACCAATTAGTTAGACAAATCAGTGAAATTTGGAAAGGAATCATTATGAATTATAGGGCAGAGACTAGACCATAATTTACAATAATACTCAGAGTAATAACATAAAAATGCAATCTTATTTGGATAACATTTGAAAAGTAATTTTTGTCAAAAACATGACGTAGCACTGCATCAAATACGAGGCCAGTGAAACTTTAATTTAATTTCTGGGTTATCTGTTTTTGGCTAGCTCTGGCATAGACAGATGCCAATAGAAAACTGCAAAATTAAATTATGAGAGTAGCTGCAATACCTCAATAAATTTATCTCAAATTCAGATAAAAAGCTTGAAACTGGACGCAGTAAAACTAAAGTTGGAAAATGAGCCAGAATAACTTCGCATTGTATTTTAAGAAATTGTTTTAGAAAATAGTTCACTTGGAAGATTATAAATAGGTACTTTGAGGTAAATAATGATAATATATATAATCATATCAGCGAATATTATCAACTTTCACACAAAAACTACGAAACGGATTTTGATGAAACTTTACAGGTTAATAAGCTATATGTAGCCTATAATTTATAAAAGAGGTTCCACGCAGGTGGAGCCGCGAGCAAATGCTAGTATATGATAATTGCATTACACTTAATAACACTGCTTTTGAATGAAGACGCCATTTACCATAAACAATTTGTTCAATTGTTTTTTGGTAAACAAGAGCTAGAGAATCTGATCAGGTTTTGAAGAGCGCTCTCATTTCAAAAGACATTTCAGGGTTAAGCTTATTATCTATGCTTCAGCATGGCGTACTTACTAAAAGTTTGTGAAAAATGTCATACCACACATTAGGCCCGTATTATTAGATTGGACTCAACTCTGAGGTCGAGATAAATAGAACGTACATCACTGTGACTAAGTCTAAGCCTTACTTTGAAATCGTCCCGTTACTTTCACACAAATGTTAAAACACGCGTATCAGAGAGAGACGGACGATTTCAAAGTAAGGCTTAGACTAAGTCACCGTGAAGTACATTCTATTTATCTGGACATGAGACTGATCTTGAGTTCACCAAACAAATAATTTTTGTATGCTAATTTTGATATTGGAACATAAGATTGTTCTCAGAGTTAAGTTCATTTTATTAATACGGGTCCTAATGTATTACAGCCACGCATTGCTGAAGCATACAATGATATGTAGCTTGACCCTTATTCCGTTACAAAGAGAAGCTGAATCTGCTCACGTCTAATTAGAAGCTAGGAGAAAATGCGCTTTTCTCAACACTCGAGCCTTATCTTGAAAAATGGTTTAAGAGTTCTAACATGGTTCAAAGTGGAATAGCTCTCCGAGCACGTCAGTAATATACGTTAGTAGAACAAAGATTGATTTGCTATAGATTGGCTCTAAGAATAGTTTTTTTGCTCACTAGTGAGATAGTGGGTATGGTGTTCCTTTAATTTGGGATAGTATGTTATAGAATCCTTGTAATTTACTCTTTCGATAGGTATCATAAAAATACAGAATGTTTGTTTTTTGTAATTTAGCGGGTTCAAGTCCCGGCTTAGGCAAGTGACATTTTAAACATCCTTTAATGCAGTATTGCTGACTTTAAAAAATAAATGAAAGTGTCCATTATGTAAAACTTCCTAACTTCAATAATTAAAGTACTTGTCTTCCATGTAGCATGGCCGTGGGACATACTGTATGACATCTGTTTCGAACAAATTAATATTTGTATTTTATAACTAAACAAACTATCGTTTCCTATGTTCATACAAGTTTTTTCGATAGAAACTACAACACTGCACTCCATTAGGAAGTGAATTTTGGAAATTATTTTCTTAGTGCAACCCTAGAACAAAAAGGTTACTATGAATGTATTCTCCAAATGTTATGTCTCTAGGGCTTACGGCTTAGGTTACGTGTTCATAGTTAGTTTGTGAGTCAATCAAACAACAATTTTATATTGATTTAAACTTTTCCTTCAACAGATTAGATCAAAATTATGGTGAAGTCAAAACTTTTTCTGTGAAGAAACCAATGAGAAAATTCAATTTTGGGGGTCGCTTTAGGATATTAAATTGTTTCGCTGAGACGAGTAGGGGGTGAATGGCAGTGAATAATATTTTTGAAGGCTGCTCGTGGGGTTTGGTGCGATTGCTGGCGATTTACGAAAAAGTTCAAAGGTGTTATGTTGGGTGGTATTTTATGTTATATCCATCATCTGTTTCCGTCCATAGCTAGACGAGACCTCCCCCATTGAATACAATGGGAAGGATTTGCCATAAACACCACGCTTGGCAGGCGGATTGGTGATCGCAGTTGGTGATAAGTACTCAGATGGATGCTGCTGTCCATCCCCTGGTGTAATCCCTTTGTAAGGCTTTTACTACATCCACGGGAGGAAAAGGAGGGGTATATCCATAGGCCTGACACACCACGGCACGTTTTATACCACTAGCCCAATTGGTAATGAGGTCTAGATGGCACTCTTTTGTACGGAACCCTAAAAACGCTATTCGTTTTCACTAGGGACTTAACTTTTTGGTGGAAAACCGCAAATATATGGCCAGTACCGGTATCCTTGATTTATACCGGATAGATAGCTCTGCTTTGTATTCGGACGTGTGGGTATCTATGTAAATAAGTTTAGTATTAATGTTGATGCAATGAGACCATTTACAAATGTAGATAATCGTTTTGTGATTAGTTTTTTGGTAAGTTTTTTTTTTCTAAATATTGATTTTATAATGTCATTTTTCATTTGTTTTGTTAGGTTTATGATATTATATAAAATTTATAAAAAAAACTGACAAAAGTCTAAGATGAGGAGCTAAATAAACTAGGATTTTGTTGGTGTGTATCAGTGTATTAGTGCTTATATTGATTCTGTTTCCAATGGTACAGGGTCTACACAGTTGCACCGTAGTACCGTAGCACCGCAGCACCGTAGCACCGTAGCGCCGCGGTGCCGCCGTAGCACCGTAGTCGGCCGTAGAAAGTGTACGTAAGTTGTAGTAAGCGCCACAAAATTTTGATATCAATTAATACCTCAGCGAATGACTATGAGCTGATTAGATAGATAAACCATCTAAAAATAACAATAACGCAAAACTATTGAATATTAACAGCAGAGAAGTTTTATGCCCATTTTCACCACCTAATTCATATTTTACGCTTACTTACGAACACTTAATACATGTCAAATTGACATGTTTCTATCCCGTAAAATTTGATTTTCGTTAAGTGTCTCGTAAGCGTTAGGCGGTAAAAGTGGTCAGTGAAAGTGAAAATTAATCCAGTTCAGACTTCATTTCTTACGCTTAGGTTGTTGGCACTTAAGACGAAAGTACCGTAATACATTTTACAATGGGGGTAATCTGGTCCTCGCGGGGAAATTAAGTTCAAAATATAAAGACCTTTTTTGAGAGGGAAATTTTGCTTTACGCTGGTCGGGGTTTAAATGTTTTGTGTACAGAAATGGAAGGAATATTTTTAAGCCAAAATATCAAACCAAAGCTCAGTTGGTTTGTGTCATGTTTTGCTACGGTAGACAAAAGCTCAAAACAAGAAATAAGTAAATGTTGTAGAAGAAAGCCAATTTCACGATTCTACAGTAAGGGCCTTCAATTTTATTTATAAGTGTAGTCGAAGGCCAAATCCACGATTTTATAGAGAAAAGCCTTCGACTACCATTATTAATAAAATTTAAAAGTCTCTTATATAAAATCGTGAATTTACCCTTCCTCTACAACATTTGTGTGTTACACATTATATTATTGTTTCATTATTATCTTTTGCGTCAGGTTTTAGTGGAATAGTTACTAAAAATTATGATATAAATGTACTCTAAAAATACACAATGATGCTGGTTCTACCGTGGATTTTGCCAACCATTTGATAGTTTAACTGATGTCTGTAGTTTTCCCTTGTAACATTACGACCAGCCCAAACAATAAATGTCCAAACAAACTAGAGGATAACTCCGACGTAACATTGTTGAACCAAATAATCGGAGTAGAAACGCATTTATCTTCATTCATCATTTGTTAGCAGTAGTAATTCTTGTGACAGAGTTGGTCCGGGGAAGTACTACCCCCGTACCTATTTCTGCCGCCAAGCAGTAGTGCATTGCTGTTTCGGTTTGAAGGTGCTGGTGAAATTACAGGCACATGAGACTATTCATCTTTATGTCTCGGGTTCGGCAGCGCGCGTGTGATGCCTGTGGTGTTGCAGGCGTCCATAGGCTACGGTAACTACTTTCCATCCGGTGGGCCGTGTGCTTGTTTGCTTGCCAAGTAGTATAAAAAACATTTTGCAATTCTTTTAAAGATTTCTTTACGACAAGGATTGCTGTATCCTAAAATATATGTCAATTGAAGCAGAACTGACGTAAGAAAGATAGGTCAGCACAACGATTACCTATTTTTGAAGGTGTCTAAAAACAATTACAAAGGAAGTGCTACAGATGTGAGGTTGGAAGTACCTCAGAGGCAAAACAAACAGGAGTTTTTTAAATAAGTTATACAAGCTGTGAGGTGTTGTTGTATTACCAGTCAAATCTTTCGAAAACAATATGACCGTAGTCCTAAAGGCAAACAGGTCAAACCAATATTTACTAGAGGTCACAGAGATTCAATATGATAAAAGCAGAGTACATACAATATTACCTACGCTTCAGCAGAGAAAACAGCGCGGGTAGACAAACATCCCAGCTCCCGAAATTCTGAAGAATGGCGAAAATATTTGCGTTCAGGGCCGGATGTTTTCTTTGAGTTTGGATAAGTTTTATGTTTGCAAATGTCAATATTTGATTTGGGAGTATTTTTGTATTAAATTTTAGAAAGAAATCGGCGTTATAAGGTTCAATAATGAATTGTTAGGATCAGCCGGAAATTAACACCCAGTGCCTACCTCTACGGAAGTCAGAAGTACCTACTTAGTAGAGATCCATATAAAACCGTTCACCCAGGGAAGTACCACTATATTTATTTCTGCCACCAAGCAGTAGTGTTGGCATTCCTGTGTTTCAGTTGATGGGTGTCGGTGAAAGTACAGGCAAAGACTTTTCGACTCGATGTCTTAGAGTTAAGGGCGCAATGCAATTAATACTGATAAATGCAATTTCGGAAAATATTGCAGGACTAGCATTTGCTCGTGGCTCCGCCCGCGTGGAATCGGTGGTTCACGTAGTATAGTATAAGCAATAATAATGTTAAGCCTATTCTGAAGTATAAGCAATGGTAATGTTTAGTTTCATCAAAATACGTCAAGTAGTTTTTGCGTGAAAGAGTAACAAACGTTCATCCATCTATCCTCACAAACTTAAAGCAAGAATATACCCAGGCTACCAATATTTTCTGCCTAATCGAGACATTTTCGGGATAACCTCTTCCATTAATTAAGATTCAACTACACTCAGCGGCCTCTCAGCTCTTGAAGGGTCATTCAACCAAAATGGCGGCGTTGACACTTCTGATTTAATGCCTTGGACGTAAATAATATTATTAATGGACTCGTGAAGAAGTGATTTATAGAGTTACAAGAGTGGCAAACGTCTGAGATGATTGACTGAATCCTACTAATATTATCAATGTGAAAGGATGTTCGTCTAATTGTATGATGTCAATTCAATTTAGTAGAGATAAAAATTATGACCACGCTAATGTTAGCGTATATAATAGCGTATGGCGTATTAGGTCATATGGCCTACAGTTTAATGGATAGAGACGGCTCAAGACTGTTCGTCATGGATGACGCCTTTGCGTAGCAGGTGGACTTCTACAGGCTGATGACGATGATGATGATGAATACAACCTACATACTTTAGCTTGCTAATTCTGAGAACTATGTCGGTGACCTTGGATTTTAATTGGTCTTGCAGATCGATTGACCTCAAAGCTTGTGATAATTAAATTGAAATGAGTCTTGCTTGTCACAGTTAATTGAAGGTATTCTGTTTCGTGGACTCTTGACGGGCGGCGAACCTTATATTGTAAAGGACTTACCCGATAGCCAGGTGCCATTAAACGGCGTGTAATGATTCTGCAACAAATGATGAAGAGTTGGCCGCCTTCCCTTCACCCGGCCGCCGTCCCCTGCTGGTGTTAGCAATGCTATGCTGAACACGATCAGGCCGAGCACAGCCGCAATGACCAACAGCGCTATGAGGATTCCTCGCCAGTTGCGCTGCGTGGGCGTGGATGCTGCGAGTTCCTGTTGGAGATAAGGAATTAATGAGTTTTATCTGCAAATTGTTTTGTTAATTGAGTTATTTGTTGGCTCTGCTTACCCCTTCGGGGATAAAGGCGTGTGTTTATGTTGATATAATCAACAGATCTATTATATAAAACTAGTGCATGTTATGGCTCCCGCGATATACAACGCACTACCAGAAAGTGTTAGAAGCTCAAGTTCGACGCTATCTTTCAAAAACAATTTAAAAACATGGCTCGTGAATCAGACAATTTCTAAATTTCAGGATTTATTTAAAATAACATTATTATTAGTTTAATACTGATTATTATATTTTACCTATACCTACTTATGAATATGATTTTAATGACCTGTAACCGTTTTCGTTATCAATAAATTACTATGACTATGACTATGATCAGAATACAATAGAATAGACTAGAAATTACTTTTCATCCCATCTATTCGAAAAGGACGACTTCGTTCGCCTTTAAGTGCACCCAAAGGTGGTGTTTTCTGTATGAAGCTTCTATAAGTGCGCCGCAATTATCTTTGCCGCGCACTTTTTAAATTTGGAATATATCGAACTCAAATAAGTGCGCCGCAATTATCTTTTACGGCCCTTTTTGAATTTGGAACATCTTGAAAAGAATCAAACACAAATAAGTGCGCCGCAATTATCTTTTCCGCGCCCTTTTTAAATTTGGATCATCTTAGTGTTCAGCGCCAAAGAAGGCGAACGCAAATATTGTTTAAATAAATACTGGCTGGTACGACGGCCCATAGTTGCGCCACCGGCTGAATAAAAAAAAACAAATTAGAAACGACGGCCCGCGATTTCGTCATTTTTAACCGACTTTACAAAAAGGAGGAGGTTCTAAATTCGGTTGTATTTTTTTTAATGTTACCTCATATCTCTGGCGTTTATGAACCGATTTGGAAAATTCTTTTTTTATTTGAATAGATATACTTCCAGATTGGTCCCATTATTTTCAGAATCCAGTTCTGATGATGGAATCCACGAGGAATTGAGGGAACTCCTCAAATATTGTAGGCATACATATGGCGATTTTGATATTTTCAGCAACAAACCAAGCATTTGCATTCAGAAAGTATCATAATCCTTTCACCACTATGGTTCTTTCATAATTTTTTTTTCATCCAAATATTTAGTCGAATACAACGGCGGATGTCTTTTTTTTAAATGATAAGTTATTCACGGATTGTTAGAAATTCATGGTTTTTATTTGAAATAAAATATGAGGCGCCTTTTATTTTCTCATAGTGGGTGATGAAAAGTAGAGTGTAACACTCGGGCGCAAAATATATTTTTGGCTCGGGCGACGTACTTTGAATCCCTCGCTACGTTCGGGATTCTACTAAAGAATCCCTCGCTATGCTCGGGATTCTACTCTAGAATCCCTCACTTCGTTCTGGATTCAAAAAAGCGCCCTCGCCGTAAAAATATTATTTTGCTCCCTTATGATACAATCTACTATTATCGTACTCCATAAGATAATAAAAAATACACAAAACTTAATATGATAATTAAAAGTACGATGGTAGGTCTTTTCGCTCAGAAGCGATTTCTTCCAGACAAGCTTTGGATGTTTTTTTTATACTACTTTGCAAGCAGACAAGCATACGGCCCACCAGTAGCCTATGGACGCCTGCAACACCAAAGGCATCACACGCGCGCTGCCGACCCTGAGACATAAAGATGAAAAGTCTCATGTGCCTGTAATTTCACCGGCACCCGTACCCTTCAAACCGAAACACAGCAATGCGAACACTACTACTTGGCGGTAGAAATAGGTACGGTGGTAGAACTTCTCTGGACGAACTCTTTCACGCAAGAAGTTCTACTACTAACAAAAATTAATAATTTTCTGTCTAGGTAATATTTTTCTATTTTACCAGTTAGGTTGACCCAAATACGTTCTTTGAAAGGAACCTCCTGAATTATGAATTACGATATAGACTTTGCAAAAATATAGAAATCTCAGCGTCCACCATCTGCCGCTCTAATATTAAAAGCTGAGGAAATGTCGAAAGAGCCGAAAGAGGTCGAAAGCTTGTCATAAAAGACCTCATTTGGTATTCCATTGAACTGAAAAGGCCTTATTATCCAGTACTTTCAATATTCATAGCTTGGGGACTTCATACCTAACAAAGTCGGGCAAGACTTTATATAAAAAAAAAACCGCCCGAGTGCGAGTCGGACTCGCGCACGAAGGGTTCCGTACCTTTCAAAAACGGCAAAAAATCACGTTTTTTGGATGGGAAAAATTAAATACATATTTTTTTTTATTCTTTTTTTTATTATTTGTTGTTATAGCGGCAACAGAAATACATCATCTGTAAAAATTTCAACTATCTAACTATCAAGGGTCATGAGATACAGCCTGGTGACAGACGGACGGACAGCGGAGCCTTAATAATAGGGTTCGTTTTATCCTTTGGGTACGGTACCCTAAAAAAGGTAAAAAAATGAACAAACTCATCATTATCATCACCAGCCTGTATACGTCCACTGCTGGACAAGGGTGGAGGCATTGAATACAATGGGGGGGTTATACTAATATAATATAATCACCACGCTTGGCAGGCGGATGTGGTGATCGCAGTTTGGTGTTAAGTACTCAGGCGGATGCTGCTGCCCAACCCCTGGTGTAATCACTCAGTAAGGCTTTTTTACATCCGTGGGAGGAGAAGAAGGTGTCTACTCTTAGGCTCCGTCTAGTCCCATGGATGTCGTAAAAACCGACTTTGAGAAAATTTTACTAATACAATGACTTCCAAATGTTTGAAGGAATAATGTTAAATTTGCTATATTTTAAAAGATATTTAAATAAAATGACTTTTTCGAGCGACTCGGGACATTTTTTTTGCATGACCATTTCTTGTTTTCTCTTTACACAAAGCACGTGAAAAGCAAGTTTTAAATCCTACTAATATTATAATGCAATAAAAAAAAACACACAAAAAAATAACTAGGTACTAAGTATGTGTCGTGGCTGTTCAATCAGACAAGTAAATCGATTTTGTAGAACCATAATGTTCTGCAATATCGATCCACACAATTAGTAGGTAATCATGATACCTATCAGTTAGTAATTTAGGTATTCACCACGGTAACTAGGTTACTATATTATCATACACAATTTAGAAATCTGAAAAATGCAAAATGCCGCAACGTCCAAATGCCTGTACGTCTAGTACGGGTTTTGATAGTTTTCGAAAACTTTATGATGTTTCGTTTCCTTCCATACATTTACTGACAGCGTCCTTAGTTTATTTTTTGTTTTTGCTTAGGGCGCTGTAAGTAAATGTATGGAAGAAAACTAAACTTCATATAGTTTCGGAAACTGTCAAAACCCGTAATAACCTCCCTGATATTGCCTAAAACAATATCAAGTTTCGTTTCAGTTTAGTTTCCGATAAATTGAATAACTGTAAAAGTTTTCGACGCTGTGACAATGGACGGACTTGCTGAACGATCTTCTGAGGGTTTCTTGTCAGACTGCGGAACCATAAAAAAAAGGTTTGTTTTTGTATACAACATACATAACATAACACCCAAACGTCACTTACGTAGTCTTGATCCCACACTAGGATTCCCTGTGTTGTGGGTATCAGGGACTACGAGTACCTTGAAACCACCCAGACCCGAAACAAATATTTGCAGATCATACAAACATTTGTCCCGCAAGGGGAATCGAACCCGCAACCTCTTGCATCTCAGCCGGCTACTCGCTCGCCGCACCACAGAGGTCGTCACTACTTACGCACACTTATCACACACTTATTGTAATATACTGCTTATCTAGTACATATTTATATTCTAGCTAACTATAACTAAGACTCTAACCTGACCACCGCTGTTTACTATATATTATACTTTTTATATTATATTACTGTATAACCATGTATTTAGTGCCAACTTTACTCAAACACAACTCCGTTTCAACTGCTGCGTATTTTTCAATACAATATTGTTGCAACATAAAATAAACAAACAGATGGACAAAAGAGCAACACTCAATACCTTTTTGAAATGGAGATTTTGACTCGCGTTACAATAAAGCTTTTGTGAAAAGCCTTTTTTATATAGAACCTCTGAAGCTAGTAGTTTTTATTTTTTTTATACTACTTGGAAAGCAAACAAGCATTCAGCCCACCTGATGGAAAGCAGTTACCTTAGCCTATGGACGCCTGCAACACCAAAGGCATCACACGCGCACTGCCGCCCCTGAGACATAAAGATGAAAAGTCTCATGTGCCTGTAATTTCACCAGCACACGTACCCTTCAAACCGAAACACAGCAATGCGAGCACTACTGCTTGGCGGCAGAAATAGGTACGATGGTAGTACTTCTCCGGACGAACTCTTTCACAAGAAGTTCTACTACTAACAAAAGCTAAGTTCTACTATAAGTTTTAGTTTTTGCAATTATCATCCTAAAGTTATGCCAAAAACACATTTTGAAAATAAATAAATTAAATAAGAAAGCTAATTAATTATCTTAGAAATTTCAAATTAATTACATCAAAGTGACGTCTCTAAGTTTGATTATAATCGTTGACTGATCCTAATTTTGAATTGATTAAATTCGGTATATACATTATTAATAACTAGTTTCTATTAATTTCAGTTAAAAGCTTCGCTACTAATTACATTTCAGAAACTTTAAAACTTGGTTGCTTGCTTGGCTGTAAAATTAAATTTATAGAGGTATTATATTAATACCTACTCATGCATCTCTCGTTTTAATAGTCCACTGGGGATATACATTAAGTGCACTTATTTACTGTTTTTAAGACAAAGTATGTTTCAAATTATATTTAAGTATCGAGCGTAGCGTAGTGGAAATATTACCCGATAAATTTTCACAATGTCTGTAAAAGGGTAATGCCCAATGCCAAGCATCCAGAGAAAAGGTGCGGCAGCTTAAGACGTTTATTCCAATCTTTCCTACCAACAGTTCGATAGCCTAACTCCATCATGTAGATAATACTTCTGGTTTTGATTGAAGATGTGTCTGGTTAAAATCCAGCGGCTCGAAATTCTCCAACGCTTCCAACCCAAAATGCTACCCATGATAGCGAATGCTCCATGGTACATCAGGTACATCATGGTACATTCATGATGAATATATATTTTACGAAAATATGGAGACGTCATAAACGAATTGTTTGCATAAGTATTTCACATAATAGATATATCAGTATAGAATAGATGCTCAGAATTCTGTTCATGTATCAAACAAAAACTAATCAAAGATGTCGGAAGGTTGGTGAAAGTTTGGGTATTGCCAATATGGCACCGCAACGTGATGTCAACACGTAATTGGTGTAACCAGAGGCCCCATTCATAGAAAAACTCTACACTGGTCACAGTTTATTGTGACCCGATTATAGTTGCACAGTTTTTCAACGAACATTCGTTAAACAAATTTAAAGTAGAAGATGATTCTGTCGGAGTGCCTGGGGCTCTGTGAGAAGACTGTGTGAAAGTTGCTGTTTGACATTATTTTTGACATTATGTTTGACGTTATTTTTGACATTGTTTTTATATTTTTTTTTATTTTTTTGGTGTTTTTTTAATTTTGAATTTTTAGTGTTTTTTCTGTTGTTTTGACTATGTTATTTTTATTGTATTTCTATTGTTTAATATTATTTGGTTGTGTATCCTCTTTAATTAGTGCACCTAATTAGTAACTGTATGCCGTTCTGGTTAAATAAATAAATAGCTTAGGTCTAAGAGTAGCTTATGAAAGTACATTGTACCCTGTAGGGCGCTGCAATTTTAATAGAGACAAATTATATAAAAGTCATGCCTACCTAAAAAAGTAAAACAAACATGTCAACCAATCAGAAAAATCAATGTCAAACTAGGTACTAAATTAATTAAAATAACACAAATGATCATGTTCAGGCATGTCATCACAATATTTAACCCTCAAAAGCATCAACATCAGACTGTAGAATAAGTCCATTGCTGGAAATAGTCCTACCCCATAGAATGCCACGACAAACGGTTTTGCGCCACAAAAATCAACCAACTTCCTGTGACTTAAAAAATTTTGTCGGGTATAACTTTATTGTTCACCATAAACAATGAACAGAGCTACAAGGGGCGGTCCCAAAATAATGAGAACCCTATTGGGCCAATTTTGATGAATCTTTGAATTTTTTTCCACGACGGGCTGAGTAATGCAATTTTATAGCCCTCCCGTCTGCCGCTCGGGTCAATAAACTCAAGTTATTTAATATCTTAGACAGTGACCCATCCACGGAGCTGGCAGGCTGGCTGTGACATTCCGGCATGTCTACAGATGTCACGCACAACGGGCGCTCGGCAATACAGTAGTATTTCCAAAAAGGTACGTGTCATTTTGGCAAACCTCATTTTTAACCTCGACGGATGGAGCTGTATTTAGGATTCAGAGGTTGTTTGTTTATTTATCTCCAAAACGCCTTGAAAGATCCGCAAGTGGCGCCAAATTCAAATTTTATTGTGTTTTTTGCTGATTACAGCTCATCAACACTTCTTGAGATAGCGAACATTGATTTTGCGGGAATCGGGAGACCTAACACAGATGTTTTAATTGATAGTATCTCATAAATATCATTAGTTTAGAATAAACAAAAACAACACTAAACAAATCATTCATGGATTCGTAGCTAAACTAATGATAAATTATGAGATGATTATAAATTAAAACATGTGTGTTCGGTCTCCTGAAAAATCAATATTCGCTATCTCAAGAAGTGTTGATGAGCTGTAATAAGCAAAAAACACGCCCCTTACAAAACGTTGCACTTTAACAGAAAATAATGCGAAATCATTTTGTATGACTTCAAGAATAGTACAGGCAAATTAGCAAAAAGTGTGGACCTAAGTCGTGTAGTCGTGGATTCTTATGGAAACGTTAGATGACACGAAAAGAAGCTTACCCTAGGTTTGCACCGTTTCTGGCGCTTACGGAACCCTTTTAAATATTAGGTACAAACTTAAAAAGGCCATAAATTTAAAAATAGAAAAAAATTACTTGATGCAAGTTAAATTACGTATAGAGAGACTGTCTTAGTGCATTATGATTTTAATAAAAACCACGTGCATGTAGGGAACACAGTGTTATTAGTTTTTTTTAGTTTGTGGCTTCGGGAAAATTGATATACTCGGTGCAAACTTACACAAGGCTTCTATGTGTATTATATACAATGTATTAGTTTTGCACGCTACACCGAATTACGGATCATGTCTTTTTCATATATTTATAAATTGTGCTTCGGGGAAAATTGATATAGTCTTGCAAATTTTACTATGATATCTATTCAATGCTTACTACATTTGCACTTAAAAAAACACAATTTTCGTACCGGAAGTACATGAACAAATAATCTAAATAAAAATCAACAGCGCGCAGAGGTGCCTGTGGGACGGGACTGGACCTTGGTATTGGACGTAACGGTAATATACCACGCGATGTGCCTACTATTCATTGATCTGTGGCGCAGTGAACTGCGAGCTGTCTATTGGGCGATGCTAAAACGAGCGTTGTCGCTGCGTTGCGATGACTGAGCGGTGACGCTCCGTAGTTCTACATACAAATTTGAACGACATGCCTTGCGTTGCGTCACGACGACGCCGACGCAACGCACCGGCAACGCCCTATCTTGCTATCAATCATTACAGTTTGGGCAAGCGCGGGGCGGTTTATTTCTATGCCTGGCGTGAAAACATAGACATGTCGACTTATCATTTATATTTTTTTATATCAGTTTTCGACTCCCAGCGCACCTTGTCGTGCTACGGGAATCTCAAGAAATTCAACTAAGTTAAGGAGAAAACCAGGTCTGTAAAAATTGATATAATCTAAGTAGAAAAACATTTGAACATATCGACATGTCGTTATCCCAAAATCTGTTTTCTTTTTTTTCTTACATATCGACTCATTTTCTAAGTGTTACTTTTACTTCTTCATCGTAATCACAATTACCAGATCACCATTAACTTTATAAATAGTTATCCAACTATTGCTGCATCAATATGCAATTTATAAACTTTATATCTCGCTATGAAAACTCAGTATCACCATTACCAAATCACTATAATTTAGCACATCGAGTTATCTAACTATTGCCTGCATCAATTTGCATCGAAAGGGAGCCATTCCTATTTTGTCGTTCGGTTTGTGGTCTCCACTCGAGAACCTTTATTCCTCAACGGTTATCAGTTTTGCCAGCTATATGGCAAATTATTACGCAAAATTTCATCAAGTATCACACAGAAGATGTGTGAGGAAGCTTATAGCGGCGTGCTAGAAAAAAAACAACAATAGAGTCGCTTAATTTTCCTATCTTCACTCAGCTTAGCGGCGGTTGGTGGGCAAAGAGCTCAGCGAAACGAAATCTTTTGCATACATTTTCAACATATGAAAGTTATATGAAGTTTCTTAACAAGTTTTACAAGATTTAGGTGGGTTTTAGGGGGGATAAACAATAGTTAGATTTTAATTTACAAAACTGTATTAAAACAATTTGATTAATATTATGCCTTTTATTTAATGTACTTGAATTTGGAATTAATCCAAATTAAAGTACATTATTCCATAAAAAATACTATACGTAACTGTAACTGAATAACTTATTGGTAACTAACTTTACAAGTTTTAAAAAACTTGAAAAATTCATCTTCCGTAAATAAATACCAGTATAAAACTTCCGGCGAATGTAGTACTAATTAAATGAATAAGTTTAAGTCAATTTCCAGAACTACATTAATTTTCCCCGAAGTAGAGCGACAATAAAATATGGAAAAGTGCCTTCCGTGAGACGCACCAAGGTGCAAACCTGGTAATGTATTTCGATCATTTTTCTGATAATTCTATCAATTTGCACCGACTACCATAATTTTCCCGGAGCCGATTTACCCAAAAAAAGTTTTTTTTGTAAATGTTTTTTTTTGTATGTTCCGTATGTCGGATTTCAAAAATACTTGGTGCAAATGTAGATCATAACGGTTCAAAGTCTATGCCAAATTGCACCGACTACTTCTATTTCCCCCATTAAGTTACGGATATTATAAGGTTTTCACCCTATTTCACCCCGTTCCGGAGGGTGAAATTACTGATGCTTATTATTAGAGGTGATTTTAAAGCCATACAAAACAATTAGAAAAGTTTTCATGACTACATCTAATTAGTTCCACACTTTTGCAAAAAATCACCTAATTTGACTGTACTTGAAAGGTTATTCGCTAAGTCGCTTACAAACAGCCAAATTCTGTTACTATAATCTTAACTCATTAAAGTGACAGAATACCGCTCGCAAAACGAAAAGTGAACGTAAATCACAAAAGGCAATATTTAAATAAACGTTTGCTACGTGATCGAAAATATAAATTCACTTGGCTCTATATCATAATATTATTTGTTACAATAATATTAATGTTATCAACGTTCGTTGATAAGTAAACAGATTTATGTATTTACAAACTCACAACTTGTCGAATATGGAAAAAATGTGCATGAGCCAAATAAATAATTTGAACTAGCCTCTGACTACCCCCTAGCTAATAGGATCACAGATCACAGATACAAGTCAAACGTTATCTGAGAATAAAAATTGTGCGCCCGTAGGTAACGACCTATTTTTCATAGCTTAGGTTTTTCATTGTTTTGTAGGGATAGTGGCTACTTATACAAATTTAGCTAAGCGATTTTCTGTGTAAGAAAAAGCCTAAATTATTAATCGTCGAGATTTTCCAACAGAAACCCACCTTGCGTTACAAAGTTACTCGTAAGCTGGGTCTGTGTTTATTTAATGGAGTTTAACCTTCTTCATTAAGTATGTATTATGTGAAAACGTACCTAAAGCAATTTTCATGCGAGCTTCGGAACTTCTCGTAACATTGCCTTTTCACGCCCAAAAGGGTTCATTTTTAGAAATGTGTAACACATGTTGCGTTTAAACATTTGAATTCTAAATTATTTGTGAACAGAGGAACAATTATTTTAGAACTAACTAAAAGTTGACCGAATCGATACTGAATTCTGAATTGACAAAAAATTGGTATTCTGCTTCCTCATAATAACAATTTATAAACTTTCGATTCACGATGACTACCATTAAAGTAGGATAGTTATAATATATTATGGAAAGAATAAAGAGAGACTCCCTCTATTTATGCTAAAATTATCGAAAAAACTTTGAACCATTCAAGTTTCGGTAACAACTTTGATATAATCAAATTACCGTGTTGTATTTTAAGTTATAGGAGAATACCATTTCTGACATTTTAGACGTGATAAACTTTATTTTGACTATTTTGTTAATAGAATTAGGCCTCAGTTTCTAAACTCAATTTTTAAACGTCAAAATTGTGTTTGAAAGTTTATCGAAATTACTATGAGGCAGAATAACATAAAATAACATCACACCCAACAGTCACGTACATAGTCCTGATCGCACAATAAGTTTCCCTGTGTTGTCGGTTTCAGTAACTACTAGTACCATGGTACCACAACACCCAGACCCGGAACAAATACTTGCAGATCATGCAAACATTTGTTCCGCAGCCAATCAATACCACCAACACCAATTTTCAGTCACGATTCGTTCAAAATTTAGTGTGTTTTTAAAATAATTAAGATAATTTGCCATGAATTGGTACAGGTCTTACCTTCCTCTTGCTTATCTCAAAATGAATCCACCCCATCCCCATAAATAAGCATTTGGTATCGACCCGCGAGAGGGCGGGTGGAGGCTTCTATTATTAGAGGCTCACTTTTGAAAGGTCCTTGTTTGTTGAGTGGATGGTTGTGACCAAAAGAAAGATGATTATCAAAAACAGACGAAGTGCGTGACGCACCACGCGTGGTGTAAGGTTACGGAAATTCCAGTTTTCCCTTCATAACTCGTACCTTTAAAATATAACTCTATGATGTTTTATTCTCGTAAAATTTTGGTCTAAAGAAAGAAAACAAAAAAATCTAAAAAAATAAAAACCAAACTAAACACATTTTAGTTCATAAATGTGAAAATTTATGTAGTCCGCTCTTTAACTGGTAATATCTGTATTTCAACACAGACTACAATAACAGTGTTTCTACGATCCAAAAAAATGTATTATCAACATTTAAATGTAACAGATCCGCGACTAAATGCCACAATGCATTACTTAAACAATGTCTATGTCTGCAATAAATTAATAAATGATCTTTTTGTGTAAGTCAGTGAGAACTAATTCCAAAAAATTAGAGACCAAATCCCTAAACTCTTAAGTAAGTCCATCATTATACAATTTCAACCCAAATGGGCTCACTCGTCTTTCCATTCGACTTATCGGCGGCATAATCCCAAATCGAGTCGACAGCGGAATAAAGGTATTATTTGTCAGAATTGAGAGTGAGGTGCCTTCCGGGATTATATTTTGGTTCAGTAGCTAAAATAAAAAGGACATTGAAAGGAATGAACGAACCCTGTGAATGAATGGGTTCACTCTCATGATGCTTTCTTTCATCATCATTTACAAAGAACAAACGAAAATTCAAGAATATATTTAGAGACGCCTATTATAATAAACATTCAGTCATTCGTTCTAGGAAATTGTCTCGGTGAAATAAGAAATTACGTACATAAATGCGCGAAAACGTAAAATGAGGTTTGCATTTATCTTCCCCTACTACGAAATGCGGAACACTAAAAATGGGCATGAAGGAACGGCCGCACCCAACGTCCCGAAACAAAATTAATTTGAAAAAGTTGTCTTATTGTATTAGTAGGCATGTACCAAAATGGTACCTGTAGCAAATTCGTACTTGTCAATGCCTTGAAATTTTAATTCTCGTAATGTTGTCCCTCACCTTGTTCATGGTACACTGATAATATATTTTCTAATAAAAAACGAAGCTTGAGCTCACAAAAGATAACATATTATACAATTTATTGTATACTATACAATTATATAATATTTAAATATTATAAATATTTATACAATCTCAAAATAACAAAGCGTTTCTTCACTCGTTTTTTGACCGACTACTTTAGTTAGGCATAGCAAAGCTTTGTCTGACTTCAGTAACACTGTTACACGATAAGAAAAAATAACCTCTAAAAAAAAAATCTCCTAACTGGGAACCCTCCCAGTAAGGAGGTACAAGCGTCTATGTATTTTTATATGTATGTATGGATGTACCTTAGAATAAGGACTGCACTCTTTATTCTAAGGGATGTACCTTCAGAACTCGAGAAATACAGAATTGATTTTGACAAATGAGGTGTCAATCGATTAGTTTTTAACATTCGATAATTCTTGGATTTAAATAAAAAAAAAAAAAAAATTGTGATGTTCACTGTAGTCGGGCTATAGTCTTTATAACTGTCCACTTATTGATTTCAACACAGTCGAATAAGGGCATTGGATATATTGTTATCAAAGGTTGAATAGAATAAAAAAAAAGCAAATCTTTTAGCCACTCTTGATACTTCAGTTTCAAATAGTAGGACGAGTTTGGGGCGAAAATAATAGAGTAATTTTATTTTTGTAATTCATCAATTTCTCCTAAATGGTGCGAGTATTTGTGGGATGATCTGACAAATGACTCAATATTATTACCGTTCGGATGTCCCAGTCCAAGCAATCCATCATCCAATTCCACTAAAACATTATGACAGTACATGTTTTATTTATTTGTGCGAAGTTACGGCTCTTTTAACTACTTGAGTAGGTTAGGTGCGGACCGTAGAAAGGATGACGATGGTCCCTGAGATCGAATAAAGATATATTTGAATGAGGTTTTTATTGCTTTTGTATCAAATTGACACAAAAGCAAACAGGCACATTTGATAAATGACGCAAAAGCAGAAAGACAAAACAGTAGCGCAACAAAGTAGAATCTGAATTGTGTAATCATTTTCTATCTTTAACAGCCTGTTTACGTCTACTGCTGGACGAAGCCTACCCTATTGAATACGCATCCACCTGAGTACTTAATACCAAACTGCGAGCAATAATCCGCCTGCCAAGCGTGGTGATTATGGCAAATCCCCTATTCCAGCAGTGGATGTCTACCGGCTGATGATAAAGAAGAATGCTATAAGGCAAATTAGCAAAAAGTGTGGACCTAAGTCGTGTAGTCGTGGATTCTTATGGAAACGTTAGATGACACGAAAAGAAGCTTATCCTAGGTTTGCACCGTTTCTGGCGCTTACGGAACCCTTTTAAATATTAGGTACAAACTTAAAAAGGCCGTAAATTTTAAAATAGAAAGAAATTACTTGATGCAAGTTAAATTACGTATAGAGAGACTGTCTTAGTGCATTATGATTTTAATAAAAACCACGTGCATGTAGGGAACACAGTGTTGAACAAATGCATCTTCCGTAAAAAAAAAACCAGTATAAAACTTCCGGCGGATGTAGTACTAATTAAATGAATAAGTTTAAGTCGATTTCCAGAACTACATTAATTTTCCCCGAAGAAGAGCGACAATAAAATATGGAAAAGTGCCTTCCATGAGACGCCCATGGTGCAACCCGGTAATGTATTTCGAACATTTTTCTGATATGTCTATCAATTTGCACCGACTACCTTAATTTTCCCGGAGCCGTAATAACCACAAAAAGTTTTTTTTGTAAATGATTTTTTTTGTATGTTCCGTATGACGGATTTAAAAAATACTTGGTGCAAATGTAGGTCATAACGGTTCAAAGTCTATGCCAAATTGCACCGACTACTTCTATTTCCCCCATTAAGTTACGGATATTTTTATGGTTTTCACCCTATTTCACCCTGTTCCGGAGGGTGAAATTACTGATGCTTATTATTAGAGGTGATTTTTAAGCCATACAAAACAATTAGAAAAGTTTTCATGACTACATCTAATTAGTTCCACACTTGTGCAAAAAATCACCTAATTTGACTGTACTAATAGCCCTACGTGGAAGCGGGCGTGAATGTTTGCCTATACTAACATACGTACCCAAATGCTCAAATACTAATGCTGGTCCTCAATTAACTCACCAAATGTGCCTTTGTTATACTTACCCTCTTTTCCGAGAAATATGATAAAGATATTTTTGCGAGCTGGCTCAATTTGTGGGCCCGCATAAATTACAGGTACATGGTTTATTAAGGCCCTTTGGCCCTCGTGAGTGCCCAATTATGGACGTAATGAAACTGTAGCCTTAACAACGATGTGTTAATATTAGTGTCACTATGTTAATGTTAATTAACCCTTTCAGCTACGGAAAATGGTGGGAAATCCGTCAAAACGGGTTAAACACGAGCGATTCGCAAATTAAAAATAATGTTTTTAATATGTTTATTTTAGGCTTATTAAGAAATGTACAGCCCATAGACATTGTATACTTTAAAGATTAAGATAAATATGTAATATAATTCATTTAATGATTACATAATATAATAGTTGCGCCACCTGTGCGGTGTTTAGTGTCGGACTTCACTGACGTTGGATGTCTAATGGGTAGGTCGTATAGCTCGCTGAACTGACAATCGTTGGGGAATTAAGGTTCTCGAGTGGCGGCCACAAACCAGATGACGCGGTAGAGGAAGGCCCTCCACTCGATGGACTAAACACATTTATAAATGTCGCAGGAAGTCAGTGAATGGAGGTGGGTCAAGACCGTTTGTTGTGGCATTCTAAGGTGGAGGCCTAAGTCTAGCAGTGGACTTCTATAGACTGATGCTGATAACGATGAAATAGCCAAACTTAGTGAGGAACCTACTCAGAAAGAAAATGAAAGAAACTGTTCTTTTTGTTACATTTCCATACATAAAAATAATAATTATTATTATGGTTCAGTTTAGTTACAGATATCTGTTTATAATAAACCACTGAGAAAGTCTTTGTACCGGTAGCTGCTTTGTATTCAAAACATTAGAAATCTACATAATCACTTGAAACTTACTTCTAGAAAACACAATACAAAACTGAACCAGATGGCGCGAGCGTCGCCTGACAGTGTAGTAGCCAATCATGGAGTTTTATGATGTATTCTTTTGACCAATCAGAATCTATTTTAGTTCTTTTAGGGATGCTGTTTTGGGCACATGTCCAGCATTCTTTTGAGCAATCAGTGTAGTCTACTCCTATTTGCTTTAAGGGTTTTACCGAAATTGATATTGTTGTAAATGATACTTATCGATTTTTTATCACTACTTTTTTACACCCTAATTAGCTTTTTTCCATAGAGTGTCCGACCTAAAAAAAGACCTATCTTTCTCCCGTGGATGTAGTAAAAGCCTTACTAAGGGATTACACCAGGGGATAGGCAGCAGCATCCACCTGAGTACTTAACATGAAACTGCGATCACCAAGCGTGGTGGTTATGGCAAATCCCCCAATTGCATTATATGGGGGAGGCTTCTAAAGGCTGTTGAAGTGAAGTGAAGAAGCTTTTTACCTCCTGAAAAAAAAACGAAAAAACAAAGAAGCAAAAATCTGTTTTTTTTGTTGGCTACTCATGCCATCTCTGGGCATAATAACAACACCAACTGTAACTGAAATCGGCTTAAATTACATTATCATAATCATCAACTTAGCGAACAGGACAGGAGATGTGATAAACCATAATCAACGTCAACATAATACGTATATTAGCTGGACTCATGGAATTATTCCATGATGGACTACAAAGACTTAATTATAAAAAAAAACTTAATTTTCCTTTTATATTTAGTTTTAATGTACTTATGTACTAAGCACAGTATAAAATTATGATTTATAATATCAATAAGTAAGTATTCATGTAAGTCAACTTATAATGAATTAAGAATAAACAATATAAAACTTGAAATAAAAAAAAACAAAACAAACATTTCAATCTGACAAGCTTTCACGAGTAATTGGGGTATTAACATACAAAAATAAAACGGACAAGTCTCGTGAGTCGGCGAAACTCACGCCCTGAGGGTTCCGAACGGTAAATTGTTTCGAAATCGTCAGGGCCCATTTCGTAATTCAGCCACTTTTCCCTACAAACTCCTCCACCCGAAAAGGGTTTTTAAGGGTTAAAAAAGTTGAAATTCCTCAATTTTTAAACCTATTTTAGTTCAAATAGCTTTTGTCTTGTTTTGACGTACGACATTTTACATCAGAGAGAACAAAAAAAAATATTATAAATAAGGGGGTTATTTATTTATTATTTATTTATTTCAAGTAGATACCTTTAGCCGTTTCTGAGAAATGGAGTCTTGACGGACCAACAAAGTGTGGCCTATGAGGGTGCCGTTTTTTATGTTGAGATACGGAACCCAAATATAAACAATAACAATTGGCCAATTGATAACCTCCGTCTTTTTGAAGTGTTAAAAATCAGCCCCCCCATTAACAGTAGCAAATGGTAATGGGGAACGCTAAATTCCCCAATGGAATGGGGAATGGTAAATTGCTTGTTAAAACTCAGACTTCGGTCCCTGGTCACGTCGCCAGAGCACAAGATGGAAGGTGGAGTGAATTAATCCTGCACTGGTACCCAGGAGACGTGAAACGGATGAGAGGCAGACCGAGAAGGTGGTGCGATGACATCGTGGAGGTGGCAGGGAAGACCTGCCCTCCAATAACAGTAGCAAACGGCAATGGGGTACGCAACAATTGGGATCATTTTGGCAGCCTTAGCGCTGGCCAAATCTTTTGAAACTAGAAAGGAAGTTTCCCCAATTAAATTTTCATAACATTTAGAAAGCGCTAAGGCTGCCAAAATGATTCTCATTGTTGCGTTCCCCCTTGCTATTTGCTTCACCCCTCCCCTGAAGCAAATGGGAAGGGGGGAAGGTCTAAAGTAAAGTAATGTCCATTCCGTTGAATAGGTAAACTCTACATTTGTTTGTAGAGCAAATTGCACCTGAATTAACGTTTGCGTGTTACATTCAAAGTAAGACGCTGTTATTCCAAGCTCATCTGAACAGCTGTTCCACAAAGACACAGAAATGCCAGGTCTGAGTTTGCAACGTAATGTTCAATTACTTACTTGATTAGATTTTACAAAAACATGAGTGCGTTCCGAGTCTTAGCCAAATAATAAAGGTACCTAAATACGTTGTCGTTTCAAATCGGTGTATCTTGCGTAGAGGGACTAAAAAGTCGCGTTATGACTAGTCATCGTGCGAAGTAGACATTATAGTTAGCTAGATCTAAGTTAGAATTGAAGTTATCGTGGCTTGGTATCATTTTAGAAAAATAACGACTATACACCACGTACTTACTATTCTCCTGCTGACGTTTCGTTGACCATTTTGAGGTCCTTCCTAATGAGCACCGACCGCGACCATGCTCAAAGGTCACGTCAGCAGGAGAACAGTAAAGTTCAAATGTAGAAACCTGTTATTGGCCCTATGTTTATATCTCTAAGTTTCTGTTTATACATTTTGTATCGCTGTTGGTTTCTCTCAATAAATAAATAAATAAATAAAGTACGTGGTGTATAATCGTAATTTTTCTAAAAAGATCTAAGTTAGTTTGTTTTTTCTGTTGTTTTGACTATGTTATTTTTATTGTATTTCAATTAGTTGTTCAATTGTTTAATATTATTTGATTGCTTTTCCGCTTAATGTACCCTTTAATTAGTGTAATTGGTACTCGTAGCTGTATGCCGTTCTAGTTAAAGTAAAATAAATAAATCTACTTGTTATTTATTGTTATTTTTGACTACACTACTGCTTAAGGAAGCCTCCCTCATAGAATCCAACGGGGAATTTGCCATAATCACCACGCTTGGCAGACGGATTGGTGATCGCAGTTTGGTGTTAAGTACTCAGATGGATGCTGCTGCCCATCCCCTGGTGTAATCCCTTAGTAAGGCTTTTACTACATCTACTGGAAGAGTATAGGTGGGGTTAATTCTTAGGCCTAATACATACATAATACTTGGTTTTTGACCCGCAAAAACCGATTTAGTAATAATTTTTGCGAAGACGTTTTCTCTTCTTTGTTTTTCTTCCTAAATAACCCATACAAATCTCCGTGTCATGCTATATCCCTACAAAATAGGATGGTTCATTTGTCACCGCCAAGTTACCAGAATTGGGCGCGAACTGCGAAAGTCACAGGAGATAAGAGCAGCTGGTTTAATCTTGCTTGGCTCGTAGACTCATAGACGGACTGTGAATGCTGTGTGCTTTGGGCAAGGAGCGCGCGCTCGTTTTGAAAGAAAGAAAAAAAAAAATTAGATACGAAAACAAAACAATAACAAGCAAACAGAATAGAAGTAGTATAGTATTTTTTAAACTCTCGCGATTAGAACACATATTTATTATACTGTCACGGGTATTTATCGCGTGTTACCTTATTATTTATTATTCCCGACGTTTCGAATGCATTACAGCAATCATGGTCGCGGGCTGACTGGAGTACATGGAGCTACCGTCGAGAAGTGGTGGCAGCTGCAGAAACTACTAACTAGAAGTAGAATAGATAGGACATACAATAAGGTATTAATTAACTAAATGAAAAAGTTAAATGTGAAACGCACTCACTCTGTCCCCCTCCATCTGTCCAAAAAGTCATGCCAAAATGGCATTAAGCTCAGCATAATGCTAAGTAAGTAATATTTAACCTGCTCAGCGCTAATTTTCAGCTAACACCAAGCAGTGACGTCACCTACGCCAGAATCAATTTTCTAGAACTATAATTGAGCTAGCATGAACCTATCAATGTAATAAATCTCGGCTAAAGACGTAAAAACATAATCTAGTTTAAAGAAGTATCATTTGACGACCTCTGTGGCGCGACGGCCGAAGAGCCGGCTGAGACGCTAGAGGTTGCGATTTCGTTTCCCGCTGCGAAACAAATGTTTGCATGATCTGCAAATATTTCTTCTGGGTATGGGTGTTGTTGGTACCATGGTACTCGCAGTTCTTAATACCCAGGTAATCCTAGTGTGGGATCAAAGACTATGTATGTGACTGTTGGGTGTTATTCAGTAGTGTGCTAGCCATTTGTTTATGCCTAACTCAAAACCCTGAAACTCGCTAAAAATGGCGTCCATTGAAATAAATCGGTAAATGGGGTGTGACACTTTTGTAACCGCAGCCAGATTATTATAGCCATGATGTAATAATATTTTTGGGAAGGTACCTTTTGGTGGCAGAAAACGCTGTTCTTTTGGGTTCCAGGTGTTTTTTATGGCTATTAATTGTGGTCAAGACTTTTTTGAAACGAGACATTTGAAATAGTTGTCATATTGGACGGTGTCTTGAACGGAGAAGTACCATCCCAAATAGCTTGCTAAGGCACAAAACACCCCGCAGCGGGAAGTCAGTGCAGCCCCAGTCTAAATAACTGGTAATCGCTTTCAATTACGATTTCGAAGTTCATTGCGCTGCGTGTTTTAGCTTATTTTCCAAGAGCAGAAATATTCGAAACATAAAGCGCAATGTACTTTAAAATTGGAATCGAAAGCGATTATCAGTTCGTTAGCCAATAAAGGGGGCCTTAACACTTTCACTTAGAATTAGATTAAATTTTGGGTGAAGTTTGTAGGAAAAGTGTCTGAAACTCAAAAAGGGCTCAAAGGGCAAAGGGGGGGGGGGGCAAAGGGGGCTCGTTTTCGATATAACTTTCAAATCAAGCCAAACTCTCAGGGCCCAAATCTCACTTGGACTCAACTGTTTTTAATTTAAAGGCGCGGTATGATCCTAAAACCAAACATCCAAATATGAGTGCACCAAAAAAAATACTTTTGTCGATTTTTTAATTGGAACGCACTCATCTGTGCTATCTGTGCCGAGTTCAATTTAGTGTGTGTTGCATGGACGATGTTTATATAAGACTGGGTATGGGTGAGTACGGTTTTCTGGTTGGGTATCCCTCTTTGATCCCCGCGACATGTTTCGGTGCTTCCATTACTCACACACGGTGGCATTTTAATCAAGTAATTCAGTTGTGTTTACTGAATAATAATAAACGCTGCGTCGCCATGAATCTATGAACTGTATCACCGGTATGAACAGTATGAACATCCCTAGTGGATAATGGCAATTAGTTCATCATCAGTTGTTAGTTTTTTGACGTGTTAACGTCTTATAAATCGATGGAGCCGGCTGCACGCTCGAAAAAACATGACTAATGCGTCGTTACCTCGTCATACGTCGTTACCTCGTCATGCGTCACCTCGCAAAACGCATGCGCTATATATGCTATATATATATATATATATATATCACCGCATGCGCTATATATGATATATATATATATATATATGCGCATGCGCTAAGCGCATGCGCTACGCGCATGCGATATATATATAAGCGCATGCGCTGACGCCGCATGCGCGCGAGCGCGGAACGAGCGCCAAAGAAGCACAATAACGACGTTGACACGTTGAACTATCGTCAGTAAACCGACTTTACAGACAACCGTTTTTTTTTTTGTTTATTTGGGCAAACAAATAGTAACATGTCCATTATTAAGGCCTCCCCCTAGAATGCCGCGACGAACGGTCTTGAGTCGCCTCCATCCACTGACTTTATAATGTAACTTTGACGTTTATAATGTAAATAAATAAATAGAATAAATAAATGAGAGCTTCTGTTATGGGTACTAAATAACTGATATACTTAATACATTACATTACATAGATATTTTTTTATTATACATAGAAAATACCCAGAATACTCTGAACAAATATCTGCAGATCGTACAAATATTTGTTCCGAGGCGGGAATCGAACCCGCAACCTCCTGCATCGCAGGCGAACGTTCGCCCACCGTGCCACAGAGGTCGTTATGTCTTTAGTCCATCGAGTGGAAGGCCTTATACTCTACCGCGTCGTCCAGTTCGTGTTTTTTTTACTATCAATCATAATTATTATCCAGAAAACTGAATAAAATTGCGGAAGTCAGTTTTTGCAATTTTAATGTTTTTTTACTCTCAGGTTGTAAGTGAAGTATTAATTAATGTTCGTCAGTGTCATGTTAGAATAATGAAGGCTGTATTTTGCGGCGAATTCATTATGTGTAGGCATTTTCTCGGTGTTATATTCATGCTGAAGACTTGAGAAGTGATTTTCGCAGTATCAAAAACTTTGGATGTACGAAGTATTATGCAGATGATTTTATTGATAAACATAGGTAATCAGAACTTATAAAATAAAAAATACATCATTAGAAGAAAACATTTAGTTGACAAGATCAAAATTAAGGCGGTGTTTAAGCTTTAAGCTTTTATTTTTTTTCTGGTTTATTGGTTCTAAAATCTAGAACGCTGCGTTCCTTAATAAGTCTTATCGGATTATATTAAAAAAAAAATGAAGATCTGACATGTACACCTTATTCATTAATTTTTTTTAAACCTATTTTAGTTAAAATATCTTTTGTTTTGTTCTCTCTGATGTAAAATGACATACCTACGCCAAAACAAGATAAAAGCTTTAACAGCTATCAAAGGTTTAAAAATATATACTGTTGTGAACTAAAATGAAGCTAGAGTCAGATGGAACGAAAAACATAGTTTCTCATTGATTTATTTAGCTACTAATCATTAATAAGATTTTAAATATAATCGTATAAAAATTATGGAGGTACCTGATTTTCATCCTTCATCAGATAAGTAGATAAAGTTCAGTCCAACACATAGCTTTCAATTCAGCTGTGTCATCTCTTTCAGGATATTGACAAAGGCATACAAACTTTCGATGGAACTCACTCAAAACGTACCTAAACGTCGCAAGTTCCTACACACCTGCGTCACGCTTTTGGAAACCATTTAGAGTATTTGTCACAAATGGTTACCAATGGCTAACCATTACACTAAGTTCCTGTGTGTAACATAAAACAATTTTCACCAACTAATGAGAGCTGGTTGGTCAGCTTGAAACATGAGGCCAGCACAATAAAAAAAACAATCAATCAATGACACAATGAATATGAATATGAATCCTTATTCATCTCCATCCACTGACTTCTCACGACTGTTACTATTCGGGGTGTCCTACACTGCATTTGTCACTTCATTTGCTTACTCTGTCTACTACTTATAACTCTTCCTTACCTGAACAATTTAAAAGAAAGAAAGAAAGAAAGAAAAAGCATTTATTTGTGCCAAAATTACAAGAATTACACGGGAAAAAGACACACATACAAACAGAGATAACAACATACATAACTACATTATTCACAAATTGGGGTAATCTATTATTAGTCTTATGTTTGTCACACATAATTTTTCTGCCTAGATTTTAAGAAAACGCTGTTGATTACCAATTAACAAATAAACAATAAATAATTCGATTTTCCAAAACCTGGAGGTAACTTTCGTTCAGAATGTAAATGCTCTGTTGAATATTTAGTTAGCTTAAACTTAATACAACGCCCGAAATAAAATAAACAATGCCTGCATGTCTGAAACCAAGTAACCAAAGCCGCAACGTAAAGTTCAAAATGACTTTAATCCTAAGTTCAAAGACATTGCTTTAAGTATTTTCAACACGCAAGCTAAGTTCAAAAGGCAACGACGTTGTAAAGTTACGCGACGGTGTGACTGTAGCCAGTTTTTATGACAACTATAAAGCTGGGTCACAGCTTATAATGAGATCAGCTAGGTTATTCAAATATTGACCAAATCTGACAGGCCAAATCAAATCAAAATAATTTTATTCATTGAAATTCCAAGGATCATTTTCGTCTTATATATTAAAATTACTCCTGTTCCAACGCGGCAAGCCTAGAGGAATCAGGCAACAAACACGGTTTGGCTTAATTTGATGATCCGTCTTACCACTAGCTGAAAAGCGTCTGTGTAGTACCTCGGAGCAGGGAGAAGCTGATACATAGTAAATGAAAACTTAAAAACCTTAGGAAAGTGGTAAAAGTAAAAAACACCAGCAAGATTTTCTAAGACAGCACACGCGACGCTTGATAATATGCTCCAAACAGAACTCAATACCCTTTTTCTTAGGAACGGGTCAAGGTATTAACCAAAAAAGGGTACCAAATAAAGGTCTGTAAACAAAAATCAAGCTTCTAAAACATTAAAAAGATATAGCAATGAATTTCATACTATCCTTATAATATGAAAATCGCAAAAATGAAATACCCCTAGGCCGCAAACTTCCCATGGCCTCACATTTCTGAAATTTTGTGACATTAATTAAGAACAAAAGTCTAAAGTTGACTTTTTACCCCTAAACTTGAATGGTGAATTTTGTAGAAAATGTGCTAGAAACTCGAAAACGGCTTTCACAATTTCGAAATCATTAGCAGATCGGAACCCTCAGGGCACGAATCTCACTTGTTTTGTTCGTTTTATTTTCTGCATTACTTCTTTTTCAAATAGAGTATACGAGCTTTTCCTGACTCGCGAGTTACAGCTTGTTGCGAATCGATTTTCATCTCACGTGTAAACTGTATAGGTAAGAACCCAAACACTTGACAAACAAATACACAATACAATACATACAAGAAGTACATATAAGGGTTTACTAATATATCGGTACCGTCATATGACGTGACGGATTTTGCAAACGGATGGATATGTCAGCGAAAAGTAGAGATGGTATAATCCTCTCGGAAAGAATCTAATCGATTTGATGTTGGCTATACATCAATGCTTTTGCTGATAGCTTACGCAACCATCAACGAAACACATTTTCGTGGTTACTAGTACCAGTACTTGCGAAAGTCCTATGTGATTATTATGCTAGGAAATAGTGCTAGCAACCGTCTCGCATGTGGCGCGAAATTCAAGTTTTATTGTGTTTTTTGCTAGTCACAGCTCATCAACACTTCTTGACATAGCGAAAGCAGATTTTGCGAAAAGTAGGAGACCCAACACACAATACAATATGATGTTATCTCATAAATATCATTAGTTAAGCTACGGATATCCTTGAACTAACAAACACTGTACCAATCATCAAACAATATTCGTAGCTAAACTAAATTATCTTTATGAGATACTATCAACATGTCTTCTAGGTTTCGCAAAATCAGTTTTCGCTATCACAAGAGTGTTGATGAGCAAAAAACACGAATAAATTTGAATTTCACGCTACATGCGAGAGAAGGTGGATCACCTTCACAAATCCTATTTATTTAACAACATTTTATCAAGAACTGGCTAGCCCACTCGCGTCTTAGTCCGCGTGTAGTCCACGCGTAATCAGACCCTTTTCCCGGCGTGCGCACAACAACTTGCCAAAGTTAAATTGCAATCGGCTAAAAGATATTGGAATACATACCTACGACTAAAACAAAGATAAAACATTAAAAGCCATTTTCGTGATTCAATAATAAATAAAACAGATCATAAAAGAGCCCATTTTCAGTCATAAAAGGTGGGATTAGTTCGTTGTTTGTTTTATTTGCGGAAAACGAATACCTTACTTATTTCTTTTACGAGATTTAATGGAAATGTCAACGTCAAAAAGGAAAGATGTTAGATTGCCCCACAGAGTACAAAAGTTTTTTCAAAGTCTACCCATCGATCTGGGGCCCAATTCTCCTTCTTATTTGACATTCAATTTACAATAGTAATCTCATTTGTCAACTTTCGCTTAATCATCAATCTTTCTGTCGCTCAAGAAGGCGTTCGTTAGAGCGAGAAAGATAACATAGTATGCATGCAAAGATTAAGTGATAGTTACTACGTCTACACACGCAATGACAGACGTGACAGTGGACTGAGATGAGGTTATACTGTGAATTGAACGTTTTATAATTACGAGAATCGGGCTTCAGATCCGACTGAATTTTGTAGCATCTGAAACCCATCATCATCATCAGCCAATCAAGTCCACTTCTGGGTCATAGGCCTCCCCCTTAGAATGCCACGACGAACGGTCTTGAGCCGCCTCCATCCACCGACTTCCTGCGACGTTTATAATGTATTTAGTCAATCGAATGAAGGACCTTCCTCTATTCTTCCTATTAATGTATTCCTGGTGTACAATATAGTGTTAACCTAACTATATATCTATTTTATTTTCTTTATCTGAACCCCACAAAATATTATATTAAATAACCGTTGAATCCCAGTCAAAGTTTCAGTATGAAAAGTATCTAGTCCAATACTGTCGGATCCTAATTCCGCTATGTTACAGTTGTTAATGACACCGTCACTTTGAGAACCCTGGTTTATCAATACACATAAAGTCGTTGCGTGACTGATTCAGTGACTGAATACGCACGCCTAGCCGTTTTTAACCGAGTTCACAAAAAATTAAGGAGGTTCTCAATTCGGTTGTTTTTTTTTTTTTTATGTTTGTTACCTCATAGCTCCGGCGTTTATGAACCGATTTGGATTTTTTTTTATTTGAATAGATATGCTTTCAGATTGGTCCCATTTTTTTCAAAACCCAGTTCTGATGATGGAATCCATGAGGAATTGAGGGAACTCCTCAAATATTGTAGGGATACATAAGGAGATTTTGATATTTTCAGCAACAAACCAAGCATTTGCATTCAGAAAGTATCATAATCCTTTCACCACTGGTTCTTTCATAATTTTTTTCACCCAAATATTTAGTCGAATACAATGGCGGAAGTCGGTTTTTTTAATTTAAAGTTATTAAGTTACCTAGTTCAAATTATAGCAGTTTTTTATAAATATTATTATACCAACCTATAAAGGTGCCGTGGTGTGTCCAGTCTAAGAATAGACCCCTCTTTCTCCTCCCATGGATGTAGTAAAAGCCTCACTAAGGGATTACACCCAGAGATGGACAGTAACATCCGCCTGAGTACTCAACACAACAATTTGCGATCACCAATCCGCAAGCGTGGTGATTATGGCAAATCTCATGTATTTAATGGAGGAGGCCTTGTCCAGCAGTGGACGTAAACAGGTTGGTGATGATGATGATATAGGTGCCCTAGCTGTAAACTTTATAGGCCTTATACTCAATTCCAAGGACCAAACCACCAACCAAGGGTTCCTTGGTTAGGACCTGGGCTTATTGGAATTGTCATGAAATTCATAAATGGCTAGAAGTTATGTTAATGGTAATATCCCTGATCTGAAGATGAAGCCGGAAGGAAGGCACCAGAACTCTGTCATAAAAAAAATTATCCTAACCGTATTTAGGCTTATTGGAATTATCATAAAAAAGGCACTGGCTATGAATGATTTTAGTGGTAATATCCCGCGTTCAAATTGTGCTACTTGAGTCGTATTTTATGTGTGGGCTTGATTGAATCCTTTCACCACACTGGTTTTTATATATCATCTAGATACTTAGTCGAATACAAAACATAAAATAGCACCCAACAGTCACAGACGTAGTCAGGATCCCACACTAGGATGTAGTCATGATCCCTGTGTCGTGGGTATCAGGAACTACGAGTACCATGGTACCATAACACCCAGACCCGGAACAAATACTTGCAGATCATACAAACATTTGTCCTGCAGCGGTAATCGAACCCGCAACCTCTCGCATCTCAGACGGCTCCTCACCCTCCGCGCCACAGAGGTCGTCAAAATACAATGGAAGATGTCCGTTTTTTTAAATTAAAAGTTATTGTAGTCTATAAGGGCGCATTAAGAAAAGAATTTCAGAAATTAACCCCTTTGGTATTGAAGTTTGCATGAAAATAACTTTTCATTTAAAAAACCGACTTCCGCCATTGTATTCGACTAAATATTTGGATAAAAAAAAATGATGAAAGAACCATAGTGGTGAAAGGATTATGATAAATAAATAAATAAATAAATAAATGCTGGACATTTCACACAACATTATCTAGCCCCAAGCTAAGCAGAGCTTGTGTTATGGGTACTAGATAACTGATATACTTAATACAATACATTACATAGATAAATATTTTTTTTATACATAGAAAATACCCAGAACACCCGGAACAATTATCTGCAGATCGTACAAATATTTGTTCCGAGGCGGGAATCGAACCCGCAACCTCCTGCGTCGCAGGCGAACCTTCGCCCGCCGCGCCACAGAGGTCGTCATGATACTTTCTGAATGCAAATGCTTGGTTTGTTGCTGAAAATATCAAAATCGCCATATGTTTGCCTACAATATTTGAGGAGTTTCCTCAATTCCTCATGGACTCCATCATCAGAACTGGATTCTGAAAAAAAATGGGACCAATCAGGAAGTATATCTATTCAAATAAAAAAAGAATTTTTCAAATCGGTTCATAAACGCCGGAGATATGAGGTAACAAACATACAAAAAAAAATACAACCGAATTGAGAACCTCCTTTTTGTGAAGTCGGTTAAAAATCCACGCGGACGAAGTAGCGGGCTTTCCACTAGTTGTATATATATATAAGGGCACACACAATAAACATTAGAACAATACCTGAAAGGCTTCGTGAAAGGTTGTACTGTGTTCTAAGTTTACGTAATGCACGTAGTTGGGTTACATTGACGACCACTGTGAGGTAGCGGGCGAGTAGCCGGCTGAGATGCGAGAGGTTGCGGGTTCGATTCCCGCTACGGGACTAATGTTTGTATATGCTCTGCAAATATTTGTTCCGTAATGATACCGTGGTACTCGTAGTCCCTGATACCCACGACACAGGGAATCCTAGTGTGGGATTAGGGCTACGTATGTGACTGTTGGGTGTTATGTTATGTAGATATGTTATATTCAAATTCAAACAAACACACATATTTTTTCTTGTTTTTTATACGAAATTTCGTGGAATAAATCTATTTCAATGAAATTTGGTACAGAGAACACCACAATGCAAATACTATAGCTTGAAGTTGCCACAAGACTTTCACCACAAAACAAATACTAGTTCAATCTATTCGCGGGAAAGCGCCAAGTCGTAAAAGCGGGAACAATAGCTGTTCGACTGTCCAATTGGGTTAATCGTTATTGTAGCTGACTGTACTTGAGGATAATCGCTTTGTTTGAGACAGAATTAGAAGAACTAAAAGGAAAGTCCTTTTAACGATCCTTAATAAGACTATTAAAGGTTTATCGAGGTAAAATCGTTATTTCCTGTACTTTTACTTCGTTTTTACTCAGCTCAAGAAGAAATTTTGTGGGGCTACTCTTGAAAACAGTTCCAATCTCAATCCAGTTCCAATCTCAATTCAGTTTCAACGCTTGTTCGGCACTCTTGAAATCGAGATAGAGCACGCGATTGACTTTGCGTGAAGAACAACAGAGACAGAGTCGACTTCACTTAGTTCCATAAAATTCCACTCCAAATGGTGCGCTTATATTGAATTCAAGAGTACAAGGAATCTAGTACTCTCTGACGAAAAATTACACTAACTTCTGAATTAGAATCGAGGAGAGCGTCAAGAGTTAGCCCTGCTGATTTTTCTGCGCTGACAGTGAGGCATGTAATGTTATGTGAGGTGATTTGTTCATAGAAAGATGACTGGTTGGACCATTCACAGCAATCTATCGAATAAGGACATACCTAACATAACACCCAACAGTCACATACGTAGTCCTGATCCCACACTAAGGATTCCCTGTGTCGTGGGTATCAGGAACTACAAGTACCATAACATCCAGACCAGGAACAAATATTTGCAGATCATACAAAAATTTGTCCCGCAGCGGGAATTGAAACCGCAACCTCTCACATCTCAGCTGGCTACTCGCCCGCCACGCCACAGAGGTTGTTTATGCCTTCATTGTGTAGTATTTGTCATTTTCTTTCGGTCTGTGATAGGTATGTATTAAACTTTACTGCCCACCACATTTAAAAAAACACATTAAAAAAATTACAATACATTTGAAAATACAATGGGCGATCTTAACGCTAGGCGCGATCTCTTCCAGACAACTTTGGGATGGACTGGAATTGATGAGAACGATAAAGGATGGTGTACATTCAATAAAAGTATACGCATACATACGTCGTACATATTATAATATATAAATATATAATTTAACTACAAATAAACTAAATATCTGAACATAACTAAATAAATGTCTAAGCATTTTGAAGAAACAAGTTTAAAAGTATTGTCGATTGAAATAGTGGACAGTTCTTGACTGTTGCTGTGGCACATAATGGACAATAGAGATATTCCCAGTTCGCTAAGTTAAGCTAACTTTACTTTTCTAAAATATTTTCCCCGATGTCGTTTCCCAACGCCCACTCTGAATGACACATGGCGCATCTAGATGCTCATAGAAGAGATATAAGGTGAGGGCGAGGCGAAGACGTGGCGCCTTTTTATTGTACTTTCCTATAATATATACCTCTGTGGTGCGGCGGACGAGCACCCAGCTGAGATGCGAGAGGTTGCGAGTTCAATTTCCGCTGCGGCAAATATTTATGCAAATATTAATTGTTCTGGGTCTGGTTATAGTACCATGGTACTCGTAGTTCCATGATACCCACGCCAAAGGGAATCCTAGAGTGGGGTCAGGACTATGTAACTGACTGTTGAGTGGTTATGTTAAAAATATATATATATACAGGGTGTTTTTTTGAAACGGGACATTATGGGGATATCCGAATCCATAAGAGATACGAGAAAACTGTCTTTGGAACCATTTACTCATTTTATATGAAAATGATTTTGGCATAGTTATTTTTTCTGTCAAGCGTGAGTTCTCCATAAAAATGAGTAGTTTTGATCAAAAAATTTTTTAGTGCGTATCGACACGGTTTCATGTAAAGATTGTTTCATTGTATTGGAAGAAAAAAAATCTGAGCAGCAGAAGTTAGTCAAATTTAATATAATGTTTTCTCATACAATTTGTAAGTAATCTGGTACATACCTTAATAAAACTATCGCAAAAAAAAAAATGGCCTCCCTCTTTCTTTTTCCAGGTACAGATACGTTCCAGAATACCTCTAGTGGCCTTAGACAAAGATGTTCTTGTTAAAGTTTGACTAACTTCTGCAGCTCTGATTTTTCTCACCATCAGAGCAGTAGAACAATATTCACCACACATCTTTGTCTAATGCCACTAGAGGTATTCTGAAACGTATCCGTACCTGGAAACAGCAAGAGGAAGGCCATTTTGAAAATTTATTGCGATAGTTTTATTAACGTATGTACCAGATTACTTACAAATTGTATGAGAAAACATTATATTAAATTTGACTAACTTCTGCTGCTCAGATTTTTTTCTTCCGATACAATGAAAAATCCAATGAATGATCCTTACACGAAATTGAGGCCATACGCATAAAAAAAAAATTGATCAAAACAACTCATTTTTATGGAGCACTCACGCTTGACCAAAAAAATAACTATGCCAAAATCGTTTTCATACAAAATGAGTAAATGGTTTCAAAGACAGGTTTTCCTTATCTCTTATGGATTCGGATATCCCCATACTGTCCCATTTCAAAAAACACTGTATATATCTTCTCTATCTTAATATATATAAATTACGTGTCACGTTGTTTGTCCGCGATGGACTCCTAAACTACTAAACCGATTTTAATCAAATTTGCAATTTGCACACCGTGTGCAGTTTGATCTAACTTAAAAGATAGGATATAGCTTACATCTCAATTTACAGCCGCATTATTATTTTATTGCAAATTATTTGTTTATTATTTGACAGTCACAATTATCTGTTAGCTCCAAGCGATTCTAACAGATGGCGGTATCTGTTGATTGGATTGAGTAAGTATTCTAACAGATGGCGTTTGATATATATTTTTTTCTTGGACGCACCAGGTGGAACCGTTAAGACATATTTTTTTAATGGTTTAAATGTACCGGGACCACCGGGAACACCGGGACCACGCGAACGAAGTCACACGCGGGCAGCTAGGCATATATAATATGTATGTATAAGGTTCTCGAGTGGCGCTCACAAACTGGACGACGCGGTAGTGGGCCTTCACCACGCGATGGACTAAAGACATTATAAACTTCGCGAGGAGTCGGTGGATGGAGGTGGCTCAAGACCGTTCGTCATGGCATTCTAAGGGGGAGGCCTATGTCCAGCATTGGACTTCTACAGGCTGATGATTATGATGATGATATGTCTGTAAAAGTGTCGCGACGCAAAATACCCTAAGAAGACGGGGCGTGAGCGTGGGCGCGTCTCTACATTATGTCGTCTGCGCCCTATTGCAAAATATACGTAGGATGCGTGCGGGCGGGGCTCGGAATGCCATCCCAGGCATTAAATAGGTATACTATGGCAACAGAAACGTCTCCATCCGTCTCTTCTGTGTAGTTTAAAAAGACAAATCAGCTAACGTCTCTTCTATCTGGCTTGCGCCCTGAAAGACAATCATATCACTGTAAATTTGGCCGGTTTGTAGAGCGATATAGTAAGATCCGATACCTGGCTACTTGTTTTGTTTGGAATGGTTTTGGCTAGAATTACGGTTTTTATTTATTTGGTTTACGCTTAGTATTCCAATAAGTGACGATGAGCAAGCAATCACGTCTGGAATAGTAACTATTGAGCAAAAAGTGCTTTGGACTTGCCTCTGACTACACCCCCTAGGACCTAGGTGGTGAGGTGAGAGATTCCCTCCATGGGAATTAAGTCTTGAGCCTATTTATGTACACGATTGTCCACAGAAACAAATCAAAGTCTGATCAATCACGGTGAATGATAAAATAAATAATAGTTACTAAGTAACAATACCAACTTTGTTATGACTTCTGTTATTCAATCATAAATCATAGCTTTACAGCGTAATTAGATAAAAATAGCATTACGACTGCTAACTACTATAAGGCTGCGTTTCCACCAAAGATGTACGACGTAGATGAACGGTGCGAAGATGCGTAGCGAGGCTGTGGAACGATGTGAGTGTTTCCACCAGAGATGTGCGATGTAGATGAGCGGTGCGAGTATGTGTAGCGGGCTCTTTTCTGACTGACTGCTAGTAGTTTCTCGAGTCCATCTTTTGCACACATCTGTCGCACACATCTCTTGTACACATCTCTCGTACACATTTCTCGCAAACATCCCTCGCTTGTTTTGTACGTATAAAAACCTCGCTCGCTAAGCCGTTTCAACCAGAGCTGCGCTGAGCGAGGCTAGGTTAATATAAGTGATTATATTGGTTCTTAAAAAACACATCCCTCGCTACGCATTCTCGCTCATCTCTGGTGGAAACGCAGCCTTATTCCGGTAACTACTGAAACTAACAAACGTTTGAAATCAGAACGACGACTACGCTACGGCCAATTGTTTACGATTCTTTGAACTTGCTAATATAACTTTGTCAGAATTACAGTTTGTTATGGGTTTGAGTTAAATTAATAAACTACTGGTTATTATTTATTTCATAACTTTCATTTAGATTTCAAAAAGTTTATCGAATAAATTTTACGCTTTCGTAGAGCGAAGAGTATACTTAATCGGACGTTAGTTAAGCTACCTTTAAGATGCTTGTTTAAAAGTTCCGTGGTTTTATGAAGTTCTGTGATTATTATGTTACTAACATTTGCTCGCGGCTCCGCCCGCGTGAAACCTCTATTATCATCATCATCAGCCCTGATCGGCCCTAACCGACACTAAACGCGTTAATTTATACAAATATTTTAATTTCGATAAGAAATAAAAAAAACACGTATTTACAATTGAGTTGATTTCATGAACAGTGGCGCGATTATGTAATTCTGTTGCTATCGGTTTCAATCGATTTCAATGCTGTTTCTATTCGAAATGACGCTCTTGCGACTACCTAACTTACGCATTTTGCTTACAAAGGTTCATTGAAATAAGACTGCGTGAATTAGGTAATCGCATTAAAGTATTCAAATAGAAATAACATTGAAATCGATTGAATTGAATAGCAACAGAATTACGTAATCGCCCTTCTGTTCTACAGTTCTGTTCGATTAATCTTTGTGTTGTACTAAACCATCGTTTACAATATTATTACTCGTTTTGCAGTAATATTGCAACCACAACCATTGACAAGGCAGACATAGACAACCAGTCAGCAACTCGCCGCCTCACAAATCAAATTCGACCTCATCTCATAAAATCCCCCTTAACGGCCAATAAATATTCAGAGATCCCTGATTCCTATAAACCACGCCATAAATCCAGCCGCGTCATTTTAATACCGCAAGATTGATTTACGAGATTTAGATACATTGCGGGTAATAAACTGCAATGTGGCTGTGGCTGTACGAGGAAAGCCGCAATGGTATTTTAGATCATCATTTGTGTCGTTTGGTGTTCAGGCGAGAAAATATTGATGATGATGACTATTGATGACGCAAGATATTAATTGTGAAGCTAGTTTGAGAAATATAACGGGATGTAGGCAGAAAGTCGCAATGGAATACAAATTATACTCTAATTTTTAATCTTAGACATTTCTTGCACACAAAGGTGATACCAGACCAAAAAAAAATACGTTCAGGTTACTAATTTTGCCCAAAAAAGTTAGATAGATTTTTTTGATAACCAAAACCCAATAAAATATAAAATCGTGAAATAAATAATAAAAAAAATGTATATATTATTGTGTAAATTGTGTTTTTGACAAAGTTATATAAAAAATAAATATTTTTCAGCAGTACATATTTAAAGATACTGGTAGCACAGGTATATACACATATTATACACATGCATGACACATATACAAACAGTGGGATATCTTGACATTTCTATGTTTACAAAAAACGTCTAAGTTTAAAAATCAGAGTATAGGTTAATGTTCACGAACAGTTAAACGGGCGTTTACTGTAACCATTGGTCAAAGTGACAGATAATATATGAAAGCATCTGGTAAAATGAATTGGTTAAGCTAAACAGTCGTTTAACCATCTGTTTAAGTATTGGTGAACAGTGGCCTTAAGGTTAGGTTTGATAATAAACTATAAGTGCCGTACTGACTGATCTGAGAAAATACAATTGATTAATTTTTATATTACTATCAATATGTTTCCAAAGATCGAATTATCTGTGAGTTATAAAGCATTTCCTAATGAATTTGATTCGTTGACACACGTCGCTGCTGGCAAGATATACACTCAATATAAACCTAGAGTTAAAGTCCTACAATCGGTGGTCCAATCGCAGAGAGCGATTTTTTTCAGAAAACCGCTAAATCTTAAACTTTGTATCCCTAGTGAATAAAAACCTGTTTTCCTCCCTTTCCTCTGTGTACGCGACTCGTAGCGCCTAAGTAGGGAATTTGTTATTGTTTAGAATCATATAATGTAGTTAGAAATAACGTAGGAATAAAGAACGGTGAAATAACGTTGTTCGGGAGGGCAGCTTCAATGATACTACATGGTAATGTCCAACACAAGATCTTTATTCCACCGTTCCCATCATCTTATATATCCTAATACTACGTGTTGTTACGCGTTTTATATAATTACACACTCCTCACGTATATTATGATAAACTACTTTACTTCCTTATTACACCTCCCTTGAAAAGGACGGGTGCGTGTACCCCTCCCTTGAAAAATTAAGCCCTAAATAACTTAGTCCTATTTTTATGTACTATAATAACTTTCTTACTTTTATTAACAATTTCAACATTAACTCCTAAATCTCTCGTTACAGTGAAGGGACCCTTATAGACTTCTGACAATTTATCCCTACATTCATTTTTTACTAACACTAAATCCCTACTCTTATAAGTTATACAATTAGATATTAAATCATTTTTATTTTTTCTATCTAACTTAGATACAATTAGGTTTTCTCTAGCTTCTACGCTGCTTTTCTGAAGTCTATATTTTAATTCTAAAGGGTAATTATCGTACACATACAAAGGTTCTACCACGTCACTTAGATTGCTCGGAATGCGACACTTCTTTCCAAAAACCAATTCGAATGGAGAATATTTGGTAGCCGTATGAACTGAGGTGTTGTACGCAAAACACCAATAAGGAATCCAAGTGCTCCAATTCGATCCTTGGTTTTTAGTCTGAATTCGTAAGTAGCTTCCCAGATGCTTATGCCAATTTTCTAAAGAACCTATACTTTCGTGATGATATGCCACACTATTTATTTTATTTACTTTTAATATTTTACAAACATTTTCTAAAGTTGTATTTATAAATTCTGTTCCACAATCGGTTGCTATCTCCTTTGGAATACCATATCTAAGAACGAAATTTTCCACAAAGGTTCTGGCTACAGTATCTGCTGATTTATCTACTAGAGGGTAAGCTTCTACAAATTTACTTAACTCACACTGTAAAGTCAGAATATACTTATAGCCATTATTGTCTACTTCTAACGGACCTACCACATCTAAAAATATCTTTTCTAATGAGGACGAGGCTGTGGTTGTAATCACCATTTTTTCCTTTACCCTCCTATTACTATATTTCTGTTTCTGACAATCCTTACATTTAGTAACAAAATTTTCAATATCCTTATGCATTCCCGTCCAAAAATAGCACCTCCTAATATTGTTTGTCATCCTGTTAATACCGGCATGACCACTCGTAGGTAATAAATGGAAATCATTCAGAATTACTCTCACCATTTCCCTATCCGTAATCCTTTTAACTCCATTAACTATGCACAACCGTAATTTCCCAAATACTGTATGCTTTGCTTCCGAAATAATGCGAGCTAATTTTCCCACTAACCGCTTATTCTGCTCATTTTTTATTACCACCAGCTCCTCTATATTTGATTTCCTACCAAGAATACCTAGTTCCTTTAACAATTCGTCTATGCGTGCCTTTGCTAACAAAGAATTTCGGTTCAAATAAATCGTAGAGCCCTCTACAAGTAAATACCTATAGGTGTATGTCACTCCCTGTTTCTTCAATCCTGAGAAATCTTTCTCACTGCACATAATTAACTCACAACAATCTACCGGTTTTTTGATGATATCTACAACTCTAGGTGACCTTGCCCCCACTTGCGTTTCAACCTCAATTGAACCCTTTGTTGTGCTACCTTGCTTTAATAATTTATGCTGCGCACGCGTTACCACGTTACAGCTTTTTTCTTTACTCAAGTTTTTCAAATCACTTAGAGTGATGATTACTATCCTTGATAATGCGTCTGCCGTGACGTTTTCTGAACCTTTTACATACTCTATCTCAAAATCATATTCCTCTAAATACAATCGATATTTAGTTAACCTACTACTAGGCTCCGTCATCCCAAACATATGCACCAAAGGCTTATGATCTGTTAATATCCTAAACCTCCTACCATACAAATAAGGTCGAAAATGCTGAACCGCCCAAACGATTGCTAACAATTCTTTATGGATGGTTGGATAATTTACCTCGGAATTATTTAACTGCCTACTTGCATAAGCAACAGGTCTATCATCGCCATTTGACAACACTGCTCCTATAGCCAACCCCGAAGCATCTGCCTGGAGCCTAAAGGTATTATTACTCTCAAAATTTGGATACTGCAATACAGGTGGACTCGTAAGAAGTTTCCTTAATTTATCAAATGCTTGCTGACATTCGCCGGTCCAAGTGAATTCTATATTTTTCCTACACAACCTATTTAAAGGACATGATATTTCCGCAAAATTTCTAACAAACTTCCTATAATAATTGGCAAACGCCACAAATCTCCGCACCTCATCCGCTGCTTTTGGAACTGGAAATTCTACCAACGCCTGAATCTTTTTAGCATCTGGTAACATCCCTTCTGATGAAATCACATATCCTAAATATAGTATTTCTTTCTTAAGAAACTCACATTTTGATGGATTTAATTTAAGATTTACCTTCCTCAGTCTTTCGAACACCTCAACTAAATTCCGATTATGATGAGACAGACTTTTCCCAATCACTATCAAGTCATCCAAATACAGGAAACATTTATTATGATTTAATCCAGACATAGCCACCGTCATTAACTTAGAAAAAACACTCGGACTCGTTTTAAGTCCCATAGGCAAGCGCTTTAAGTGATACTGTTTATCTACAGTAAAAGATGTAAATTTCCTACAGTCCTTTGATAGCCCCAACTGGAAATAACCCGAACTAAGATCTAAATGAGAAAAATAAACCGACCCGGATAATGAATCCAAGATCTCGGTTATATTAGGTAACGGGAATTCCTCATCTTCGATCTTCTTGTTAAGTAACCTGTAATCAATTACCACTCTCCACTTCTTTTCCCCACTACTATCTACCTTCTTAGGGATCAACAACATCGGTGATGACCATTCCGAAGTCCCTTCCTCAATAATGTCTTCCTCCAATAACTTATCGATATGTTTCGCTAACTCTACCTTTTGAGTCTGCGGAATCCTATAAGGTTTCACATAGACAGGCGTTGCATCTGACTTCACTTTAATTGTATGCTCAAACAAATTTGTAACAGACAGTTTATCTCCTGGCACGTGAAAAATATCCGCGTATTTAGCACATAACCTCTCTACCTGACTTTTTTCCTCATGTTTCAAATAAGAATCCAACTTTAGTAATTCGAATACCTGTTTAACCCTCTCTACTGATCTCTCACTATGCTCAAAATTACACACAAAATACTCTGATAATCGATGCAATTTTGGCGCAAAATTAAATATCTGTACATCCTTTTCCCGGGTATTTAATAACCTAATAGGAATCTCCTTATCATTTGGTCTCACCACACTACCCGCAATAAAAACCCCTTGGGCTATTTCCTCTGGCAAAACTACACATTCCTCCATCACATTAGTATTAATAAATCTTAATATCTCAGAGCGCGCCGGCGCCATAACAGCACTAACGTTCTTTGCCATAAAACTCATATTCAACCTCTGACTACTTTTGTCTAACTTCACACTAAATGTCCTAGCCTCGTAATCTATAATCCCTGCATACCTACTAATAAAATCTTCCCCGATTATACCATCAGTAGAACACTGCAACCCTTCAAAAACATAAAACCTATGCTTAAAAATTACCCCTCGATATTTCAATTGTAAATCTACATAGCCCTTTGACTTTAAATTACCACATACCCCTTTTATTGTAATTGGATCACAACTTATTACTCTCAACTCCCTAAATTGTACCACATAGCTATATTTTAAAATCGACACACCAGCCCCCGAATCGACTAACAAACTAATACCCCGGCCCGCACAATCAAACTCCACCCTACTTTCACCATTACAGGTTAATATCTCAAATTCGTCATAGTTATTCTGATAGGTCACGAAAAAACTCCTCACCACTATTACTGGCCATTTCTGATATTACTACTGCATTCCTAGACGTACTCGAGCCTGGTTGTTCCGCTGACTCGAGATAACGCACATTTGCTGACTTGTTTTGCACCTGACCTACTCTCTGATTGTTATTGAACCATGGCCTAGCCTGACCTTGCTGATTCTGCCAATTAACTGGTCGGCCTTGCCGATTCTGCCAATTATTATTACGATTCGAGTTATAAAAATTCCTATATCCCTGCTGGCTCGGACGCTGAACGAATTTTTTGTTCAAATTCTTGGCATAGCTGATGCTAATTTCGGATGACTCTTCTTCTTCCTCCTCCTTTGCTATTACCACAGCCTGTCTTATCGTACTAACCCCCCTTGATGCGATTATTGTACTTAGTTTTTGGCTGTTTAGACCATCTGCAAATTTTTTTATAGCCATCCTCTCGTTTATCGTCCTAAGCTCCTGATATAACAATTTTTTTCCCCCTGCCTGTGCAATAGTGAGATCCACTGATAACTTTTCTACCTCCTTGCCAAATTCCTCGAGCGTCCGATTTCCTTGCTTACACTTCACTAACCGCGACATTATAGCTACATCAGAGTGCCTCGGAAGTAAATACTTCCGTATATCCTCAATTAAAGCCACAATTGTATCGTAACTTTCATTCAACTTTACTCTGATACTGCTCGACAATCTTGTCTTCATAACAAACTTCATTAACTTTGAATGCTCTGATGTCTTAATATTCTCACTATAGAACTCTAAACTATCTATTAACCTCTTTATTTGCTCCTCACTACCTTCAACTGATGGAAACAAAGAAAGAGCCGTTTTCAGATCAAAGTCCCCCATCTTAGACACTATTTCTTGACCTACTGCCTCTTTAATATTTTGCAAAGATACGGATGCCACTAAACCCTCAATTTCAACAAAAATATTTTCAAAATCAGCCCTAATCCGAAATGCCTGATTTGAATCCACAGCCTCAACCTCTTTCCTTAAACTAGCACAATTTATTTGTTCAAACAATTCTTTAAAATGAACCCTAATTCCTTTTGCTAATTCCAATTTATTCTGACCCTGCGTAGTGATACGCTTTTCCTTACTGAGTTTTACAATAGAGTCTCTAATCAATTTTAGTTCCAAAAAGAATTCATATAATGACTCCATAAACGCACCAGAATTTAAACAATATAATTTATAAACCGCACTGCTGCTGCCTCCATGCTTGAGAATCGCCTGAGAATTTAGACAACCTGGGCCCCTTGAATGCTCCGCCTGTTCATCCTTTTCTCCACCACCTTGATTAGGTAATCTTCAATCTTTTCCCACGCTTTATGTGCCACCATCAAACAGACCATAACCACCAACGCTATCAACAGGATCTCAGCCAGCTCCAGCCCCGCTGATTGAGCTGTAGCCGCAGTAGCAATCGATGGTGACTGCTCCACGATAATATTATCCTTCGAATTCTGTGTTCCCATGATAACAGGAATAATACTCCAAAATTCCGTACCTTGAGACTCGTTGGCAACAGCTGGAACCTGGACTGCGCGTAGCTGAAGCAGCACTGCTTTATTTATCACTTTGTCACGGTCGCCATGAAATAACGTTGTTCGGGAGGGCAGCTTCAATGATACTACATGGTAATGTCCAACACAAGATCTTTATTCCACCGTTCCCATCATCTTATATATCCTAATACTACGTGTTGTTACGCGTTTTATATAATTACACACTCCTCACGTATATTATGATAAACTACTTTACTTCCTTATTACAACGGTACTTTAGGTAACTAATGGGTTAAAATACCCATAGTGCTTAGTTACTTGAACTTAGGGATTAAATAATGTATGAAACAAAACGGTAGGGATACTAGGCAGGGTTGTATTTATTTATCCCCACCTTAGTAGAATCGTAAAAACCCTAAAACAAAGGTTAGGTAGGTATATAGGTAGGTACTCACTGGTAATGGTCTGGTACTAGGTATGGAGTACCATGGTAATTAAAGGTAATCGGTAAGGGCTCATCACGGAGCCTGGGTACGCTCGCCCAACCAGCTGGGACAGTTGGCTGGTCTAGCGTGAACAGGCCTCTCAATACGTGTGGTCGGTGTGAGCGTCGCGCGCAGAATGGCTGTGCAGCTGCGTGCGCGCTGCTAATATTTATAAACTCGGCCGACGGGGCGACACTGCGACACACTCGCTTTAGGAAAGTGTCTGCCGTAGCGAAACGAGAGGCAGGATTATATTGCCGCCTATTCTAACACGTAGGGAGAAGGTGTCTGCATCTTTGCTGGACCAGAGGATTAAGAGTAGTCTCCGGCCAGTAAAGATGCAAGACAATTTCTATGTACTAGTTTCATAATAGTAAGGATTCAGTTTGGTAAATTAAGGCTACGAGCCAGGATACCTATTTGATAGGCAGGACATAGGTAAAGCTAGGTAGCTACACATAAGGGCTAAGTAAAACGCAAAGTTGTATGTACCTAGATTTATTCTGAATAAAGTTATTAGGTGAAAGGCTGCTTATCCATAAAGAAAACTGTGACCTGGATCGATCAATTTTAACCCGGTCTCCCGACGGTAATGCTCGGAAGTACCTTAGGGAGCCAGGGTTTGTGAGAAAACGATATGTGTGTGTACGTGCGAATGAGACGAAGAAACAAGCCATCCTACAAGAGGAAAGAAGAGAGAAGAAGTCAGCAAGAAAGAAGTAGTTTGAGGTGGCGCTGTATAGGGCATCTCGCTCTAACGAGGAGGTCTCCCTCACTCTCACGATCGTCTACGAGGTCGCAATTTATGGTTAGGCAGCCTCGCACCGCACCATCCAAAAGGAATCGTTGTTTCTCTGTCGAGGGACCCCCCACTACCCCTTCACATGCGTGGATAGGCTGTTGCCCACGGCTCGGGATCTTACAAATCCCCTTGAGGTCATCTACCTCGCGTCTTCCACATCCAGCTCCGGACGGCGGTGCAGAACCTGAAACCAGGCGGGCGCAACAACATCTACGCCTCGAGCGACCGCGGTACCTTGAGGACCAGCACCGTACCGCGCTACCGCTCGGCGACACCCCGCCGCCCCGCAACAGCTGGTCCTTCGAGCCGGATTGGCGCTGCTGGACACCAGAGCTGGAGCAGGAAGCTGCTGTGGCTACCCACGTCGAGGGGGGAACGGATTCCCTCCACTGCCAGCAGTCTCCGGTAGCAAGCCGCGACCGTTGAGATTGCTGGAACTACGCCGAAGGGGAACGGATTCCCCTTCCAACCGGTAACCCCCGGTAGCAGGCCGCGACCGTTGAGGTTACTGGGCTTACGCCTATTGGATTTCAGTGAATTGGATTTCAGTGTTATTGGATTACAGTGTTATTGGATCGGCGGTACTGTAAGTTTTTTCAACTTTTTTCTCACTTCGTCTCAAGATGCCGATGACAAGAAGCCAGAAGGGAGGGAGAGTCTCGTCGGCTGCCGGCAGAGGTGTTGACGGCACGTCAATCGCCTGTCGAAGGAGAGTCATCGGGGACCGCCGACACTGCTAGTTCCTCGGGAACAAAAGTTACAATGACCACTGCTACAGGTACCACTGATAGCACTACGTTGGAGGCGCAGCCAGGCAGTAGTAAGGAGAGAACAACCACAAGGGAAGCAGGTAAGTCCGATGCCCGTCCTACCTCAAGAAGTGCATCGCTGGCAGCAGAGAAGGCAAGAAGAAGGCGCGAGGTGGAGCTTCGCGTTGAAATCAACCGTCAAGCGTTGAAGGAAGCACAGGCCGCTGCTGACCTAGCAAGAGCAGAAATGGAACTGCTGAAGTTGAACGAGGAGGACGCGGCAGAATCGGACTCTGCTGAAGAAGAACCTGAAGGTCGAACGGAAGGTGTCAAGAAGTGGGTGGAGACCACAGTGAGCAGGATGTCTGGTGGAAGACATCAAGGTGAAGAGGGGACGTCCGCGGAGGGGCGACCAGGTGAAGTGCTCGGGAAGGAGTGCATCATAAAACCTCAAGATCCAACTGCCACCGTCGTGAAGCCAGAAGACACATCACCTACAGGCATGGAGGCTAGTGGCGCCGGAGCGCTAGCCGAAGCTATCATGAAGGTCATCACGTCTGCTCCGAGACCGGGAACTACGCAACAGTCGGCGTACATGTATGAACTCCCCGTCTTTGACGGCAGCTGTGGGGAATGGTTGGCCTTCAGAACGGTGTACGAAGACACCGCGTCGCTGTTCAGTTCCGTGCAGAATATGGCACGGCTGAGGAAGGCGATCAGAGGAACGGCCAGAGAGGCGGTGAGAAGCCTTTTGTATTCTGAGTGCACACCTGGAGAGGTACTAGAATCGCTTCGCCGCAGATTTGGAAGGCCGGATGCCCTGGTTCTGGCAGAACTAGAAAAGGTGAAGAGCCTGCCAAGAACAACTGAGAACGCACGGGATGTGTGTGTGTTTGCTAGCACAATCAACAACACCGTCGCGACGATCAATGGGCTGAAGAAACCGCACTATTTGAAATCACCAGAGATGATCAAAGTGATAATAGAGAAGTTACCCATGGTGCTGAAGTACAGGTGGTACGACTTTGCAGCTCAACATGAAGACCCAGACTTGTCGTTGATAGCTCAGTTCCTGAACAGAGAAGCTGAGCGCTGCGGACCTTACGCATCACAGGAAGTCGTGTCGAAGAGGGTAATGCACCCACAGCGTCAGAGCACGCATACGACGACGGAGCGAGAGACACAGCTGCCTAGATGTCCGCACTGCGAAAACGATCACTCATTGGAAGAGTGTAAGAAGTTTCGACAAGCTAACGTGACCGACAGATGGTCCATAGTGAAGAAAGCGGGTCTATGCTTTAAATGCCTGAGAAGCAGGCATAGGAAAGAGAACTGCAAGAGACCACCGTGTAAGTTATGCCGGAAGTGGCATCATGGCCTACTACACGAAGAGGGTAGGCAGAGAGACCATGGACCGAGAGATCAGAGTGATTCAGATACTTGCAACGAAGGGGCCAAGGAAGTGGCCAATAACGTTTACCTAAGCCGGGTAAACGCGATGAAAGGCGCAAGAGCGTACTTAAAGATGGTGCCCGTCGAAGTTTACGGGCCTAAAGGGAAGGCCAAAGTGATGGCTCTTTTAGATGAGGGTTCAACAGTAACTCTACTCGACTCGGCGGTGGCAGAAGAGATTGGACTTCGAGGACCCAAAGAAGCTCTCTCACTAGAGACAGTGGGCGGACGAGTCATCAAGAAGGATGACTCTATGCGGGTGAACGTGAAGTTAAGAGGCCTCCACCAGAGTCAACGACGGAAGATCAACGGGGCGCGCACAATAGATGGGCTGCGGCTTACGCCTCAACGGATCGACAAGTCAAGATTGGAAGAGTGTACGCATCTACAGAAACTGGTAGACCGACTACACTACGGGGAAGAGTCGCCGAGACTGCTCATCGGGCAAGACAATTGGGAACTTATAGTTTCAAGAGCGACGCGCAAGGGAAAACGGAACCAACCGGCTGCCTCATTGACATACCTCGGATGGGTACTTCATGGGATGGACGGGGGAGCGGCTCAGCGGACGGGCCACCTTACTTGCGCGCACGTCTCGGCGCATGATAGAGAGTCTGATGAGCTGATCAGACAACACTTCGCGATGGAAGCATTGGGAGTACAACCGCGTCGACCGAGCACGGACTCAGAGGAACGCGCTCTACGGATACTAGAGAAAACAACAAAGAAGTTGGAAAATGGGCACTATGAGACCGGCTTACTCTGGAAGAGCGATGAAGAAACAATGCCGGACAACTATGAGTCTGCACTCAGTAGACTTCGAAACATAGAGCGGAAACTTGACAAAGATGTAGAGCTGAAGCTAGAGTATCAACGACAAGTAGAGAACCTCTTCAGCAGTGGTTATGCCGAGGAAGTGGCCCATGAGTCGGCGTCTACAAGGAAGTGGTACCTACCTCACTTCGCCGTCACGCATCCAACAAAACAAAAGAAACGGTTGGTATTCGATGCAGCGGCCAAGTGTAAAGGCAAGAGCCTTAATGACGCGCTCTTACCGGGGCCGGACTTACTTCAATCACTGTTTGGAGTACTTCTTCGCTTCAGACAAAGATCTGTCGCTGTGGTCTCCGATGTCAAAGAAATGTTTCTTCAAGTGAAGATTAGAAAAGAAGACAGAGACAGCTTGCGTTTTCTGTGGAGAGGAGCGAAGCGAACGGGAGCACCGAAAGAGTACAGAATGACGTCTGTCATCTTCGGCGCTGCTTGCTCTCCGAGCCTGGCGATCTATGTAAAAGATCTGAACGCCCAGAAGTTCCAGAAGAAGTATCCAGAAGCAGCACGAGCGGTGATAAAAAGCCATTATATGGATGACTATTTGCACTCTTTTGAAACAGAAGAGGAAGCGCTTCAAATTTCGCGAGAGGTGGACGCCATCCATCAAGAGGCCGGTTTTCAGCTGAGAGGATGGGCGTCAAACAAGAAAGGAGTTCTGAAAGAACTCACTACCGAAGTAACCACGCAGGTAGAGCTCGGGTCGAAGGAAGAAAAAACCCTCGGGCTGCGTTGGTTCACAGAAAAGGATGAGATGGGCTTCAGGACCCATCTAAGAAACGTGGTAGAGGTCGTCGAACAAGAAAGGACTCCAACGAAACGTCAAGTCACGAGCGCCGTTATGTCAACTTTCGATCCCCTTGGTTTAGCGTCACCTGTGCTGATCCAAGGGAAGAAGCTTCTTCAGAACATTTGGAGGAGCGGCGTCGGATGGGACGAGAAGGTGACATCGACCGATGAGTCTTCATGGCAAGCGTACCTACGCAACCTACACCTACTTGATGACTTAAGAATCCCTAGATGCGTCTCACGCTACAACACAGAGGGAGAGCTGCACGTGTTCACTGATGCCAGTGAAGAGGCGTACGCGTGTGCGGTCTACTGGAGACAGAAAAGCCAGGAAGATCGGTACTCTGTGACTCTACTAGCAGGGAAGGCGAGGGTCACTCCATTGAAACCAGTCTCTATACCGCGGCTAGAGCTACAAGCCGCGCTATTGGGAGCGAGAATGGCGCATTCAGTCGAGGAAGAAATGGACTTGAAAGCGACGAGTAAAACTTATTGGTCGGACTCTAGCACGGTACTCTCTTGGATCAAAGCCGATCCGAGGACCTTTAAGTCTTTTGTAGCGCATCGACTGGCGGAGATTGAAGATACAACGAGACCTCAAGAATGGCGCTGGGTACCTACAAAGCAAAACCCAGCAGATGACTCTACCAGAGAGATTCCCAAGGACTTCAACGGGGGGCATCGCTGGTTTACAGGCCCGAAGTTCCTAGAGGGGGGAGAAGAAGAATGGCCGGCAGTACGCTCGTTCAAACGCGCGACAACAGGAGAAGAGAGGGAGCTGCAAGTCACTGCAGCAGCCCAGGTTTGTGAGTACCTTACTCCCGATCCTTTCAGATTCTCGAGGTGGACGAGACTCCTGAGAGCGACTGCCCGGATGTACCAGTTCATAGACTTGTGCCGCAGCAAGAGAGAGCTCGTGCAAGCGGCAAAAGAAAAGGACCCTACTTGGAGAAGAACCTCTAAGAAAAAGAAGGGACAAGTCTATAAGAAGCCTACAGATATGAAAACCGGTAAGAAGTTTCTATCTCTAGACGTGACTTAGGAAGAGAAAGCAGAACGGTTACTACTACAGAGAAGTCAACGCGAGAGCTGCCTTGAGAACTCAGGCAAATTGAAAAAATTGGATGTCATAGAAGAAGATGGCCTCCTACGAATACGAGGAAGAATCGATGCAGCCGCGGGTCTCGATCGTGCCTACAAGCGACCTATCATCTTAGACAGCAAGAGCTACTTGGTGCGTCTTCTCATAGCTCATTTTCATGAAAAGTTCAACCATGGGAACCACGCTACAGTACTAAACGAGGTACGTCAAAGATTTTATGTAATGGGGCTTCGGTCGGCGGTACGAGCGACGAGACACGGCTGTCAGTGGTGCAGGGTTTACCGGGGGGGGTCTCAACGGCTACCAACGGGGGACCTACCAAAAGAACGGCTACAGGTGGGGGAGCCGCCCTTTACCAACGCGGCGGTGGACTACTTCGGTCCAATGACAGTGACGATTGGACGTCGTCACGAGAAGAGATGGGGGGCCCTATTTACCTGCTTAGCTACAAGGGCAGTGCACTTGGAGCTGGCTGCTTCTCTGTCCACAGATTCAATGATATTGGCCTTGCGGAGGATGGCCGCCAGGAGGGGGATGCCACGCACCATCTTCAGTGACAACGGGACCAACTTTGTCGGTGCTGACAAAGAACTGCGGGAGGCTGTCGAGAGCCTCCACTCCGACGGCGGCTTCATGGGTGAAGCCAAAACCCTGGGCTTGAGGTGGAAGTACATTCCACCAGGTGCTCCAAGCATGGGGGGGACCTGGGAGCGTCTTGTCCGCTCAGTCAAGACGGCGCTGGCGGTGACACTCAAGGAACGTCACCCCAAAGAAGAGGTACTACATACGCTGCTGCTGGAGGCCGAACACGTGGTCAACTCACGGCCACTCATCACCACCGATGACACAGAAGAGGAGGGGCTCACACCAAACCACTTCCTCATGGGGAAGTCCTGCGGCGCCCTCAGGATGGGGGCGTACACTGAAGAGGACCTCAGCGGGCGGCGGTCATGGCGAGTGGCGCAGCGACTAGCCGACCACTTCTGGGCTAGATGGGTGCGAGAGTACCTACCCACTCTCGTACCAAGAAGAACAAACAATAACAACACCACCGAACGAGATCGTCAGTGTGGGGACACTATCCTCATTGTGGACCCCACACTTCCACGCAACACATGGCCTCGTGGCGTCGTGGTCCGCACCTATCAAGGACCCGACGGCCGGACGAGGGTCATCGACGCACGCACGTCACATGGGACGTTCAAGCGCCCCTGCTCCAAGGCGGTACTCCTGGTCCCTGGTGACAACCCTAATGTCTCGCAGGGAGCCAGTGAGCCAATCACCGGTCTTCGTGTACTCCGAGCAAGGACTTCACTTCACTCCGGGGGGCAGAGCGACGGTCATCCCACGACGACTCCACTTCACTTCGAGGGGCCCGACTCCACCACACTGCGAGTCGACGAGCCAGTGAAAGATGCCGTGCATCGTGGGGGAGGATGTACGCGACTCGTAGCGCCTAAGTAGGGAATTTGTTATTGTTTAGAATCATATAATGTAGTTAGAAATAACGTAGGAATAAAGAACGGTACTTTAGGTAACTAATGGGTTAAAATACCCATAGTGCTTAGTTACTTGAACTTAGGGATTAAATAATGTATGAAACAAAACGGTAGGGATACTAGGCAGGGTTGTATTTATTTATCCCCACCTTAGTAGAATCGTAAAAACCCTAAAACAAAGGTTAGGTAGGTATATAGGTAGGTACTCACTGGTAATGGTCTGGTACTAGGTATGGAGTACCATGGTAATTAAAGGTAATCGGTAAGGGCTCATCACGGAGCCTGGGTACGCTCGCCCAACCAGCTGGGACAGTTGGCTGGTCTAGCGTGAACAGGCCTCTCAATACGTGTGGTCGGTGTGAGCGTCGCGCGCAGAATGGCTGTGCAGCTGCGTGCGCGCTGCTAATATTTATAAACTCGGCCGACGGGGCGACACTGCGACACACTCGCTTTAGGAAAGTGTCTGCCGTAGCGAAACGAGAGGCAGGATTATATTGCCGCCTATTCTAACACGTAGGGAGAAGGTGTCTGCATCTTTGCTGGACCAGAGGATTAAGAGTAGTCTCCGGCCAGTAAAGATGCAAGACAATTTCTATGTACTAGTTTCATAATAGTAAGGATTCAGTTTGGTAAATTAAGGCTACGAGCCAGGATACCTATTTGATAGGCAGGACATAGGTAAAGCTAGGTAGCTACACATAAGGGCTAAGTAAAACGCAAAGTTGTATGTACCTAGATTTATTCTGAATAAAGTTATTAGGTGAAAGGCTGCTTATCCATAAAGAAAACTGTGACCTGGATCGATCAATTTTAACCCGGTCTCCCGACGGTAATGCTCGGAAGTACCTTAGGGAGCCAGGGTTTGTGAGAAAACGATATGTGTGTGTACGTGCGAATGAGACGAAGAAACAAGCCATCCTACAAGAGGAAAGAAGAGAGAAGAAGTCAGCAAGAAAGAAGTAGTTTGAGGTGGCGCTGTATAGGGCATCTCGCTCTAACGAGGAGGTCTCCCTCACTCTCACGATCGTCTACGAGGTCGCAATTTATGGTTAGGCAGCCTCGCACCGCACCATCCAAAAGGAATCGTTGTTTCTCTGTCGAGGGACCCCCCACTACCCCTTCACATGCGTGGATAGGCTGTTGCCCACGGCTCGGGATCTTACAAATCCCCTTGAGGTCATCTACCTCGCGTCTTCCACATCCAGCTCCGGACGGCGGTGCAGAACCTGAAACCAGGCGGGCGCAACAACATCTACGCCTCGAGCGACCGCGGTACCTTGAGGACCAGCACCGTACCGCGCTACCGCTCGGCGACACCCCGCCGCCCCGCAACACTCTGGATGGTGTTATTTTCAAGTAGGTGAAATAAAAAATAATTTATGCTCCACTTACCTAGCAACAGTATAATACATTTTCAGTTGTAGACTTACCTGAAATAAATAAGGAAAATGTTAATGATTTAGGCCAAAGTCTTGACAGTGAAGCATCAGTGATGTCATCATCATTGACAGCCTGTAGAAGTCCACTGTTGAACATAGACCTCCCCCTAGAATGGCACGCCGAACGGTCTTGAGCCACCTCCATCCACTGACTTCCTGGAATAGTGATGTATGACAATCATATTCGTCGAGACACTGGATATTTTTTCACCCAGCTTTAGGTTAGATTCCAGAAGAGATTTGCAGAAATAATTTAAAAAAAAATACTTACAGAAAGCATAATCATCATCATCATCATCATAATTATCATCATCACTGGTCTGTTTACGTCCAAAGCTGGACAAGGCCTCCCCCATTGAATACAGAGGGGGGGTTTGCCATAATCACCACGCTTGGCAGGCGGTTTAGTGATCGTAGTTGGTGCTAGCTTAACTGATCCCAATCACTACTAGACGCTGCGTTGCCACGATGGATGGCAATACTAATGCATTAAGAATTTGAGACAGATACGAGCCAGCTTTAGGGGCGTCGCTTTAACCCAGATGCCCTAAAAGTATTCTGAAATTGCGAAAGGCCCCTGTACCCTACGGACCCAGTCTCTACCCCGGATCATAATACACCGACAAAGAAACAAACAAGAGGATTATTTCTATAAGAACAACCATCATTATATTTACTAGCAGTTCATAACCTTATAATATTATGCAAAAAATTTTTTTTCCGTTTATTACAATATTTTTCTAATACTCCATTAAACACATAAACCTGAGAAGTGATTTGATTTTTTTGATGAGCAGTGTATGTAAGCTTTGGCGAAATTTGCATTCTTCGTTTAGAGATCCTCAGCTGAATCAGCCACTGCACCTAACTGATATCCTAACTACCCTAACTGATGTCCCAGACATTATAATAAATAGTTAAAGAACCGGTGTGGTGAAAGAGTTCCGATCACATCACAGAACAGAGGCCTTACCATGAGCTCTTATAGCGATTCAGTTCAAAAACTATTCAGTACATAACTTTTCATTTAAAAAACCGACTTCCGCCATTGTATTCGACTAAATAATTTTGGATGAAAAAAAAATTATGAAAGAACCATAGTGGTGAAAGGATTATGATACTTTCTGAATGCAAATGCTTGGTGTCTTGCTGAAAATATCAAAATCGCCATATGTATGCCTACAATATTTGAGGAGTTCCCTCAATTCCTCATGGATCCCATCATCAGAACTGGATTCTGAAAAAAATGGGACCAATCTGGAAGTATCTCTATTCAAATAAAAAAAGAATTTTCCAAATCGGTTCATAAATGCCGGAGATATGCGGTAACAAACATAAAAAAAAAAAAAAAAAAAAAAAAAAAAATACAACCGAATTGAGAACCTCCTCCTTTTTGGGAAGTCGGTTAAAAATATCGGTTCGTCGTTGACATCCGTCATCATTGAATAACTTTAAGTATATAGACTCTGCTACTGTGCCTTTCAATATAGCAACGGACATCACGGAACCGATATTTTCTACTGAATAGTTTTTGAACTGAATCACTTTAAGAGCTCATAGTAAGACCTCAGTTTTTTTTTAATAATAAATGACGATGAATTGGTGAAATAACTCAGCACTTGCAAAGTTAGAACAACTACATGTGCACTAACTTCCCACGGGAAGCTTGCCACTTGGCTAACGAGCACGTATGTGCACTGACTGAAAGTAGGTTGCCACAGAATAATATAATAGTTCGTATAGATACTGATGTGCCATGGTCTGTCCAGTCTAAGAATATACCCCTCTTTCTCCTCCCATGGATGTTGTAAAAGCCTTACTAAGGGATTACACCCGGAGATAGGCAGCAGCATCCGCCTGAGTACTCAACACACCAATTTGCGATCACCAATCCGCCTGCCAAGCGTGGTGATTATAGCATATCCCTCCATTGTATTAAATGGGGAGGCATCGTCCAGCAGTGGACGTTTAAAGGCTGTTGAAGAAGATAGATAACAACATACCACATCCAACAGTCACATACGTAGTCATGATTCCACACTAGGATACCCTGTATCGTGGGTATCAGGAACTATGAGTACCATAACACCCAAATCCGAAACAAATATTTGCAGATCATGCAAACATTTGTCCCGCAACGGAAATCGAACCCGCAACCTTTCAAATCTCAGCCGGCTACTCGCCCTCCGTGCCACAGACGTCCTCAAAAGGCACCTACTGCCTCCTAGGGCCTCCTTGTGAATATCAGAAAACCATAATTAGATAGATTATAACCGGCTTAACTTACGTAGATTATTTTCGAAAATACGACCCAAGGTTTCAAGCAATTAAGATGCTCTTAATCATGTATGAGTGTTATGTGTAGTGTGTGTAGGTACCATAGTAAACAGCACCCAAACCCGCAAAAAGTTTTTGCAGATACAAACATTTGACAGCAATCCATGAACCCATACCTCTCTTGTAGAAAAGCTAGAATAATAAACGGGCGAGAAGTGTAGAGAGTAAGTCTGGCAAGTATACACGCCGTATATATACATTTGTGTAGGTTATTAATTCTGTCTACAGACTTATGCCTTGAGATGAGTAACCCTAGAAAGTTATTTGACCAGTTAATCTCATAAAGTCATGCTAAGCCGATTATCTCGTGATTTCCCTCTGGAGTCGAGGAGCGATTCCAGCCAGACGGGGACCACTTGCTAATTGCCTTCGTATGAACTCAATACCAAGTCAGCCTGGTGGTGTAGTGGCTACTGAATCTGACTACCGATCCTTATGTCGTGGGTTCCACCCCAGTTGGGCACCAATGGATTTTTGCGCTCAGAAACGATGCAGGTAAACATCGTAATGAGGAATTTTCATCTTCGATTAAAAAGAAAAAAAGTAGTTCAAATTGGTTCGATAGATGACGCTGACTCAACTGTATCAATCAAGATTGGCTCTGGTGCACGCGTACAAAACTATTATCTAAGTAGTCTGTGGCTATTAGTCATGATAACATTCTGTTTGTGATTGCTTCTTGAGTGTGCTCTAGTGATTTCGTGGTGTTTTTAGAAGTAGGCAAAAATAAATACCACGAAATGAAAATTATTTCTACGTTGTCGATGTTGACATCACTTTATTTTGACACTTGACTGCTGCGTTACAGAGCAGCGCCATCTATTTTCAACGCTGAAATCATGATTTGAAACGGCCGTGAAAACCCCTCATTGAACTGTCATAGCCCAGAACCAGAAATTCCAAGGCATGTATATGAAAGGAACCTTTGCCAGGCGTTACTTTATCCTTCTCCAACACACTGGTTCTATCACCATAACATCAGCTACCATCTTCAACAGCCTTTAGACGTCCACTGCTGGACGATGTCTCCCTCATAGAATGCGATTTGCCATAATCACCACGCTTGGCGGACGGATTGGTGATCGCAGTTTGGTGTTAAGTACTCAGGTGGATGCTGCTGCCCATCCCCTGGTGTAATCTCTTAGTACAGCTGGTATCCAAGCTATTTTTGTCTTACAAAAACGGGCAATACGTGCCATTTATAAAATGAAGTCGCGTGACTCCTTGAGGGAGCGTTTCAAATAAATCAATATTCTTACAGTAATATCGCAATATATCTATGAAATATTATTACATACACATAAACACTTGGATATTTTTATGATAAAAAGTGACGTGCATGGTATTAACACGAGAAATAAACACAAAGTAAATATACCAAAATTTCGATTAAAGAAAGTAAGTGGGTCTTTTATGGGGAATTCTGTACGGTTCTATAATAAACTTCCAGAAGGTGCATTTAAACTTCCTATTCGAAGATTTAAATCCTACATAGAGATGAATCTAATTAAGAAAGCGTATTACACACTTGATGACTATATTAATGATAAAGCCGCGTGGCCTGATGTCGCTCTGCCCCTCGACTGCTAAAATGAAAATTTGAAATATCTGTACTTACCTATTTACATGTTTGTATTAGATTATTATTTATAAGTATAACAAGCGTAGCGTGTACTGTCTTGCATATTTTTGTGGAAGGTTTTTAAGTTCTCATTTACTATGTATCAGCAACTCCTTGCTCCGAGGCACCACACAGGCGCTTCTCACCTAGTGGTAAGACGGACCATTTATGTAAGCCAAGCCGAGTTTGTTGCCTGATTCTTCTAGGCTTGTTCGTCCAACGAACAGGAGTAATTTAATTTTATATAAGACGATTCAAAATGATCCTTGTGATTTCAATGAATAAAGTTCTTTTTGACTTTTGACTTTGACTTTGAGTAAGGCTTTTACTACATCCATCGGAGGGGAAGGAGGGGTCTATTCTTAGGACAGACACACCACGGCTACCATATACCAGATTAAAGCACACGTGAGTTCAATTGGGAAAATTATGGACCGATTACCTATGCCAAAATGGATTTTCATTTAATTTTTCAAAACAGTATACAATGAATGGTAAATGTGCCGTTGGGGTCTATTAAAACTCTCTTTCTAGATAGATTAACTTTATTCTCCTTATTCTTAGGTGCTACTATAATTCTCTAATTATGACTGCCTTCCTTCCCGTCTTGGTCTCGAATGCCTCTTGACTTTGTCGAACTCCCTCCTCGTAGCCTCGTCATCGGTCGTTCGGCGAAGGTTCGACATCCCTCGGCGCCGCTCGTCGGCAAACACCGTTGGTCGATCCAATCGTCTCGCCTTACCATGGTAGATGGCGTGCGTGGTTGCATAAAACTACATCCGTCAAACAACATCCGGTATCAAATAGCTAACATTCGGCCATTCTGACCATATGTCTGTCCTCAGACATTAAACTTTCTATTTCATTTATTCATTTTAATTTACCTACTTACATTTCTTCATATTAACGTACCTCTCAATTGATATTCACGAAGAAAAACAACATTCAGAAACAAATAACAAGACAAGCCAACAATAAGAAAACAATATTCAGCAACAAATAACAAAACAAGCCAACAATATTATTCTATGACCAGCTTTGGACAAACTATGGGAAAAAAAACATTATGTACCTACGAAGGTGCGCAGTTAAACAATAAAATACCGAAAGTCATTAAGTAGATAAAGTCATTAATAACATTTAAAAGGTTTCTTAAAGCTCATATAATAAAGGATTTTCATTAATTTAATTGCTTGATTATTTTTTTGTTTTGCTACTACTGAAATTATCAATGAGTATATCAATGAATAATTATATTCTTATTATAATTCATCATAATTATATCTCTGGCGCAACTTCTCGTTGATATTGCTCACTGTGGCTCAGGCCTAGACAAAATTATCTAATATAAGTTTTCTTTTTGTCATTGTGTTCTTCGGCCATCTTGATCCTTGAGGGATGTCCTCATTCCTCGGTCTATTGTATCATCAATGTATATATTCATGCTATGTCATTTATTTTCTTGGCAACTATCTCGTTCCATGTTGAAAGTTATTTCCTGACAGTCTATTGTATTATCATGTCCATATTCATGCTATGTCATTTATTTTCTTGGCAACTCTCTCGTTCCATTTTGAAACTTAATTCCAGACAGTCTATTGTACCATCAATGTCTATAATCATATACGTGCTATGTCATTTATTTTCTTGGCAACTCTCGTTCCATGTTGAAAGTTATTTCCAGACAGTATATTGTATCATCTATGTTCATATTCATGCTATATCATTATTTTCTTGGCAATTCTCTCGTTCCATTTTGAAATATCATTTATTTTCTTGGCAACTCTCGTTCCATTTTGAAGTTTATTTCCAGACCGGCAATGACCGTTCTCTCACGTCATCATCACAATTGGAAATAGTCGGTACGTCATAGGTTGTGCCATGGCAACAGTCTTGTTCCATGATCGCAACATGCTCAATGTGATTTGTTTTCTGGGAACTCGCTCGTTCCATTTTAAAAGTTATTTCCAGACCAGCAATGACCGTTCGCTCACGTCATCGTCACGATTGGAAATGGGTGGTACGTCATAAGTTGTGCCATGGCAACAGTCTTGTTCCATGATCGCAACATGCTCAATGTCATTTGTTTTCTGGGAACTCGCTCATTCCATTTTAAAAGTTATTTCCAGACCAGCAATGACCGTTCGCTCACGTCATCGTCACGATTGGAAATGGGTGGTACGTCATAAGTTGTGCCATGGCAACAGTCTTGTTCCATGATCGCAACATGCTCAATGTCATTTGTTTTCTGGGAACTCGCTCGTTCCATTTTAAAAGTTATTTCCAGACCAGCAATGACCGTTCGCTCACGTCATTGTCACGATTGGAAATGAGTGGTACGTCATAAGTTGTGCCATGGCAACAGTCTTGTTCCATGATCGCAACATGCTTCTTCCTTATTTTCAGGGACACGCTCTGTATTAGTTTCATCTGCAACACATACAACGAAAACAGAGCAGTATGCATTGTAACTTTATGTTATGGATAAAGTAAATCAAACTGAGGTAACTCATCAAATTATTATGGAATTTCTCCAAGATGAAATGGGCGGTACAAAAGTCAAAGTCAAAAAGAATTTTATTCATTGAAATCACAAGGATCATTTTGAATCGTCTTATAACTAAACTTACTCCTGTTCCGTCGTACGTCTGTTGTACGTCATAAGTTGTGCCATGGCAACAGTCTTGTTCCATGATCGCAACATGCTTCTTCCTTATTTTCAGGGACACGCTCTGTATTAGTTTCATCTGCAACACATACAACGAAAACAGAGCAGTATGCATTGTAACTTTATGTTATGGATAAAGTAAATCAAACTGGGCTAACTCATCAAATTATTATGGAATTTCTCCAAGATAGTATGTAGTTATTTTAATAAATTAACCGTGTGAGCCGTGGGGCTGTACAAGAGCGCTTGTATTGCAGTGCGAGTAGGAACGCACTGCGACGACCGACGTCATACACATGCTACGTCGGTGTCTTACTCTACGCAGATTCTGATTGCTTGGTACTGCCAGCCCACTCAGCGCGCTGTAGTGACGGGGCTTCGAGTGCCCACGCGCACTTTTTATCTACTTGTCCATTGATTATACGCAATTTAATAAAATTCACGCATTGCTACACTGCTTCTAACGAGTGTAACTTATCTCCTCGGTACTTATTATTTCCTAGTCCAATGACGGACGTTTCTGACTAACCGCTCTCGGACTCTGATCGGACAAGACACTACAAAATCCATTCACACGCTTCAAAAGACGTAGAACGGTTGAGTACACTTCTGAGCTAAGTCATTTTAAGGAGAAGATAAGAACCTTTCTTTTTAATCAGGAACAAGACCTGAGAAAAAATTCTGAATGAGATACCAAGAGTATTCAGTCCTCCGTTACTCTCCTCATTGCGCAAAATGAAGAGTTCAAGAAGAAGATTGAGAAACTGGGCAAGAACTTTAATGTCAAACACAAGACTTGTCGAGTACCTTACACTTAGGCGTCCGCACATCTGGGGACACCTGTCTACGTGTCGCAGCAATTAATCGCACAAGGCTCCCGCTTACACTTCTTGGCTCAAGATCTTGCCAAGTCAAAGCAGTACGAATTTTGTTAGATGGCTTATGGCAAGGTATACGTCAGAAGAGAGGAGAACTCTCTAATCATCATTTACTTAATGTGAATTAATTGAAACTTTTAATTAGCCTTTGTTTACCACTTTGCTTTCATCAATACTTGTACTAGCTCTAAGTTTTCCTAAAACTAAAATAAAATAAATAAAATGACAAAATATCATTATCAGAACTGAAGCCCAGGTTCATCAACTACTGCAAGGGCAATGACTTTACTTCTATCTATTAAAATATTAATTATCAAGTCTTTATTATTATTATTTTATAAAATCGTCTGCCAACCATATAAAACACAAAAAATTAACCATACACACTTTACACGCCATTAAACTTCCAGTATATTATGCCATCAAGATTGTTATCAAACACAACATAAAGATTACGTTTGTCTCTTTGGATATTTTCAACTTATTCTTATTTTGCCAGTTTAAAAAATAAATTAAAAACCTCGCCATGATCTTAATAAAACCTGCAGTCCTTTTGCACCTCATGAATAGCTCCCTCTCTACTTTGAATGAGATAGATGAAATTGAAATTGCTCGCTCTATCCAATGTTATCACATTGGATTGGAGGATCTTACAAGACACATAGTAAAGTCATTCTCAACATATAAGAAGCATATACGCTAACATAGACGGTTTAATTATAAGTCTGAATAATGACTATACCCTGACCAGCCTATTCCTTCTCTAGTAAATTACACCTCATTTGCAACAACACGCCAACATGGAGTTGTGGCGTAAGTATGTAAGAAATTGGATTATTTTGACAAAGGTCAAAGAAGTTAAATACTGAAATGTTGACTTGTATTCTGTGTAGTTTTAGTAATCTTTGTGAATCTATGTTTATGTGTGTGTCTCTTGTATTTTTCTGTGTCATTCTCGTCTTGTCATCTACATTTATCATTAGATCAAGCATAATGTTTATTAACTTGTTAAATTTACACATAGAATCATCAAAATTATATAAAAACATAATACTAACAGGAGATATAAATATAATTTCGAAGGAAACCGAACTTGCGTAAGAACGAAATAATAGACTCAATTAATCAATTGGCTTTAGGAGCACATGAAACACAGCTTAACTCATTTGTTCTTTTCGAAACTGACCCTAACAAAGTATATGATGTACTTACGAGTCAAATCAGACAGCACTCCTGGCTTGGATAATATCCCAACTAGCTTTTTAAAACTAGCCTAAAACGAAGTAGTACCTATTATCTGTCACTTAGCCAATCTCTGCTTCAATAACGGCATTTTCCCTCTGCCTCTGGCGATATGGACAAGGTCAATAACTATGACCAATTTCTGTACTGCCGGTCATTTCAAAATTTAAAGAAAAACAACAATACACAACATTAATTAATACTTAAATCAATTTCAATTATTGTCAGACTCACAATAGGGCTTCAGAAATGGTAGGTCCACTGAAGATGCCGTGAGAGCAATAAACTCTTTTATTGTTCAGATCAGTTTGATCGTGGGAGAAAATGCATAGCTGTATATTTTGACCTTAAAAAAACGTTTAACACCGTATGTCCCAATCAAATCAAATCAAAATAATTTTATTCATTGATTTCACAAGGATCATTTCGAACAGTCCTACAAACTAAAATTTCTCCTGTTCCAACGCGACCAAGCCTAGAAGAATCAGGTAACAAAAACAACTTGGCCTACTTAAATGATCCGTCTTACCACTAGGTGAGAAGCGCCTGCGTGGTGCCTCGGAGAAAGAAGTTGCTGATACATAGTAAATGAGAACTTAAAAACCTTAGGAAGGAAGTCAAAAGTAAATAAACATCAGCAAAAGTATGTAAGACAGCACACGCTACGCTTGTTATACTTATAAATAATAATATAATAGAACTATGTAAATAGGTAATACAGATATTGCAAATTTCCGTTTTAGTGGCAATGGGCAGAGTAACATCACGCCACACGGCTTTATCATTAATATAGTCATCAATAGTGTAATACGTATTATTAATAAAAATACATTATTTATACTTAACGTAATGAGATTGATGATTCTTACAAGGCTTGTGTAAGATGCAATTAATTCCTCATCTGTATTAGGTTGCAAGTGCATAAACATTTCATATAATTTTAGTTAAACAAGTAAATAGGTAGGTACACAATGTTACAATCAAATAACAGTGAGTTTGAATTAGATTCCATGTGAAGAAATATGGAAAATAATGGTATCAGAGACAGATTACTGGCTTTATTTATTTAAAAATCAGCATTGTGTGTCGTTTTTGTGCCAAATAAACGTTTTTCTTTCTTTCTTTCTTTCTTTAAAAATCTAAGTCACCGGAAGCAGAAGATCAAAATTGCTCAATACTTAAGTAAAGACTAATATTTCCTATGGAACAAAGTTCACATAATACATCATGGAACAAAGTTCGTGTAGATTTGTAGAAGCTGAGCTGGGTCTTGCGAGGATAACTTTATGGCTAAATGCAAATCTACTAACCTTCATTGCCTCAAAAATTAATAACATTTGCTTACTTACACAATTTATAATAATAACCAATCTGAAAATGAATATTTAATAACACTATATGAATCAGAAAATATTCAGGAATATAATGAATGAAACAAGATATCTTCAACTAGGTACTTGGGGAGTCGTGAAGTACCAAAGACTAACTTGGTTTCCACAAATCGAAGTACTTACTACTAGGATCAGAACTGAAGAAGTATACATTGCACTTGCCGAATCTGTCCTTAAATTCTGTCCTGTTCCAGTATGGAGTGGAGCTGCTATACTAAATTTTGGACACTTATCCCGTTTTATCATCACATGTACACATTTTTGCTCACGTATAGTATTAAATTACAAGCAATAAATACTACTTATTTAACACGTGCTGCTAACATCCAATGAGTAGCCTTGGCAAAATCATCGCACGGGTTAACCAAAGATAGTGTAGGTAGTTGAAAATAACTAACACGTGCTAGCCTCCCAAAGAGTAGCTTTGGTAACAGCATTGCACAATGTTATCAGTGTATAGTGTAGGTAGTCTAAAATAATGAATACGTGCTAGCTTCCAAAGAGTAGCGTTGGCAAAAGCATCGCATATGGGCAATTATTAAAGATTTTGCACACGTAATTACAGCAGTAAATTAACAGCAATAAATACTACTTAATAAACACGTGCGAGCCTTCAAGAAGTAGCCTTGGCAAAAGCATCGCATAACCAAATATAGCGTAGGTAGTCTAAAATAATAAATACGTGCTAGCTTCCAAAGCTACTTTTTGGCAAAAGCATCGCACATGGTCAATTATAAAAGATTTTGCACACAGTTAACAGAAATAAATACTACTTAATTAACACGTGCTAGCTTCCAAAGAGTAGCCTTGGCAAAAGCATCGCACATGGTCAATTATAAAAGATTTTGCACACATAGTTACAGAAATAAATTAACAGAAATAAATACTACTTAAGTAACACGTGCTAGCTCCCAAAGAGTAGCCTTGGCAAAAGCATCGCATAGTGTTAACCAAATATAGTGTAGGTAGCCTCAAATAATAAACACGTGCTAGCTTCCAAAGAGTAACCTTGGCAAAAGCATCGCACATGGTCAATTATAAAAGATTTTGCACTCGTTATTGCAGTAGTAAATTAACAGCAATAAATACTACTTAATTCACACGTGTTAGCTTCCAAAGAGTAGCCTTGGCAAAAGCATCGCACATGGTCAATTATAAAAGATTTTGCACTCGTTATTGCAGTAGTAAATTAACAGCAATAAATACTACTTAATTCACACGTGCTAGCTTCCAAAGAGTAGCCTTGGCAAAAGCATCGCACATGGTCAATTATAAAAGATTTTGCACTCGTTATTGCAGTAGTAAATCAACAGCAATAAATACTACTTAATTCACACGTGCTAGCTTCCAAAGAGTAGCCTTGGCAAAAGCATCGCACATGGTCAATTACAAAAGTTTTTACACTCGTAATTACAGTAGTAAATTAATAGCAAATAATAAGCTACTTAAACTCACCAGATATATTTTTTTGAAGCTCACTTTTATGGGCGTAGTAACTTTGTCACTTCTGATATATTAAAACTCTCTTTCTAGATAGATTAACTTTATTCTCCTTATTCTTAGGTGCTACTATAATTCTCTAATTATGACTGCCTTCCTTCCCGTCTTGGTCTCGAATGCCTCTTGACTTTGTCGAACTCCCTCCTCGTAGCCTCGTCATCGGTCGTTCGGCGAAGGTTCGACATCCCTCGGCGCCGCTCGTCGGCAAACACCGTTGGTCGATCCAATCGTCTCGCCTTACCATGGTAGATGGCGTGCGTGGTTGCATAAAACTACATCCGTCAAACAACATCCGGTATCAAATAGCTAACAGGTCTAAGAATTTACCCCTCCATCTCCTCCCATAGATGTAGTTAAAGCTGACTAAGGGATTACACCAGCGGATGGGCAGCACAGCATCCACCTATGTCATACTACGATCACCAATCCGCCTTGCCAAGCGTGGTGATTGATTAGGGCAATTCCCCCTATAGACGTTATGCGGGAGGTCTCGTCCAGCAGTGGGTTTCTAAATACTGGTGATGATGATGATGACGTATTCAATGGGTTTCTGCGAAGGTTACTGACATCAGATGTCCCTCATCAGTCCCTCGTCCAGTTAATCTAGAATCTCCACAAGTAAGCCAGTTATCCCGTGATTTCCCTCAGGACAGACGAGTGATTCCAGAGACCGCGGACTAATCGCCGTGTCGTATGGAACGTAGGGTTTAATTACCGACTGCGGGTTTGAAGGTTATGTTGTAAAGTGGTCCAAATTCATATTATACGAGTCAGATTCAAAATGGTTATGTACTTAGTTTTTACCTTAAAGTTTTAGTTTTTGCACAAAGCAGTTTCTTTACTATTTTTGCTCAGTATCAACGTGGCTACTCTTGACACTATTCCAATCCTAATTCAGGATTTAGTGTCATTTGTTACTCTTGAATTCAATACTAGCGCACAATTTGTAATGGAGATTGGTGGAATTTTATGGAACTAAGTGAAAACGACTTCGATTTTTGGTATTCTTGACGCGATTTTGACGTTGTTCTTCCACGAGTCAACACGCAAAGTCAATCGCGTGCTCGATCTCAATTTCAAGCTCGATTTGGTACAAGAGTGCCAAAACAAGCGTTATTAGGATTGAAACTGGATTGCGATTAGAACTGGATTGGGATTTTAACTGGTTTCAAGAGTAGCCCTACAGGGATGCAAGTATGGATATCTAAATCGATAAAATTTTACATTCAAATTCTATCGATTTAGAGATCCATACTTGCAGTTTTTTTATGAGCTCTTGTAGATATTCAGTTCAAAAACTATTCAGTACAAATTACCGGTTCGGTAATGTGCTGATATTGTTACCTATTTTCCTGGGGGTCAAGGTTCATATAAAAATAAAAGTAAATTTGATTGAATGCTTTGTATTTGAGTTAATGTTTTAAGATGACACCAGTGGAGTACTTATAATATTTAGAAATATGCCAGCTAATTACAGTCGGAGAGAAAAGTGGGTTTTCCTGAGATGAATTGCAATTGTTTATACTTATTATCTTTACCATCAAACGTCTTACTAGGTTAGCAAAACTAAAAATAAGAAATATGGGCGCCACCAACAGAATATAATTCCTGTTGGAAAGTAAAAAGTTCAGCTCGAACAATGGATTGTTAGGATATTACCAGTCCCCTTGGTTACCATGGACACACTTGCACCACCATAGATGTTAACGGGCAACCGATTGTGCTCCCATGCAGTATGTGGAACTTCGTTGCAGTGGGGCAATCATGAAACGTGGCTGTCCGGGCAATAGGTTGACTCGGAATGGTAATATTTCCACTGTACAGCTTCTTGCGGTAAAATAAAAAACAGCCTCTTGCGGTAGCATAAAAAAAAACCCTGTAAATACCAAAAGAACTCTGTTAGCATCGGCTATTATTTGAAACTAAAAAAGGGATATGTTCTGTCCGTTCATAGAATGCTTACTAACAAATCCATCTCAAAACCTGGAGGAAAGGACAAAATTCTATGCAGCCTGCCAACCGCATAGCTTCAACGAAGCCAACCCAGGTGATGAAATACCATCACCAGTGGAGAAATTAAAGAAAATATGGACCATGTGGTCATCACTATACTAATGGAAAAAAATATTAAAACCCACCTGAACCACTGTCCAGGGTTTGCTTAAAACAAACGGCAGCGAAGCAAGCCTCTTCCAATCATCAAAAATAGAATAAAAAGCCTTAGAAAAAGTGGGCGGTTCCCAACTGTCTTAGAGAATTTCTCGCCTGTAACAATAATTTGTTGATAAATACAAATGAAACTGTATTAGGCAGGTTCCTAGCGATGGTTTAAAGACTTACCAGTATCGGAACAGAGTTTCACTCCTGCTAAAACAACAGATCCGCCTTGTACCAAGGCTTCCAGTACAAAAATGGCGAAGGCCTACAGGGATATTTCTCTAGACATTTCCAGTCTCCCACTCACGAAAAAGTGGCTAGATCTAGCGAGACTCCAGTCACGTCGAGGCCTGCAATATTTATCACAAAGGCTTCCCTCTGTCACAAAACGCTCACAAACTAAACGAAAATATTAAAACCATTGTTATTGTGTATAAAAACTAAACACATTTCCCAAAAGCAGGTCATTGACCTATTTTGACAGACCCAAATCCGACGTCCCGCCGGAATGTCAAACTGTCAACTTTACAAGCACTGGGACAGCAACACTACATGTTATTCGCTCTCTACGAACCAGCGACCACAGAGGTAGCAAAAGACCATAGAGAGAAAATACCATCACAATGAACTGAGGTATACCCATGGATTTTTCCACGTAACAATATTTAAAGGCACAGTAGCAGAAGGTCTATACATTTTTGCGATTAAAGTTATTCAATGATGACGAATGTCAACGACGAACCGATATTTTGTACTGAATTGTTTTTGAACTAAATCGCTATAATAAGCTCATGGTAAGGCCTCAGGTGTAAATTATTTACTTCAAAATAAATAAAAACAAACCACAGGTGTTTCTCGCGATGTTAATGGCGTTTTTACGAACTAGGAATCGAATCCGTAACGATAAACAAACGGTTTTAATGCGTTTCAACAGGACCTTTACGATACCGAATAAAAATGTTATTTTGAAGAATAATAGTATCGATATTTCTAAATTCGAGTTTTGTTTTATTTACCGCTCGTTCACTGTGCTATTCGAGAGTGAAACCAAAACCCAAGATCCTAATATGCAACTTTTATCTACTTTTTGAAGATGATTAAAAGGGTAAAACCTCTCAATAGGAGAGTGGAACGCCTACAGAAATTTCTCGTACTAATTCACTTAAAAAAATAATATAATTACAAAGGTAGCTATTTTGTTTTAGGGTAGAGTTGTAAAGTTTTTCTCTGATTAGGTGCCACGACAACATGAACTATGACAAAAGTCGTAAGAAAACAATGTCGTAAATAATGCTCAAGATTAATATTATTTTATTAATGGCTCTCATACAAAACGACATTATTGAATGAGTCCGACTTTATGTATCTTGTTTCGTACGACGTAATGGTCCATTAAAACACAAGGAGGTTATTAATGACAGTATTTACGAGACAATACATCATGGTGACAAAGCAAAACGCTAGAGTACGATTGCCATAAGTAGCTACACAACTTAAGATACAAATTTAATTTTTATTCAAATGGCCATGCTTACACGTTCTTAAAACTTTCGTTTGTTGGTTAGTTCACTCAAAAAACAAAAACATAATCAATAAACTGAGGTAACTTTATACCATACCTAGATTATTTGACAGATTTCAATGGAAAACTGTCACCAAATCCCTTCTGACGCATAATGACCAACACAAATCTATGCTCAATTCTAGATTCACGCTTGAACATAGTTCTGGGGTAAACTAATGTTAAGCTTTTGTTTTACACTTAAGATGATGTTAAAATGTCTAAAATCTCGAGGTGAAAGTGATAGTGCAATTACTCACTTCACGTCGGGAAGAGAATAAGGTATAGCTTTTAGTCGCTCAGAAGTAACTGGCGTAAATGACAAATAAAAAACCTTCGTTTTGCTTAGAGTAGCAAATACAAAAATAAATCTTTTTATATTTGTTTAAATACTTTGATTAGCTACCGAAAAGTATAAAAATAAACCGCATATATTTTCTAGATTAGAAGGATGAACGTAAAACGAGTTTTACGAGAACCGATTTCAAAAAATAAATCTATCGAGAAAAGTTTCTCAAGTAATCACTATATTAACATCAAGTTTGTATCCGTTACCGTTAATGAGTGAGCTTACATGCTCGACGCAGCGACTCCAAATTTTAACATATCACCTTAAAATTACCAAGCGTAAGTATGTGCTGAGTAGCAAAAATACCTTTACACTAAAAAAAACACAATTAGATGAAGGCTTAGAAGCTATGCCTCTTGTTATCTATGAAGTTATGAAGATACTCTTGATGCGCTGCGTGCACCCAAAAAGACACATTAGCTGTTTCGATGTAAAGATAATTTTGTGCGTCAAGCTACATTTGTTTACATGAACTGTGAAGCTACTTCTAATGACTGTACCTTACAATTGTGTAATGGATGATGGAAGAAAGGACTGGACCACAGAATAATTAACAGTTCTTGACCTTATCTTGAGTGTTTGGGCCATTAGTAATGCAATGTTCTGAAATATTATATTATTGGGTCACATGATGATAATTTCTGCAGATTTTGCTACGGAATATCGGGTTATGGAGAGAGATATGCTCGGATATTCACTACGTGTCATAATCTAAAATGAAGAGATCTGTAGAAATTTACTTCAGAGCATGTACCTCCATAAAAGTTTTAATCGCCAATACGGGGCGCTCCGATAGCAAAAGGAAATAAAAAAAGTGGTATAAAAAAAAATAAGATGTACTTATCAATTAAATGTACATACTTGTTCAGTTTTGCCAAAGTCAACGCCATAGGAACGTCACTGTCACTGCGACTGACTGACACGACAATACTTTTAGTTGATTTTCGCAGTTCGTTCTCCCTCAAAGATTACGGTCGTTCTTTAAATTTAAATTTTCGTCAGTTAACCTTTGTTGACCTTAGGTCGAGTCGTTGTCGTATCGTCGTAGAAGTAACATCTCGTGCCGTGTACCAAAAGAGCACAATTACTTCGCGCCGGTTTCGGGATAGCTTTTGGCTCACATTTTACTCTGTTTTCGTATATCCCAAATACTTTGGGGACGTACTGGTGGCTTCCGGTGTGTTCGGTGCGGGAGCTATCCGGGTTTCACAGCCTTGTCCGCGGTCATACGGTGGGTTAAGGTGATCGACGCAACTGGTAAGTTGACGGACCCACGCTCGCTGAGAAAACCCTGCGACTCGTCAGCCGTTGGACTGTGTTCGGAGACACCTTGGTGTAAGGTTAGTGCAACTCAGTTAGTTCGACCCGAACCCACATTTTGTTTCGTAGTCGGGAAGTCCGCAGTACCTCTAAGTAACCTTGTCGTAATAATATTTATAATAAAAAAAAATACAGTCCACTTTATCGTACAATACTCATATATTAGTATAACATTAACAAGTCAATGACTTTTGTTTTATGTAGACTTACTATTAACTTGACTTTATATTCATTTATTTGTGCTTTAATATTATAATTTGTATATTATCCTAGATTTAATTTGAAACTTGTGTGACTTTTAATATACAAAACTAAATATTAAGCTTATTTTAAATTAAAAAATAACGGCTAATTACCACTGTTTTTCGTCACTTTTGCTGATGTTGCTCATGATGAAGAGGCATCTGAACTCAGTGTCGAAACGTCAGCAAAAGTGACGAAAAACAGTGGTAATTAGCCGTTTTTCCAATTTAAAATGATTCTCAACCACGAAAGTTTAAATTCTATAATTAGGTACGTTTAATATTGTTTTTTTTTTAATTTTACATATGAATCGGTTTTGTAAATAAATACAATTTCTGTATTTCCGATCCGCCTTTCACCTCATTTAGGTACTAAATGATTTCCAGTCTCCTAAATTGTGCGTTCAAACTGGCCATTGTTCTACCCTGATAATTTATATATTTGATTGCAAAACGGATAATCAGGCAACACCTGCTCTACCAAAACATACAATATCACAAGGAGATACGATTAAATTTAGCTTGTTTTCTTACCGAAATCAGATATCTAGATATAATAGTGAAAGTAAGCCGTAACAGACAGCAGTAAGGTTGAATTTTGTTTGGGTTGTATTAGTAAACAGAGTTTGAGATCGTAAATTCAGTTCGATAGGTATCGACCGATAGTTATTTCGTGTTTTACGGCTTTTTGCTACATTGGCTTTGGGTGGTTTCATTTGACAGTTATACGTTTTTTTATAACAAAAGAGTAGGAATGCAAAATAGCTTTGACGATGTAGGATTTTCTTTATCTGATAGGATTCTCAGCGATGGAAATTAGTTGCACAGACATTCAGAACTTCACGAATATTTTCATAGAATTATAGCCTGGTTTTTTTTTACTGGCACTCTCTGGCACGCTTATGCAACATGTTTATGCATGGCTATGCTGGCATATGCTGGCTGTTTTCAAATTTACAAATTGAAAGTTTCTACCGTGAAAAGTAAGTAAGAGATTTCTTTCAATCTTTTTGAAGTTGAACGTAATTCTTGGTTTTTGAACAAATAAAAAATGAATGAAAATAAATTGATATGTTAGGTATTCAAACTAATTAGTGAAGATCACACCAGGGACTGAGAGGTTATGGAGGCTAGGGGATGGGCAGCAACTTCCACCTGAGTACTCAACACCAATACTGCGATCACCAGTCCACCTGCCAAGCGTGGTGATTATGACAAATCCCCCATTGCATACTATGAGGGACGCCTCGTCTAACAGTGGACGTCAACAGCTGATAAAGAAGAGTGAAGATTATATAACTAGTGGTTCGCCCCGAACTGAGACCTCGCGATAACACCTTTATTAGCCCGACTACATAACCAAGTAATATCCATTTTTCTATTATTATTTTTGAAAATTTTCACCTAGAGGTCTACCAGTACAGTACAGGATCTATCAGTAATAACTCTAATTTCCTACACATCATCGAAATAACCTTTGAATAGGGCTAAGCAACGGGGCGTAATACTACATACCTGTTAGTATCTATATCAAGTACCTGACGAATTAATTGATAACGTCCTTTTGGTGAAATCATAGAACTCCAGCGTCATTCAAATTCCTAGAAATGGGAGGTCAACAATGGATGTTTTATTGGTTTGTGTTTTATGGAGTACAAGTTTCTAAATTCTTCAGTTTCAGACTTTTCCCTATAGTTGTGACACAAAAGCCACAAGCATACCAAATTTCAGCAATGTGGGATTGCTGGAAGTACCCTAGAATTTTTGATTTTTACGTTTTTTATTTTCCCTAATATCTCAAAAACTTCTAAGGCTAAATACTTATTAAAAACAGTTTTGAAATGTCCAACTAAAGCGCTTTCATTAGAAACCCCACTTGATCTGTCTCACTTTTATTTTTTTGCCCCCTCTTGGACCCCAATATCTCAGCAACCCCCTGACCGATATAGCTCATAACCTTGCCTACAAATTGTACCAATACTATCTACCCCCATACCAAATTTCATGAAGATCGGATAAACGGTTTGGAAGTTTTCATCGGACAAACATACATACAAACGCCGATTCTTCCAACTTGACTCAGAGAACTCCCTTCGCTCGTTCAATTAATAATAATAATAATTATTTTCTTTAACTTAATAGTAAATTAAAATTTGAGACCTCCTTTTAAGTATACTTAATAGATACCTGTATTAGGAGATTTAGGAGATCTCGCTGTTCCGTAACATTACTTAGATTAAGTTAATGATACCTAAGTTGTTAACAAGTTATGGGTAATAAGTTTAAACTAAAATGATAAAATAAAAAAAAAAAAAAAAAAAAATTTGAGTTACAAACAATACAACCGAACAAAAAAATTATATAATATTGGCAGGCATTAGTCTATTCAGTGATTTAGTAGACCTTGTACCTAACTTAACAAATAAAAACACTGTACAATGACAGCACGCACAGCAATATGAACAAAATTTTATGGTCGTGCCACCAAGTCAGTGTGTAGCGATACTCGGTATCTGCCACTGCCACGCAAAATGACACACAGAATAATACCACCATCGAAGGATAATAATATCTGGCGTGCAATGAAATAGGGTCACCTAGAAAAACCACAATAACTTGCTTACTTTGCAAGATATCGAATTTAAACTAGTGGTTCGCCCCGAACTGAGACCTCGCGATAACACCTTTATCAGCCCGACTACTTAACCAAGTAATTTCAATTTTTATATTATTATTTTTGAAAATTTTGTTCTCGAGGTCTACCAGTACAGTACAGGATCTATCAGTAACAACTCTAATTTCCTACACATCATCGAAATAACCTTTGAATAGGGCTAAGCAACGGGGCGTAATACTACAAAGTACCTGACGAATTAATTGATAACGTCCTTTTGACGAAAACCATAGAACTCCAGCGTTATTCAAATTCCTAGAAATGGGAGGTCAACAACGGATATTATATTGGTTTTTTGTTTTATAGGGTACATGTCTCGAAATTCTTCAATTTCAGACTTTTCCCTGTAGTTGTGATACAAAAGCCACAAGCTTACCAAATTTCAGCATTGTGGGATTGCTGGAAGTACTCTAGAATTTTTGATTTTTACGATTTTTATTTTCCCTAATATCTCGGAAACTACTGAGTTTAAATACTTATTAAAAACAGTTTTGAAATGTCCAACCAAAGCGCTTTCATTAGACACCCCACTTGATCTGACTGTCTCACTTTTATTTTTTTTACCCCCTCTTGGACCCCAATATCTCAGCAACCCCTTGACTGATATAGCTCATAACCTTACCTACAAATTGTACCAATACTATCTACCCTCATACCAAATTTAATGAAGATCGGATTAACGGTTTGGAAGTTTTCATCGGACAAACATACATACATACATACATACATACAAACGCCGATTCTTCCAACTTGACTCAGAGAACTCGCTTCGCTCGTTCAGTAAAAATAATATTCAAATATATTTCATACGGCATTCAATGCAATTTCATTCGAGAATTTTAATATAAAGTATTGAGTCAAAACAACTTTTTTCTATACTCTAAGAAATGTCACTGTGTGTATAAGTGTCATGTATGTGTATCATATGTGTATATGTACGTATGATACACAATCATGACACTTATACACACAGTGCTAAAATTTTTACATTTGTTTGTTTACAAAAATTGTCTAAGATTAATAATCAGAGCACAGTCTCCTGGTATTTTAAAAAAGATATTCCAATATACTTCTTGAAATTATTTATATTATTTTTATATATTTATATTGTAATTTAAAAAAATATTCACAGACTTGCTTGCGACTATTTTAATAATGTTTTCGGTCCATCGAGTGATGCGTTTGTGGTCTTTATGTTAAATGAAGTTCCACGCAAAACTCCAATTTCACCAAAGCTATATTTCGAACTATCTGATACCAAAACAGGAAGACCGTGTCTCAAATTAACCAGGCATTGTGGGAAGTTCCCAGTTAATCCGGGAACAATGGATAATGTCCGTAAATACAAACTTTGTAGCTAAATGGGATATCTTGGTTATAAGTTATTTTATCGATGGTTTAGTAGGTAGCACTAGGTACTGTCTTTCTGTGTAGGTAGTAATCTTTGTCATGTCTTGGTGTATTCGGCCTAAGAAAAGATCCCTCAATCTCCTTCCGTGGATGTCGTAAAAGCCTATTTAGATTAGATTTTATACATTACTCGTTTTTACCAGTGCCCTTGCATTTATTATCATCATCATTAACCGATAGAATATCCACTGCCACATTCCCATAGAGTGCAACGGGGAAGTTTTTCCATAAGGACTACGCTTCAGGCGGATTAGTATTGAGTACTCAGGTGGATACTGCTCCCCATCCCCGAGTTTATTCCCCCCATATAAGTTATGTAAGAACCAATTATCTTCTTCTCTTATTTAATTGTAATCTTTGACAATAACATTATTATTCACAACCAAAAACTCTGAAAACCTTACAAAAGAAATAATTCCATTCAAACCCATAAATCTCATTTGAAAATTAGAAGCTCTTTAGGACTTATTCAAAAGAAACTTCTCCAATATCTCGACATTGAATAAAGAATAGTACCTGGGGACAAAAGTTTATCGACTAGCCAATCCGCCCGGCTACACCCGTGAATGTACATTTTAAACATACATCACGGGTAATTATGACTTCAATCAATAATTGTTGTGTTCTTATCGCGAAAGTTCAAAAATAGTAAACATTTATTTAATTTACTTTTTTCTTGGTAGAGTTATTCGTAAAAGCGTTATTCGTGGTGACGTAGCATACTTTCAGGTTAGTAGACGCATGTATAAATCGCAGTGAGGTAGATCACTTTTTAAAAAAATCGGTGGAATTTATATTTTCCGGAAGATAGCTTCCTAATCTAAGCACAAAATTAATTATGAACCTATTTTATTTGAAACTAGATAAGCAAAATGTTAAATTCTCATCAAAATCGGTTCAATAGCGTTCGTCCGTGCGTTATTTAGTGGATGCGTTATAAATAGATAGATAGATAAACACTTAATTGATCACCTCACAGAAACAATACACAAGTAATTTTACAATAGAAAGGCAATACAAAAGGCGGCCTTATCGTTAAAAGCGATCTCTTCCAGACAACTTTTGAATGGGATAAAATGAGCAACGCGCAAATGGACTGCTGAGTAGGTACCTATAAAGTAATCTATACTAATAATTAAAAAAATATATATACTCTACTCACCGGGATTCGTAGTAGAGTTGTTTCGTGATGGCGTTACCGACTCCATCAACGTGTACGAGTATATACAGACACTTTGATTCTTAATTAAAATAGATAACTACGGTAGTAACTTAGTTATTGTATATGAGTGTGAGGTAGGTATTATGGAACCCTATTATCGAAGGTCTGTTTGAAAGGTCTCCGAGTTGGAAACTTTCCACATTAATTTATGTTGTCCACTATTACTTACAACTTACTTGTTAAAAGTTCAAGATTTATGTGAAAACATGTTTTCGAAAGGTATTGAGGAAAGTCTAGTCTCTATGGTATATTGATATACGCTAGTAATATAATCATATGTCAACGAATATCATAAATACATTGTGTTTTTTTGAAATGGGACAGTATGGGGATATCCAAATCCATAAGAGATACGGGAAAACTGTCTTTGAAACCATTTGCTCATTTTGTATGAAAACGATTTTGGCATAGTTATTTTTTTGGTCAATCGTGAGTTCTCCATAAAAATAAGTGGTTTGATCAATTTGTTTTAGTGCGCATGGACTCAGTTTCATGTAAGAATTGTTTCATTGTATTGGAAGAAAAAAAAATCTGAGCAGCAGAAGTTAGTCAAATTTAATAAAATGTTTTCTCATACAATTTGTAAGTAATCTGGTACACACGTTAATCACACACCATAGCAAGGTTAGACTTGCTTTTGTCATTATTCTAAGGGTTAGATTATACCTACTTACTATAAGTAGGTATAAATCATTATTGTTCAATTATCATAGAATTATTTTTGGATAATAATCTAATTTATCTCTAAGACTCACCTCAACATTGAATTATTTTTGGATAGGTATTAATCTAATTTATCTCTAAGACTCACTTCAACAT